>CM049393.1:22259238-22859238 GCA_026937815.1 Etheostoma perlongum | reverse complement strand
ATGTTTGATATGCACATTAGCACTGGTGTCTGTGGTTATTTTCACTCGGGGGCTGGTTGTACAACATGTAAACTGTGTATCCGCTGTGTGTAACTGTGGCTTGAGTGTGCAGCATCACTCCATTCCAAGGCACACCAGAGAACACAAGTGTTTACATTTACATGTTAAAAAGAACCCTTCCCAGCGCCTGCAAGCTATCATAGCGATAAATCCTAAACAGCCCAAACTCGGTTGGAGCATTCAGTCTCCTCATGATATTACGTCCTAAATTACCTCCCCAAGTCGGCTCCTATACAGTCAATATATCCAGGTTAATACCTACATCCGACCACCTGCAGGTGTAGAAGAGCTCATGTTATGTCACCCCCCCAACTGACTTCCTCAAATAACCACCATCCATGCTGTGTTTTATTTTGTATATTTCTCTGTCTTTGTCTTAGTCTTTCTCTGTGTGATCCATGTTGTCTTCATCTCAATCCTCATTCTCACCATCCACACTCCTCTCAGCTCATTGAGACCAACCGATCACCTTCTCATAGTTGATGCCCCCTCCCAAATCCAAAGAGACCCCCGGCTGCGTCCTAGTTACCCCCCTATAGAGATAAAGAGCCAATTGGAAATCACTTGACTAATTAACCTTCTCCAGGCTGAAAAGTATTTATATCCCCTGCTTTTTGATGGAGCGATTAAAGAAGAAAGCAGGGGAGGGTGAGGAGTGGGAGTGGAAGGGACAGAGGAGGAAGGGAAAGAGCAGGAAAATAAAGGGGCCGAGAGAGCTGAGAAATGATTGTGAGCAAGGGGGTAGAATATTATGGATGTTTGTAGAAGGTGGGTAAAAGTAAGCGAGGAACTAGAACAAAATGTAGATGTTAAAAATAAATGGATGAGGTAGATGTAGCATTTAACATAACATCAATGAATTCTTGCTAATTTCTTAATCTTGTGGCAGTAAAACAAGCATCATGAAATCAACTATCACCTTTTACTCCACACATTTACACCATTTTGCAGATGGGGGGGAGGGTTACTGTAGGCCAATATAAAAAGAACTTACAACCTGTTGATGTTCTTCCGGGAGAGGGAGGAGAAAAGGAAAGCAACAGGGCTTATGGGAAATGTAGTCCAATTTGGAGAAACACTTGCTCTAGCAATACCACAGTTCAGCAGTTGTATTTACCCTGACGTTTTGTGTTAGCATTACTTTTATCAGGATATATGGTTAATTTGGCAATAATATATTTCTAAAATGCTCAGACCAACTTGAGCCTTGAGTGAAAAAAGGCAGCCCTCTCATTTATTTGAATCTGTTGGCCAATCAAGTACATGTAATCTTACTTTCCAGGCAAGAACTTGGTGATGTGAATGCTATATTTCTACTGTTTACGGTGATAACTTCTAAAAGTTAAAACCATTGTGCAGTGTTTGGCATCTGATAAGCTATAAAGGTTGTGATATTTTCCGTGGCAATATGTATCTGTACACGGTGCCAAGTATGGATCTTTTATTATACAGGGGCTTGAATAAGTTTACACACCCATGCTAAAGTTGATTTAAAAAAAAAACATCTTTTGAAAATTTGAGCTTAATGTCTTCATTCAAACAATTTAGGAAAATCCAACCTTTTTAAGGACACCAATTTTCTTTGTGAATGAATAATGTATTGTAAATGTTCTTTCTTAAAATACAGGGGGCATAAGTATACACACACCTATGTTAAATTCCCATAGAGGCAGGCACATTTTTATTTTTAAAGGCCAGTTATTTCATAGATCCAGGATACTATGCATCCTGACAAAGTTCCCTTGGCTTTTGGAATTAAAATAGCAACCCCCACATCATCACATACCCATCACCATACCTAGGCATGGGGAACTTTCCATAAGATCATCTTTCAGGGATTTTGTCAGAACGCAAAGTATCCTGGATCCATGAAATAACTGGCTTTTAAAAATAAAAATGTGTTATTTATTTACAATACATTATTCATTCACAAAGAAAATTGGTGTCCTTTTTAAATGGTTAAAAAAATTGAATTAAGGCAATAAGATCAAATTCCAAAAGAGATTTTTTTCCTTCCTCTTTTAATCAACTTTAGCATGGGCGTGTAAACTTATTATAGCCACTGCATATGTGTTGGTCAGTTTGTCTGCTTGACAATCCCATTTTGCAAATAAAATTGAAGTGGTATGAACAAACAGAGAAATGTAT
Source organism: Etheostoma perlongum (assembly GCA_026937815.1). Lineage (NCBI taxonomy): Eukaryota > Metazoa > Chordata > Actinopteri > Perciformes > Percidae > Etheostoma > Etheostoma perlongum. The sequence continues at coordinate 22,857,030 of CM049393.1, read as the reverse complement.
CTTTTTAGATAAAACGGATGTTGACAAAGTTTCCTTTTGGGGACATCATTTGAAATTGGGAAAAATTAGAAGTTGGAAAAAGGCAATATATCGCAGAATATTGCAATATGTTTAAAATTGCTATAATATTGTATCATGGCAAGTATCTGGATGAAATCGTATCGGGAGGCTTCTGGTGATTCCCACCCCTAATAAGCTGCCTGATAATGAATTCATTGTCAATCCAACTGGACCTCCTGGATCCTATTTCATCATCTCACCACCAGTCCTTTAAACAAGTCCCCACCACTCCCGCCTCCTGTGTTGTTTCAATGCAGGGAGGTGCTGGTCTCTTTGGGTTGAAAGGTGTCACTTGAACCTCTGACCTAACACAGCTTGGTGTGGTCTGGTCTATTTGTGACCACACTAGAGTGTGGATTGGCATTAAGATATTTATGTTAGTGTCCGACAAAATTAAAATCAAATTTTCTTCTCATACTAATGACACATATAGCCTACATTTGCTTGTGTAGAAAGCCTGCTTTTATTAAGCAACTGTAGGAAGGCATTTGGAAATGTCAATATATGAGTGCATTAGCGCACATGGGGCAACAAGTGCATGTTAATAAGCTGTTGAATTTAAAATGTTCAATGTGTTAACCTTTCCTAATTGCTTTGTTTCCAACTGTAGTGGTCAGAAAACCAGTGGAGACTTGTTACCTCCAGGGCTGACGTACTGCCCCACGCACTGAGCTCTCTTAAAGGAGCCGCACCACCATTTTACAACAAATGCCTCATCGCGCTGATGTGATCGAGCCCGACCCAAACATTATTTCTAAATATCTGTCCAAACCCTGTCCAGCCTGTCGGGTACCGTCGGATCCATTCGAGTCCTATCAGGTCCCATCAGGCTCAGTTTGGGTATCCATTCTCTAGACCAGGGGTTCCCAAAACTTTCAGCCCACGACCCCCAAAGTAACGGTGAAAGTGACTTGCGACCCCCCCACTATAAACGTATATAAACATTGCGCGCAACCGCGCACGCACTATAGGCGTATCCAAACACGAGCATATTGACAACACAAAATAACACAACAGCCATAACATTACTTTACAGTAATTCACTCATTACTTTAATCTGAACTTAACCTCTCCTAGTGAGATGGATGTGCAATATGTTTGGAGCACAGCAAGTCCAATCTTGGTTTAATGTTGGAGACCGCTACTCGGAGATCATCCTCCACATTCAATCGCCATCTCTATTTATTTTTAAGGTACATCAGTGCCGAGAAAGTCTTGTCGCACAAGTAGGTAGTGCCAAACGGCATCAGCACATCCAAAGCCGCCCTGGACAGCTGTGGGTGTTCCCTCTCAACTGAAATCCAAAACTCAACCAGCGTCTAGAACTAAACGCCGTCTTCAAGGTTCGGTCGCTTGACAGTTCAACCCATGCGTCCTCCAGCTCGGATGTCAGATGATTTGCCCTCGTTTCAAATCAAAAGAGCTGTTCCCTTTTTATTTATTTATTTGCTTGGTTTTATTTTACATTTAGCCACTAGATTTATCTTGTGTTAAAATCATGGCTAGCATATGCTATTTCTAATCATTTTTAAATTTTTATTTTATTTTCTGGAAATCAACTTGCGACCCCCCCCTCTCTGGCTCGCGACCCCCCTGTGGGTCCCGACCCCCACTTTGGGAATCACCGCTCTAGACCACACCATAATAAAACCTTTAACCCATCCACAACCACTCATTCACAATTACAGTAACTGTTCAGTTACTGAAAGGCATCAGACATTAAAAGGCCAATATTTTGAGAGATGTTTGTAATTGGGTCATACAAGCTCAAGATGAAGTGTAACCATAACTGTTACTGTGGCACCATTGACAGCATTATGCTACATCATGGCTGAACACAGTTGTTAAAAAGAACATGTTACCACTTTTTGGATTTTTTTTTAGTGCTTAAAAACATGCTCAATGATGCAAGCATCTTCCATGTAGACTCAAAACAACTTTGTTGGGGAACAATTTGGCACTCTTTCTTTTTCTGCCCTTAAAAAACTGATCAGTTTGGACCAAAAAAAACACCCCACAGAAAGAAGAAAGCTGCACAACACACAATCCCCATGCATCGTTGAGTTTCTTCAGTTTTTTTTTCTTCTTTTTTCATTCTACCCAGATGTCCTTTAGTACAAGTTAAAACCTACAAGTTACCTGCACACATTTGTGTTATGAATATACATACGTAAGTTGTGTAACAAATATATATTTTATTAAAAGAGGCTTAAGCTCGGGTGGCTTTACGCTCCACTGTGTCCCTGAGTAGGACAAAGGACACTCTGGATGCATGTGAGGGAGAAGATAATGAAATATAAGATGACTAAGAGTGACAATTAGTGAGTCAGCCAGTCAGTCAATCAGTCAGTGAAACAGTGTCTAGCGGGTAGCAGAAGGTACAGTAATATATGTGAGGAGGGCGGGTGGTGAGGGGGAGTGAAAGATCTCAGGAGAGTAGAGTGAGGAGAAAGGGAATCGTTTCAGGTTTCCATCATTTGCCATGCCACCTTTCTGTTTTCACTCCCCCCTGTCGCAGAAGCTAATGGGGGTCTGAGCAGGGTAAGGTTACCTGGCTGTTGTCCCCTGCTGGCTCTATTTCATTTCTGGTTACACTTCTCACTCACACTACTAACCAGCCGCATAGATTTTGGAGAAACAGTTGTCACTGCTGCTCACAACTAACACACTTTTTTTCTCTTTAGTCAACTATAGAGAGGCAGAAGTGGGTTGCACTGATATATTTATAATTCAAACACATACCTTCTGTTGCTAATTATCAGATTTTGCTAATGCGTCTTAATGTTAAATAATAATTAGTGTGGGCACTGGACCGTGATTCATTAGCAGAACAAGCTTGGTGAGTCAGGATTTTATTTTACATACAATCAACATAATATCTGTTTGCTGGAGATGATGATAGGAACATAACAAAAACATCCAAATGTGTCAGGAACAGGCTTCAACAACAAAGCAACAAAGGAAACAGCTCCAGGCTTTGCTTTAGGAACAGAGGCTACATCTATCTTTTATAAATGCCAGTAATGCTGCTGGCCAAACTGGTTAGCCAAAGTGTTGCAGTAGGTCAGTCTGATGGCAGCGATTGACTGGGTTTGATAACTTGAAGCAAGGAATACTGTGCAATCTGAAATGTCGAGTTGCAGCTCCAGAACCCAGTTATGAGGTTTGGAGGCAAAATCAGCTGAGAGGTAAGTGCAGCGTTTACCAAGGTCTGTCTACTGTATTGGATTTCAAAGCAGTACTGACAGATGGTCTGGTAAGCTAGCAGGTAGATTCAGCAGGCAATCCGGTAATACATTTCCCAAAACAAAGTTTACGGAATAAAACACGTTTTTCAGTAGAAAACGTTTGGCTCTTGTTGGGGAATCAATGGCATTGACCCATTTCCAGCTCTCAAGCATCTATACATCAATAAATGTATTATATAAATACATATTAACATGTAGCATAAACACACACACTGTATTGGACCACATAACTGGGTAGACATGTTTTTATTTCTGTACCTAAAGGTTCCAGACTGCATTTAATTACGTAAACAATATAACATATATTTACATGAAGTCTTGCTTGTTTTTCAGGTGAAGGCCCATGGCCCCAGCTTCACTCGACTCCATGCGCCCTGGCCGGTACTGTGTCGAGAGGCTGAGTTTCTCAAGATCAAAGTCCCCACCAAAACGGTGAGATCTCATTGCCAGTTTTAAACAGTCAATGGGTCCATGTAAAGCTGTTTGTTGGTATATTCTTGTTATGTCTGTGGTCAGAAGTGACACTGATCAAGACAGCAGAGGATTGACTGATGTCCTTACTGTTACACAGTTAATCATCTTTATGCTGATATTTATACAAGGCCATTCAATGTTAGAAAGGTTTTATTTCTTCAGAACTGTAAGGCCACAGTGTCCAAGTTTAATTGGTTGACTAATTCTGTGTTTGTTTGTTTTCTCCAGAGTTACGAACTTAAAGAGGAAAGTGGTTTCGGGTCCAGTATGAACACAGTGTGGAGGAAAATGAACCAGCCTTTCCAGCCCAAAGTACCGCATCAGGACCAAGAGCGCACCAAATTTCTCACACACTGCTTCTCCAGGGACAAACTCCACCTGTGAGATACACGCATACACACATATGCAGAATAAGCCTAATTTAAAGTGAGATTATATAAGAAAAACTGTCACATTTGTCAGTGATGTATTGTACTAATGTATGTATGTAATTTATAACCAATAAAACACACTGTTTCCCTATTCAAAACCCTTACCGGTGGTGTAGCTACAGATATTACTTGGTTTGGTACCAGTAGTTTAGGTGTCATATGTTTGCCAATTGTTATAGCAAACTTAAGATGGATGCAAGTTTTTTGGAAGATTGCATTCTTGGTCAACATGCTTACCAAGTAATAAGAACACAAGTCTATGTTCCTGGTTGATTGTTGCTCCTGTAGTCCGTGCCAACATTTTAAAATACACTGTGCAGTTCTTAAACCTTGGCAAGTGGCCATGCCAACCTTGTATCCTATGACATACTGAGTGATAGTAGACACCAGTATTATTTGAGAAAATAAGATCCAGTAACAACTCTTCAACTGAATGATAAGATTATTCATGATATATGGCTAAATCTGGTTGTTTTGTGGAAAAGATGTTTTAAAAACGTGGTTTTGAATAATGCAAACAAAGTGTTAGCCTGAGTATCACTTATGATTTAAGAATTTCTTTGTAAATTTGTATGTTCTCACTGATCAAAAGGTTGAGTTAATTAGATAAAGCCATGCATGTTTGCATGGAATACACTATATACAGTAAATACAAGGATGCAAAGATGTACACACGGAAATTGCACACGTGCAGTTTTTTTATTCATTGGCTGTCTTTTCTTCAGGTACAACATCACATCTAAAGACACATTCTTCGACAACGCCACAAGGGGCCGAATAGTAAGTGCTCATTCGGATGTCTTCTTAATGTTTGTCCAGGGTTAGCTTATATTTCCAGTCTGATATTCCTACATCTGTTTTAGGTATACGAGATCCTGAGGCGGACGGTGTGTGTACGAACCTGTCAAACCATAGGTGAGGAAACCAAGCCGTTCACGGTGTGTGTGTGTTTGTGTGTGTCTGGGGGGAGTTTACTGAACATATGCAGCCTTTCCAGTCCTACACATTCTTCATTTTGACATGTACACTTTGACTTGGTCAGTGAAGGTTAGATGAATGGCATGAGGTAGACGCCATTCTAGATCTAATATGCTTGCTGCAGGCATTAGCATCTGACAAATGTCAATGATGTTTTCTATTATGTTCTGCCTAGTAAAAATGGTGCACACAACAATTGATGACTATCCACCTATGTTGGCAAGCAGCAAGAATTGCAGCAGAACAGTCTCAAATCCTCTACCTACCCCTCCCCTACTCTTAAAGTATGATGGCCTGTGATTGAGTAAAAAACAACAGCAAAGTAAATTTTGGAGATAAAAAAGAGAGCAGATGTCTACCGAAGACATCATGAATCACAATCCTGGAAATAAAAACCAAGTTTGCTTCATAAAAATACTTTATGAGCCTTCGTAGTGGATTTGTTGTGATGCTGCTAATCACTGCTTCATACTTCAGCACCATCATCCATCAATTCAAAAGCTTTTCAAAATATCATTATGAGGTTGTCAAGTATGGAATAGTGGTGGTGCTGAAACTCTGGAATACGACTGGACTTTGATAGACAGGTATACTGGGAGATGATTTTGATATCCCTTCTTGGAGTTCAATGCGGAGGTGAAGCAAAGTGAAGTGAAGTGCAGCTGGTGACCCAAACAAGGAGGGAGATGATTGGATAATTAGATGAGACCAACATTATTTTTCAACCCCAATTTGTTTGGTTTGTAGCAACGCTTTGTTACCACCAGGCTCCTCTTAGAAAATGGCTTTTCTCATTAACACTTCAACTGCAGACGTCCACTGGGACGATTGGCAATTAGCCTCAGCAGTGGTGGCAGTTGTTTATGGCTTTTGTCAATCTCCTCTGGGATTTTCTTAATGAACGGCAAGACATTCAACACTCTCTGGATTCATGTTGGGTCTTGCCTTAGTGTTGATATATCTGTAGATTTTTTTTACGATGTGGAGATAACAGCTGCCTGTGCATGTATGAGACCCATCAGTCCCATATAAAAATGAGCTCACACCCGTTTCATTTCTAGTGTCAACCATATGTCTGGTTGGCTTTCCCTTCAGAGCAGAAGGTCTCAGCCAAAGAGTACTGATGGAGCTGCAGGGGAAGAAGGGGAGAGAAATGAGAACTGAGCATCTCTTTAACGTCTTTTCTTTTTTCTCTTCATCATTAGTATATACATTTTGTCTCAAACACACATACACACACACACACACACACACACACACATATAGAGCCCACTCCCCGTATCTCTTTTGCCCTCCACCATCTCCTCTACAAGTGGGTCATGCAGAGTCCTGGGTCAGGCAGATATTGAAGCAGGTGCCTCTGGGAGCTGTAGTTGGATCTGCTTTGCCCTCCACCATCTCCTCTACAAGTGGGTCATGCAGAGTCCTGGGTCAGGCAGATATTGGAGCAGGTGCCTCTGGGAGCTGTAGTTGGATCGTGCTGGTTGAGCGAACATTGTGTGTGTGTGTGTGTGTGTGTGTGTGTGTGTGTGTGTGTGTGTGTGTGTGTGTGTGTGTGTTGGTCATGAGCTTCATTAGTAGCACAGCTAATCACGACATAGTTCCCCCAGTCCCCTTTAAGGCACCGATAATTAATTGATTAATTACTTTGATGAAAAAGCCAGGAGTGTGTGCCAGGTCATCTGACGTATCAGTGTTGGTCCTGACATTCACAGGTCAGGTCATCAGTTCACACATGAAATTTTCGAAAGACTAAAAGCGGCACCTTAATGAGTCTGCCTGACTCTGAAAAGTAACGTTAAACAGGTGCAAGCTGCAGGGTGTGGCCTCATGGCTGCACCACACACTGCCACAGCACATACAGCTATAGTGGCTGAAATTTAGCCTCCATGGTCAGTGTGAATACTGGGAAAAATGCCATTGGTATATTACTGGGGATATTTGGAGCATAATCATTGTCAATGACATTGGAACTGAAGTCACTGAAGGACCCTTGGACAAAACACTAGGGAAGAGATGAACCTCATCTTCAGAAAGCCGTGGAGCAGTGTTCAGTACTAATGTAAGATAAATAACAGAAGGAGCTCTTTTACAATGGCTTTGAGCACATTTGGTATAAACTTACTCCTTAATGCTAATTAATCAACTATTACTTCACCTGCTACTTGGATTTCTGGTTTAAAACTCAATCTTCAGCCCTTACTACTACTGAAGTTTTATAACAAATAAAGGTTGTTTTCTATCATGACTTCTCTCTAGTGGAAGGTAAGAAGGAAAGGAGAAGCACATTAGAGATGTTTAAATCACCCTTGGAGTTTTCTCATGTCTCTCTCTCTCTCTCTCTCTCTCTCTCTCTCTCTCAGGCATCAGCACATTGATAGCTAAAGGAGTGTATGACGCATCCTTCCCTCTTCATGATGTAAGTGTGAGGTTTGGAAATCCCAATGGATAGCCATTGGTTTTAATTTATTTTGTGTTGTATTCAATTTGCAGAGAATGGAAACTTGTTTGGAATAGGAATTTTTTTGGATCAAACTGTACAAGCATGTTAGAAGCACAATCAGGGAAGGGTTCTCAAAACAATCCCTACTCTGTACTGCAGTATAGAAAGGAAAATGAGTAAGTGAGATACACCATTGTGACATTATCCCTGCCTGAAGCAGGTTATAAGTCTCTGCAAGTAGAGTTTCTTCTTAAATTATCTTTAACTAGTGCAGGTAGGAAAATAAGTCCTAGAGTAAGTTCAGGATACATGAGTTAGAGTTGACTTGCTTAAAAACATTTGAGAACAATTCTTGTAACTCTGGTAGCTTAAATGAGCGTGAATCACACACCAGCACACATGGTAGATCCTTTGTATCTGTAAGCATGAGAATGTCTTGCTTGTTTCAAATGTTGTTTAAACCAACAAGTCCTCCAACTTATACGACCACATAGGTTGTTTGTTCATACCCTCTGAATACGACCCAACATGAGTGTTTTTTTAAATTAGCACCTCTACCTGTGGCAGGAGATCAACACATCCTCGTACCTAGGAATAACGGTTGCTACCGGGTTAACACTGTGAAACAGTTGCAGTTTGGTTAGGTTTAGGCAACAAAGCTACATGGTTAGGTTTAGGAAAAGCACATCACTACCTTACAAGTCGACTTGAAGTCAACGTTGACTTTTTGTGTTATATGGGACACAAACAGCGGTCTCCTGAGTGAAAGTCCTGTGTTTGTTTAACCCATCCACCACCACAACCTTCTCCCTGTGCGGACTCTATCATATGTCACCTGACTTCCTTTACTCCATCATAATTTTCATTGCCACAATAGGTCAATTAAGGGTAAATATGCAGCCTAATAGATTACTTGTACAAAGGATCTATGGGGTCGTTTTTGGGGGGGTGGACAGTCTTGTTTTATTTGTATTAGGACAGTTTATGTTTGAGTACATCGGATGTGTTTTTGTTAAATACTTGAATAAGCAAGCACAGTGAGCTTTCCATTATAGATTTCTGTGTGCTTGAATGGCAATGTGCACTTGTGTTGTTCACCCTCTTGTCTCACTTCTCAGGGTGACTATAAGGTCATCGGACACCTTGAGGAGAAGAGCGACAGACAGGTAGACCAACTCCGCTCTCGTTTCTCTTTCTCTTCATCTACTCTTCCTCCTTTCCTTCTGCCTCTCTTCCTCTTTATTTGTCTGTCTAATAAAAAACTACAAAAAGTAACTGCTGTAGTTCTTCAGAAAGTCACCTTGCTAATGAAAATAAGTGCTGGGGCCAGTATGAAAGATGTAAGACACAATGAATGTCATCTGAAACTCCTAAACTTCTGAAAAGCAAGGAAACCTCCCCTTTTTAAAAAAAGTAGTTTAATCTGTGTAATCTTCTATCTTTTCTCCTTCTTCTTCTTTGAGAGTGTTCCTCCATCCCATATGTGTAACACCTCACAGATTGGACTGGACTTTAAGTTCAATAAATATTTCTCAGAGTCGGAGGTGAGAAATTAAAATCCATTAACTTACTTGCAAACAAGATGTAAATTCAAAATATCTTCTCCTTTTCCCTTAATGATGATAGTGGCTGTTAAACCTGATCATTTATTGCTATATTCTCTCGGCACCAAGAGCGTCATAATATCATCTTACTTTTTCTTTACCGTTTATTTTGGCTTTGGCATAATGTTGCTCAAACTGCAGTTCTTTGACCTAATCCACCAAGGTTTACCTCCACCAATCCGATTCTTTCTGCCTCCAGATCAGCTATGTTTCTGAGGATTGTTTGTTGATTATCAACTTGCTACAACTAGTAAACATGCAACATGGCAACATACACCCACACTGACTCTTTCCTGTCTGTTGTTAGGTTCTGCATGACGAGTGGGCTAAATACTCAGCCTTTTACAAGTACCAGCCCATCGATCTGGTCAGGTAATGTGACCACAGCACCGCAATGTGGAAATTACATCAGTAACTCATCTTGTTGATGCCTAAATATCATTGTTTCATCTAATGTGCAACTTTAGATAACTGCTATAGACGTCTCACATCTGATTAGCAAAGAAATACTACAACTATACATGTATATGGTTATTGCAGTTTACCAACTGGCTTTTGTATGGTGGCCGACTAGATTAAACACAAGCAAATTATGAAAACATCTCATGCAAAAAGAAAAGCACAAACCCATAGAGAGAGAGAGAGTTTTCTCTCGTTTGGTGGGTGTGTTTCGGTTCAGGTCACAGGTGATACTCAATCAGCAGAGACGTGTCGGTAAACTTGTGGTAATAAAAAGGCAGAGCATTCTCACTCCGTGGGGTCAAAAATCAGGCTGTTCCACTTAGTGCTCCTTCTAGAGGCCTGGAGAACTACCGTTGTGTAATCTGGATGCAGCATTTTTTTTTGTTGTATTTGTTTTCGGGGTTTGTGTGTGTTGGTTTTTTTACAGATCATTTCTATATTTGCGGTGCGTTTATGTATTTGGATGTGTGTATTTGCAGCTTGTTTGCTGAATGCTGCGCATGTGTTGTCAAATTTAATGAAGATGTTTTTTAATGTGCTTGTGTTTTGTCTATTTGCATTTGTTATCTTGTAGAGCGTTTGCTCCTGTCGGCCATCATACTTTTGTTTTTTTGCAGGATTTGACCTTTGAAATATGCAGACTGTTTAAAATCCTTGATTATAATCAAAAACTCAGTACACCACAGCGCAACTACAAACACCCTACATTTTTTTCAAGTCAATGTTACAATATTCACATGCCCATATGTACTTGGAGAGAGTAGTTGGTCACAGTAATTATACCTCTTCTCCCTACTGACTGTAAAGTGATCCATTTCTAGCTCCACTCTAACTCCACTGTAGTAGTGATAAAATCCGCATTGCCTGTTCTGTGAAAAAAAAATTTGTAAAAAGTTCATTTCAAGCTAATATGGGGCCTCAGCAGTCCAAGTAAGCTCAATTAAGAGGTTATCTTACAAAGTTGTAGTCTTTATAGAATGGTAGTCCCTTTTTATTTTTTAGGATTCCATTGTTCCCTCCCGACCAGTAACTTTCAATTTGCATGAGAATTGTGTCAAAGTGTCCATGAGCCAGACACTGAACCCCAAGTTTCTCCCCGGATGCTGAATGTACAGTATAGCTGTCCACTGCTCCTAATACTTAGGATGGGTTAAATGCAGTAATTACATTTCACTACATTGTACTGTGTCTATGTAATGAATTAAGAATAAAACATTTGTCTTTGTTTCGTATTAAAATGGAAACTATCTAAACTGGTCCTATAAATCAAAAATGAGAAAGACAACTTTATTTTCATATCAGGGTTAAATCCCAAATTGTTTAATACATGTACCGTCGATCAAAAAGCTTTTTTTACTGTGAGTAATTGAGTCCTACATTAACACTAACTTTCTAAAACTTTTAGTATTTTTTTTTTGTCTTCTCATTGACCTAAAAGTTAAAAACTTTCTGTGCACCAGTCAGAATATAGCAGCATTTAAACGTCATGTTTCTCTGTCAATCAAATCTGTTCAAACCACACCCACACAGTACTGAAGAAGCCGACAAGCTGAGCTTTCACACGTTCACTTTGATTGTTGCACATTTTATAATGGATATTTAATGTTAAGGAGAAACCACATTTTCAAGGGATTTAAGGTTAAAAGTTAAGTCATGTTTATGGTTTAGGTCTGTCAGTCCTAGCATAGCAGGCAGAGTTTGACGTCAAATCTAAAAGAAAGTGGTTTGTTAAAAGCTCAGCGTAAACAATGAAAGCCCTAAATAAAACATTAACGTGCTTCTTACTTTATTTTAGGATCAAACACAGCACGAGGACACTCACACCTGTGTTTAAGCTGCTTACGTCTACACAGCCTGTTCTCTCATGACCTGCACTGTCACATCTCCTAATCCCTGACCTCTGACCCCACAGGAAGTACTTTGGGGAGAAGATCGGTCTATACTTCGCATGGCTCGGTGTTTACACTCAGCTGCTGATACCAGCCTCTATAGTGGGAATCATTGTGTTTGGCTATGGGGTGGCGACAGTGGATACAAATATACCCAGGTACTACAAAGTGCACTGCAGCTACATCTGTGGAAGAAAACTTTAGTAAAAACAAACACATTCAAGACTTGAAAACTTCCATGGAATGCTGACACAGCACAAACACTCGTCTGTTAAAATCCTACATGTCTGTGAAACAGAGAAATTTGACATTTCCCCTGATTTTATCTCTGAAGATGTTGATATGACAAAGTTAAAATACTAACAGAAGGACACAGAAAATTAGGATTTCTTCCTACCACAATTTAAATGCACACTATGCACACATGCCCTTACATACACCAGACAGGGACTGCCCAGATACCTTGTGTGTGTGTGTGTGTTGTGTGTGTGTGTGTGTGTGTGTGTGTGTGTGTGTGTGTGTGTGTGAGCAAAAGGTTGATAATTTAGCCTGCACTGACTTTGAATAGGGTCAAAGCAGAGAGGCTTGTATTGTGGTTAAATGTGCTAAAAGTTTCATTCATTTCTAATGGATCTACTGGGACTGAATCCATAGATGGCAATGCAAAACTTCAGTTCATTTTTAGGTGCTAGTGGCTTACATTTAATGTATCCTCTTCAATTGGGAAATACCATTGTAGGACTGTTTTGAGATCTTGGTGCTCTGTGTGTGGTTCTCTCCTCAGTCTGGAGATGTGTGACGAGCGTCTCAATTTCACCATGTGTCCTCTGTGTGACGGAGCCTGTGACTTCTGGAAGCTCAGCTCTGCCTGCGGCACCGCCAGAGCTTCACACCTCTTCGATAACCCCGCCACAGTTTTCTTTGCCATCTTCATGTCTCTATGGGGTGAGGTCACGTGTGTGTGTGTGTGTGTGTGTGTGTGTGTGTGTGTGTGTGTGTGTGTGTGTGTGTGTGTGTGTGTTTTAACTAAAGTGCATGCAAAAAAAGTTACTTAATGATTAAATCATGTACAGGGTGAATCTATGTTCTTCACACCTTTTAAGCATATATGCCCACTTTCTAGATCTATTCCAGAGCTTTCAACTGTGAGATGCGGTTGGAAGCTCAGAAAAAAAGCTACTCAGGTAGACGTTTTGTCAAAACACTATGAACCTTGTAGATCACAGAAAGCCAGTGATTTTAGTAACTTTATCTTATGAATTTGTAAGACTTTGTCAGTGGATCTGGAAACAGTGCCAATTCTAAAGACTTTCATCAAAATTATTTGACTTATTTTGTGTTTGTGTAGCGGTGCTGTTCCTGGAGCAGTGGAAGCGCCGTCAGAACAGTTTGAGCCTCAGTTGGGATCTGACAGGCATTGAGGACGATGAGGTATATACACACACACACACACACACACTCTTGCTTCGGAGCATGTGCAATGTAGCCACGTGCCCGTATAGGGCTGCTCGGTTCCCCTCGCGACTGACGCTCGCGCACACACACACGCGCACACACAGTGGATGCAGGAAAATAAAGTGGAGATGAGACGTACAGGATAACCTAAATTAGGGACAGCTACGCTTGTTATTGTAAGTGCAAGGGTAAGTTAAAGTCCAATAAGTCCTTTATCAAACCGTGTGAATGTGTCCCAGCCCAGGATAGGAAATTAACTTACAATGTAAAGATCAACAAGCCACTGACAGACATGTTGATATTTGATTCATTCAATTAATTATTATTTTTTTCTCTTAAATCCACCAGCCAATTTCTTTTTGGCAAGGTTACTAGGAAAACTCGGCCCTAAAGTAATTTTATTCTCCCCAAAACAAGTTTACTTTTTATTTTTAAAGAACTATACAAAATAAAATACAACTTATTCAAAAGACAGATTTAAGAGTTCCTCTTTTTCTTTTAAAGGATACAATTTTTGTAATAGCTACACTGAAGTTGGGAGTTTGATACATGCAAGGTATTTCAATTGATATTCTGTAATATTTCAATCTTTGTGTGCTAAAAAGGTGCATACATTCCTGTAAATGGCAATACACATTCTCCTTTTTTGCCAAATAAATGAAAAGCTTGTTGAAATCATCGATGTCTTCCCTCTTGCTGTATCAGAATGTCACCTAGCTTTCCTCAGAGATGGTCCCAATAATGTGCTTAAAGTCAAGTCAAATTCAGTTTGTGCATGATTACTCTATCTTACATTGTGGATAATTAAGCTATATGTCATATGCTGAAGTATATTTCTGGAATGTTAAAGATTAAAAAAAAAAATAATAGGAACTGTACAGAACTGAAAACCGTGACCCTAAAACCGCAATACAAACCGTGGGTTTTGTGAAACGTGCCACTCCAAACACACACACTTACACACAGATAATAATTACATCAACCTTATTATACCATATACTGTAAATGCCAAGGTTTTGCTAAAGTCTATAATAATAATAATAATAATAATAATAATAATAATAATAATAGCCTATCTACTGTATAATATCAGTGCATGGAAACTAAAGTATGTGTAAGGTAACTGGTAATATTTAAGGCAACTAAAACACTTGCTTAAGGTAGGGAATGATGGTCGTCATGGGTTTGGGAAGGGAAAGCCAGACATGCTACCCTTGTACCCCTGCCACATAAATGGCTATTTTAAATGGGCTTTAAATGTCTTTTAAATCACTTCGCCATGCATTTGTGTCTAAAAAACACTTTTCTCTGAAGTTGCCACTCTCCACACCGTCTTTGGATAATCTGAGCCTGTCAGGAGCAAAACAAAAAAATCACTTTTAGTATACAAAAAGCAAGGCTGTACAATTGGATTACATTGCGGCTCGGGTCACGCCGGCTTGTCACTGTGATCTCTCTCATACTGGACCAATTTTAAATATTTTTGGTCACATCAGTCTATTAGGCTACGTTCACACCTCAAGTCAGATTATTTTGTTTGGCTTTTCACATTACCTTTTTAAAAATGGGCCTATATTAGATTCCATTGTGAACTGTTTGCAGTTTCGAAATGACCTGCATGCGCAAAAGAAAAATAACAATGACATCAGACGCAGCACACTGTTAAGGAGGTTATGTTAGGTTACATGCTTTTATTACAACACGCCTTGAATATTGTAATGCTATAGGTGTTAGCCAGGCCTCCCTCTCACGACTACAACTGGTTCAAAATGCTGCCGCTCGTCTCCTTACTGGGACTGTAAGCAAGATCACATCACCCCTGTCCTTGCCTCTCTTCACTGGCTCCCAGTTCATTTTAGGATTGATTTTAAGATTTTATTGTTTGTTTTTAAAGCCCTTCATGGACAAGCTCCAGTCTACATCACTGAGCTGTTGAAGCCACATGTTCCTTCAAGGTCATTAAGGTCTGCAAACCAGTCTTATCTAAGTCACGACTCAAGAGTAGAGGTGATCGGGCTTTCTCAGTTGCAGCCCCGAGACTGTGGAATGAATTGCCTCTTCATGTCAGACTGGCCCCCAGCCTTCCAGTTTTTAAATCACGACTAAAAACACATTTTTATTCCTTGACTTTTAATCCGGCATGAGAACTGTATGTTGTATTTGTCTGGTGTTGTATTTTGTCTATTTATTGTTTCATGTCAATGTCCAGCACTTTGGTCAACTTGGTTGTTTTTAAATGTGCTTTAGAAATAAAGTTTGATTGATTGATGTAGGAAGTAAGCATTTTCGTTTGGCTATTTTGGCCTTTTGCAGGGTTATGGCTGCAAATTCACACAGAGGTCTGTGTGACGGGATGACCGATTTGCACATCAGGACCTCTACGGGACTCCACCTGAGTTTCCTGGGCTTTACCCTGGCGAGGCATAGCTCACCATCTTTCGGGTGCTATCACACGCGCTCACGCTCCACCTCCTCAACAGTGCGTGCGAGACGGGCCGGTGGTGCGCCCGACCCCAAGGGACCGGGATCGTACGCTTTCCCTCACTTTCATTACGCCACGGGCCGTTAGACTCCTTGGTCCGTGTTTCTAGATGGGTTAGGTGGGTTGCCAACATCGCCGCAGACCCCTGGCGCCTTTTACGTGAGCCAATCCCCGCCTTGGCAACGCGACACGGTTGGGGCGTGCTGTGGACAGTCCGCCCCGGTTGACAGTCGCACCGGTAGCAAGGGGCCCCGTCCTTCCCCGCAGGGAGGGAGGGCACAGTGAGGGTTATTGAAGTAAAAGTAACCTCAAATCCGCCTTGGTGGTTCACACTGCGGCCGCATTGAAAAAAATCTGACCTGGGTCTGATTCAGGACCACATATGGAAGTGGCCTGAATCTGATTTGAAGATCAGATCTGGGCTAGATTTGAGTGTTCACACTACTTCTGAAGAAGCCTGGTCAATTGACCCCAAAATATCAGATTTTGGCTACTTTTGCTTGCAGTCTGAACGTAGCCTTAGACACAAATGCATGGGGATATGAGGTCCAGGTTGAAAAACGGTAGTTACCTTTTAAAGAAGTAATCTGCTGGAGAATCGTCCAATATGAATGTAATCCCCTGAGAGACTGGACTGTAATGAAATCACAGTCACAATGGAAACACACAGATGTACACACAGGCATTACGCACACACACACTTACACCCTATACACTATTGACTCTTTATCCTGTTTTCCCCTCAGGAACATCCCAGGCCAAAATACGAGACAATCCTTCTTCAGAAGAGACAGAGGAATCAGAAAAATAAGAAGAAAAAGAAGAAGAAGAAAAAGAATGAGGTAGGACAGATTAGAAACCTCTGCCATTCAGGTGCTTGGGACCAAATTTCCCATAAAGCTTGAGTGTTTGCGTAATAAATATGAACAATGTAAGAATTCCATTCTCGTAGCTGGACCTGACTGTCAAAAATACCAGTGGAAAGGTATTATACAGTTATTTATTTCATAACCTATACAACAATTATAACATTAATTAACATTAATTACCATAAGACATTTCCACCTGGCTTAGTTTGGAATCAGATGGTACTTGACGATCCTGATGGATCCTGATAGTTTGGTTTCCAAAACGTGTGGCAGACAGTGTGAGAATTTAATGACTGGGAATGGTCTACAATATCTCTGTAAATTGGATCAATCACATTGAGTCCTGGCCCACAAACACTTTGCTTGGGCAGCAGATGGCTTCCTGCCACAGCCCGAGTGAGGCAGGAACCAATTCACAGGGTACACGACCACCTCCACACAGTCCCAAAAGTTTCTAGTTTAAAGCTGCTAATGACTTAATTGCTGACATTAGGGCCACATCGTGTAATACTTTGATTATGTGAACATAACAGACAGAAAATGGTATAATTGTACGTATATTAGAGTGTGTGTGTGTGTGTGTGTGTGTGTGTGTGTGTGTGTGTGTGTATGTGTGTAATCTGTCTTTCTATCTTGCAGCCAGAGAAACAGGAGGATGGGACAGTGACAGGAAAGGACAGATGGAGACAAAAACTACTGTCTGCTATGGCTGCAGGAACACCGGTAACCCCTCCTCTCCTCTCGCATTCCTCCTCCTCACCTTCCTTTGCTTCCTTTTCCCCCTCTCCTTATTTTTTATCTCCTCTCCTCCTCAACTCCCTTTCCCTTTTTTCCTCTCCTGCCGGCTGCTGTCTATCTGTTCTTCTCTTCCTGTCCCATCCTCTGGCTTCTACAGTCAACTCCTCAGGTATTTGTTTTTGCAACTTTTTTGCATTCTTTTTAACGTTATGATGGTCACAGCAACAAACTGAGCCTTATTCATCCTTTCAAGTCTCTTTGTGGGACTAAAAGCATGACACAACTCTTTATTTGGGGTCTGTTGGCTAGTTGACTGAATGATTGCCTTGGACATCACCACTGACCTCTTATGTGAGCATCTTTCTTCCACTAATGATGTAGAAATTAAATCCATTTCATTACAGCAGTCTGCTAAATATCTATATTAGGAAATATTTCACATTTTAAATTCAGTGTGTTTGGTTAGTAGGTACATAATGGACCAGGTTATAACCCCACCAATTTTTGTGACGGTATTTCCGGTGATGGACATCTTATTGTTGGAATAAAACTTCTCAATTATTTAGATTTGTATATAATGTACTCTACCTTCAGCAGAAGAGGAGAGAGACACACCTGTTTTTTATACATATGCAGTTGGTATTACATTAATAATAATAGAAGCAGTGTTGTTGTCTGGAAACTCCTACAGGTGGTGTGATCTGGTGTGAGTCAGAAAAGCCAGAACTTTCACCAATGTAAAGTCAAGGAACAATTTAGTTACTGAGCTTTTTTTAGGCCCTTCCAGTAGTTAATGACATGTTTTAGAAGGACTAGACGGACAGACCTAAAGCTGCTACTGCTAATTATCATTTTGTATTATCACTATTAAGGGATTATAAGCCTTTAGAGAGAGAGAGAGTGTGTGTGTGTGTGTGTGTGTGTGTGTGTGTGTGTGTGTGTGTGTGTGTGTGTGTGTGTGTGTGTGTGTGTGTGTGTGTGTGTGTGTGTGTGTGTGTGTGTGTGTGTGTGTGTGTGCTGAACATATGCAGCCGTGTGTGTAAGTAACTGAAAATATGACTTGGAAAAGTCTATGGCTTCCACTTGCACCTTTTCGAATGTGTCTAGTGTTGTTGTATTTTTTAAAGATTTTTTTCTTTTTGTTCTTTTATTTATTGAATATATATATATATATATATAATATTTCTTTTTAATGGTTTGAAATAAAGAAAGAAGACCCTTACAAATACTACTCATAAATTTGTGATGTTTGTTAAAAATGACCGTGCCCAGCTGTTTTAGGAAAGTACTGAGCTTTTAAAAAAAATCTACTATATATTTGTGACCTTTTAAAGATTTACTGCTGTAATCTAGTATTCATCTTCTTTCTGAAATGACTGACGGAAATTATACGGCAGGCATTTTGACTCATCAAACACAGGTGTAACTAATAATCTTAATAGCTTAATGTGCTTGTTGGCTTACTGATATGCCTTTCTGAAACAGCTAAATGAAACTGAGTTGTCATTAGTTAATAGCATCAGTTACACCTGTGCTTTTCTTGCAATGACAAGTCAATATATCTGCTATGAAAAATGTCTACGTAACTGCTGTTTTGAATGGTATAAACACATTTCTGCACCTGCAACCTATTGTCTGTAGGACTAAATCAAAAAAGACAAAGAGCACAAGACATGAAAAGAGACAAAGGGATGAGACAATGAGAGAGAAGTAGAGGGATGGAGAAAAACGGGGAGGGCGGCTGAGTGGGAGTGAGGCATGCTGGGCAGGAAGCCAGGGGCAAGATTAGGGAACGTCACTATGGCGACACAGATCTCTCTCTCTCTCTCTCTCTCTCTCTCTCTCTCTCTCTCTCTCTCTCTCTCTCTCTCTCTCTCTCTCTCTCTCTCTCTCTCTCTCTCTCTCTCTCTCTCTCTCTCTCTCTCTCTCTACACAAACAGTTGAACCATCTGACTTTGTTACCTGGGACAGTGAATATACTGTAGGATCAGATCTTGAGTTTAGAAGTTTGACAGATGGGGTTATTTGTGTTTACTAATGTACAGTAATCGAATATACATGGCTTCAACTGACAACTCTTTGTACAAACCATATAACATTAATCTGGAAATTTGAAAGTGCCTGGACATAATATGACGGACAATATTTTTTCTTTTGTACCCTCTGGTTTATCTATTTAACTGAAGCTGTGAGAGTTGTCTGTCAAAACCTTTCACATTATTTCTTAAATTAGGAGCTAACAGTATTAATAATGTGAGACATGTCTAAAGAGATAACATTACATTTTCAGGATTATTTTAATATTTTAGCCGGCTCAAACGTTACTTTCATCTGGTTTAATACCATTCTTTGCCAGTTATTACAGAGGAAAAAGTGTGAGAGAGAGATAGGAGGATGAACAGAGGGATCAAGCCAGAAATAAAGATGGTCTCTGTCACAACATGAAGGCTTTGCTGGGCTTTCCTCAATGGAGGGTAACAAGCCAAATATAAAACACCTGACCCATTTTTTTTTAAATATTATTTCTTCGGGCATTTTAGGCCTTTATTTGTATAGGATAGCTTAGAGATGAAAGGGGAGAGAGAAATAAAATATTTGAGCTTCACATATAGAAGAAACAGACGGCGTCTATTAACATTTTTGAAACAGTCATTTATGAAAACTCAGAGGCAGATTTATTTTATTTTCTCAGCCTGACTGGGAGGTATAATTATGGGTGTTCAGCATAGAGGAGAATACAAAGAGATGTTACAGTGATGAAGAAAAGATAAATAAGATAAAGATAAAAACATTGTTAACCCTCATGTTGTCTTTGGGTCAAATTGACCTGTTTTCCTATATCAATGTTCTTTTTAAACACCCAAAATAACATGATTGATTCCACACAATGCTCTTTGGCAAGTACAGATCTCTACTTTTATTCATTTTAATTGAAGTGGTTTTGAAATAGTATTGAGTAAAAGTTGACATATTCCAGCCTGTGACTATCCATCAACCTACATTCCTTTAATTTTAGTGTAAATAATTCCTAAGTTCTGCTTTTCTAACTCAAACATTAAGTATAATTTCCTATAAATGAGATTTATTGACCATATATTAAAAAAATAACAGTAAAACTAAAGTTAATAAGTTAGTGTTAGTTAGTGTTGAAAACATTAAAAAAAGTAAAAAAAGCGTCAAAAGTGTTGTAAATAGGTAAGACAAAGTTAAAAACATCGATATAAAGCATCAACAAAAGTGTTGATTTTCAATTTTGATGGTAAGACAACACAAGGGTTAAAAAGAAGGTCATTCATCATAGTCCACACTGGGGTCCCTCACATTAGTGTACACTGCAGCTCAGATGCTATGGAATCTCTGCAGCATGCTGTAGAAATACTGTAACGTACACTTTGTCCTGCACAAATCCTAAGGAAATATTTTCTCAAAATGTACTGAACAAAGAATGACAAACAGGACTGTTAAGAGGAGTGTGCCTGATTGTTATTTTCTGTCTGCGTGAATAGAGTAAGCATGTTCTGCATGTTGCACTGTGCCAGTGTATACACTAGATGGTGGTGTTGTCTTGCTCATTAGCATACTGAAGGGTGTCTGATGTACAGACTCTCAACATTTAGTGTGTTTGTGTGTGAGAGAGAGAGATTCCTGCCTGCCATATATGCAGGAATATGGGTGTATACAGGTGAAGGAGGTCACATACATGAGACTGGTTTTTGCAGAGATCATACGGCGGACAGGCCAGTGAGGCATTAGTAGGTCAGCTAGGGTTTAAATTCCGGGAACCATGTCATACACTTAGAGTGGTTATGAGGGAGGAGTCAGCATGTTAGAGAGCATAAGGAAAATTGTATGACTGGATGTTCAGCCTCTCCAAATATAAAGAACAGAGCTGAGTCACTGGTCTCAAATGTTGCACACATTGATGAATTGAAGGTTGAAAGAATTAGGTTTTAGTCTCACCCTGAAAGCGCCAGTTGGACTTGATTTCTCAAAGGAGGAGCACAAAATAACAGCTCAGTCTTTCTGTTCTTTTGCTACTCCTTTCCCTCTATAGGGAGATCAGAGGTTAGCTAGTCATTCATTGTGCCGATGTGCTGCAATAGCAATCGGCTACCCGCTACTAGTCCCGGAGCGTTGCCAACACGCACACACAAAATACATCAAAACGTGTGTAATGATCGGGAATGGTGTGTTATGACTTTTCTAAGAGATTTGCCGCGCGGTTTTCACGAAATTGGCAAAAAACGGCAAAACATTTCTCATAGACTTGAATGGGAAATTCTTTGGGACCGTGCTGTATCGCCATACTTTAACGTAGAAACATGATTAAAAGTTTAAACCGAAGACAAGACTTTGCCGTTTATTGGGCTGAAAGGGCATTCAGATATCAAGCATGGTTTCTCTCAAATCCCAGTTTACGTATCGTCCTGTTTTCAGACTGTCTCAGATTTTCCAATGTGTGTGTATGTGGCGGAATGTTGAGAGCTAGAGTGGAGGACAGAGTGGGTAGATTCAAAAAAATCATCTTGGTTCTCTCTCTATAACTTTCTCCCACACCAACAATTCTAAGTTGTCATGGCCAATTTATACATCAAAACGTAGGTGTTCTTATCTAGTTTCAGCCAATGTGCTCATGTATGCGATATAAATTATATTTTTCGCTCAGCGACCTTTCAAATGACAAGAGTTACCAATCTTCCTCCATTCACTGCCATGTTAAATAACGTCCACATTTCTGAGCAGAACTCAGAGTAAAGAACTTTTTTACATCGCTGATACGCCCACATTTATAAGTTTATCCACTAGGGATGAGCTGGATACTCTGCTGTATCCGGTACGAGTATCCGGTACGGATAAAGCACTTTTGCCGATTACAAGTATTATACGAGTAATACGAGTCAATATCTGTACTCGGATTGAATAAAAACTCCTCAGCTGACAGTCTCTGCGTTCTGTGATAGTCACAGTGCTACCCCCCCCCCCACACACAAACACACACTCTGCTCACTCTGATCACTGCAAACAGCGCACGCTCTCTCTCTCTCTCTCTCTCTCTCTCTCTCTCTCTCTCTCTCTCCCCCCCCTCCCACTCTTTCTCAGTCAATCAGGTCCGCGGGTCTGTTCCGTTAACGTTTAGGGTTTCTTCAGCTTCAGGTTTGTTTTTAACTTCGGTTTGTAGTACTTACATAGTAACCAGTAGATTTCTGGTAAACGTGGGGATTCAGACATGCTGCTTGGTTTAAATGCGACTCCCGTTGAGTTTCTGCCGACGGAGATTTTTTTTTTTTAAACAGTCAACTGTCAAAATCCTCCTCTGTCGGAGTCATTTTCTCGCTCGTCTCTCGAAAAAATCATAAACAAACGCACGTGTATGTCTGGTTGATTGACATGATTTTCAGCAAACTACAGTACATTTTAGTAGTCACATGGCTTTAAATGGCCAACAAGACCCACATCATATGTATTTGAACCAATGACAGTGCGTTCTGTGCTGCACGCGTCATGAAAAGACTGACGAATACAAAATGCTGCGCCACGCAGCAGCCGGCAGGAGGTTCAAAGTTGCGCAATGCAGTAACCGGCGGTAGATGTGTTGTCACGAAGCATCCGGCACAAACGGGTTAAATAGGTTTTAAAAAGTTATATCTCTGAAGGGTTAAGACACTTATTATTATTTTATTAAGTTTTATTGCTATTCGCATGTGCACCAAGTAGGAGGCTCACTGATAAAATTTCTGCGGAATTTTCTAGTTTCTAATGTTTGGGATTCAGTCTTTTGT
Source organism: Etheostoma perlongum (assembly GCA_026937815.1). Taxonomy (NCBI): domain Eukaryota; kingdom Metazoa; phylum Chordata; class Actinopteri; order Perciformes; family Percidae; genus Etheostoma; species Etheostoma perlongum. The sequence continues at coordinate 22,834,117 of CM049393.1, read as the reverse complement.
GATGATGGTGATTACACTCAGCAGGCTTGAAACCGGTCCTGTATGAAGCTAGCTTTGTTTCTTTATTACTACATGGAAGAAAATAAATGATCTGAGAGAAAAGAAAAATGTTTGAGAGAAAAAGTTATCACACTGATAGCAAAAAAGCATTTGAGAGAAAAAAAAAAAAATATTTCTATATAATAATACCTCTCAAAATGCTTTTTTAAACTCTCAAATATATATTTTTTGCTATCAGTTTGAAAACAAATTTTCTCAAAAAAACGTAAAATCTCTGTCAAAATACTTTTGTAAACTCTCAAATATATATATGTTTCCACGCTGGCCGAGCCCCACTGACGGCGGTCCATCTGGGGCTGCAGGACCTGGAACTCACCGCCAGTGTTTCAGTTTGACTGTTGTAAAGTGTTTAGATAATTAAAAGGTATTTATTTAGAAGTGGGCTGGCTGCTAGTTATCTATCTATGACGGTGACAATGGTGTAATGATTCAGATGGACTCCCAAGACAATACCGTGCTCACCCAACTGGCCAATAGGAACGTGGCCCCGCCCATGACACTATTTTCACATTGAGAGAAAAATCCTGAGATTCGAGCAAAAAATAGAATCAAGAGCAAAGACTTAGGTTTTGAGAACAAGAAGAAAAGATTTTTGATACTGATAGCAAAAAATATATATTTGAGAGTTTAAAAAAGTATTTTGAGAGAGATTTGTTTTGCTATTGGTATGAAAACTTTTTCTTAATATTTTTTTTTCTCTTATAAAATGCTTTTTTTCTCTGTGTGATAACCTTTTCTCTCAAGCATTTTTTTTCTCTCAGATCAGTTATTTTCTCGCATGTAATAAAGAAACAAATCTAGCTCCATAGTCCTGGATTATGTTTTGTCTTAGTTAGGTTTTTTTCCTAGTCTTTATGTTAAGCAAAGCTAACTTACTGCTGGCTTCGTATTTAGTGTCAATGTGTGAAAGTGTAATGTATTTTCTCACTTAACTCTGCAAGACAGCAAATTTAGTGTGTTTCTAAACATGACAAACCATTTCTTTCTGTGGAGATCAGCAAATTTGATGAAAAAAAGTAGCTTGGAAAAAAAAAATTTTTTTTCAGTTGTTTCACAAAAGGAAAAAAACTTGAAGGAACCTATAAAGACTATCCTGGCAAACCTTTTTTTCCACTTGTTTTAAGTCATAAACTCATTTAGATCAGACCCATAAAATGGATCACTACATTCATTTATTCTCACTTGCCTCACAGGACTTCCTTATAAATCACAGGGTCCATGGAATGAAAACATGTGTTCCAATCTGGTCTCTAAATGGAAAGGGAACTGTGGAATTGTTTTTACATCAGGACATTTAAGAAAGAGATTTGTTTTTTAATCACTGCAAACTTGTGAAAAACCTTTTTTTCTTCCTACTCCTTTATGAAAGTTCTATGTTCTGCATCACAGATTTCCCAACAAGAGCTAATGAAACTTTTCCTCCCCTGTTTCCCCCCTGTCCTTCCTGTCAGTCTACCATAGAGAAGTTGACCTGGAAAGACCGTCTCCCTGGATACTTGATCAACGTTTCCTCTATCCTCTTTATGGTTAGTACATACAAATCATGCTCTACTTAGGATCGTACATTTTCTCAGTATTTATGGAGGAAAGCACTTTAAATAGAAATTAAACACATACGACACGGTTAATGTACATAAATGACTATATAACTGACCTACATCGCTGTGTTTTTTGAAATATTAATTCCAGCCTCTGCACTGTGAGCAAAAATGGTCAAGTAATGACTTATTTATTTTCTTCTTTTTTCTCCTTTCTGCTCCCAGTTTGGCTTGACGTTCTCAGCAGTTTTCGGCGTCATCATCTACCGCATCACAGTGTCGGCCCTGATAGCGATGAGCCCCGACCCGGAGACCAAGGCCAATGTTCGGGTTACGGTGACGGCCACTGCGGTCATCATCAACCTGGTGGTTATTCTGATCCTTGATGAGATCTACGGCACTGTGGCATTGTGGCTGACTGAGCTAGGTACACAAATTCAGACAGACATTTAATCTCATAGTGCGGTAGCTTCGAGAACCCAATGCAGTGCAACTTTTGAAAGGATGAACAAACTGAGAAAATTCTAAACAAATGGCGAATAAGGTTAAATCAAGCCTCAACAATTTCAGAGTCAAGCTATTTGAATTACTAAATGAATAGTTAAGAAATTTTTTGAAAAACATAAATTTGCTAAAGTAGGGTGTGCCCTAAAATGTCTAGCTTTTTTGCACATAAAAGTTATGTTAAAAACAGCTTCATTTATCTTGTCCAGGTCCAGGGGACAATTTATTTTCATGTAGGGTAAAAAAAGGCTTAAATTGGTCAAAAGTCCAGCTAAGTGTTGCCTGATTCTGATTCCTAATCCATACTAAGGGAAATCCAAGGTTAACTCAGTCACTTGTGTTTTTCATATACTGTACTTGATGACATATTTCAAAATGAGAAGAAGAGACAAATACCGGTACTGCCCTGACATCTTGATAAACCAAGTCAGCATTTTTCCATGTAATCATTGTGTGTGTGTGTGTGTGTCTGTGTGTCTGTGAGAGAGAGAGAGAGAGTTCTTGAGTCTTTCTGCCACATTCATATTCAAAAATTCTGAAATAGAGGAAAAGAATGAGAAAGGGAAGTGTGAGAAAGATACAAAATGTGTGTGTGTGTGTGTGTGTGTGTGTGTGTGTGAGAGATAGTATTTTAAGCTACTTCCAGTACATTAATCAAGGGTTTATGACTAAAATTCAAGAATGAGACTGACAGAATCACCATGTAAAAGTTAGTGTTTATTGCTATCACCCTATATACCAAAGAAACATATTGTACTGTAGAATACCTTTAACATCCATTTAAAAATATACCTATTCCTTTATGCAGTTTCACTTCACCTGTTTTTTTCAGAAATTCCTAAAACGGAAAGCAACTTTGAGGAGCGTCTCATCCTGAAAGCCTTCTTGCTGAAGTTTATGAATGCATACGCACCCATATTTTATGTGGCTTTCTTCAAGGGAAGGTAAGTCCTGCATAGCATGTGAAGGAGTGTATTTGTGCATCGCTGTCCTGTAAAAACCTTTTATCTCCAAAACGTCAGTTTTTCATGTGCTTGTTTTGGGCTGAGGGGTACATTTAACTTAAAGGTCCCATATTTAAAAAAGGTAGAAAAAAAAGCAGGTTGCGGTGCTATAAAAATACTGTGAGGTAAGTATCCAAACGCTCAAGGCACAGAGAAATGCACACAGCCCACATTCAGAAACTGTGCCTTTAAACGAGCCGTCAGGTCTTCCGTACAGTTGTGATGTCACAACTATACTATCGATAATCGGTCGAAAGTTGGAAACACTGACCAATCAGAGCACGCTGTGCTTTTTATCGAGGAGGGGCTTAAAGAAACAGACAGACAGAAGGTGAATACAGGTAGTTTCTGATAAATTGACTGTATTTATATAGTGCTTTTCTAGTCTTAACAACTACTCAAAGTGCTTTTACATAGTACAGGAACCATTCACACACTATCATACACCGTGGTTCAGTGTCTTGCCCAAGGAACATAATATGCTTTTCTGTGGAAAAAAATTACATGCTGGATTTTTTTTTTATTAAGCCGCCCAGCATAAGCACTTCACAAGTTTGTACTTGTATAACCAGTGTGACAATAATTGTTAAGTCTTGAATCTAAACTTGATGCCATCCATTTAGATAAATACACATAGCTGGGTGAATCAAAGTGATGCTTTTCAGTCCTTACTGTTTGTTTTTGCAGGTTTGCTGGTCGACCTGGAGATTACGTCTATGTCTTTCAGGATCATCGGATGGAAGAGGTTTGTATTTGAACTTTGTATCTGTGTTTCTTTCCATGTGGCTAATAAGTAAAAGTGGATACAAATGAGGTGTGTGTCTTCCTCAGTGTGCACCAGGAGGCTGCCTCATCGAGTTGTGCATTCAGCTCAGCATCATCATGCTGGGAAAGCAGCTGATCCAGAACAACATCTTTGAGATCGGCATCCCGTAAGTAGACTACACTCTTCTTTTTGTTTTTGTGCTCACTGAGTATAATGTTTTTTAGATCTGGAAACATGGAATGCAGAAGAGCAAGTAACAAAGCAGGATATTTTAGCTATTATTATTATTATTATTATTATTATTATTTTTCATTTTCATTATGTCTAAATGGCCAGTGACTTGCCTCATTCTCTGACACCTAACACACATACTGTACCTACATATGCGCTGCTTACTCACTCGCACTTACAATATTCCCTTTCCCCTGTCTTGTTCTAAAAACATTCCAATAACATTCTTCCCATGTATGTAGTGGCTTTTCATCTTGTGAAACAACTCAGCTTTTGCATGCAAATCCCAGAAGTCAGAGGTCAGCTCTGTTCATAGGCATACTGGCAATCTGGCAGTTCTGGCAAATGCCTGAAGGGCTGATACAGTCTTGAGCCGATTTGGGCAAATGTGGCAGCACTGGCGTTTCACACTAGACTGACTAAAATATGTGTGAGTGTACGGCTGCACCCTGGATTCTCCCGTTTGGTGCTGTCGGGCTTCTACTTTTCAAAATAAAAGCTTGTGACTGGGCCGCTATGTCTTCGTACTTTGGTGTGTAAGTATGTGATAATATGTCTTAAATTTGCAAGCATTTCCATTATATTCTAAGATGGTGACATGGTAGTTTTTGCAACCAAAAAGCAAATAAGGTAAGGGACGAAATTTCCAGGGCCAAATTTTTATCCCAGTCCATCCCTGGCTCTGTTTATAACAGCTGTCACACATCAGAGGTGCTGTTGGGCTTTGGGCTGCACTGTTAGTGTTGCTGTAAGCACAGCTTGATCTCCCGTCCTGTTGGGTGAGTCCCATCAAACTATGTGGTTTCTCTATGATGTCCTGAGAGACCAGCGAGCCATGGCGGATACCATAATACCATCTACATACCATCTGCAACCCAGTTTCACATTCATTCACTTAAAAGCTTTCACACCTGGGAACCCACCAGTAAAACCACAGGCCAGTGTGCAGGGGAATCTGAGTAGTACATCAGGTCTATGGAGACGTCACAGCCATGTCATTCTAAGCTCCCACCCATGAGACCAAAGCAAGTGATTCACAACAGTCGTAGCCTGTTGAATTATAAAAGGTTGTGTTTTTTGCTGTATTTGGAGAAGTCTTGGACCATTGTGATATATGGATGTTTGTAGACTTCAAATTATGCAGCCACTGAACTGGGGCACAATTTGTGTGGATACAAGGAATTGTATATGACAGAGATGACATGCAGAGAAAGTGTTGCCTCTACTTTATGACATATTATACCTGTACTGCCCTAACATCTCGATAAACAAGGCCAGCATTTTTGTGTGTGTGTGTGTGTGTGTGTGTGTGTGTGTGTGTGTGTGTGTGTGTGTGTGTGTGTGTGTGTGTGTGAGAGAAAGAGAGATAAGGCAACTACTTGCCTGAGAGTCATCTTGTTTGTTTTCTTTTGTATCAAAGTAATTCAGTTATAGTTGTCTGTACAAACATGATACATACATAATAGCTAATTCAACATACTTTTTATGGTTCCAATTTGACAAAATATTGACAAATATAAGCTATAAAACATTTTACCTCTGTTCCAAAACTTCTCAAAATGTGAGGTGGGTGTCTTTTTCTGAAAGGGATCCACAGTATCCACTGTTGAAAACCTTTGGCTACTTGATTTGGTGTCATCATTTATCTGATTAAATTAAAGATTAAAAATACAGAATCAAAGTCATTTAAATGATTAGAGCTGTCTTAAGTGATTTTGACCACTAGAGGACAGAAAAATACTGAAACAGAAACACCTCTAAATGCTGTCTAAATTATCGTAGTTATTAGAGTCCTGTTTCTGGCCATCTGATGAATGTAAGTGCTATATTGATTGATATTTAAAAATCTTGTCAGATGCTCAGTTTGACCCTCGGCTGAAAGCTGCATAGAGCTGCCGTAAATTAAAATAATCTGAATAAGCGATCAAAATATCAAAAATATTACTATTTGCAGGTTAAATTAAATAACCTGACCTTTTTTGTATTTACTGGCACATGCCCAATTGGTATTATGGTTACATTTTTGAGTGATGCCTTGTATCTTTCACAAGATGTACGACTTGGTAGTAAAACAATGGAACTGCTACAAAAGCAGAGAAAAGAAAAACATAAACACAGAGAGTAAGATTCTAATCCTGGTCAACATTAGAAACCTCACCTCCTTTCAGACCAACAGCAGTAACATAACGTGTGTGAATGTACACAAATAGATTGTGTGTGTCTACATCTACTTTATTCAACTTTGCCTGTGTATACAGGACAGTAAACATGTACTATACTTCTACTGGCTCTTTGAATGTGCTGTACAAACTGTAACTGTGTGGGTGTTGTTAAACATGAATAATACATTCAAGCATTTAGCTGCTTTTATTGGAGTTTTTTATTGAAGCAGTTTACACAGCCCCATGCACACATAACAGTATGGACTGTCACACAGTCATATACGTATGTATCCTTTTACATGTGCACACACACACACACATTCTGTGAGTTGGAATTATCTACACCAGGGCATGTACATACAGAAACACACATGATACTGTTTCACAGCAGCAGTTTGTTACCGTAGCATCTTTTGTTTTACAAGCACCCACACTTCTTTGAAACCACCCAGATTCTGGATGTTAGTCCAGTTGGTTTGCAATAAAATGTTTAGCCTTACTTTACCTGTGTAAATACTTGCTGTGTATTATGTTTTACAAGCAGCAGAGACTATGTCTGTATTTAATTTTCTTAAGGAAAGTTTAATGAGTACACATCCTACAGTATACACCAGCACCACCCTGCTTCACATTCAGGGTTATACGACTTAAGTTTAGTACCTTGGAAAGTTAATACAGGTAGTTTATTTGTTCAGGAAACATATCTTTTTCATTAGAATCAGGATTTGTAATTTAGTCTTGTCAGATAAGTTTTAAAATGTTTTAGTTCACACTTGTACTCACAAACCATGTGTACACACACGCAATATAAAATTATGAAATCTTAGCTTTAATCTTTTTTCCTTTCCTCCTCCACCTTTCCTGTCGTCCTGACAGAAAGTTGAAGAAGCTGGTGCGTGCATTAAAGGATAAAGGATCAGTGGAGAAGGAGATGGAGGGGGAGAGGCCTCCCCAGCAGTGGAACCTGGACTACGCCCTGGCTCCTTTTGAAGGCCTCACGCCTGAATACATGGAGATGAGTGAGTCTCTCACACACACACACACACACACACACACACACACACACACACACACACACACACACACACACACACACACACACACACACACACACACAGAGAGAAATGGCTTCACAGCCAAAGAACAGCAATTTACTCACCAATCAACGAGTATTCCTGTACATCACCAGGAGATAATCGTTAATCTGTATCTGCGAGGACCTTCTCCGGTAAAACCGTACTAATACTGCGTATTACAATCACACTATGCCAAGGGAACTCTGCTGGAGGAATTGTGTAACTGCATCTCTAAACAACAAATACAGGTTTAGTAGCCCTATATTTCATATGGGTTACACCAGGAACAGCATTCCAGCGTCAGTCGTTGAAACCCCATAGGTTGACCTGAAAAGAGCCTTTACCAGAGATGTGCATTCTGACTTGTCTGTTGCAACAAATAACCAAATCAAATAACATATTTTTTTTTATTAGATTTGGAAGACTGATTGCATTCATCCACACGCAAAAGTGCACACACGCAGGAAATAATTTATGTTCATGTCCATCACAAACTCAGCACATAAACACTGCAGGTTAAAGTTGTGTTTTCCCTCATGCACAGTCAATCTCAGCTGTGTGTTTATATTGACATGTTTAATATTTAAGTCCAGCAAGTAATTAGCAAGTGACACAATATTTTGAACGGCTTTCAGTTTCATTCACCTTGGCCCTCTTTTTTCCAGTGCTTTGGTTAAAATACCAGAATTTTGTTTACTTTCACTTTTTCAGGCATTTTTCTAGTTATTCAAATAGGAAATTGAAAGGGACCTTTTGTTTTTCCTCAGTTGTCTCAATTTGAAAACAAATGATGATCATGCATATTCAGTACAGGCCTGTCACCGGCTGTTCACAAATGTTTTTAACACAATGTCTAAGTTGTTTTTTACACATTTGTTGCATTAGATTGTTGCAGTCATGGAAAACATCTACATTTTTACACTAGTAAATTCAGACCCTTTGTGGAAAACTGGCAGTGGCTCCTCTTGGAACTACCAGTATGTCTTTACAGTTGTTGGCGCAAGAAAACATGGTGGAAAAAATTCTGTAGTGTAAATCAAATGTGATCTAGAGGCTCATAAAATTAACAACAAAACAACAAATGAAATTAAGTCAACATGAAAAAAAAGTTACCCAGTTACAAGCAAAATGAAAATAGGAGAAGAAGGTATACTTTATAAATCCAACAAGGGGAAATTAAATATTTTCACTCTTTTATAGTTATTCAAACAAATACACACATACACTAAAGGGACCTACTGTATACGCTTGCATTATGTAGTCTATATCCTCAACGTTCCACTTCAGGAATTTCTCCGGTGCCGCAGGAGATTTCGTCGCATGCATGTCTTTTCACCGATTCCCGTTTCCTTCCTCTTTCTTTGTGTTGGCATTCTAACCTCTGGTGGATTTCTGAGGACTATGGTTACCTGCTCCTCAGATCTCTGCAGGGTAAATCCAGACAGCTAGCTAGACTATCTGTCCAATCTGAGTTTTCTGTTGCACGGCTAAAATAACTTTTTGAGGCTAGTGTAGCGGCTCCAGGCGGATCTAAGCACTGCCGGTGACAATTTTGATTGCTTTAAAGAAATGCCAATAAACCAGAGCATGTTTATCTCCCATCCCGGAATGATATGTGGACTAACTAGACCGTCCTCCGCAGCGCTGTGAAGGAAGGTCTTGCTATGAATGGAGAGATTTCAGAACTCCCAAACCAAGTCCCCATGGACTTATGAATTGAGAGATTTCAGAACTCCCAAACCAACATATCATCATTAAGGCCATTGATAGATTAGAAAGTTTAAAGTAGGGCCAGTTATGTGCCAGTAGAAGTTGCCTGATTCACTGCCTGGGAGAGGAAACGCTACTATATAGAGCCAATAAAGAGCTACTGGTGTTAGGGTTGTTATGTCTCAGGAACAGACACACACACACACACACCATGATCAGTCTTAACCTTTCTTGGGAAAAAAATAAAGCCTTAAAGGAATAGTTTGGCTATGTGAACTTTGAGGATTGAAGGTGTTAGATGTCAGTAGAGTAGATGGTGGTCGGCACCCCCCCAGTTTGTAGAAGCAGGCAGGAGTACTGACTTAGAAGCAAAGCAATGGGCTGCTGTGGCTGGGGGCAACATGGGCAGCAGCTGAACGTATTTTAGCCATCTAAAAAACAATATCAGTTGTAGTGTAATATTTCGAATATTTTCACCGCTTTACCTTGTCGTCAGTTAACCCTCTTCTTTCAACAGAAGTTTACCCCTTTTTCGCCTGCTCAGTCTCCCTCTGCTAAAGTTGTTTATAATCTGGATAATCTTGCTCATAAAGCTATCCTCTAGTCTTCATGCCAGTTTGTTGTTGTTTTCATAATATATATTTTGACTCTTCCATAAACCGCTGAAATTCTGACCCCAACAGATGATCTGCAGCATAATACAGCTGCGGCAAAGTTGCACTTCTGCGTAGGAATACAGAAGTTCTAGTTGAGGAAATATAGTGCCAAAGGAGAGAGCTGACAGCCAGAATAAAAAGCAAAAATGTGCTTTAGAGAGAAACACACAGAAGATACATTAAATGTATCTGACAGACATGTTGATATGGCCACACAGCTTGACATTTCTGAGTAGTTCCCCCCAGGTTAAAGAGTCATAGTGCAGTTCAGACATGCAGCAACAAGCTTGACTTAAGGAATTGTCCACATCTGTATGTGAAGAAATGTGAACTAGTAAAACTAGCTGTGAGCCTGATCTGAGGTCAAAGCCATAAAAAATCATGTAGATTTTGGTAAAATTGTGAATAGCAAGTACATTTTTGTTAATAAGATTTAAAGTGTTCTGCGTGGGAAATGTTTTTTTAAATGTGGGATTCAAAATGAGCTTGGAAACATTTAAACGATGATCCAGGCTTATTTGAAATATCTGTCTCTATCACTCACAATATCTGTTTGTTTGGTGGAATTAAGACGTAACTTCTTACAGGGTTCAGAACAGTCTAGAAGTTTTTTCTTTACTTTAATTAAACAAACACTTACCTTGTGATATGATAATGTGGAGATTTCATGTTATATGGACTGAGGACAGAGGGAGAGAAAAACAGACGGAAGACAGAACTGATGTCGCTGCAGGGCACAGTAAGGAATGTAAGAAATGTCTGAGCTCTACGTGCACGTACTCACACATAGCTGCTAGATGTATGAATGGGTAGTTGTGGGTTTGTGTTAACTTGTTCATTGTTTGTGTGTGTGTGTGTTTGTGTGTTTTTGGGTGTGTGTGTAACTGGTTGTTGTAATTGCGCATGAATCCTTGATACCTGGTGCTCGTGTTTAAGGTGTGTGTGTGTGTGTGTGTGTGAGAGAGAGTGTGCGTCTTCTTTGTGCGTACCCGGGCCAGCTTCGAACCCGTCAACCTCGGCTCAGGTAGATACCGTAGTGATGTTATTCTAAGCTTGCCCTCAAACCTTCGCCGCTCGGCTGTCCTATTTTCTTCCTCGCAGCTCTTTGTCTCAGTGTGGCGTCCCGAGGTGAAGCCGTCACTCTCCGGCTCGCTGGAAAACCCCCGTTACCACACTGCTAATGTTCCACTGCTCCGACCAGAGCCGTACATCAGTTGAAGTCAGGCATCCTGCCTCGTCTTTCTCAAGTTACTTCTCCATGTTCTTTGGAAGGAGGTGGCTGTTGTTTAGAGCATTTATTGAAAGTTTGTAGTGGCAATAGCGTGATGAAGGTTATATCTTTAAAACTTGCTCCCTGGCCTTGGGTCAGCCCATTTTCTATTTGGTCCCACCAGCCTGGTGGATTGAGAGATGAATTTTTCTCTGGAGTCCCTCTGGTCTCTAATCCTCAGACAAAACCATTGTCCTTCCTGTGGCCAAACGGAAGCTGCTGGGGCAAGCGTGGACAAGTCTTTTAAGGCGCCCTGTGATCTGCTTATTAAACTACTATCTAAGTTGGATGTAGTGAGTAAGGCTGCTGCTGCCAACAGCCCTACAGTAGTAATATCCAGAGTTGGTGTGTGTGATTGTAATGTACTGTACAATAAGTTCCTGTCAATTTTAGTTTTAATTTTAAGTCATGGCTGTTGTGTCTAGGTTATCTAATGACTTACATAATGCACACACACACAAAATACACACACACATAGTTCAACACACAGCTAAATCATAAAAAAGTCCCGTTTGGCTAGTGCAATGGAGGGTTTAACCTTAAAAGGCATCATCTGAACCACAGAGCGAGCCTGGACAGACAGTGGGACTCCTGGCCGGACAAATGGCCATTCACAAACGTCAATCTGACGCCGTCTTAGTGGCGGCTTGATATGTTTCTAATATTGTAGATTTTTTTCTCACATGCTAACCTCCTTTTAAGTTGGCAAATGGCCAAAACGGCTAGTATAAGTGGTTCTTTTTACAGCAACTTCACCAGACGAGCATGCACTAAGATGTTTTTTGAGATAAGTAATGCTGCTTGAAACACATGAAGACGGTTTGTGTCCTACATACTGTAGCTTTTGTAATTGCGCAGACCCTTCTCACTGTGGTTAAATGCACATTTGAATGTCATCAGCATAATTATAAAACAGGATTCTCATTCTCTAATGAGTGTGATTCTGTTGCTTTACTGCAAGCGTTTTGTGCCAGTGTACATCTGTGCATGAAGTAATGGGGATTATGGTAGACGCAGACTTCAACTCCAGATATAATACCACTTCCCTTACATGGCCTCAATTGATGAATTAAACAACATGTATTTACGACAAGCCTGTTATACATATTCACTTTCAAAATGAATCTAACAGTATATGTTGATGTTTAATACTAGTACCCAGACTGTAGCATGTTTGTTGATTTTTTTTTTTTTCTTTTTTCCAGTCATCCAGTTTGGTTTTGTCTCTCTGTTCGTGGCTTCGTTCCCGCTTGCTCCGCTCTTTGCCCTGCTCAACAACGTCATTGAGATCAGACTGGATGCCAAGAAGTTTGTGACGGAGCTACGCAGGCCAGTTGCCGTACGTGCGAAGGACATTGGTAAGTTTGTGTGACACACATCAAAAGGAAAGGACAAACACACAGAACTTACTAATAAATACTGCATTTTCCCATACAACCATAGTTTAACACTAAAATATATACTGTATATGTAATATATATACTGTATATATGTATGTATGTATGTATGTGTGTGTGTGTGTGTGTGTGTGTGTGTGTATATATATATATATTTCCTCAGTACTTTACATGTCATTAGCTGATGATTTTATCCAAAGCGACTTACAATTGCTATACAGTGAGGAAAATAAGTATTTGAACACCCTGCTATTTTGCAAGTTCTCCCACTTAGAAATCATGAAGGGCTCTGAAATTGTCATTGTAGGTGCATGTCCACTGTGAGAGACATAATCTAAAAAAAAAAAAAAGTTCCAGAAATTACAATGTATGATTTTTTACTATTTATTTGTATAATACAGCTGCAAATAAGTATTTGAACACCTGTCTATCAGCTACAAATCTGACCCTCAAAGACCTGTTAGTCTGCCTTCAAAATGTCCACCTCCACTCCATTTATTATTCTAAATTAGATGCACCTGATTGAGGTTGTTACCTGCATAAAGACACCTGTCCACCCCATACAATCAGTAAGAATCCAACTACTAACATGGCCAAGACCAAAGAGCTGTCCAAAGACACTAGAGACAAAATTGTACACCTCCACAAGGCTGGAAAGGGCTACGGGGAAATTGTCAAGCAGCTTGGTGAAAAAAAGGTCCACTGTTGGAGCAATCATTAGAAAATGGAAGAAGCTAAACATGACTGTCAATCTCCCTCGGACTGGGGCTCCATGCAAGATCTCACCTTGTGGGGTCTCACTGATCCAAAGAAAGGTGAGAAATCAGCCTAGAACTACACGGGAGGAGCTGGTCAATGACCTGAAAAAACCTGGGACCACCGTTTCCAAGGTTACTGTTGGTAATACACTAAGACGTCATGGTTTGAAATCATGCATGGCACGGAAGGTTCCCCTGCTTAAACCAGCACATGTCAAGGCCCGTCTTAAGTTTGCCAATGACCATTTGGATGATCCAGAGGAGTCATGGGAGAAAGTCATGTGGTCAGATGAGACCAAAATAGAACATTTTGGTCATAATTCCACTAACCGTGTTTGGAGGAAGAAGAATGATGAGGACCATCCCAAGAACACCATCCCTACTGTGAAGCATGGGGGGGGGGGTGGTAGCATCATGCTTTGGGGGTGTTTTTCTGCACATGGGACAGGGCAACTGCACTGTATTAAGGAGAGGATGACCGGGGCCATGTATTGCGGGATTTTGGGGAACAACCTCCTTCCCTCAGAGCATTGAAGATGGGTCAAGGCTGGGTCTTCCAACATGACAATGACTCAAAGCACACAGCCAGGATAACTAAGGAGTGGCTCTGTAAGAAGCATATCAAGGTTCTGGCATGGCCTAGCCAGTCTCCAGACCTAAACCCAATAGAGAATTTTTTGGAGGGAGCTCAAACTCAGTGTTTCTCAGCAACATCCCAGAAACCTGACTGATCTAGAGAAGATCTGTGTGAAGGAGTGGGCCAAAATCCCTTCTGCAGTGTGTGCAAACCTGGTGAAAAACTACAGGAAACGTTTGACCTCTGGAATTGCAAACAAAGGCTACTATACCAAATATTAACTTTTATTTTCTCAGGTGTTCAAATACTTATTTGCAGCTGTATCATACAAATAAATAGTTTAAAAAAATCATACATTGTGGTTTCTGGATTTTTTTTTTTTTAGATTATGTCTCTCACAGTGGACATTCACCTACGATGACAATTTCAGATTTCTAAGTGGGAGAAGTTGCAAAATAGCAGGGTGTTCAAATACTTATTTTCCTCCCTGTATATGTCAGAGGTTGCACGCCTCTGGAGCAACTAGGGTTTAAGTGTCTTGCTTAGGGACACATTGGCAATGTATCACAGTGGGAATTGAACCCGGGTCTCCCACACCAAAGGGTGTAATTTTCATTGTCAGAGAGGAAACAACGAAACCAACGAAAGCCAAACAGACACCCCTTGGCAGTTCAGTATAGTCTTGTTGGTGCTGTTGGGGAAAAAGGTGTTGCTGTTGTCTCTTTAATGCTATCTTTTTAGGGGAAAACAAAAATAGCCTTCATTTTAACAAGTGTGATAATAGGGTTTTAAAAGGCCTTACTAAGCTCTAAGGCAGGGGTCTCAAACTCAAATTACCTGGGGGCCACTGGAGGTAGAGTCTGGGTTTGGCTGGGCCGCATCAAGTGTTCCACAAAAAATGTTTCAAGTATTCCAAAAAAAAAGAACCACAACTGATCCAATCTTCTTAATTAACAGTTCTTCAACATGAATGTTTCTTCTGAACATGAACTGTTCCTCTGAATTTGAACATTCCTTTCTGAACATGAACGGTTCTTCAGAACACAGGCTTCTCTTGCCTACTCCTTGCTGCCAGAGACCTGACAGCTCTTCCTCTCACACAGCTGAGACACATTTGGCTTGAGGGAAGAAACAGTTGAAACCCTCAGTATGGCTTGAAGATGTCCATCAGTAAGTCTGGACCTTTACTTTGACTTATTGAAGTTAATGGTGGAGAAGAGCTTTTCACATAGATAAGTGCTCCCAAAAAGGCACATGGTCTGCTTGAACATCCTGGTGAGCTCAGGGTAGGTGGGTGGCAATTCTCAATTCAAAAAATGTCCAAGCTTGTCTGCATTTCCACTCACCTCCCTGAACTTGACTTTGAGTTCAGAATTGCACTGCAGGTCAATGAGCTCCATTTGAAGTACAGGAGGAGCATCTTGCACATCGAAGGAAAAAGGGGTTAGCAAAAATTTGAAAGTGGCTCTGTGTGTCTTGAAGTCAGCAAACCTGCGATCAAATTCCTCCCGTAGCTTCAGAATTGCATCAGCATACTTCACACCACTGAATGGTGTGCCCACATCCATGAGTGCCTTGCATGCTTAGAAATGGCAGAGATTTGTCTGAGAGAGCTGGGCTTTCCATAACACAAGTTTTGTGGAGAATGCCCTCACATTGTCATAGGCAACACTGACAAGCTGTCCCTGGCCTTGTAACTTCTTGTTCAGTACATTCAGCTCCTGTGGGATGTCAACAAGAAAAGCTAAGTCCATGAGCCATTTAGGATCACTTAACACAGGAACAGCCATCCCATCCTTTTCCATGAAGGCTTTCACTTTCACTCAACTTGAAAAACCTCTTTAAGACGTTTCCCCTACTGAGCCAACGTACCTCGGTGAAGTAGAGTACATCCTCATATTCTCACTGTATTTCCTCCAAAAAGGTGCAGAACTTCCGGTGCTTTAAGCCCCTAGATCTGATATGGTTGATGCATTTCACAACAACAGACATCACATTGTCAAATTTCAAGCATTTGCCACAAAGTGCTTGCTGATGGATAATACAGTGCAGCGCAATGGCCTCCTCCACATTCTCCTTTTCCAGTTTACTTTGAGCAAGTGCCACCAGTCCATTTTTCCTTCCTGTCATTGATGGTGCTCCGTCGGTTGTTATTCCAGCAAACCTCCTTCATGGCTTCCTCAATAGCACCACACAGTTGGCGGAATATTTCTTGAGCGGTGGTCTGACCATGCATTGGAATCACAGTGAGCAACTCCTCAATCACTTCAAAATTGTCGTCAACACCACGGACATATAATGTGTCAGTGTTGTCCGAGCTTTCATCAAGAGCGACTGAGTATGCACAAAAACGTTTGGCTTTCTCACGCTGTTGGTCATAAATGTTTTATGACAGGTCAGAAATGCGCTTTGCCACTGTGTTAGCTGAAAGGCTGATATTGCTAAAATGACCCTTATTTTCTGAACAGACTTTACTTTTGCAGGGGTTAGGGGTTAACATGCACTTTTTGCCTTAGCAATCATCTCACTCACCACGTAGCTAGCTTTGACTGCTGCTTCCTTCTCTTTGTTTGCTTTCTGGAATAAATCTTGTTTCCTCAATAAACATTTTTTAAGGTTGGCGACCCGGTTCTTTCTCTCATCTCCCTGGTATTTTGTATACTCCTCAGCATGTCTAGTTGAGTAATGACGTCTGACGTTGTATTCCTTGTACACCACAACTTTCTCTGTGCATATGAGACATGTAGGGGTGCTGTGCTCAACAAAAAAATATTCCGTCTCCCACTGTCCCTAAAATTGCCTGTGGTCGTTGCCAACCATTCTCCTTACGGTACTTTTTGAGAGAGACATGATTGGAACTGGGTGATGTAATATATTTTCCGTCACGCCGAAACACGTTTCAAACAAGTGATGTTGATACTTTCCCAGGTACTTAGCTAGCTTGACAACTTTTGACAACAAACGCAGCTGTCAGGAGACTACTATGGAAGCCCATAAGTGACAAGCGCAATGACAAAAAGTTTCAGAACGCACGGGCTGCACTAACACTAAACCTTGATGTCAAGTAGCCACAAAAGTGGCCACAAAATATCATCCCGCGGGCCGTAATTGGCCCCGGGGCCGGGAGTTTGAGACCCATGCTCTAAGGTGTAATGTAAGTCTGGATAACGTGTTACTACACAGTATAAGGAAAATAAAACTTGCTGCATCAAGATCTGCATCATCATAGCGATGTGTTGATAGGGTCATTGTTTTCTAATTATAGATTGATATGTCGCTATCAGCTGGCACATAAGCACTATTACAACTTGTGCAATATTGATCATTTGTTGGTAGATGACGCAATCTAGTTTGTCTAGCAAAACTTTGTTCGCAAATGTTTGCTTGAATGTTGTGCGATTCAGTGCAAAAATGAATGGTAAACACTTTTAAATGTCTCAAATCAATTTGATATACCAATTTGATCGCAAAACAGCATGTTTCATTACGCACAGGTTTTTATTGGCTTTAAAGCCGTTGGATGGAAACACACTTTCACCAGCTTTATTCCTGAGTTTTTTTTACCAAACTACAAATAATTTGATTGACAAATGGATGGAAACTTAACTTGTCTTATTTCTTACATGTTCCTGAAAAGTAAACTATATAAAGGGTTTTACTTGATAGCAGAACCGTGCGCTATGTTATATGTAAACCTTTTGTTTTACAGAGCTATAGATCTAACAAACTCCATGCGAAGCTGCCTTGATCAAAATGTGTTTTAATGGAGTTAATTTAATGGATACTGTAATTGATTGACATTACCAGCAATATGATGAACACTAACATTGGAGAATAACAACTTGCACACAGGAAGGGCAGACAAAATGCATTTTGTAATATTGCATGCTTTAGGCAGAGTTCTGATAACGTTACAACCAGATTGAGTTTAATTCACATGCTATCAGAAACATTTGCCATTTTGTCAGTGTGCTTAAGACAGTGTTCCATCCTTTCCCTTCTTCTACCTCTTATCCCTTGAATCATTCTCACTCATTACTCTTCTTTTTTATAGGTGTATGGTACAATATACTGAGTGGAATGGGAAAATTCTCAGTCATTATAAATGTAAGTATTAATGCAATGTCCCTCTTTCTACTATCTGCTCATTGAATTAGTAATGAAGGCAGATAAATGCAAAATAAATCTATGTATGTGCGCTACATAATGTGACTGTTAACATCCCACAGAAAGCACTTCAATACTTTGATAAGTCAGCACTAACTCAATTTTGACACTGACAGGTGACTGTAAGTCTCTAGCTGCCTGTCCAGTGCATTTTAAAAGCGTGCATAAGTAAAGTATATGCGCATTGCATATATATATATATATATATATATATATATATATATATATATATATATATATATATATATATATATATATATATATATATATATATATATATATATATATATATATATATATATATATATATATATATATATATATATATATATACATAGCCACTTTATTAGGTACACCTGTCCAACTGCTTGTTAACACTTAATTTCTAAGCAGCCAATCACATGGCGGCAACTCAGTGCATTTAGGCATGTAGACATGGTCAAGACAATCTCCTGCAGTTCAAACCGAGCATCAGTATGGGGAAGAAAGGTGATTTGAGTGACTTTGAACGTGGCATGATTGTTGGTGCCAGAAGGGCTGGTCTGAGTATTTCAGAAACTGCTAATCTACTGGGATTTTCACGCACAACTATCTCTAGGGTTTACAGAGAATGGTCCGAAAAAGAAAATACATCCAGTGAGCGGCAGTTCTGTGGGCGGAAATGCCTTGTTGATGCCAGAGGTCAGAGGAGAATGGCCAGACTGGTTCGAGCTGATAGAAGGGCAACAGTGACTCAAATTACCACCCGTTACAACCAAGGTGGGCAGAAGAGCATCTCTGAACGCACAGTACGTCGAACTTTGAGGCAGATGGGCTACAGCAGCAGAAGACCACACCGGGTGCCACTCCTTTCAGCTAAGAACAGGAAACTGAGGCTACAATTTGCACAAGCTCATCGAAATTGGACAATAGAAGATTGGAAAAACGTTGCCTGGTCTGATGAGTCTCGATTTCTGCTGCGACATTCGGATGGTAGGGTCAGAATTTGGCGTCTACAACATGAAAGCATGGATCCATCCTGCCTTGTATCAACGGTTCAGGCTGGTGGTGGTGGTGTCATGGTGTGGGGAATATTTTCTTGGCACTCTTTGGGCCCCTTGGTACCAATTGACCATCGTTGCAACGCCACAGCCTACCTGAGTATTGTTGCTGACCATGTCCATCCCTTTATGACCACAATGTACCCAACTTCTGATGGCTACTTTCAGCAGGATAATGCGCCATGTCATAAAGCTGGAATCATCTCAGACTGGTTTCTTGAACATGACAATGAGTTCGCTGTACTCAAATGGCCTCCACAGTCACCAGATCTCAATCCAATAGAACATCTTTGGGATGTGGTGGAACGGGGAGATTCGCATCATGGATGTGCAGCCAACAAATCTGCGGCAACTGTGTGATGCCATCATGTCAATATGGACCAAACTCCCTGAGGAATGCTTCCAGCACCTTGTTGAATCTATGCCACGAAGAATTGAGGCAGTTCTGAAGGCAAAAGGGGGTCCAACCCGTTACTAGCATGGGGTACCTAATAAAGTGGCCGGTGAGTGTATGTATATATATATATAAATATATATATATATATATATATATATATAATGATAGTAGTTTGAAGCAAAATTGCATAATATTGGTGTTTTGTTTGCGATTTGGCACCCCTACAGTTTCAGAGTTTGTTGTACTACTACTTCCATTCAAAAACTAGCGAGTCGACAACTTTGCTAACACAGTCCAACATCAAGCAAGTGCAACAACACAAGACATAACAAGCCAGCTAATTTTACTTACTAGTCCAGCAATAGTCTTGCATGCCAGACCTATATCCACAGTGCTGCGGAGTAAAGTCTGGCCCCCCCCAAACATACATACCTGGATAGGAGAAAAAAACTTTGGGTTGTTTTGGACCAATTAAACCAATCACAATCATCTTGGGCGGTTAGGGTAGAGGCTGTGAGCATGGCTCTTCAGAATTGTCTCGGGAAGGAACTTGTTTGCACCACCCCAAAAGAAAATGCAACAATATTAAATTAACTGTTCACACAGTTCAGGAACTAGCAGTACAGTAACAGAGCTATATAAATTAGCTGATACATGTTTAAACCTTATTTGCTCTTACCAGTGTATCGCCCTGTGTATTTTGTCCAAAGCGAATTCCCACCAGTCGGTCCTAAAACGTCCTAGTTAAAGAGTAAATGCCGTAAACATAGTCTTTGTAAATCTTTACAACCATTCCCCAAAGAACCAAGCAGGCCTGCCTTGTTACACAATCCAAACCTTTCCCCGAAACCCACAGAGTTTTGCAAGGTGCGGGACATCTGGCGGGAGATCCGGCAAAGACGGATGTTCCAGCAATTATTCGGTAAATTAATTCTTGTCGATCCAGACTAGTCCTACAGCAAGCTGACCAGCTGCACCATCTTGCAGCCTTTTATTTTGCGAAGCTCTCGCCAACATCTAAAGCCCATTTACTCTTGTCTGCTGGGCTCTTGCTTGGTCACTCTCCTTTTCTCCTCTTGCCTCTGGCATGATGTTCGTGGAGGCTCCAATTCTGGCACAACAATGCCGCTGCTCTCTGCCTGAGGCACCATTCTTGCCTATAACAAGTCAGAGTAGCATCAACAAGGCTTTGAAGCTAGTATTTTAAGTTAAAATAGTTATGCAATGTTTCTTCAATATTAAGTAGAGAGCCGACCTTTGTGGACCTTATGAAATCCAAGAATCATGTCTGAAACACCTAAACCTGCTGATCTGCGGCGGTCAAGGGGTGTGTGTGTGTGTGTGTGTGTGTGTGTGTGTGGGGGGGGGGTGTCAGGAAAGTTATGCCTGGGCTTTTTCCTTGGCGACCGGACCAAATCTTGTTCCGTTTACTTTTAATACTGAAGAGATATGTGAAGGATTCAGAAAAACAAGCCACAGGAGTTTTTATTTGTTCTAGAGCCATGGAGCATTGGATACATATACATACACTTAAGCTGGCCCAGGTGCTTCATGGCAATGGAAAACTGGGAGCAGAATTCCCCTTTTGTGCATGTTATCTTGTATCAGTTCTACAGACTTTAATATTACTAAATGAATACATTACTCAAATAAAATAAATATAAATAAAACAAGGTGATGGCCTAGATTTCATCAATTTTACAGGCTCAATTTTCTTGCCTCATGGGATTATCTTTTTTTAAATGAATGCTTATGACAAATGTTTCACTCTCTGTCTGTCTCTTTCTCTGTGGAGGCCTTTGTGATCTCCTTCACATCAGACTTCATCCCCCGGCTCGTCTACCAGTACACATTCAGTCAGACCGGCACCATGCACGGCTTCATTGACCACACGCTCTCCTACTTCAACGTGTCCAATTTCCAACCTGGCACGGCACCGTGGCACTCACAGCAAGGAAACATCACCATCTGCCGGTAAAAACATACACGCGCACAAACACGCATGCACACACTTACAGATATTGGAAGCAATACTTACTGTCCTTTGTGACAGGCATTACATACAAATAACAAATCAGTATTGTGATTATTTCATTCAGCATTCATCATAAAAAGCCACATGTTTAATCAAAGTAGATAGGTATTTCTTTTACTGCCAGTTGAGTATTTTTTGCATTCAAGTAAATAGTCAAGTCGATTTATCTATTTTTACATCAGAGGAGTTTATTTTTGGAGATTTTATGTAACAGGATAAAACATTACCCTGTTTTGTCATCCAGTAGCTTATTATAAATACCCCCTTCAGTTTCTGTATCAACAACAAATAGCAACTGTTATCATACTTATCTGAGAAATTAGAATCTGTTTCTTCTTTGGTTCATCTCCAAATGTTCTAGTCTTTCCTTTCAAATCTTTAATCATATAGAGACCTCTTGGTAATCCCCTGAATAACATTTGCACTTTCTTGCATTCACACTGGACACAATATGGAACAATTAAATCCCTTTTACCGTTCACCATTTGCTGTCAAACTCTGAAAGCTTTTGCACTGCAACCCCATACTGTTTTCTGTCTTAACCCTCATGTTGTCCTCAGGTCAAATTGACCCCTTTTTCCATATCAGTGTTCTTTTTAACTACCCAAAATAACAGGATTGATTCCACACAACACTCTTTGGCAAGTACAAATCTCTACCTTCATTAATTTTGGGGTGTCTTATTCAATTTTATAGCATTTGAAAAACAAATTGAAGTGTTTTTGAAATAGTATTAAGTAAAAGTTGACATACTTTCCTTTAATTTTAGTCTAAATAATACCTACTTTCTGCTTTTCTAACTCAAACATTATAGATATAATTTCCTATAAATGAGGTTTATTGACCATAAATTCTAAAAATAACTGTAAAACTAAAGTTAATAAGTTAGTGTTATGTAGTGTTGAAAACATCAAAAAAGTAACAAACATTGAAAAAAAGTGTCAAAAGTGTTCTGATCCTGGATAGCTAAACAGTGGATGCTCAAATCCAAATAATTTTGATCCAGATTCAACTTTTTGAACTGGGCCCTAGAGATTCTGTTTTTGTAATAGTAGAGTAAGTCATAAAGCAGCCAAGCCTGCACCATTCAAGGTTCAAGGTTATTTATTTGTCACTTGTACAACAATAACAGAACTTCGTAGTTGTTGGCATTAAACATATTTTACTTAAAGGCATAGCTGGCTTTGTATCTTGACATGCTCAATTATAGTCAGTGTAGTAGAAATTGAGATATCAGCATTTAAAGGTGTTATAATAGGTTATCTGCATAGAGCAAGTCTTAGATTCATTGATGTGTAAATACAGTAGTGCTGATGCATTTTATGAGTGATAATTAATATGGCTAATTGCTTGAGCAAGGGATTACAAAGATAAAGGGGGGATCATGCACAAACTTACTGACCTGTATAGTTAGGTTGGACATTTGAATAAAATGATGAGAATAAAGTATTTGCCCCATGCTTAGTCTTTTAAGGCCCAACATTTAAACACTTTGTTGCAACAATTAATTCTATTCTGGATGACCAAACGCCTTTCCTGTTTCATAAATAAACTGCAGAGGTTTGAGATGGGCTAGAGTTGATGATTTTTTAGATTTAAAAATACAGTGCACTATTGTATCTTTGCATTCTCAGTCATGCCAGTGGCAAGCATCTCTTTCATAATATCAGTATAATGCGCTGTAGAAGAAAAGGTCATGGATGCCGGCGCCCACAGACAGGTCAGCTCGCTGTTACATAAGACAGCAAATCATTACAATGCAAGAATACAGCCTTTGTGCCAATATAGTGTGGTACGTCACACCCAAAACATGATGGGATACTGGACGCCCTTGAATGCTTATAGGCATGAAATTGGCTTGAGGATGTTCTAAGAAGGGTGTGTCTGTCTGCAGTGTGTGTGTGTGTGTGTGTGTGTGTGTGTGTGTGTGTGTGTGTGTGTGTGTGTGTGTGTGCGTGTGTAGAGCTGCACAGTGTATGTATCCAGGCAGTGTATTGGCTGCATAAGGCAGATGATTCATCTAAGCATGTAAATCGAAGTATGTCAGATTCTCCAGACAGTTCATTTATTTCTATGTATGCCTTCGTGCTGGCGACAGCCGTGGCCGGAGGCATCATGTTTTCTGGTTGTCTGTCTGTCTGTCTGTCTGTCCGTCCCATTCTTGTGAACGTGAGATCTCAGAAACGCCTTGGAGGAATCTCTACATGTACGTGACCTCACAAAATGTGTTTTGGGCCATATCTCAAGAATTCCTAAGCTTTAACATTTCATACAAACCTCCAATTGGATAAAATGATTAAGTGATGACATTTTATATCAGAAAAAGTCAACGGTCAACTTAAAATGACATCATAATGTTCTGAGAAAACACTTCTCTGACCATAACTCAGGAACAGAAAGGGAGACATTTTGAACTTAATCTTGAAACTGTGGTAATGTATGGGTCTTTTGTGCTTCTTCACTGAAGATGTGTGTAAAGCATCCATGTTTCACCAAAAAATACATTCAATACCTCTTTTTATTAAATTGCTTCTTTATTAAAGTCTTGACTACATATATTATGAGTGTGGACAGACATGGATATAAACTGCAACTGCAAGGTGGTAATTCTTGTTATTTCTTACTTTCTAACCCAGTTCATTTTGGAACTCAAGTTGTATGGATACATATATACAAGAAGAAAGAATAAGTGGTAAAGAATGGATATATACATAGATGGACAAGGAATATGAGAGATGAGATACTATTATTGAACAGAAGATAAGATGTGGCGCTAACACAGAGGAAACAAAGGAATGAGGGGGTGAGGTACTGTAGTTGGATGGATGGATGGATAAATAGATGGGTTGTGTGACAGAAGCCAACCACTAAGGTATTAAATCTTTAATCAAGTTTAAAAACAGCAGTGTGAGGAAGTTGAAGACAGTTTCTGCGTCAGTGATCAGAGCAACACTGTACATATCTGCACACATTTTCTCTCCCAGTGCTAGATGAGTGCAAAATAAAAATGTGGTTTAAACTGAATTTGAAGTGTGGGGGGCGTCTGGAATAACTACAGCCTAAATCAGTTTTACACATCATTTATTTCTTCAAAAAAATTAAAATGTGGCAGATGAAGTAGCAAAAAGTAAAGAGACCCAGCAGTTATAGGATTTAAATGAAAATGCACATACATGGTATACATTATGCAAATTATAATCTACAACGCATTGCCACTTCCTCCCACTGTAAAAAAATGAAGCCAAAATATCACGGATACGAGTGCTGCCATCTTGTAATTTTGAAGCCAGAGTCTGCGCCGTGGTGAACACCCGCTCTACAAATGGAAAGTCAATCACAGCTGTCATTTATGATGTTTCACCTATTTTTATAGCATCAAATAACCAAACCTATCAGAAGAATAAACCCATGAACTTACATTAGGGTAATAAGAACTACTAAAAAAAAATTTATTTGATGTGTACTTTGATTTTATTTAGTTGGGTTTATGTCCCATCCACTAACAGATCATCATTGCTAGTAAAAATGAGGAGAGAAACAGGTTAACACTCACTTTCTAGAATGTAGCACTGAGCCCCAACATAACTCATAGTTAAGTGACAGTGTGATCAATGGTTTGCCATGCAGGTTCATGACTAATGCTGTGGGTTTATCTATATCTAGCCGTGTAACTTATAGTCAGAAATAGGTCTTTCCCAACCAAACCAAGCTGTGTTTTTGTTTTTGCACACAAGCACCAGGATTCTAAATGTACAGCAGCTGGTTACTGTATTGATACCTCCTGACTAGGAAGAACAACTTAAGGGATTTTTCTAAATTTACCTTAACTTGACCTTTATCTGTCAAACACCAATCTGGAATGTGTTGGATGGGGATTTTGGACTTTTTTGGAAATGTTTTCTCTTGTTCCTCTGTGGACCCAGCCAGGGGGAAGTAACAAACTGAAGAGGGATGGAAGTGGTTTTGGATCAAAGTAAGCCAGATTCCAGATCTGTTGTCACCGTTCTCTGCTCTCAACAGTTCTGTGGAACGAGAGACGAAGAGAGATAGAGACGAGAAAGACAAAACACAGGGAGAGTCTTAAAAAGATCACAGAAAATGCATAGATGTGAAAGGCACATGTTCTTGCAACAGATAGAAAGATATTATTGTTTTAGGCCATTGATTTGAACCTCAGTGTTACCTGACACCATGAATGTTCTGTGATATGTGTTACAAACACACACATGCAACCATGCATGTAATAACCCACACACACACACACACACACACACACACACACACACGTTGTTGTCTTTCAGATACTACACTAACTATAATCTAGGATATAAAGTTAGATACTCCACTATAACCAAATGTGGACTTTATACAAAGCACAGACACACACACACACACACACACACACACACACACACACACACACACACACACACACACACACACACACAGAGGAAGCGAGAAAGAGGGAGAACATGTCTTTGATAATTATATTTTATATTTGATTCCCCCCAAGTTAAGTTAAATTGACTGGAGCACGACAGGAGGGGAGGTCTTGTCTTGTAGTTTAGTTCACATTAAAAGTTGAGCCAGAACAAAATACTGTAAAATATTGGCAAAAGAAAGACGAATAGATGAAAGAAAAAAATAGAGGGAGAGAAGAGCTGACTCTCACAGGGCAGCATTCCTCACTCATGACTGTATAAGGATAAGGAGTCAGACACCATAAGACCCTGCTGACACACACTCAATGCACACACACATTTCGTCCGCACTCTTTATTATTTCTATACTGCTAGTTAAGTACTTAGAGATACAATCAGGACTTTTCAACTATTCCGCCTTCAGAGGAATTTTGTTGTGTGTGGGTGTGGGTGTGGGTGGGTGCGATGTCTAAACTTAAAACTTGGATCTGATCCATCACATTATTCTAACATGTTAAACTGCTGTGTGTTTTACGGTCAGTTTTGAGTTTGATCGGTGTTTCATGCATTCCCAGTTTTGTTTTACTTTCATTAACCTAAGAGATTTCAAATTCATTTGTAGGGTTAGGTGTATAAATGTAACCTGAAATTATAATTGTAATTTTATCAGCCACGCAGTCTTTGTTTTTTCCTTTTTTCACAGCAAGTTACTAATAACATTAATGATGGTTCTTTTCTGTTCAAGTGTCCCAGTAAAGGTCTTTTCACCGAAATTATTGTTATAAAACTTTTAGTTATTATACAGCAACAAGCCTGGGACCTAATCACCAATATAAAGTTTAGAAATCAATGCTAGAAGCAGCTATCTATGTGTTTAAAAGCTCTGAGTAAAGCTTTGCAGCGTCCAAGTTGTTTTCACATGAAGACTTAAAGCTCATGAATACACTGAAGTCGGAACGACTTCCCAACATGGGAAATTGGACCATCTAAGGAGCATGTGAATGCACTATATTTCTTGGCAGTGAGCGGGGACTTCCTGAAGTTTTTGATTGTTGCCTGGCAACCTCACGGTGACAACAGAACTCCAGGAAGTCCCTGCTTGCGGGGCCAAGAAATAGTCTGACACATGACCCCCTATAAAACTAGATAATTTGTGTGGCATTGCAGTGGACTCATGAGGATAAGAATACATGTGGAAAATGGTGGCAAAATAAGTTAAATTTAAAATATCTTCTTGCTCGATGTTTCAAATTTGTGTTTGGCTGTGGTAGCGAGGTCTCATTAAAAATTTCTATTTACAATGAAAGACATATAAAACAAGGCGGAATATATCATAATTTTAAGGCAACAGTTACAATATTATGCATATAATATGCATAGTTTTGTATTTGTAGAGGGAATGTTTGAGGTAGTCTGACTTCCGACGTCTTACTTCCATGTTCCCAGACACCTTGCTGGGGTCAGTAGGGCTGTCTCATTCCACATACCTCCATCAGGACATTGCTAATGTGCACCAACCGCTTACTGCCGTAGTGCCCACTTTTGATGGTTAATATTGTCCTAAAAGGAAAACTTATGTAGAACACTTACTCGAGCGGTCGGCTCAGCACCTCTCAAAATCTGACAATCTATTAAATTGGCCTTTGTTGATCAAAAAGATTCAGCAACTGTAGGGCCTATTTCTCGCTTAAAATGTTTTCAGAAACAAGTTTCGTGAACTATTTTCGTAAAATTTGAGATCAGATTCCGAACAAGCCACCATCTGGCCACCATTAAGCTCAGTTGTGAAATCCGGGAGAAGCCTGACCCACGTGACATGTTCGTTCATGTTCTGGTTCCTCCCTTTTTTTGTGCCCAAAGATGTTGTCGAGATTAACAATGAAACGGGGTGTCTCCCTGCCATTGCCTTGAAAGGAATGCTATATGTTACATCCCACAAAGAAAGGCTCATTCTTTTAAAGTAGCTGTTTCCGCTGTTGAAAATGGAGCCCAAAAGTACTGTAACATAAAGCCAAGACCCCACAACACCCCCTCCAGAGTCCCTCCCTCCCATCACTGTACAATCCTGTACAATTGAAGGCCATAATTCAAAAATAAAAATGGCAAAAACTCAATTTATTTTTTTGTCTCCATGAGCTGTTTCTGTTGGATCACTGCTGTGATTATCTGGTCAGATTGTCTAACATTGCTGCATGTGCTGACATCAGGCCACCATTTGGGAGAAAGTAGTTCAGATTACTATGAAAACCCATATTGAAATCACAATTTGATAGAAGCATGTACGTAGTTCTCAGTCAGCGAGCTTCAATGGCTGCCTGATTTACACGTGTTTTTTGTTCCTCAGATTTGTGTTCAAAAGAATGTGTTGTAGCCTGCTGTATATAGTACAGACTCGTACCCTTTTCCCACCTAAATTAGCATGTGTATGCAAGTTCTTTTTACACAGGAAAACCTGCTAAAAATAGCCAATAGACACTTTACCATTGGTAGTAGACAAGTATGACTTTGAGGTTTCTTTCTGTCACGTTCAATGTCACAAATGTACCGGAAAACAGGGTGAGGAAACAGTAGAAAGCATCATGGAGGCTAGTGACAGTGTTTGATGATTTATTTTTTGATTTTTTTATATCCGTTACTTATTCAGTCTCTTTCAAATTTACCTAATTTGGAATGATGCCCGAGCGCTGCTTGCACAGAGATGGCAGAGTTGAGAGAGAGTAGCAGAAGTTACAGATAGAGGAGATGAGTGGGAATCATCTGTCCCGGGAATAAATGCTGATTGTAACCTTTCCCACTAAAGACAAAAGCCAAATGTCAGTGGGTTTTTTGACCAGTGGGAAAGGGGCTTAAGTAAATAAGATAATAGTTGGAAAATAAGTGTAGTGTATTTGTTTTTGATAAATTTGATCATGTGTAGCAGACTTTTAATCAATTCCAGCCAACTCAGCTGTCCACTTGGTTGGTTGAAACATTTTGATTGAATTCTGCCATAGTTGTATTATAAAAAAAAATAAACCCTGACATTGAGCATGGAGAGCCTGAGGCCCTCTTTATGTCTTTATGTTATGTAGGAGTGATTACATCCAACAGAAAACAGCTGGCTCAAATTTCACTTGGCTTTGTACCAGGAATTATTAAACACAAAGATACACAACAACAAGTCGGCCCATCCAAACTATCAGTGTACGTGCTGTTAATACAAAGACATTTGCACATAAATGCTAATCCAGCAGAATCACTTTTGTCAGTATTATTATTATCATTATAAAACCAATACTGAGGTCCCAAACAGCCCGGCTGCAGCTGGACATCATTTCACTGTGTTCCCTGATCCTTTCTTGTTGCAGTGCAGCCAACAGATGCAGCAGCAGCTCTGGCGCCTGAGTTGTTCGACTGCTACAAGTTACACTACATTGCTAACACCATGTTGTCAGCATAAGAACCATTAAATGACTCAGCTGGCTTGATACATAAAAGCAACCTGCCTGCGACAAAAGGGGACATTTTAGTCTCAATGATGTTGAGCCAATATTTCTTTTTTTTAGTAAGATAACAAAGCATAACCACCATGTAACCTGATGTATACAATGACTTCATTTCATGAATGACCAACCAAAGACTCATGAATGTTTTTATTTGTGTGTTAGATCCTCAACTTCCTCAAGCTTTGAACTAAATTGGAACCTCACCTTTCTCTTAGTGTTTTGTGTGCTTGTCCAGTCACATAAATTCTTTCAGTCTTTAATGTGACAGGGCAGCTATAAATTCTGTTTTTATTTCTTTTTTGTCGTTCCTTCTGTCGTTTCTCACTCTTGTCTTTTATCTCAAAGTTTATCTCATTCTTTTGCCTTGGTTCCTTTCCTCTTTCACTCTTTTTTATTCTCCTCTGTCGTCTCTCTCTCTTTGATTCCTTATCCTCGTTTTAAGCTGTCAGCTGTTCCCTCCACATGTGGTTAGAGTTTTCTGCTGTTTGTTTTGCCAGCACAATGAAGTATTGGCGTATTTACCACAAAGAAAACGAAGGGGAAGGAATCCTAATAAATGTTATTGCACCTTGAGTCGGATCCAAAGCTGAGTAGGTTTTAATGGGGGCAGGTCTCAAAGGTAAAGATAAATCAGTTTTGCTCACAGGATGCAGATGAAACGTTTGTCTGGCAGATTGTCAGCAATCGGCTGTCCATCAAAAAGTGCAAGAGGAGCCTTCCTGACTTTATCCATTAAGTGTGTGTTTCTGTAGGTGGTGCTTTTGTTGTAATTACTGATCATGTTAGCTACCTACTTAGCTCCAAAACAGAGCTGCACCAGGCTTGAAACAATAAAGCAATAGACATTTGAGTTACTCAGTTTTTAGCACCCACTCTATACATGTGTGTTTTTTCCTAGGTACAAAGACTACAGGGAGCCGCCCTGGTCTCCAGACGCATACATGGTCTCCAAACAGTACTGGTGTGTCCTGGCTGCAAGACTGGCTTTCGTCATATTGTTCCAGGTATTGTGTTTTGTTCACAGGCTGGTCGATTTCAATTGGCTCATGAGACCATTTAAAAGCAGACCGAGAGAAAGATGGAAATTAGTCAGACGTCTTTAGCAGGTGCATCCACATGTTAGGAACTTTTCTAATACATCACTCTCGTTATTCTGCAGTAAAGTTCAAAGCCCCCCCACTGTGTTTTGTATTATGTCAGTTCTGTTGTGTTCTGCAGTTGAGTGGATTTGTTTAATAAAAAGCAATTGTGTGTGCATAGAGTATATGTGGGCCAGTCTTTCCCAATTAGGTGAATAACAATGTTCTCTCATCATGAGCGGGACTATTACCAGATGCATCAGTCCATTAGAATCTAGCTCATTTATAAAACATCTGTCTGTTGGCCTTCACGCTTCAAATGTCCTTCAACAACTAAGCTGTTGGGGGTTTCATTCAGTACTGCTGCAGATACATGATTGTTACATTTTAAGTGTGAGAATCCAGGAAATTCCTTAAAATGCTGTAGGCCTAGTTGTACTTTTTTTGCAGGAGAGATGTGAGGCAAAGAAATCGCGGGAGGTGAAAGTGACAGGTGCAAGCTGCAATTAAAAAAAACAACAGGAAATTAGCGCCCCAATTTAGCGCATCAAAATTTGTATTCCTAGCAAATCAACTTCCACAAATCCTTGTAGAGATAATAGCAAAAGGACGCATCCAGTAATCCAGCGATACTATACTATATATATATATATATATATATATATATATATATATATATATATATATGCTGAAAAACAGGTTTCAAGCTGTAGCCTAGGGCGTAACTCATTAAAGCCATGGCAACACAGTACATCCCCTAAGGCCTACAAATTATGCAAATCATTTAAGAGCTAGAAGTTAAATAAAAACACATTTATTGACATTTCCTTTTTTATGTTGAACTATGAATGTATATATTTTCTTTTATGTTACTAAGGCTCAGAATGTCTCATCAACATGGCTCATAAACACATTTGTGTTGAAAACCTCTTCCAGATCTATTTTTTCCTCCCTCACACATCACTTTCTCCCCTTCTCTCCCTCCTCCAGAATCTGGTGATGTTCCTCAGCCTCGTGGTCGCCTGGGGGATCCCGGACGTTCCCAAAAATGTCGTGGAGCAGTTCAAACGGGAGAAGAAGCTCCTGGTCGAGGTGTTCTTACGGGAAGAGAAGGAGAAATTCCAACTCATCCAGAGCCTTTTCTCCAAGGACGGCACCCTCCGCCCAGCCAGCCACATGCTCCACCCGGGTCAGGGCTTGCCCATCCCAGGCCGCTACAGTACTCTACCCCCCGGTTCCAACACAGGGCTTGGCCGGAGACGTTGGAGTGCCGAGAGCGAGGTGTAGGGCCGCCAGCTTCAGCCAGTTCACCGGGCAGATCCCCCCGTCGCCCAGAAATGAAAATGAGAATTCAAGACACACGGCGGTGTGACATGGAACACACACATCTGTAGGACGCCTTTGCTTCAGCTGGGCCTCTGGACTGGATAAAGGTGTTGCTCTGGTGATTCGGTCCGTGAATGTCTTTGCCTGTGTCTTTTGTGTCCTGGTGTGTCTGACACAGTACTAGTGTGATTTAAAATTAAAAAAAAAAAAAAAACATCACAGCATAATTCTGCAGACTTTTGAATTCATTGGTCGTGGTTCAATGTGCAATGTCCACACTGGTTGAACAAGTGTCCGTGTTGTTCCTCCTCGCATCGACTGTTCACCTGATAAAATGTTAGGATTTTTACTTTTTGGTAAAAATATTAATGATTTAGCAAGGCACACTTGCTTCATAGCGTAGACAAGCAATAATTACAGTATTAGGCTGAACAATTGAATATAACAACAACGTGGAAGAGACTGGAGATAAAGAAAGAACTAATAACAAATGGACAGATTCATTGATGAGCACCTAATCAACACAACGGATTCATGGACATGGGCTTATTACTAGGGCTGAGGACTGCTTAATGTGCTTATGCTCTATATGTATTTATGTTTTTACCAAAATTTGTAGCAGTTGCAACATTCCACATTTCTTGTACAATACATTTTAAGACGTGGACCTGAAAGCAAACCATTTACTGTTCCAGCTAATTTTTTTCCATAAAATTCAGAAATCACTTTGAATAATTTAAAAAAGGCAATAAAATTGTAATGTTAGTCAATACACAGCTGCTGGTTATTGTTTTTCTGCATTCTGCTCTACGTATTTGATGTATGGATTCATATGCCAATGTGGCACACTGTTACATGCCACTCATAGATTATAGTCCAAGCTGTTGTTTTAGGAATAGATCTGTGAAGCAAATGTTTTTTTTCTGTTAGCCATATAGACTTCAGTAAGAATGACTTAATAACTACACTTAATAACTTCTGAATGCACAGAGAAAGCCAACTCTTTTGCAAACTGTGAAAGGCAGTGAGCTAGCTATTATCTCACTGCTTTTATTGCCAAGGAAACAAATGCTTCCCTTGACAACACTTTCTTCATTATGAAATACCAGACTGTATAATCTGACATTCCTGCCGGTCAGTAATAAATCTGGGTTATTACTGCCCAAATAGAACCGTGTCTCGCATAAAAGAACTTACTGTCTTTAGCTCTTGAGAAACAGACTGTCATCATATTTTATTTTGTATAAGTGGTCCATCTGTTTCTGACTGCTGAGAATCTGTTATTTCATCACTGATAGACCTGATGGATATACTGTATGTTTAGATAGATAGTAGCTTGTTAGCTTGCTTACATAGCCATTCTATGTGGTCCAACTATTCCTGTATAGTAAACAAATAATTAGCATACAATTAAGTTAACTTTTGAATGTTAAAGTCAAACTGAAAATTGAATTTTCACTTTTTGTGCAAGGAAATATAAGCTATAAAGATACTGCTGCTAATGTGCATAATCTTCAATTTTTCAAGAAACTGATGAAGTCAATTTTGTCTTGTGTCTTTTGGCAGCGGTTGACTGATATTTTGGAGCTTGCGTTGCTAGGAGATACACTGTCAACGTATCTCCGTGGTGCGCTACTTATTGGACCACGTTATAGCACTGCAACCTACAAACATAAATGCACAATGTTTTTCCTTGCATTCTCAGCAAGCCCACATTGTATTGATTAACTAAGGGTAGCCATTTTTCCCTTTATATTTAAAATGATCCGTGCTATTAAATGTGTTTTTACTCAGAAGTGGAAGCTAGCAAGCTAAAGTCAATATCTTTTTCCCAGGAAGTGAAAGCTAATTACCATATCTTGCGAACCTTAGCACTGGTCCCCACATGCTTATGTTCATGTTATTTCAACACCTGCAGTCATCCACAGCTTCCGCACACTTGTCTAAGAAGGGGGTCAAGCTAACGTTAGCGGTCTCTCTTCCATGGGTCCAGATAAGGTTAACGGTAAATAACCAGACTGACAAAACTCACAGGTAAACTACAACTTACAGAATCACGGAGTAGGCCGGACGTACGGACTGCTCAAATCACAGATGCATTCGCATGGATTCAGTCAGACAGATTACTGATATAATTTTAGTGGACCAGAGGAGTACAGTAAAATGAGTTGAGGCTGGCAGAGAATACCGGCAAGAGTAACAGTAGTTGTAAAGGAAAATCTTAGGAGCAGCTTAACTCCTACAAGAAGGTTCAAGAAACTTTGATGTCTTACACATAAGCATTAAGTGATTAAGGTAGACGGTACAGTTTAACCACCATGTGTTAGAGTGCAATGTCGTCCTCAACTTTGAGGGTCCGTGCCTTCTTCAACATGCATATACTGTATATAAGATTTTCTGGGAGGTATGCTACAGTGTGGCAGGGCCCTTTAGCCTTTTTCCACCAACCTCCAAAAGGAGACAGTCCTAAAACAAAACCTTCCCTTATCATACAGCTGTGTATACTCAGTGAGTCTGTAGAGACACAAACATATTCATACATGAAGAGGTTTGGTTATTAAAGACTGGCCGAATGTTCTCGTCCCCTGACCTGTGACCTATGAATGGCCTCTTGTGGTTTAAAACTTGGAAACACCTTTCTCGCATCTTATCACAAGACAACATTGCTTTCCAAAGTTAAAATATATTTAACTTTTTTCTGTCCTCCGCGATGGAATTTATGACCGAATGCTACGTAGCTCTGGTCTGGCATTGCCAGATTAATTTGCAAATGCTAGTATAGAACCTATCCGGGGGGTTTCAACAATGCAGATTAATTTGTCTCAAATCTGGACGCAATTAGACAGACCTACAACCATGTGGCATTGCAACCAGTTTGACACCAATAGATTCAGATTATCCTACATAAAAGCATATCAAAATGCTTCTTTTAAATCAACTTCATATTTGTCATTATCTCAGGTGCCTTTTTCCTGTTGTAGGCTTCACTACATGTAGACCCTCTTTATCCTTTGGCACCAGATGAAGTGAGAGTAAAGGTAAATCTGGCTTTGCCTGGAAGTTTTTTGGCAACCAGTAGACCAGGTGCACAAAAATGACAGCTGGTCCAAGGGATGAATCCTGCCAAAATTGTTTGTTGTTCCCTCTTGCCTTTTTCCATCTCAGCTTTCCTACTGGTTGTCCAGATACAGAAAAAAATACAAAGGCAAATGGGCTGACTATTGTGTGTTAAACATGCTAAAATACTATAATATTTTATAATAAAACACTGATTAAGCCAGGAATCCCTTTAACAAAGTTTACAGTTCATTTATAACCAAGAAAACCTGTATATCGTTCACGTATGATGGTGGACACCAAAACAGAACAAAAGAAGAAGAAAAAATGTAAATACTTAACTTGCATTTCCCAACTCCATCTGGATGCTCCCATTGCACTGTGTACACCAAATGTGTTTCTTTTAAACAACGTGATAAGACAACAGTATATCAGCGTATGTTTATTTATTTAAATATTGTTTTTGGGCATTTAGGCCTTTATTTGTACAGGACAGCATAGACTTGAAAGGGAGAGAAGAAGAAAAAGAAGAAGAAGAAGAACAATATTATGATGATGGTGATAATGCAGTTTTCTGTGGTCTGGCCATTTGGAGCTCTGGGAAGTTTCCCAATATCCCTGAATGAAACACTGACATCATTTCCTGTCTGAAGATGTGAGTTTTGGAGCCATAGACATAGAAAGAGTAGACGCTGCATCAACTGCTACTGCCTATTGGCGCTGACGAGATTTGGGGCCGCCATCTTGGACCGGTCACCCGCTCCACTCAGTGTAATGTGTTTGGCAGGTGCAATGAGGTGTCAGCGCGTTTAATTAATCAATCTCACTGAATACCCAACTGATTTTCATGTTTTTTTTTGCTACAAAGGTCATACATGTAGCTATGATACAGGACACATGATTAGGCGTATTTTAATATTCATAGTGTGCTTAACAGTAATAGAATATTCTGATATGATATAAATTCACCAGATGTCCGAGATCAAAACTGGGAACATAATCCTTGAAAAGGCAGAGCAACGGGGACATTTCATTGAAAAACCTAATGTTGTGTCTTTGAAAACAGAACAAGGACAGAGGTAGGTTTTTTCTTCTGTATTTAGTCAGGGACAGACAACCAAAAACGTGGACTGTCCCCTAAATCCGAGGACGTCTGGTCACCTTAGACCCTAGACCAGACATCCTCGGTGTATCTATCATTTGTAAATGATAGGTATTTGCAAAATACCGCTACATCACATATGTGATGTAGGCTATAATATGTATAAATACCCCTACATCACATATATGATGTAGGCTATAATAGGCATAAATACCCCTACATCACATATATGATGTAGGCCAGGGGTCTTCAACAGGGGGTCCGCGACCCCTAGGGGGTCCGCGGAGGTACTGCATGGGGGTCGCGAAAGTTTTGGTTGATTAGACTTTTTTTTTTATATTCCCCCCCTGCAATTTTCAATCAGAGACTCTGCTTCAATCTTCTCCATAAACCCCCGTCCCGTCCCCACCTTCCTCTCTTCCCCCGACGTTGCTTCCCTCCTCTGCATCCCCAGTGACTTTTCTCCAGAGTTCAGGTGGTCAATCAGCTGTTCTGTCCACCAAGCCGGCCGGCATTAGTGTCATCAGCTGTTCTCCGGAGGAAACAACGGCAGCGTGTGGAAGCGGCATTAAAACAACGCGAAGACCCTCTCAAACAACATCTTTAGAGAGGGCAGGACTTCACAGAGTTACAGTAAACAAATAAGAACGAATAAAAGTTAAGAAGTTAAAAAAAGCAAACTCAAAGGCTGTAACAGCTTTCCCGCCCCTATTGCTGCTCTGCCAATCACGAGGCCGTATGTGACACGCTGGCTCTGTCAGGTTCCCTGTGATTGGCCGAGAGCCCATTCTTATTATGCTAGCGGCTAGTGCTTATGTTTGGATCCAAACATAAGCACTAGCCGCTAGCATAATAACACAATTTTATACAGTATATATAATTAGGGGGTCCCCGCTCCATCTCACCATCAGTTTGGGGGTCCTTGGCCTGGAAAACGTTGAAGACCCCTGATGTAGGCTATAATAGGTATAAATACCCCTACATCACATATATGATGCAGGCTATAATAGGTATTTTGCACACACATTATAAATATGATAGGGAAGAAGAAACAGATAGTGGCCGTAAAGTCAGATATTTAAGTTCAAGAAACAATCTGATTATATTATTAGAATCTACTTGAAGCTTTTTATATTTGTCACACACACACACGCAAGCACACACACACACACACACACACACACACACACACACACACACAGTACTACCACGTTGTTCTGCATCAATCGCCTCCCAGACCTTGACATTTAGCAGACCCACTCCCAACATACACAGACACATTGTGTGTGTTGGGACACACAAACATTGACAAAATGTGATATTGCAACATTGATATGAATTCCGATATTTTTAAACATATGTAAAATTACAAAATATATTCATAACAAATGAAACAAGTTTTCTTACAACAAAAGGTTTATTTCAACTGACAGTCATATTGGACTGGTCCAACATGAATAAATAACTAAGGACCATGTCTACGTACAGAACAGGTTGGACAGTATCAAATATATAAATGAAGTTAACAGGACAGCTCCACAAAATAAACTAAATATTGCATACTTATTGCGACTTTCGATATATTTGATAAATGACCAGTTGTCTCAGCTCTTATTACATAAGTATTTGGACAGATACACCTCTTTTATGTTGTGTTGACTCTGTACTCAAGCACATTGCTATTGAAAAGGCTATATATATATATATATAATTAAAAAAATCCCCCTCTCACCCCTTGTGGGGTGGTATGTGTCATCCTCAAGCTCGGGTCCTCTACCAGAGGCCTGGGAGTTTGAGGGTTTTGCGCAGTATCTTAGCTGTTCCTAAGACTGCACTCTTCTGGACAGAGACCTCTGATGTTTTACCTGGGATCTGCTGGAGCCACTCTCCCAGTTTGGGGGTCACAGCCCCCAGTGCTCCGATTACCACTGGCACCACTGTTGCTCTTACTTTCCACATCTTTTCTAGCTCCTCTTTCAACACTTGGTATTTCTCGAGCTTCTCGTGTTCCTTCTTCTTGATGTTGCGATAATATATATATATATATAGGCCTATATATATATATATATATATATATATATCTTATAAGAGTAACGTGCAAGTCTTATCAAACAAATCCCAACTAAACCAGAGACAATCACAATGTAATAACAACACAAGCATACATTAGTGCTGCTTTTGGACCCCCGGAATAATGTATAGGTCTAGCCTATACTCACTTATATAACGATCTGCTGTGTAACGATATTGCGTTGATATATCTTGCACCCCTAACAAAGCACGCGTACCGCTTATTCAAAGTAGCAGTATGAAATGAAAGAGGCAGTTTTTATTTCAACTGCACATTTTTCTTGGTTGAATCTCCCTTTAAAACTCACGAAACTTAACTTATGTAGCAATTTTCAAAACACAGAAAGGCCTACAAAATGCTTCACAGAGCCCAGAGTGAAAGAGATAAGATAAAAAAAAGTCCGCCGATCTGAGCAGGAATATGCTGTACAGTGCTCTGGCATCTCGTATCTTCTGCTGCCAAGTAACGAGTATGACCGGTCCAAGATGGCGGCTGAATTTCTTGCGCTCAGCCTGTCAATGCGGCGTCTACTCTTTATATGTCTATGTTTGGAGCTGTCTGTTGCTGACATTTTGTTTTGGGGAAAGAAATGTTATTAGAAAAATGTTAATGAAATTATAATATGGGTTTTAGACATTGATGACAGTGTAGCCATTAACTCAAGACAAAATGATTTGCATCATTTTATACAGGTATGTAGTAAATGTTTGTTGATAAGCACCAAGGAATGACTAGTGAATTCTGTTTGCTTTGAACAGCAAATGTTAGCATGAACTTGAATCATTTCTGGGAAATATTACAGATGGTACCCAATAGAATGTGTTATGCAGCACTCATGTTTTACCACTATTAGAAAAAAACAAGACGAAATTTCCCATAAAGGCGGACGTTTTTAAGCCTAAAACAGTAGGTAGGAAAGGAAGCTAACTATTTCAACCATTTAGCCTATCTTTTTTTTCTTTTAGCTAACTATTTCAATAATTTCTCCATTTGTTTTAGCTAACTATTTCAAACATTTAGCCTATTCTTCTCTTTTAGCTAACTATTTCAACCATTTAGCCTGTCCTTTTCTTTTAACTAACTATTTCAACCATTTAGCCTGTCCTTTTCTTTTAGCTAACTATTTCAACCATTTAGCCTGTCCTTTTCTTTTAGCTAACTATTTCAACCATTTCTCCATTTGTTTGAGCTAACTATTTCAACCATTTCACCTTGTCTTTTAGCTAACTATTTCAACCATTTAACCTTGTCTTTTAGATAACTATTTCAACCATTTCTCTTTGTCTTTTAGCTAACTATTTCAACCATTTCTCCTTGTCTTTTAGCTAACTATTTCAACCATTTCACCTGTCTTTTAGCTAACTATTTCAACCATTTCTCCATTTGTTTGAGCTAACTATTTCAAACATTTAGCCAGTTTTTTTCTTTTAGCGAACTATTTCAACCATTTCTCCATTTGTTTTAGCTAAATATTTCAAACATTTAGCTTGTCCTTTTCTTTTAGCTAACTATTTCAACCATTTCTTCAGAGTTGCCAACTTTTCCAAAAACCTTGGAGTGAGATTTGGTGGGGCCGACCCATATTTTGCCACGTACAAAGCAATTTCTTTGGCTCTTGGAGCATTACTATCCTTCAGGGTTTAAATTGGGATTTGTTATATGTGGGGGGGATGGGGGGCTCTCCCTAGGGGGGTCTGGGGGTATGCCCCCCAGGAAATTTTTTTGAAAAATAAACCATTAAATGGCACTTTCTGGAGAGTTTTGTGCAAAAAAATGGAGAAATCAAATCTTACATGATATGTGCAAAACTGTAGGGTTAAGAACCTTTGTATTGTCGTATTAGGGCATTCAGAATTTACATTATTTACATTATTACCTTCTTATGATATAAGAACTGACCCAGACAGTGTGCCATACATAATGAGCCACATGAAGAGACAGTAGCATATGTCAGCAACAGCTGAGAAGATTTGGGTCTGTGGTAAACAGGTCCAGGGGTCCCTGGTGTAGGGACCAGGGACCCAAAGTTAAATTAATGTTGAGGGATCAGCTAAGACCACTGAAATTCTAAAGAATGATTTGCAGAAATTCTAATACTTTAACCTTTGTGCCAAGGCTAAGTAATGTTTGGCCCTCATCCTCTGTGCCCCCCCCACTTACTGTATTTACTTTTTTGGGAAAATAAAGACAATTTGTTCATTTTATAAAACGTTGAATGAATTATTTACAGTTACATTTAGAGATGTACCAAGGTTAGAGAAGTACAATAGTGGCCCAACATTGTAGTATCGTATATACAGTATAGTATAGTATAGCTCAGATGTGTTTCATCAGATTTCTGCTCATGTTTACAACTTTGTGCACATTCAAAATATAACTCCTCCCATCTCTGTTGTCCAAGATTTGGAGAGTTGTAATATAGGCTGCTGTGGATGTTAATGCGCCGTTGATATGGTGGATCTCACTCAGACCGTCTGACAGACCAGAGGCCCATTTTTAGTCTCTGGTCTCTGACAGAGTTTAGAGATGGCTGTAGCCTACGCTGCTCTTCATCGGAGGTAGAGCACGGATGCAACGCGTCACTGCCCACAGCAGAGCGAGTCCATTAAAATGAACTAAAGTTGCTACGCTTACCAGCCGCGCTGCTCACCTCTATTGTTACAGAGAGTGGACACGAAGCGACGGACGGGTCTGTGATACTCAGAGCACATACCTGAAGCCAGGGAAGTGCACCTGGGATGGCTCGTGAAAATAATGTTCTCAGTTTGCGACAATTCGAAAATTCCACAGACAGGGAGCGCTCTTGAACCCCCTCACAGTCTCTGAAAGCACAACTAGTCGATCATAAGTGGCTCAACAGCTAGATCTATAGATAAACTCATCTTTCAGAAATTTGACCGACCGGGTTGACACTTCAGCGTGAGAAATCGGAGGTGTGGCGTGGGAGCGTGTGCAACCAGTCAAATGCGTGTGTCTCACGGCCAATGCCTGAGAGTTGGCAGCCCTGTTTCTTTTAGCTAACTACCGTGGGGGTTGGAGCTGGTGTCTAGCAACTTTTTTCCATTGTAGACTTTCTTTCCTTATTCCTCGCAGGTCAAATTGTCTGTCCTGTCCCAGCAGTGCATTTGTCATTTAACCCATTTTGCCCTTTGGGGAGCAACGTTCTCCAGCTCCTTCTTTGATTCCTTCCAGGTTGTTCTTGTTGTGGCTCCCAGGTTGAGGCCTGTGTGGTAGTGCTGAAGCATTGTTTTTCTCAGGGTATATGCTCAATATACCCTTTTTCCAGCGTTTGATTTGTTTTTAAGTTGTACCGGCTTGGTACATTGTTTGGATAGTAACAGTAACAGCAGAAATATATGGAATCGGCAACAACTGTGTCCATTCACAAGCTGCTTACATGCTGGTAACATTGAGATCCCGATCAACACCAGCTGTTAGGTTGTGGGTGGTGGTGGTGGACGCATTCATGTGCATTCTGAGTGTAACTGGATGAGATTCACATTTCTGATATGTCACGCCAACTGCTGTATTGGTGTACATGTGAAACAACTTCATGCTGGACCTTCTGAGCTGAATGCATATTAAGAGCAGCCCTTAGTTCAGTTAGCTCTCCAAGAAAAAGCTGCTGTGCTCTGATGATGATGTAATAACCCACAATTTAATCCGGATGTGCGGCTGATTTTGACCTTTCTATACTCATAAATCCGATCTGTCTGTCTGATCTGAGTGTGTGCGTGAAACTGTGGGTACTTCCGAGAGGATTATGTATGTTGAAGGCTTTACTTTAGTCTATAGTCTGGTCATTTGACAAAATCTGCTCTCCGTGACCTGAGGCACGTCAATATTTGGGTTTTTAGAGACTTAGCTTGAGCGTGACACACTAGCAGTACATAAGCTGATGGCCGATCACACGTCAGTGTGTGGGGAATTGCACGAACCTGTTCTCTTTTATCAAATAGATGTATACAGTGAGGAAAATAAGTATTTTAACACCCTGTTATTTTGCAAGTTCTCCCATTTAGAAATCATGGAGGGGTCTGAAATTGTCATCGTAGGTGCATGTCCACTGTGAGAGACATAATCTAAAAAAAAAAAATCCAGAAATCACAATGTATGATTTAACTATTTATTTGTCTGATACAGCTGCAAATAAGTATTTGAACACCTGTCTACAATTCTGACCCTCAAAGACCTGTTAGTCTGCCTTCAAAATGTCCACCTCCACTCCATTTATTATCCTAAATTAGATGTACCTGTTTGAGGATGTTAGCTGCATAAAGACACCTGTCCACCCCATACAATCAGTAAGAATCCAACTACTAACATGGCCAAGACCAAAGACCTGTCCAAAGACACTAGAGACAAAATTGTACACCTCCACAAGGCTGGAAAGGGCTACGGGGAAATGTCCAAGCAGCTTGGTGAAAAAAGGTCCACTGTTGGAGCAATCATTAGAAAATGGAAGAAGCTAAACATGACTGTCAATCTCCCTCAGACTGGGGCTCCATGCAAGATCTCACCTCGTAGGGTCTCAATGATCCTAAGAAAGGTGAGAAATCAGCCCAGAGCTACACGGGAGCTGGTCAATGACCTGAAAAGAGCTGGGACCACCGTTTCCAAGGTTACTGTTGGTAATACACTAAGACGTCATGGTTTGAAATCATGCATGGCACGGAAGGTTCCCCAGCTTAAACCAGCACATGTCAAGGCCCGTCTTAAGTTTGCCAATGACCATTTGGATGATCCTGAAGAGTCATGGGAGAAAGTCATGTGGTCAGATGAGACCAAAATAGAACTTTTTGGTCATAATTCCAATAACTGTGTTTGGAGGAA
This sequence comes from Etheostoma perlongum, assembly GCA_026937815.1. Lineage (NCBI taxonomy): Eukaryota > Metazoa > Chordata > Actinopteri > Perciformes > Percidae > Etheostoma > Etheostoma perlongum. The sequence goes on along the minus strand of CM049393.1, from coordinate 22,791,395 downwards.
GAAGAATGATGAGTACCATCCCAAGAACACCATCCCTACTGTGAAGCATGGGGGTGGTAGCATCATGCTTTGGGGGTATTTTTCTGCACATGGGACAGGGCGACTACACTGTATTAAGGAGAGGATGACCGGGGCCATGTATATCGCGAGATTTTGGGGAACAACCTCCTTGCCTCAGTTAGAGCATTGAAGACGGGTCGAGGCTGGGTCTTCCAACATGACAATGACCCGAAGCACACAGCCAGGAGAACCAAGGAGTGGCTCTGTAAGAAGCATATCAAGGTTCTGGCGTGGCCTAGCCAGTCTCCAGACCTAAACCCAATAGAGAATCTTTGGAGGGAACTCAAACTCCGTGTTTCTCAGCGACAGCCCAGAATCATTTATAATGACCAATGATTCTGATAAATTAATGTTTAAAAAATAAAATAAAAACGGACGGTCAGAACTTTAATATATTTTGATGTTCCTCTGTTCTGTTGTGACAATAAAACTAATTATTATAAAACTATTATTATTTTAGTGAGAACTCAAATAACTACAAATAACTAATGTTAGGGACATCTGTTGGTTTTGTTACGCGTTTCTGGATTTAAAAAAGAATAGTATAGTATATCGGAATATCGTGTTCTTGTCATTCCTCATGTAAACTACGAACTATAGCTGTAGTTAATACAAAAATAAATACAGACATGACCGATAAGGACACTTGTGCTGGTTGAGCGACAGCTCAGAGTGAACCAGAGCATTTTTATTAGAATAATTATGCTTGTAGTAGTTACACGACTCCTATTGTAGTAACATTTCAAATTAGTATGTTAGGCTAATATTGTTAATAGTCATCATTTTTGTTCATCATTTGTTCTGAAGACTTCTTTTCCCCTCCCTTGTTGCGGTAGCCTACTTCATGCTCAAAGTTTATAAAGACATCCGATTAGAAAACTACTTGTCCCCTGCGCTCTGAAGAATTCTTTGAAATGCATAGTCGGTCCATGCAAACATTTCCTGGAATACTCCTATTTTTGGTGTTTACTTTGTAAGAGTATCTGAGAATGGTTTATGTTTTATAAGTATCTGTCAACTCTCGAGCCTGTAGCTGACAAAAGCAATGAAATAGCAACTGACTGCTTTGACAGGAAGTGGAACCGATCAGCACTGGTAGAAAGGCTTTGTTGTTAAATTGTTAAAGGCTTATCCTGTTCAGTTGTTCAGAGAAAAATTCCAGGATAAAAAAGAGAAGGCAGAACAAAATAAACAAGTTGTTATTTTCACCTGAAATGTGTGTATCTGCATAGCATTGCTCAGAAAATGCTTAAGAATAAGGGAGGAGACAAAAGGGAAATAATGAACTGCCGATTATGCTCCAGAATCTTTCTGAGTAGAAAACAAATAAAATGAATGGTAAAACTACCTGGCTAAAATACAAATGTCCCCTGTTTCTTCATTAGTCAAAATAAGAACCAACACATTCACATTCAAACAAACAGAAAATATGAGTCCTTTATATGTGTAAAATATAAATCTGCACTCTTTGCTTAAACTTTTTCCACATTTGTATTGCTGTAGATGCTGCACAGAAGGAAGCTCTCATGTAAACACTGACAAGGCTTATACTATACTAATGAGGGAAAGAAAGAAAGTGGGAAGGAACGAGAGAGGGGGAAGGAACGAGAGAGGGGGAATGACGCGCTTGCAGAGAGGGGTCATGTTCCTGTATGTCTGTGTCCTCGGGCAATACTATACTGTACATTGTAAGTCATATACTCTCCGTTTTCTTCCTGTTTTTCTCCATTGCAACCACTGGAAACTCCTGTTGTTCCTCATCTCACCTTCCTCTCCTCTCTCTCTGTCTCTGTCTGTCTCTCTCTCTGCCAACAGTTTTTGTCTCCCCCCCTTTTAAAAAAACGGATGAAAGACTTCTATAGAACTCAGATGGGAATTCTTTCATGTATCACTCTGGAAAATGCCACAGGCTGCACCTTGTATGCACACACACACACACACACGCAGCTTCCATGTATTCACACACTGAACGGACCTACAAACATAAATATGCACACCTACAACATAACACACCTTGGTGATTCATGTGCACAACAATGTACATGCATATTTGCAGAAGAAGTGTGCACACAGAGCCATGCAGGAACTTTTAACACCCACGCACATCAAGATAGCAGCCAGGACACACCCTATTCTCTGTCCATCTGTGTAAATACATTAACTTTGATGTGTGTGTGCGTGCGCCTTTTTACTTTACTGCTTCACTAACGCAACAATGGCAGTCAATGTGAATTGCAGAGAAGTGTGAAATCAGCTAACTTGATTTTCTACATTATGAACTATATGACTTTTCTGCTGTGCTTAAAGTATTTTATACACTGTGTTGCTTTGCTAGCATAAAATCAAGTGCTACAAACACTGCCTGCTAGGTTGTTTTTTTAAATGCCAAAAAAATAACGACAAATTTCTATTGTGTTTATTCATTCTGCAGCTCAAACCCCCATGAACTTCAGCGACGTACTGCTGCGAGTGCCAGATCGAGGCAACTGTCTGAGGTAAGTTCACGTGTGCAACAGCAGGACAGTTGAGTGTGTTATCTAAACTGCTAAATTCAGTTGAAATGTTTTTGTGTCAGCATTAGCTGTAGTTGTATGACAATGTCTTGGGAACAAAACATTGCCAGCAACCATAATCCAAGCAGCAATTACATTTCCTCCCCTAAAAAAAAATGCCATTGTTGTGTGTAAATGTTCTAGTAGGAATTAGGCTTAGATAGTAAATAGATTCTAAAGTATTTGTGGAGGATTCATCACAGAGAAGTAACATAGCCTTCATTTCTTCCTGACTATGATCCTGGAACAACAAGAATCAATCCTGGTTCAAGAACAGGAGTCTTTACTGTTGGACCATCTCTGGGCATGTGAAATGTTTTTTTTTCTTCCCTGTGTCTACCAGAGTGACCCCAAAGCTTCAGGCTTCATATTTATTAATGTCACTGTCTATTTTCTGCTGTTTTCTTCTTCTGCCCCCACATTTACCATAGAAGGCCACAGTAAGCTGAAGGCTCAGGACCTCTTAAATCTCGTTTAGACAGACAGACTTTCCCGCCATTTGGGAAAAAAAAACCCGCATGCATGCACAAATACACAGACACAGCAACCGCAGACGGACATATTCACATTGACAAGCATATTTACCGAAATACTTCAAGAAAATGTATCAAAGCTACCATTCGCACGTGCTGTGCAAATAAATCACTCCGAGGCTGTACCCATGCACCATTACTCATTATCTGATCCCACAGAATCCACAGAAAATGTTGTTTAAATGAGGTTTGTGGCCCCAACAAATTGCTTGCAGGCCTCATCCTTCTCCAATTGGACTCTGCATGGAAACAGAATAGAACTGAGGCTTTAGAATCATCAGGAGAACTTTATTGTCTGACTCATAGGTGATTTTTATCCACAAGCTGACATGATTATAAAAGGATGGGGCGATATTTTAGCCAGAATTTTATTTTTATTATTTTATATCCAGCTCCATTATGTTGTGATAGGATATGCATTTTCTAGTATTTCTTTTTTTATGACGGCAGTTTTAACTAGATAGTAGTGTCTTTTGGGATAACTTAAGTATTTTATGGTGGGTGAGTCTGGGAATTGAAAATCTTGTCCGATCTTAGAAATAATTTACAGGGTTCAAAATCCAAATTTTAGGCCTTAAAAAGTCTTACATTCACTGAAGTATTGTGTTCTACGTCTACAATAATTAAACTTCCCTACGTCCATGGAACGGTACCTCCTCTAATGGTCTTTTTTTTATTATTTTGTGGTTGTAGTTCTTTCACTTGCTGGTGCACGTATAATTTTGCTGTGTTACAACTACAAATGAGACCAACATGCAACTTCTATTACAGCCAATTAGCTTTCATGTTATTGGCGCGAGTCTCTTTCACGTTGTATAACACATAAAACTGATTTTTTTTCTTCAGCTATGGGGAAGTGCAAGTTAAGTGAAACTTGGCTTGAAAAATCTGAATACAGGGCTTTGTTGATGTTGTGAATATCATTCATAATGGTCTTAAGGTATTAAATTTGACTTAGTGAAACCTGCAGAAACTCTGATATCAAACAATATGTGTAAATCAGTTTTCCATTAACCAAAAGTTTAGTGTCTTTGATCTTACTGTACAATGTAAAAATACATATTCATCACTATTGGCTCCTAACTGGTCCAGATCTGTGACATTGTGTGTTTTCAAGTAGCCGCTGAACTGAGTTCAGGTGATGTGGCAATTCCTCGGTTCCTGTAGCTGCTGGCTTCTTAAAGAAAATCCTGTATTTTATCATCAACCTATTCATTTACATTTATCACACTAACGTCTCAGTTGACACCGAGACATTATTTTTTTATGTTAAAGTGCAACAAAAAGCACATTTATAATGAGTGGGGTTGAGTATCGTTACAAAAATTTTGGTATCAATACCGTGAATTTGACACCTTATTTGAAAAATAAATGGCATTCACTACACAACGGTACACATTTTTGTCATTTAATTTTTCAGCTTCTTTACATCTATGTTTTGCATACTGTAGTCAAGCCTCTCAAAACAACAACACACACACACACACGTGAGCCCCGTCTCTGTGTAACGTAGAGGTTTTCCTACCTGCCTCTTTGACGTGTAACATTAGACAGCCAATCCCAAGCATTATTAGATCTTGATACAAGCGTGCTGCATGCTTATTGGCTCACTGACGCTGATGAGATTTAGTCCTTTGGTATTGAATGACCAGGCATTTTTCAATACTCTATACTGTAGGAGGCAATTTGGGCGGTACCTAAAAAGCATTGAAGTTCGGTACCCAGTCCTAATCAGGAGTCAGTTTCTCGTATAGTGCATTTACATCCTGGTGAGAAGCTGGTTGACCGTAAGGCTGGCGCCCCCGTCCTCCATCCCTGACTCTTCTATTAGCACCTTCCTCTGGAACTCCTGCAGGACGAGAAAAGTGTGAAGAAAGAAAGAGAAAACAATTAGGATTGAACCGTTAGCAGTCAGTCATCTTCAGTCCCTCCCAATGTTGTATGATTGACAGAGGGGCTCAGTGAAGTACATTGCCAAACAAAACGGAAAGCAATAATTACTTGGCACTGGAGGGACAACTTCGTGATGACAGCTTTGAACTTCACAATTTACCAAACATGCAATCATCATTTTGAAGAGCTGCTGACAAGGCTCTTTAACCAGCGTCTGATCAATGCTTATCAACTGCGAGCGCTCTGCAACTTGATAGTGACATCCAGGAACTTTGTGTTTTGATAAATAGCTTGTCTCAGATCTTTAAAAAAAAATGTTTTTCTACTCTGCAGGTTCTTTGACACGTTAGAGGCCTTTTGGCTGCTGAAACCGTCCTTCTGTGGTGTTGAATTACAGACTCTTGCAGTGAGCTGTAATATGTCAAAAACAGCAGCTGGAAGATTTGTCAGCTGTGTTTCGGAAATCAACAGTTGTTTTCTCTCTCCTGTGCGTGCGTGTCTCTTCTTACCCTGAATCTCCTGAGTCTTGCCAGTCTGTCTTGCAAAGTCTTCTCCTGGCTGGAGGTCAGCTTTTCTACATGAGTCCGCCACTGCTGCTCTTTCTCCTGAAGCACACATAATGCACAGCCTATGTCATCCTCCATATTAATAAATTATCAGTACTCAGAAATTATTTTGCAGCTGCAAACCGGCTTTGGGCAGAAAACATAGCAAGTTGACAAAGACAACACCCACAATCCCTCACACCAAATCCTCTATGATATCCTGAAGCTGTGTAGGATCATTTTGAAGTTTGCAAAGTTCCCCTGGTGCAATGATATAACAGTACATACATTCTGCTGGGACTGCGCCTCTGAGCCTGGCTGTGGAGTGCTGGCTGTGTATCCCTGACCTCAAATTGGACTCGGTATCACTTTCTTGGGTCTGGTTTCCTGCTGAGTGTTTGTATGTATAATTCTCACTGTGTGTAGAAGAAGAAGAAGATAAATCTTTTCGGCTTGTGAATGACTTTAAACAGTTCAGATGGGATACATGTGAGATGGCTGAGGCCAGGGGCTCTCAACGGACAGCGCCTGTCATCAATTAACGTGTGTGTGTGTGTGTGTGTGTGTGTGTGTGAGCAGAAATGTGTAGAGGAAGTTGATGTGAGCAAGGGAGGCATTTAGTTTCATGTCAGTTTAAAGACAAAGACATGCTGACACATATGGCGTGAAGGTGAAAGCAGTTAAACCATTACCTCCCCAAATACATGCTGAATAAACGAACACACACACACACACACACTCACTCTCTCTCTCTCTCTCACTCTCTCTCTCTCTCTCTCTCTTTCTCTTTCTTTCAGGCGAACAATCAGGACATTCTTTCCAAAAGGGCCTTGAGTTGAAAATGAGCATTTGGACTTTTGAATGATTACGTTCATGTTCTATACACGAGCGTGGTGTGTGTGAAGCGGGAGTAGCACACTTTGAACAAATTTCCCCAAATTGGCAATCCCTGACAAATTGAGAATTTGCGTTTAATACTTGTTTTCTGTGTCTGATCCAATCACAACATAATGTCGGCAATTTTTGCCGACCTTATGCATTATTGGCCCGTGATGTTGGTTGTGGAGTAGAGTGTCGGTGTGCAGAGCTGTCAGAGGGTCTCCAGGCTGAAAAACTGTCTGCGTAGCAGTGAAAACTTCACACCAGAGCCACAGCCAAAAGATAATATTGATATGTATCCACTGTCTAATACTGTGGACACACTTTGGGGGATATTTATTTGGCTACCACTTTTTTTTATGTAGCAGGTTCATTTCTAATGAGCCCAGTTGCAATATAATATATTTAATATAGTTTGAGGTCGACAATTTGAGGTTTTCAGGGACTGTTAGAGAAATTATGATTATGTTCTACTGTTTTTGTTAATATTTAAACTTTTCACATAGAATGCAATATTATAATGACTGCATGCTCACATGATAACATTAAGCCATTGGCTTTCTTGTCTGGAGCCTGAGAGCAGAACATGCCGTCCCTGACCAGATAAATCTAACCGAGACAAACAAAACACAAGTCAAAACTACAAAGTTTTCAGGCAATTCCAGTGGGTTTCAGTTTCATGGCTTTAAACTGGGGATGAATGTCCTCTTGATAATAGATGTAGCTGGTTTACTCGTATTGGTCAGGTCCACTACAGGTCAAGGTTGTACCAAGATTCTGTTGGTACAACTGTTCATACACTAAGGTTGTTGTTACTATAAATGTATATCCTCAGACTAAAGACGAGATGTTCCAAAGAAGGCAGATATTCATTTGTGGAGTGTGGTGTAGAAGTAATGATGCCCAGAAGGCATGGGATCCCATTGGGATTGGAGGTATCATTAGTACTGTTATCACACTTTAAAAGGCAGGTTTGCAAAGAAATATCTCTGCTTGGCTGGAAACCTCCCACATAATTAAGACTTTAACCAAAGTAGTTACACAAAAATGTTTTCTTTCTTTTTTAAATCACTCTGCACAATATGTTAGCTAAAGGTTTCTGAAGAACTATTGTTAGGAATTTTTGCCTCCCTGCCTTTCTTCTAGAGAACAACATTGGAAATTGCATTAAAATGAACCCTGGTCACATAATGGGATGTGATTTTCTGGGTTGTTTGGTGTCATTTGTTGTATTTTAGGAAAAGCTGTTATTCCTGAACCTCAATGTTCTGGAATAACTTGACTGTGGCATTCCAGCTTTGTATTTGTGTGTGAGATTGTATCCAGAGTATAGCTCATCCAAAGGTAACTCTTTCTCTCTCTCTGTCTACCTGTGTGTGTCTGTGTCAGTGTATGCTACTTGTATGCATCTACTATATACGCATATGTGCATTTGGATGTGTGTGGGTGCACATGTCAAGCATTTTACGTGTGTGTGTGTGTGTGTGTGTGTGTGTGTGTGTGTGTGTGTGAGTTAGGGTTCAACGGAAAGTACATTCCTACTGAGGTAAGCGTGACTGTCCTGCCTATCAGTGTAAATGTTGTCATTAGCTTCCCGTGTGTGTGTGTGTGTGTGTGTGTGTGTGTGTGTGTGTGTGTGTGTGTGTGTGTGTGCGTGCGTGCGTGCAGCGGAAACAGCCCATGTCCCTTGTTGACCTCACACACTCTTGTCAGAAACAAGGCGGCTGCTGAAACACCCACAGCTGTTTTATTTTTATTTGTGTGTGTGCTCGCATTCCATGTCCATGAGGATATCCATCTGTTTTGACAACTGTGTGTGTGTTTTTTAATAAATATACAGTGTGAACATTTTTAAAATGCATTTTTCTCCTGCTATTTAATGCGCTCCAACGTGTCTGTGTGTGTGTGTGTGTGTGTGTGTGTGTGTGTGTTTGTGTGTGTGTTTGTGTGTTTGTGTGTTTGGGGCCATGAAGTGTGAGTGAGGTTTGGTGCGGCTAATAAGCCCGGCAGCCTTGACAGAAGGCCAGAGTTGTGTTTCCCCTATCGGTCGTTTCCATGGAAGTGAATCTGATTTTGCCCTGAGTAATGAAGCGAACCTCTGCGCTTAATTAATTAACACTCATCGACCTAGTGTCACACTGCTGCCTGATTGTTCACCTCGCTGTTTCCATTAGGCTAGGTACAACAGCATGTTCTCATGAAATGTTGAGCACAGCGTCTTTAAAATGTGAATAACGAGCTCCGTTTTCAGACAAGATTAAGAGGAGGAAAACGCAAACGCAAACGCACAGAAAACTCTTTGTAACATTTTGTAATTGCAAATAGAGTAATTAGTGGAACAATGTGGGATGCTGCTGGTTGAGTTCAAGCAAATCTGGTGTAAGAAATACAGCAAGAAGGATTTGAAATGTTTTCTTCTCATCAGAGCTTGGTTTCCAATACATAGTGTTGACAAGACCGGAGAAACTGACAAGGCTGAGCTGTGTCCTGAAAGAAACCTTCATGCTGGGAGCAAAGAAGCGTGTGTGTGAGGAAGATTTGTTGTGTGTGTGTGTGTGTGTGTGTGTTTTGTCACCTTCTTGCGCTCTTCTATTTGTTGGAGGCGCTCTATTTCAAGCTGCTCCCTCTCCAGTCGCCGACGGACCTAAAACACATACACACACCCCATTTGTATTTTTTGTGTAATAATAATGGGTTCTATAATATTTAGAGACCTTATCTCTTACCCTCTCCTCCTTTTTGTGTCTCCAGTCCTCCAAGTCCCTGTCTCTTTCTGCCGTTACTTTAATCGTCTTTTCTGACAGTCCCAGAAACGCATAGTCCTCCTCTTTACACAAATCTCTCATTGACTACAAACAGAAAAACGGCCATTTATCAAAGGGGATACTTAACAACTACTTTCTGGATTAAAATGGTCTTGAGCCCTCTACTGCACATGTCAACACCTTTTATTTTGTCTATTCTGATTTGATCAACTTTCAAATTGAGAGATTGCATTTATTTGGGTTTGGAAGAAAGGAACTACCTGACCTAATGGAGTCAATTAATACTTTCATGAGTTTAAATTGATGGGAATCCTATGGCATCACGGTCACCACATGGAAACCCAAATAGCAAAATTCAGATGTGGAACAAACACACTGTTAAAATAGATGCTGTTAACTAAGGATTTGGTTACATTGAAAGATAGGCTTTTGGTGGAAGAATTGTCTGCTGTGTTGATGTGATCAGTAAGGAATGAACACATGAAGGAACGTGCAACGCGACTGTATGCTTGAGCGGGTTTTAATAACCGCAAAAAGATCCCCATTTGTCTTTAGTTGCCAAGTTGTCAAGCTGTTCCCTTGGTTCCAGCAGTAAAAACATACCTTGGACATGGGAATACCTTGGAACCTTTTCATATGAGTCATCTTGATCAAGGACAGGTTGGCTGCTCATGACACACAAATATCCACAGTTTAAATTCTGAAGTCTCGCTGACATTGAGGCTTTTAAAAATAAATACGTTTCAGAAATATGTTAGTGAGGAATTTACATTTGCTTTGTTGAATTTCACTTCATTTAAAAAATACAATCTAATAAAATAAGATCTAATAATGTTGAATAATTACTTACCTGTGGGTCAACACTGACTGTGTCCACTCTGCTGATCAATACTTGCTGCTTCCTTCTGCTTATGGCCTGTGTCTTTAATGTCTCATAGTAACACAGATCCTTCCTGCTTCTTTCTCCAGCTTAGAGTCCCAACAGAAAGTTTTAGATCTGAGTTATAAATGTTCTTGTACAGTGACCGTGCACAGCCTACGTGCTAGCTATTTCCACAGTGCAGTGACAGAAGTGCCACTGCCCTACTAATAGCATCGAGAAGCCAGAAAAGCATAATGGATCGTTCGGAAGCTTTTTTTAGTTAATTGAGATCAGTATGAGGCTTCAGGTCATATCTCAACATTTACCAATGCCAGGAGGCCCCATAGGAATTGCGTGTGTCTCCTGGCTATTGAGCTGCTAACCCTAAAATTGTTTGAATTCAATAACATTTTATTTATAATGTCAAAGCATGTCAGATGTTGACTCAGGACACTTTAAGGATAGAATAGGTCGAGATCATACTTTAATTTAAAGAGACCCAACAATCCCGTTGACCGCTGTGAACTGGCCATTACATTGTTTTGCTATGGGGAAAGGGGTGGCGCCAACTTGGGGAAGCGCTACCCTTGGCGTTGCGCACTGTTCGGGAAATGCCGCCGTGCACTGTGCTCAGAGTTCAAATGATTTCAACTGTGACCTCGTTGCCACTTAACTTTCAAGGCACAAGCAATTCCAGAAGCAACGATGACTTCTGCCTGCGCTGCACTTTTTGGATCATGTGTAGGAGTTAAATGAGAAGATTGACACCACTCATTTCTTCATGCTAAATAAGAAACTACATAAGAAGCCAGTTAGCTTAGCGTAGCCATATCAATCTTCTCGTCTAACTCTCAGGGTGATATACTAAGTTTAGGTTTTTGTTTCAAATCCTTCATTTTGCTCAAGTTACAATAGCTTAGTAAATATTCTGCTTCAGATTTATTCCCCTCTGGAATCAATAGAGTCAACCCGTTCTCACTCCGAATGCGTAAAATACGGACGTTTGGACAGTGGCTGATGCACAAAAAAAAGCGCTCTTTGGCGTGTGTGTAGAACGTTTCGGGGAGAGCAGCATCTAGTTTAACAAGGAATATGTAAGGGGAAATTCCGCGTAGGGAGGTTAGTCAGGGTGGTGGATGGGTCAAACACAGGACACAGGACCCAGGAGAGTGCGGTTTGTGTCCCGCGTGTCCCGCGTGTGTCCTTAACCGTCCCGTTATTGCCGTGTGTCAGGGAAGCCACTTTCTTCTTTAACAGGCCTGTTATTGCCGCTGTCACAGAACCGTAAGCCCATCTACGACCTTTGTCTTAACCCAACACCGGCAAAAGAGACACCAATAGTCCCGACCAAGCACGTGTTATAGGCAGAAAACCTCAGGCAGAATCTGTCTCTTGTTTGGGCGGCTTTTTGCCGCGACCGCTTGGCCGCCTGGGTTTTTAGTTTTGTGGTGCAATGTTATATTCTAGAAGCTGTTTTCCATTACACAACAATAAACAATAAATTTCACCACAAAACACTTGACATTTTGGGAAAAAGGCTTTCCTGTTTAAGCCACATACACATGATCAGCGGTGAAACCGCTGGCCATTCCATTCCAATAACAACGACAAAAGGCACCTGACCAAGTGTCCGTATTTTACGAGATGGGAGTGAGAATGTGATAGAGTTCATCACGTCCTCTTATTTAAATTAATATCACTTTCAGCAGGCTGCTAATAAGATGTTCAGAGTCTTTCCAGTAAACTCACTCTGTCAGAGCGTTGACACATTCATGAAAACCCGTACGGGAGCTGTTACAGAGCTGCTGGATGACATGTAGTTCCCTATCCATTTAGTTATATATTCTATACAGTAGCACAGCACATTCTTGATGACGAGCAGACCGTAGGAATTCCACTTTAGATCATACATAAAAACTCTGTTTGGTAACACTGTTTTTCCTTCAACACAGAAAGATTGCATATATGCAAAATCCAAAATGTAAACACAATACAAATACTCAAGCAACACAATTACAACTTAACCTAACTTAATTCAATTTTAAAAATAACAGCAATAATAAAACCTTTTTTTAGTTATTTGGGTTACATCAAATAGAGTATAGTGTACAGTACTATTAACTCATACTGTAGAGTGCATACAGTATGAGTTCTTGTATACATATTGCGTTATATTGTTTTATATTAACATATTCAGCTTGAATAACTAAAGAAATGGACAACAAACTGTAACATGTCCCATATAACAACGCAATATTTTTTTTCACAGTAAAAAAATGTAATTACTTGTGTGTGGTGTTATGCTACCTGCTGTGGCAAAATATGAAAAGGATTCAGCTCCAGACCAGTGGCAGTGGTGCGGTTAACAAAAGGTGATGTTGTTGGGGGAAGTGAGAGCAGAGTGTGAATGAGAAAACACAGTATAAAGTAGACCGTGAAGGTGGATGTCATGGCCATTATTTGTTCTTTATTAGGTGCAACATTTTCAGCCTCCCACTGTAGAATGATGTATGTTAATCTCACGGTAGCTATATATAGATTTTGATAAATTGTTAACCCCAGAACAAACTCCTAATGAGAAATCGCAGAACTCTGGCAGGCCTGGGAACCATATGTATAATGTCCTCTTTAGTGTTAGTGTGTGTACATGTGAGCCCTAAACACATGATGCTTAAATTAAAGCCATACTGTGACATTCAAAACATTTGGTTGGTAAATCATATATGTAATGATGTTGCAGTAACGGTCGAACATGCATGATGATGTGAATTAGATTGAACTGTTCATTATGTACAGTAGAAGTCAGCAGTTTCCTAAACATTCTGCATTATGTTTGATCTCAACATCAGGGTACAATAAGCAGGAAATCATAAATGTTACAATACATCTTAGAATGTAGTTACACTTGAAGCCTAAAACAACAAAGAACACTTATGGCGTCCACATGTTCTCAGAAACACAGACAGGAACACACTTTCTGACTGTGCCACATCACTTCATACAACCTACAGCACCTTCAGAGTGAGCAACAAGCTGTGATCTTTGACCTTTGGTCCCTGAACATCCCCAACACTCATCAGCCTGCACATAATATGAAACATCGCAAATAAACTTTACTCAAGTAAAAGTACTTGTGTAAAAATGTCCTTAAATAAAAAGTTAAAAGTAGGTTAGTTGTCTGAGTAAATGTTACTACAAAAACTACTCTTCCCTAATTCTGCTGCTTTATCTCCTTTATTCTGTTCTACTCTCACAACTTAATGTGATTTTTGTTTTTTACTCTGTAACTGATGCGACTTGAAATGTAGAAAAGTACAATACTTGTGATAAAAAGTACCCAATCTCTGAGAGCAAGTGAAGCCATTCTGCAAAGATAACTCTTTTGAGTTCCTGAATCCAGTTAATAATTGACAATTTTGTTCACTGTGGATGATTTTAGAAAGTGCAAGACATGACTGTGATGTACTGATGTGCTAGGAAAATGTAGAAATTCTTTCTGACATCTTCTCTTACCAAAAAGGAAGAAAGTAACCCTGGATGTCTCTATAAAGACAGCAGCCAAAAATCAACTGTATTAAAATGAACAGGACTTTTATTGTTGAAGTCAAATTCAAATTGGATTAATGTATTTGTGTCCCTTTTTCCAGAGGTCTCTGACCCTTCCTGGCCCATTCAAGAATCACACACACAGAATTTGTGTTCTGTTCTGGTCTTAGCAGCTGCAGAGAACTTTTGATAGGTTTGTTTTAGAGCAGATGAAGAGCATTATCAAGCCTCAGCCCAAGTGACTCGAGAGCAAAGTAAATCACAGTTGTGGCACAATAGATGCATGACATCATATCCATTTATTTATTTTTTTCAAAAATCTAGTTTATTGGGGAAATCAGATGTGGCTGTGGGCTGCTATGTGGTGACCTGGAGTGACCCTGTGTAAGCTGTTGTCATGAAGGATTCCCAGCACGCCTTCTGTCTTAATGCCTGATCCCTCTGACACAAAGCTGTGTACCACAAGAGGCTTAACTCCTCCTCAGTACCCATTGTTTAGCACAGTTCTAGGCCTCAGGGGACTCAGCTCCACCCGCGGGACACTCATTGTAGTGCAGATGTACAGTATGTGTGGTGTTAGGGTGTGTGAGCCCACATATGGGACTGTCGGGGTCTTGAACTTCTCTCTTTGTCCTTTTAAGTTGTGTACATGAATGTGTGTGTGTTTATGGGTGCAGATCCTGTTATGTTATATAGGAGACAGAAGTAGTAGACTGCACAAAAATATTCCAACAGGAGGTAGAAACACAAGACTAAACACACCTGAACATGTCTAATTTGCCTGCCAGCTAAATAATTTCTTCAGGTTATAATTTTTCTTTACTTCAGATGGGCATGACACATTTGGCAAAGTTTTAGGAGGAATTCCCTCTGGTAACTAGCTTGGCTCTAATTTAAAAAAAAAAATGTTTGGAATCTCTTTGTTCATTTTTGATTTCCAAAGGGCATTCTCAATGGTGTGGACTAAAATGCCTCTGCACGCAATTGAACAGACTTACAACCAATCAGGACAATGAAATGTGACCTACAACAACTAGAGCAATGAAATATGAGCTACAACCAATTAGAGCAATGGAATGTGACCTACAACCAATCAGAGCTACTAAATGTGACCTAAAACCAATCAGTTACATAAATTATAGATCTGAGTGACACATGCAAGTTAAGGTGGTACTTGGTCCATTTAAAAACAGGAAAAAAATGTCACAAACTTCCTTAAATTACAGCCAAACAGAACACTAAAATGTGTTTCTAAAATTTGATCTCGATCCATATTTTATCAGCACTGCCTAGTCTGACAGTGGACACCAGAGATATCAACGGTTTTGATTGGCTTGTCCAGGTTTTCCAGGTTGGCCTGTCCAGGAAATCAGTTTGAATGGAAAGTGGGGGCACCCGTATCTGCCAGAGCAAAGGAAACAAACTGGCATACTTGTCTGGTTACCATGCTGTCTGGCAACAGCAACCCCACTACAACTAGGTAAATAGAATTTTATAATGCACAATAAATTACATTTTAAAGGTCCCATGACATAGTGTTCTTTGTATGTTTTCATATAGACCTTAGTGGTCCCCTAATACTGAATTCTGAAATATTTCTCAAAATTTAGCCTTGGTGCAGAATTACAGCCACTAGAGCTAGTCCCATAATGAGCTTTCCTTAGGACGTGTCATTTCTGAGTCTGTAGCTTTGAGAAGGAGAGGGGGGGGGCAAGGTGGAGGCTGGGGGTGTGGGTGTGACCTTGACCAATTGCTACTTTGCTTGTTTGAAAGCCATGATGTCTCTCTCTCATGGGTGGGCCAAATTCTCTGGGCGGGTAAAGCAGAGAAAGGGGAGGTAACCTTGTCCCCTTATGACCTCATAAGGGGACAAACCATTTTCTGGGGGACCATAGGCAGGCATGGGGAACTCATATTAATGTTAAAAAACCTCCTAAAGGGACATTTTCATGCCATGGGACTTTTTAAAAAAATGTCAAAGAGTCTACAGCCCTGCTAGCTGCTCTGTGATGCTTTACTTAGATAAAGAATTGCTTAGAACAGAATGCAGTGTTCTGTAACACCTACCAAAAATGGATAAGTTAAAACTGGTTGTGTCTAGGGTGTGAAGTGTCTGCAGTAACATTACAAACAGGTGTATAATCCTGGGGAGTCGGGGCTAAGGCTGCACAATTATTCACAATTTTCTTGAAAATTCAATATAGACTAGTGCAATATCCAAATTGCAGGGGGGTGCAATATTTGTTAAAGGCAAAATATGTGTCAAACCATTGTGAACAAAGTATTCTGGTGCTGCTGAGACCTCCGGCATAAACATTGTCTCCTACAGGCTAAAGAAAAAAATCTTTGTTTGGTACACATCCTCGCATAAATCACACTATAATCATTTACATTTTTTAATGTTTTATATTTTTAATGGCGATAACAATAATGACACAAAAATGATCATTCACACCAATATTGTGAATAATTTCATGACATCAGTCAAAATAATTGCAATTAGATATTTTCCTCATATCGTGTAGCCCTAGAGAAGATTGTAGCATTGTAGATTGCAGAGTGTTTGAAGTAGGAGGGGACTTTACACAGCTCCAGTCATCTGGAGCAACATTATTGTTAATATTTGGACAGAATATTTAGTAGAAGTGATTCGATCTAGCCATATTGTTTTTGCAAATACTACAATGCACAATGTAGTTGAAGTTGCTTCAGTTTAGGCTTGTAAACCTTAGTTTTTAATGTTATCCTAACCTAACTTTGGCCAAGAAAAATCTAAAACTGTTTTTTAGTTAACTTTATATCACTAGCTTGTTGTGTTTGCATGAAATCCAAGTTTCATATAGTCTTGAATGTGTTTAGAATATGGACTGCTCATGCTTGCAGTCATGCTGCCACTGCTTATGTCTTCTCTGTTATCACCCCGGTGGGTGCTTATGCGTTTATTATAAAGTAAAAATGTATTGCCGTTGATAGCAAACTTGTAAAAGAATAAAAGCCAGAAGGAATGCTTGTTTTATGGGTTGTTATGACAAAGTAGTGGTCATAGTGATTGAAAATGTGATCTGAGATGGACATTGCACAATGTGTTATGTATTTGGAACTGTTTATTAGCCATGTTGGATGTTCTGTCAAGCTGAATGGTCGCAGACACATTTTATTCTGGCTCAAACACTGAAATAGAACTCTTTCTGTGAGAGAAAGGACACTGGATATATCCTGGAATGTAGTGGTAAATAGATGCTTTTGAGGAACCATTGCAACTTTTTCCAGCCTAATCCGTTGATCTAAGACCACACTCTGGACCTGTCCTAAAACGTCCCAGTTAGAGAGAAATGCCGCAAACATATTCTTTGTAAATCTTTACAGTCATTCCCGGACAGAACCAAGCGGGCCTGCTTTGTTGCACAATCCACGATTGCCGTTTTCAGGGTGTGGCTTGCTAGCTCGAAGTTTATTGTTGTTTTCCAAAACAAGGAAACACACAGAGGGACATATCCTGGAAATATACTTCCGTTGATCCAGACTATTTCAACGGTAACCTGGTTACTCTGCATACTCTGGATGGATCTCCAGACCTTTTTTGGAACTACTTTCTACCAAAGAAATGGTTCCCATTAAAAATTGCATGGTGATCCATGGAATGTTCAGAGTTACAGGGACTGTCTCTGTAAAAAACATTTGTTGATTAGATAAGGCTAAACCAATGTAGTCAGTGTATTTATGCTTTCCGAAAAATTGTTTGACCAAAATATACATCTTTCACTTGCGTGTAAGAGAAAGAATATACATTTTAGTAAGTTTGGTCTGGTAGCCGGGCTCAGTGATTAATGACACCATCCCCCTGTGAACCACAGTGAAATTAATGATATTTCTCATGGTGATCCATCTGTCTCAGAGACTGGAGTTTGTTACTCAGAAAGATAAACATGAGGTTTTATGAGCAAAACTGGGGCACTCAAGCTGTGAGAGAAACGGACGAGGTATTATTTAGAGTGACCGGGTTCTGACTCCACTTCAACAAGGACTAAAATAACATTATGTCAGAGAGTTATGGAAACAGGAGTGCTGTGGAGAGGATCTCTGTGTCTTCGTTGAGGCTGAGAGCTCACATTTCCGTCTTACACCCTTGTCCTCTGTTAGACATAGGAAACAGACTAGTCATGTAGGACATGCCACACTGCAAAAACACCTCAAGCTTTTTCTTTGCCAAATCTTAATCTCGAGCTGTAAAGATTTTAAAATAACAAGCATACAAAAAGGCTGATTCCATAGAGGGTAAAACATATCATAACACGCTGGAGATCCCTGTGAAAACAATTTAGTATTTAATTAAATTCTTCAAGGCAATCTGAGACGTAGGAGGAATCAGCGCTTTGGCTTTCACAGATATTAGGAAATGAATATGAATTCCCAAAGTGCCATAAAGTAGCAGCTAATACGGAAGTCCAGCCTGATGTATTAGATTAGATTATACTTTATTCATCCCACAACGGGGAAATTTCCTTATTACAGCAGCAGCATTTTCTTCAATAACAGCAAAAAACAAAAACACACAAACAAGTAAACACGCAAGAAATACAGGCAAACAATAGACAATGATTATATGGTAGACTGAAAGTAAGCAAAATGGCGTCAAATAAAGGTATTTTAAAGTGTGGTTGCCATAATACAAGAAACAATATTGGGGTGTAAGTGACGTTAAAATTAAATTGAATGTGTAATTAGAGTAATAAAGCAAGAGTCGGTAGCATAATATAAATTATATTAACCTGTGACCATAAATATTGAAAAGTAAGTACTTGTAATAAAATAATATAAATACCGATAATAAAGATAAACAAAGTGTGTGGTGTAGATGGGAGAAAAAAGGAACAGAAACTACAACATTAACAGGTAGTGCAGGTGTTGTAGAGTCTGACAGCGGCCGGGATGAAGGAGCTGCTCAGGGACCCCAATTCCAGGCTGGTAAGCAGACTGCAGGGGGTCCAGCTGTGTGCCCAGCAGGGGTCGAAGGTGACGCAGGATGATCCTCTCCATGGTCTTCATCAGGTGAGAAGTCAAGGCAACAGGCCTGAAGTGGTTTGGCTCTCTGGGCAACTTCGGTACCGGGACCACACAGGAGGTCTTCCACAGGGCTGGGACCTTCTCCAGGCTCAGGTTGAATAAGTGCCTGAGCACACCACAGAGCTGGTCAGCACAGTCCCTGAGGAGACTTGGGCTGATGTCGTCCGGGCCCAGGGCCTTCCTTGCCTTGATTTTCTTAAGTTGACTTCTCACCTGAGCATCTGTCATGGAGAAGGGGGTGGAGGATGACTGGGATGTGGGGATGGTGGGAGGTGAGAGTTTCAGGGAGGGGGAGAGGGGTTGGTGAACTGATGAGTGGGGCGAGGGGGGGAGGAGCGGGCTGGTGGGCTTATTGTTGAGGGTCGTTGAAGGTGGCAGGCTGCATTATTAGCCTGCATTTACCCTGCATAAAGTGCCTGTCAGACAGTCTGTCCTCTCTTCAGTGTTGCAGACAGTCTTTTTGCATATTTCTCATTAAAAATTACGCTGTACTAATCTGGGGTCAGGAAACTTCCCAACTTGGTTCAAAGCTAATAATCTATTTGTCTGCACAAATCTTGCCAGCAGCCTAATCCACCTCAATCTCACTCATGCAAAGTATTAAAAGTACCCTGCCAAACATATTTCATTACTTTGTGGTGATGTCTAACGTTCTACCATGGACTCTAACATTTTTTGTGTGGAAAAAATGCCTTGGTTACTTTGTTTCAAGCCATTCTAGTGTGGTATAGAAAGCCTGCAGGAAGACTCAACTTGATTTATGCCAGTTCTCATTCAAATTCAACCAGCTAAGCTGCTTGACTCTGTTTGGCTAACAGCTAGGCAATGAGAGTCTGGCTATTAGCATCCTTTACCCAGCGTAATGGGAGAGCTCAGGAATAGTAATGAGCTCAGGCAACATGACATCAGACTGACACGCTTTTGTAATTTGCCTGATTTATCCTCTTATTTCCTTTCAGTGGCTAGAGCTGACAGAGGAGGTAGCAGTTCATTTTCACATTCACCACATAACACAATCACATATAAACCTGACCAAAAAAAAAAGTAAAATCAGTTTTGTGTGACAGGGCACATTTAACATTGTCTTGTAAGGCATCATCCAATCGTTTTTCTCTTGTTCAATAAACTGCGCTGAGGACAATTATACTTTCTCTGATGATGGCCCTGTACTGGAGTCTGTACAGTGGTGCAAAGACTCTCACATAACGCATACCACTAACAAAACAAAGGAAATGCATATTAATTTCAGAAAACAAAGCCTACAGTAGAATCACTTTTTTGATTTGAATCACTTCGTTCAGCTCAGTCCAAAGATTCCAACCTACTGACTAGGCTCTTTGTGCATTAGCATGCTATCAGAAAATGCAGAAAATACATGTTCTGTACTTGAAATGCACTGAAAATCATGCATTCTCTTAGAAAACAATACATTTTTAGAAATGTCTCATGATTGATTGTCTCTAGAAGTGTATTTTTTAAGGAAGGAAAAGAAAATCCCAATACTATTGAATTGCAATACAAATTGAATCGGCTGGCCGCCCCCCCGAATGTCCATCCAAAGTGTTGTGCTATATGCACTTTTATTTATTTATTGCTATACTTTTATCAGTAATTATTCTATGTACTGCACTTCTATAAGCACTGCAAGTTGTTGCAGCATAGTAAAGTGGCTGTGTTGTTTTTTTCAGGGCGCATGTTGTGGTGTCATGTGAGCTGTCACCGCTATTGGGTGTTGATCATTTTTTGGACTATATCTATAACTTGACATGACTAGGACATGAGGACAATCAACTTCAACAAACAAACATTTTTTTTTTACATATACTTTCAGAATGTGTACACAGTGACAAACAATTACAAACAATGCACTGAGACCTGGAAACGCGTCCCAGGGCCAAAAAACACAGAGAGAGGAAAGCTGGGAGGGAGGGAGACAAAACAACACATGCAGAAACAGATACACAAACACACACATAACCAGACAGACAGACAGGGGACCAAACATGTGTGCAAGTTAAGGCAAAGGTTGCAGCACCAGTCTACAGCCTGGACCACAATGATTCAGCAATGCTGAGCCAAGTGTCCAGTGTCTTTCCCGGCACTCCATAGATGTGTGCAATAGAGAGTTCCATAAACACGACATCCAAAAAGGAAAGGGTCCATGCACGGATAGACAAGTCATGAGGTGGTTTCCAATGGGTTGCAATCATTTTCTTCGCAGCTGTAAGTCCAGCAAATACAGCACGATTTTAAACGGTCCATGGCATGAAAATGTCACTTTATGATGTTTTTTTTTAAATTAATATGAGGTTCCCCAGCCTGCCTATGGTCCCCCATGGTGATTAGTGTAAACCAAGCCCTGGGTATCCTACTCTTCCTTTGAGAAAATGAAAGCTCAGATTGGCCGATCTGAAAGCTTGCCCCTTACGAGGTCATAAAGGGCAAGGTTACCTCCCCTTCTCTGCTTTGCCCGCCCAGAGAATTTGGCCCACCCATAAGAGAGACATCATGGCTTTCAAATGAGCAAAGTGGCAGTTGGTCAAGACCACACCCCCGCCTCCACCTTGCCCTTGGTATTAGGGGACTACTAAGGTCTATATAAAAGAATCCAAAGAGCACCATGTCATGGGACCTTTAAGTTCTAGAGAGCTGAAAGGCTGACAGGTCATTCAGAATCAAAACGTTGACAGTAACCGGTCCAGTAACATTAATCAAGGCGGATATTCCGGATGCAATATTGTTCCAGAACAGGCCAACAGGAGAGCACTCCCAGATCATGTAAAGATATGTATCAATTCTAATTAAAAAAAAAATTCCCATAAAAAACAAATACGGCTGTCAGGAATATAAACTCCACTCATAATTTTTACAGATTTTGAAATGATTTTCATTGTCTTGTGCATGAACTCTCTGTAAGTTCATGAAAATTGGTATGTTTAAATAGAAACCGCAAAATAGTTGAATAATAAAATGAATATCTGCATCATTAAAACTTGCAAGTAAGTTACAAACAATAAAAATTATGAATAGTGAACAAGTTTGTAGAAAACCCAGTGATGCATTTATTAAAACATGTATGATAAAAACATAAACGCTGTGATTGAAAGTGTTGCCACTTGTCTGAGAGCAGTGTTCTTTTAAGTTTGAGTTGAATGATTTACCAGAAAAAAAAGATGTTTAATCCTGGATATATGGCTGCTGCGTGTTTGTATTCAGAATGGGGATTTTACTGGCATTCCTTCTCTGTTGTTCATGTCCCTTCTGTAGAGTTCAGATATTAAATACAACCAATCCTTTTCAAAAGCTCCTACTCAATCAGACATGGTCACTTTACATTTTGAAATGTGGATTCAGCCCAGTCAGGCCCTGCAGTGTGAGGAACCCACCTTGAACTTTCTGCCAGGGCATGCTTAAGTAATTTCAAACCATAATATGACCCTGGCCTTCAACACATACAAGGATTTGGACAGGTGTGAATCCCCAACCAGCAGACTACTCAAACAAACAAGCGTCAGTTTTGCTGAACAAAAAACATCACACAAACAACCTTAACTAAAATAGAAAACTGTCATATTGATTGGATTTGCTAGAAATTCTAAAGTGCTCAGGGGCAAAAAAGAAAGGGTTGAAGAGGGGAACGCACAAAGACTCTTTTGAATAGTTTATTTTTTTTTTTTTTAACTTTTGGCACATTTGTTCTTACAGACATATTTGACTAGATAAAGCAGTAGACATCCATTCATTGCACTGACATCTGATCTGGTGGCATGACTGATTGTTGGTTCCTAGGCCCAAAACTGGGGTAACTGGGCAAAAGAGATGACTGGTTGCTCTGTGGATTTAACTGTAGTTTAAAAATGGGTCCTATGCCATTTGAAAATAGGGCAAAAGACAAGATAAACAGAAAGGCATTCCAGGCACTCCACATTATAAGAAAAATGATATAATGAAAATAATCCTCACCCTGTGTGTACGTTGGAATGTGAGAATGGGATTAAACTTTATTTAATTTGCACATATTTCCTACTTCTAGAGGGGATTTTTCCTGTTACGGCAGTGTTTCAAGTCTGAAGATGGATGCTGCTTCCGTGATCACGCCGTAGCCTTGCTCTCTTCTCTTCGTCCTTGCCGGACCAGCCCCGCTCTTCCTTGTTGTTGTAGTTCAGGTTTTAAAAGGTGTATTTACAAAGGTTGTGGTGTGGGAAAACAAGAATAGTCTATCAGCATCTTTGTCTTCAGTAGTGTGTAGAAGCGTCTGCGGTGCTTGTCTCCACACCTCCCGTGTTGGCTAAATCAGTTCAAACAACCCGCCCCCTCAAGCCACAGGCAGACAACGTGTAGTTCCATTTTTTGAGAGGTACACCTCAGGCTACGGCGTAGGGTCTGGCGTAGGGTCGGTATCTTCACTTACCTATATATACGTACCCACAACGTTGATTCAACGCAAAAACATAAATCAGTGTTCACACATTAAACAAGCCAACTTGTTTCCATTACTGTATTTCTTCATCAAGAGACAACATCGGTGTGGCCTCCCTAATTTAAAGTGTAGTAGCACAGGCTGTTCTCATGAACCATTCATACATATTATGTAGCTACCAAAAGTAAAATTTGTATTTATTCCACGTATTTATGTATTATTAATTTATAACCGCTGCTGTAAAAGACCGCTCTGATCCATGTAGGGAGGAGGTCAGGGAGGATGGCTGGGTCATAAAACATGGCTTTTAAGCCAGGGAGCAGATTTTGCGTCCTGGGGAAAACACTTTAAAAAAAAAAACTTTTACCCAGGAAAGGCGTGTCCGAGGAGTGTCATAAACCTAACCAATATCTTTTTTCTAATCTTGTTGTTTTGGTGCCTTAATTTATGCTTGACTGGTCTTAACTGTTACGGCCACTAAAACAACCGGTAGCTCAAAGTTACCCTTTTGTTGGCTTTTCAACAAGCTTAGCCGTATTTGTGTGTGTGTGTGTGGGTGTGGGTGTACCTCTCCTCCAATAGAAAACCATTCAACAGGAACAGCTCATCTGGTTGCTCATCTGATAGGATTTTTGCTTTTATTACAGAAGGTGATCCCCCATGACTACAATGAGACCCATGATCAAAAAAGTCATCTATTGTGTTACTTATGGATTAAATTATAGTGAAAATGAAGTATTCTCTTTTTTGCTGGGGATCCCCTGGAACCCCTTGGGTCCCCATATACCCCACTTTAAAAACCACTGCTCCAAAAAGCACTATACATTGCTTTACAAAGCAATCTCTCTCACTCTCTGACACACACACACACACCCATAGACCCAGTGGGTGGTCAATGCTGCGTTTAACTCCAGATGTTCACACTGCAGGCCTCAGAGACGGCCTCACATCTCACAAAATTTCACCTGTCAATCACGTCAATGAAAAGCACCTTCTCATTTCCTCTACTTCCTCTTTTCTTATCCCCCTGATTGGGTGACAATGGGAGGCCTGTGTACACCGCTTGGTGTGCTCACCAATAAGGGCTTACCCTCTGCTGTGTACACAGGCCTCCCATTGTCACTCAATTTAATGTCTCCGTGTGGGACGGCTTCTCTCAACCACTGCCAATATCAACACTGAATGTACTGTAGCTAAAGATCCCTTAAGACTATGAGAGGTTTTTTTTTCTCTTCATGATCAAGTATTTGGCAACGCCTCTGTTTTTCTTTTGCCTTCCAATGTCAAGGACCTCTGACAGCACTAACCCTGTGTGACATGCTGATAGAGTGGAAAGCACATTACAGGATTATTATTGTGTGTACACTTTGCTTTAGAAATATTATTCAAGTTTTGTTGACATTATAAACAGCATGTGATCGCTTCCACTTTCTGATTTTGGGAAGGCATCAATAATCACTGACTAATTCTTGCTTAAATAGATCAAAGTGAGTGGTTTCAAGGGAGTTTGCATGTTCTCCCCGTTTTTGGTGGGTTTCCTCCAGGTGCTCCTGTTTCTTCCCACCATAAAGGCATGCATGCTACGTAACTAGGACTACAGTTGAAAATTAGCCGACTGGCTAACACTTGCACATTTACAGGAATGTATTTTAATGTGCAT
Organism: Etheostoma perlongum; assembly: GCA_026937815.1. Taxonomy (NCBI): domain Eukaryota; kingdom Metazoa; phylum Chordata; class Actinopteri; order Perciformes; family Percidae; genus Etheostoma; species Etheostoma perlongum. Next base: position 22,766,616 of record CM049393.1, on the reverse strand, counting down.
TGTCATAATCAAATAAATGAATAGTTTATTTAAACTGTATCCCCGGCTTGAAACATGCTCATGTCTGCAGCCTTGAAATGATCCAAATTTAATAAGCTTGTTTCTGTTTTGCAGCATTATGGGTGATTTATCTCAAAAAGCATTTAAAGAATGGCTCAGGATATCTGCACAACGGTTTAAATGTATTGCAGAACATACCTATTTTGGGCAATACTGGGAGTTGGCCCCCTTTAGGACCATATAAGAACTTGTGTCTTGAAATAGTAGTTTTTCTAACATGGTGTTAGTGGATCACTCAAAGCCGTTTTGTGGAATGTCTGATGTTGAACGAAGCACTTGCTCTGGGTATGACCTGGCCCCCTAAAGTACTGTTTAATCCTCGGAATGTCAGTTCTTTTGGCATGACAGGTGTGCAAAATATGCGTTTGACAGGGCTCTCACACACAACTAATATCTTTAAATGTTTGAAAACTACAATGGTAAAAGTGTTTGAACATTAATGGATGATCTCTGTTATCTTTAGACCAAAACTCATGAATTGCATGAGCTGTTGCATCTTACTCGCAATGGGAATATATAACATGAAATGTTTGACATTGACATAGTCTACAAGAAGGGCAACAATTTATTAATCACCTTGCGGGATTAATTAAGTATATATTATTTAATGCAAGTGTTTACAGCCAGTAGAGTATAGCTGAAGCTGATGGGAAGGTCTGGTATTTGGTCATACTATATTATATGTTATAATTGGTCAGAAACCAAGATGTGATGCTAAAGGGAAAAGTAAGGGGATTGCCAAAATCAGCAGGAGACAAATTTCATGGCAATCCCTAAATACGTTTTATTCTCAAAACTTTCAAATGCTTTCACTTAATTTGGAGAAAAAAATCCATGTAGGAAGCTGATGCAAAAATGTTTAATCATTATAGCTTTGTGGTGTGGGAGCCATCAACTGATTGACTCATAGGTATTTACTCAGGAAATTTGTAATTAATCACAAACCAACTAACACAATGAACACAATGATGGGGCCTCTAAGAGTTTGAGGCCCTAGTTGCCCCGTTAGATAATTCAGCCCAACACATGCTAGATCTGACTCACTGCACATCATCAAAGAAGCCAGAGTGAATGTGTCAGTCCCGATTTAATGAAATGTTCTGTAAGATCAAAGATAACGGCAGCTTCTTATGTGTCTCTAAAGCACTCTATTATGCTATGAAACTGTCTGTTTTTCAAGACCAATTTCATTCATACCTTGATGGCTCTTTTAAAGAATTCCAAGAGGATACCAAGTGCATTGACCTCGTAATTGACCTGTATTAGCCTTTAGAGTTTTTACATACAGTACATTGAATTGAAATATCTTACTCCCAAAATAACTTTTCTTGTATTTACTTTCTGCATTAATTATTAAATCTCTTGGAGACTCACCAAATCCACAAGTTGCTCTTATAATCAGTCATTTATCCTTTTTTCTTTGAAAGTTCATGACTTCCATAAGGCTTCTTTTTTGTTGTTTAATCTTTGATTTCCTGATAAATAAATTCCTGTCCATTAAGGTGGGGCGTCCACAGCCACCCGCAATCCCATATCCGTCTTCGGGAGAGGGATAAAAAAAATGCACAGGGAATGAAACCCTTGAAAAAATGATGTTGTTAAATCACGAACGTGTTGATTCGAACGGGATTAAGATCGCAGACAACCTCCGTAATTATTGCAAATGACTAAAGGTCACCAGGTAATACTAATCCCTTGTGAATAGGGCTTTAGAAGCAGTTTGGTATGATTTAAACCTAATGGGCTCCGATCAGAAATACTGTAACATCCATGGGCTTGACCATCTGGCTGTCATCAGACTTGAGAATTATATGAAAATAAGGCTTTTAGTGCCTTATTTTTAAGACTGCTTAGCATGAACAGCCTGGTCCAGGATATAGAATATCCTTCCCTGCGAATCCCCCCCTACAGGTGTCAATGCAAGATTTAGAGGAAAAACCACTTGACGTTAAGCAAGCCCTTCTTACGCCCATGTCTGTCAAGTTAGTATTGTCCAACGCAGAAAGAATCTTATTTCCCGATTATAATCCAGTGTTTTAAAACAGGGATTTAAGTTAAGTCCCTGTCACCAAGGCCAAGCAGCTATGCTACCTGTAAGCATGTCTGTAACAGGTGGAGGGAATGCGTACAAACTCTTGGAATACTTGCAATAGATCTTTTTCTTTTTAAAGACTGGAAACATGATTAGAAAGGAATGCCACAAAATGCAAGAAATGTCAGTGAATACCCTACCCCTGCAAGATGTAGAAAGCCATTACGATAGCTAGTCCCAGATGTTTATTGAGCTTTTGCCTTCAAATGATTGTCATTTTATAATAATGCTGTCAATTGAAACCTGTAACATAAAGGTTTTGGTATGGTTCTTGCGCATTAGAAGGGATATTCTCTCTGCAACTACGTAATCATTCTGGCTAGCTCTTATAATCACCTTTGCAATGTTCCCCCGCTAATACTGTCTGGAGCTGTACGTTGGTGTGACATCTTAGATTAAACGAGATGGCCTTGTCTGTACTTTTAGCTCTGGCTGTGAAAAAAGAATGAAAGAGCCAATGGGAGACAGGATGGCATACTTTTGCAGGAAATAATCCAATGCATTTTTATAAAGGGTAGTTTTGAATTGTAATGTGTTAATTTTGCCTTAACACTAAGGTTTGGTATATTAAACTTCCTGAACAGCTACTACATCCTTAGACAGCATTGGAACTTGTGGATAGTTTAAATTTATTATGGAAAAAATTAATAATTACATCTAAACTATCTTTCTGTCAGTAATTACAGAGATGTTTACTGCTTCTCAGTCCTACTCAGAGAACACAGTCTGCCCAGGGTTAAGGTTTCTTTCATTCACTGAAATTTGCCCCTTTACACCTAAAGCACTTTAAATATAAGCACACATTTAGTCAGCACATTGAAGGCATTGCTGATCTGCTCTCTTCTGCAGCCTGGCGTGGTAAGCTCCTCTTAGAATAGAAGATTACTGCCTCAAATCCCAGCTCTGCATGTATGTACATCCCCTTAGTAAGCTTTACCCTTCTGTAAAACCCCTGGGTAGGCCTGCACGATATTGGAAAAATCTGACAATGCGATATTTTTCTCCCCTGCGATATATATTGCAATATGAAAAAAGAAAAAGTAATTTTTAAAAGATGACATAAATAGCTCTATTTGGAAATGATAAATCATTCTTGACTACTGTGGTGATTTTGTAGGGGTGGGCATCTACATAGAAGAAAAAATGAAAAAGGATCTTTTCTAATGTGAACCATTCTTTGATGAGCCTCACTTCCCATAACAAACCACGCACACGCTGTCCACACGCTGTCCACATGGCTACCTGTCTTAAAGGGGAAGGATCGGATGGTAATAATAATGTAAAAGGAGAACGGTAAAGTTTTCTTTTTTGTCAAGCAGCAAAAAAGGATTAGCGTCAACATCGCTACGTCCTGCGATGTCGATGCTAACACACAATATCGTTCAGCTCTATCCCTGGCTCATTAGAGATGGCACATTCTGCTGTTGCCTCCTACCGCTTCCCTCATGTGCCTCAAATTGATAACAGATCAAACCCACCTGTAGGCTCTGCATGTATGGGCTTCAGAAGGGGTGCGTGTCTGATCACACTTCTGGGTTGAGAAGAAACAACGGGGAGAAATCATCTCTTGCCTAAGGACAACGGGGTTAGTGAGAGACAGAGAGGGTTTATGGATAACCATGGGAGGTCTAATTGATGTCACATTTTGTGATAAACTTTGGTGAGATATAATCAGCAGTGGAAGACTTCATGACCTGTCTGACATCACTGCCAAGATATGTTCCTGTTATTAATTCCATCAAAGTCGGTTGTCAACAAAACTTGCTCCAGTAAAGGATTCAAAAGGCAATAATCTCCTGTACGCATACGACTGTCTCAATCATCACTTAACGGAAGTTACAATGTAGAAGGGAGACCTTTGGTTTAATGCAGGATCACAGTATTGTTTTGTAGTACATGTTGGGCTCCAATGAGTTGTGTCCAAGTAAAGCTTGGGTAGTCCTATTTTTTCCTACATCCTTAAAGCTTCAGTAGGTAACTTTTGTAAAAATGTATTTTTTACATATTTGTTAAAACTGTCACTATGTCCTGACAGTAGAATGTGAGACAGATAATCTGTGAAGAAATCAAGCTCCTGTGGCTCCTCCCTGTGCTCCTACTGCCACTGGCAGAAATACACCGCTCCCGGTCAGAAACAGCCAATCAGAGCCAGGAGGAGTGTCTTAGCAGTGTCAATCACTCTTGTGTACGCGCTGAGCTTCCTCAGTGATTCATCATTCCTACTGAAAGTTTAGTGTTTTAAATTGATCCAAAAGGTAATTCAGTAATGTACTGTGTAAAGTGCTGCTTTTGTTCTCACAAATGAGCGATTACATAAAAAATTATTTTAAACCCTTTTATTGAAAAATATTTACAAAACTTTTAATAGAAATATTTTAAATAAGCAATTTTTTTACATAAAGTGTTCAAAGTTTTAAAAGCACAGCACACAACAGCTATACCCTCCTCTGAATAAATCCCCTGTATTGTCCATGAGGATGTGGAAAGCATCGGTGGCCCTGCTTACTAGCCTGCGCGTTCATGGCAGGCTCTGCTGTGGGGGGAGGAGCTGTGGAGGGGGGGCTGTAGCGCAGCAGAGAGCAAGGGGGGGGGGGGCTTTAGGTCATGCAGTGCGGGTAGTCTTCCCTCCATCGGCAATGTGTCTCGCATCATCCCCAGACTTTTGCCAACAAATAAACAGGGGACCATGGCAACATAGAGGGAAGCCTTTTATCTGGCTACACTACCCACATGACAATGGCCCAAAGACATCAATGACACAGAGTTAAACATCTGCAAGTTTCACTTGAATACTGTGGATAATAAAGTCATACTTTGTTCCATTTTAGAAGTTACAAGAATCTTTTGCACAGCATGGAAGAGTCAACCCGTTCACCATAAAAGAGTCAATATTGGATGATTCTGCAAAACTCCATGTTTCGTTAAACAACTTTTTTTTTTACAACCAATGCCAATGTTTTTAAAACGATTGCTCTTTATAATTCCTACACACTGCAAATATGGAATATTTCATGAAATTTTGTCGTTTAAAAGCTATGGTTGGTGCTAGTGTACTTAATCAGAACATTTTGCTGGTTTGTCAAATAGCTTAATCACCACACACTTTCATGATTTTGGAATTCAATTCAATTTTATTTATATAGCACCAAATCACAACAACAATTATCTCACAGGAATTGGAGAGGCTGTGTGCTACACGCCTATCTACCATCCCAAAATCCATACCCTTACTTTCTGCCTTTCTACCTACAAGGCAAACTACTTCCTGCATTGGCACTGAACGATGGCATTGGACAAAAATCATGAGATGCTAAATCTTCCATTATGGAGGTACTACATAGGGATACTGGGCTACTAGGGACTGACACTACAGTACAGACTAGACCTGGGCAATATATCAATATTATATAAATATTGTGATATGAGACTAGATATTGTCTTAGATTTTGGATATGGTAATATGGCATAAGTGGTGTCTTACCTTGGTTTAAAGGCTGCATTACAGTAAAGTGATGTCATTTTTTGAACTTACCAGACTGTTATAACTGTTCTATTATTTGCAGAACCGTGTGGCGAAAACATGGACACTTGCTGATCGCTCAGGACCCATTGCAATAAAAAGAAGAGATGGCACACTCTCATTTAGTGCTCCCAGCATGTTTTTAATTGTTAAATATTGAAAACCAGTGCTTCAGAATGACTGAAACCAGTGCTTGAGGTTTGTTTCACAACCTACTACAGAAAAAAAACATGGCTGTCTGCTTTGAGTTCACAAAGTTCAGCATCATTAGCAGACACTTATAGAACTTAATACAAGTTGCATAAGACCTTTATATGTACTGTACACTATCAGTCTGTTATGGCACAGACATTCTTTGGGGCATTTTGGGCCTTTATTTGAGAATGAAAAGGGAGCGAAGGGGGAATGATATGCAGCAACAGGCTTCAGGTCGGAATTAAACCCTGGGCCGCTGTGGTAAGGACTGAGCCTTTAGTACAGTACATGGGGTGCACGCTATCCAGGCGCCCCTATGGCACAGACATGTAAAGTCCATTAAAGTTTACTGAGATGCAACTGAACTGAAAATTACATAAGCTGTTGTGGGTGAGAAGGAAGGTAATATAAGGTTTGTGACCACATCCTGTGTCATGTGAAGCAATCTGGGCCAGGAAGGTAAAATATGTGCCCTGAAGTAAGGCACTTAAAGGAAAAATCCACCTTCAGATGGACAGTGTGTTGTTATTTTGAGGGCTTTGTTGTCATTTCCACTGTCACTTCCTAAGTCTGTCAGTACGTATGTTATCTTCCTTGTCATTATTTTATTTCCTATTAGCACAAGTACAGCTGGTAACCTGTGAATTACCCTTTGGTTGATCGACAGGATGTTTAGCAGCAATACTAGCTCAATGTCACCTGCCAGCAAACATTTAGAACTGTATGAAAGGGCTGTAGTGTTAATTTTTGGTAAGAAAGGTGATGAGGAAGGTTATGACAGGTAAAAATGTCATTGTGGGAATTCGATGGTGGATATCACGGTTAGTGTAGCCAATGGGTTTCTGGAGTTATTGGGGTGAGTTACTTTTTATAGTACCAACATTCCACTGACTTGCTTTAGTTATTGACTTAATACATTGCTCATAGTGCCTTTCAGCATCCCCAAGAGAACATACCAGAACTTGTTCCAATCAGATCTGAAAGTTGTTTAAATGAGGATAATTGCAAAAATAATTAATAATTTTTCTGGTCAAGAGAGTCACGTATTACTCACCAAGACATATAGCTGCGTTGTTACCTGGTCTATTTTGGGGTTCTTTGGGTGTCTAACAGATCATTCTTTTATTGTGCCAATAGATATTTCTTCTTATGATTGGTAACCATCGATGCATGTTGGCAGCTTTACAAGGATGCCCTTACTTTTTGACTTTGTTTGACACCAAAGCTTCATTGCTTTAGCTCATTGTTTACAGGTGGATTTTTCCTTTAAAACCCCAAAGATTAAATACATGCTAAGCCAATCCCCAATGCCCTCTTAAATCCATCAACTACAACTTTATTCCTGAAAATCAGTCCATTTTGAAACCTAGTGGAATCTGTTCTTAAAAGTTTTACTTATTGTGTTGACTCATCTAACACACAGCATACCTTTAACTGTTAAAAACCTCATATTATGCTCATTTTCAAGTTCATAATTCTATTTAGAGGTTGTACAAGAATAGGTTTACATGGTTTAATTTTTGGAAAACACCATCTTATTGTCGCAATGCACATTGCTACAGCACCTCTTTTCACCGTGTGGGAAGCTCTCTGTTTTAGCTACAGAGTGAGGCATCTCGCTTCTATTCCATCTTTGTTTAGATTCGCACATGTGCAGTACCTAGGTAAGGACTACTAGCCAGTCAGAAACAGAGTAGGGTGGGCCCTGACAAGCCGAGTCTGATCCCAAAACACAGGCAGAAGAACCCGAACCAGCTTCACAACCTAGACAGGAGCAAGAAATTTCAGAGTGGTAAGTTATTTAAATGTCAACATATTAGTCTTTCAGACTCAAGGTTTTAATTCTGCACTGTCTCCTGGACATGGCAATACAACTGTCTGAGCTAAACAATAGAGCTGTTTGGAGCAGTTGGTGAACAGTGTTTTCTGTTGGAGATGGTAACTCTCTTTGGGGTGGACTTCCCAACTTTACTCAAACTTTTGACATGCACAAGATATATAACACAATAATAAAAAGGGGCAAATCCAAAAAGCATAATATGAGAACTTTAACACAAACAGCCTGATCTGCAGTAACCTCTGAGGAATTTGATGATGATTCATATCTATGTCGATCACATTGCCTCTGGTCTGTTTCCATCTCACTGCACTTTTGGGGATTTGCCTAGTTTGATATCTCAGTGTCTCTGTTTTTCGCTGCTGTTCTGTTCTGATGTTTCTCTTTACATTTGTTGTTCTGTTTTTGTTGATCCTCTGCTTTCCTCTCAGATGTCAGAACTTTTTTGTGGAGGCTTCAGGTTGTTGGCATGAAATTAGATCTTTTTTCAAGCTTTAAAAAAAAAGTTATTTTTTTTCTCATTTCAGGCTTGAGTGGGACCTATTTTTATGTATGAGCAGATAATAATGACCTGTGTTTGCTCTTGAATTCTTCCCTTAAGTTCAGGCTTTGAACCTTGGAAAATCTTCTGAAACTCTAAATATTGTGACTAATGGCGTTTTGTCCACTGCTGGTAACAGCTTGACTCGCCTCATCTTGACTTGACTCGACGCCTTCGTTTTCCATTGCAGATTTTAGTAGGGAAGTAGGGAGTAGTTTAGCTGGTCATCATAGCAACGCCGCAGGAAACTGCCGTGACCTAATGCGATGCACCCACTCAACGTTGAAGGTGTGTTGTTTTTGATTTTCAGCATGGGGCCGTTGCCAAGACAAATTTTGTTCCAAAAGAAGCTGGAGGCAGCAAAATAAAACACCACTGGCTAAATTATTTTAAAATGCCAAGTTTGTTCAGGACACCCCCACACGTCGCCAGCAATGATGACGCAGTGATTAGTGACGATTCTCTCCAACCAATCAGTAGTCTGCAGGTTTTCACGTCACCTTTTGGTATCGCCTCAGCTCACTTGGAACCTCGACGGAGATAATACTAAAAAAAGTACCTGTTAGCTAGTACCAGGGACTTTTTTCATAGTGGAAAAACAAAAAAAAGCGAGCAGAGTTGAGAAGGTACCATGTAATGGAAAAACGCCATAATATCATAAATAAGAATGCCACAGTGATAACCATCACTGAAGTTTGAGTTCTATCTGCATATAGCAATGCTGCACACAGGGGAAGCAATTGAAGTATTCCTCTAGAACAATACTTTATGCAACGTGAGTGGAATGATGTGAGGCAGGCAGCTGCAGGACTTTCTGACATTAAAACATCACTGTTATACATTGCACATACACACACCTGCATACACTTTTTCATCACTTTTGTACAGTCACCTCCACGTCTTTTGACCACAGCCCCCATGTGAGAATGTTCCACCTGATATCTCTGTTCTCTCTCTGTGTAACTGGCGAGGTAACTGAAGTGTAAAACATCTGATCAGATAGCAGAATAAATGACTATTGATCAGACCGGGGGTCTATTTGATCAACCATCACTGTTTCTCTCACTGGCTCAACTGTGGACTCCCTGGAAGTACCTATACACAACTAGGGAGACACCACCAGACAATATTTTTAGGAGTTGCAGAATTTACTCACGCCTAAAACCAACATTTAATGGATGACAACGGTGATAATATGTTTGCTTGTTATCAAAAAAATCTCAAGAACAATTTCAAACCTAAACATTTGCATTTGTCTATCTCCATTAACCCCAACTTCCCTTCCCTGTCTGTGCTCAGGCAAATCTGTTCCTACTGAAGGCGTCATTCTTTAAAAATGTGTCACAAATACTTCAAGCCCATGTTGCAAGTTTAATTTTGCAACAAGTTTGTGCAATTTGCTTGTTGGTAATACATATTTGAACTGTTATCCATTGTATTTGATGGTGTTGGATATCGCAAAACTGAATATAATAAGAAAAGTAGGCACTTTTTTAAAGTGTTTTCTTTTTTCCCCCACAATGCATTGCATGACGTCACGTTGGGGATATGACAGAGCAGCCTGCGTTGTCTTTGCCACTGGTCTGGCCTAATGTGGCTTTTGGTCTTTTAATATTAACAGTCTTAGGTCTCGATCGAGTCCAGGTGACTTTATTATATTTATAATAATATTGGAGGGAAAGTGAAACACAGCTTAGACGGGGATGTTGTTCGGCTTTTCACAAGTTTAGACTTCTAGCTAAGGCTACGCTGCTGGACGTTAGCGCAACAGCGTTAGCCTAGCCTGCTAGGTAAATATTGCAACTGCCTTTGGTGTTGCCTATATATGCGTCCATGTCCAACATCATACATGTGGCGTTAGTGCACCTTTTGTACCATAATTGTATTGAATGAAATAGTAAGCTTCACTCCTATGAAATGGGTGGGTTTTTGTTACTTTACACACAAAGCTAACTGGCTATAGTTGGCCTATACGGATGCTAGCGGATATAGCTAACGTTGAATAGCTAGCCAGCAACTTCGGCAGTAGAGTTTCGGTAAGCTAACCACAACAGCGTTGTCGCCCACAATCAACCTGCAGTGATGATTGAAATGCCGTTTCTTTTCCCGGAGATCCTGGACATTATTTTCATTTATAACGTTAAAGGTAAAGGAAGAGTAGCCCGAGTGAGCGCGCCCGGGAGGGACGCGTCCTACCACAAGTCGGTGTGGAAGCCAAGCTACATCTGCGGCGAGCAGTCTGTAGACCAGAGAAATAAAGCTCTGATTCTCCGTGACCAAGGCTGAGCTACATGATTCATTGAAAGCCTGGACTGGTGTGGATGTTTCAACCTCACAGACAACGGAAAAAATGTTTTATGGAGTTCTCAGCTAATCGTAATCTGTAAAATATTGATTTTGCTCTTTCCATAAAAACTTCCATATGAATTTATTTTAAAATTATGCGCTTTGTACCCAAATAAATAGAACATATGTTAAATTACACTCTGTTCATTGTTGTTTAACCAAACTTTAATGTTTTCTGAAAAGACATGTCTTTCCTATTAACCCACATCCTAATAATAAAATTAAATATTTTTTAAGGAAGGCATAAACAACCATATAACAGTATTACTGTGTATCCCGCACAGTAATACTGGTAACTTCTTTCCTACACTACATCTGGAGTAAAGCTATATTGTCATTGAGTTGCTCAAATGTAAATGTAAATGTAAATGTGCTGTATTTATATAGCGCTTTTCTAGTCTGAACGACTACTCAAAGCGCTTTTACATCATACAGGAACCATTCACCATTCACACACATTCATACACTGTGGCCGAGGCTGCCGTGCAAGGTGCCATCTGCTCATAAGATAAACATGCACACACATTCACGCTCCGATGACACAGAATCGGGGGCAACTCGGGGTTCAGTGTCTTGCCCAAGGACACTTCGACATGCAACTGCAGGGCTGGGGATTGAACCACCAACCTTCCAATTGGCAGGCAACCGCTCTACCACTGAGCCACAGCCGCCAATGCCCAGTATTAGTACTGTAGCAGTGGTAACAGTAGTGGATTGGTGTTTGTATCATTTCTAACACTGCTATTATGAACTATCACCATATCTCATTCTGTTTTCTTTAGATTATATGAAATCATGGGGAATGGCTATAATGGCCCACAATGATTGTCTTGATACTGTCATAAGACGTTTTTATAGCCTGTCTGTATGCAGTGAACTTGTTGTCTAGGGATAAGTAGCCTTTCATATGACTCATATGGTAGAGTTAATATAAACAATTAAAATACTGGTGCTTACTGGTTGGGGAGGACCATGATCCTGTCTGAAATGTCACAAACGGATTTAGGCATCGTCAGATCTGCTGATCGCGGGGCGAGCTGCTCGACCGGCGGCTCACTCGCCTACAGCATACGCTCTCCACTGCAGCTTCACCACCACACAGCAACACGTTTTCACCAGAGGAAGATTTAAACACTTAGCAATAACACTAGGGGATGCCTTCTATCCCTATATCTAGATAAATGTACCAGTACTTATCTGAACTAACAACATGATCACTGTCACTAGATAGAAAGAAAACGTTGACATTCACTCGGTGCTATTCACTGACCGTATAAAGTAAAGTCATTGTGTGCACTGCTGCGTTGCTAAATGAAGGACATAAATGAAGGAGACTTCCCCAAATCTTGACAATTCCTCATTTGCCCTCACGTCTAACAGGTTCGTAATTAGGTTTGCTGGCCATTCCACCTCTTCCACTTCCCAGTCAGTCGCCGTAGTTCTAGTGCCAGGCTGAGCCTTCGCTCCCCACTATGACGTCATCGCCGAATTGACTTAATAAACCCGCAAATACCAAAAATGACCAAAAACTGACATTTAACACTATTTGGAGACATTTTTAAAAATGACATGCATATCTTGTGTGCTTTTTGTACCCAATAATCAACAGTGGTGGTTAACCTGCAACATGGGTTTTAATCTCTTTAAAGATTATGTACATATGTGGGGTCAACTCAAAATAAACTACAGTCTCCATGTTTATTCAAATGAAGGAACATGTCACCCAGTGCAGCCGTGTGGCTCATTGATTTTAATAGTTTATGGGCAACAAGAGCTCGATGGCACAGAGGAGTAAGATATCAGGTTTCAATACTTTGATACACAATACCTGTAAGAAAGACCCGTTCATTGCTGTTTTTTTCATTGGGTTTCTTGATTTGGTACTTCAACAGTTCTACGATAAACTGCATCTTTCTTGGCTTGCAAATTCATGGCGCAGTTCAAATGGGATAAAATAGTACTTGCCTCTTGTCGTTCATTACTGTACATACTTTTTCCAAAATAAGGTTCCATGGTGGAACGCCTCTCTATAGGGAAACATCACAACTCCACTTTGCTGTAAGTCTGTACTTCAATCAAGGGAGTTCCATGTTGGTTTTGATGAAATTGAAAACTCAAATCCACGTTCCAATAAGACAAAACTGCATTCTCAATCCCGTTTTGAGGTACTTTTCTAATCAAAACCGCAAAGGGATGAGGCATGGATCGATAAACCTCTTTACCCCAAAAGACTGCTGTACGTATCCAGTGTGCAACCAAAAATCAGCATTAACTTGTTTATGTGACATACTTTATTTATGTACATAGCTTAAATTACGTAATAAACACACTTATTTCAACCCAAGCCTTTTTTTTCTTCTTTTTTTTAATAATCCTGACCAGGTAGTAATTTATATTAATGTTAACCACGTATTTAAAACAGAAACTGTTTCACAATGTGCAGCGGGAGCTGTAAAATACGTTTTATTTAAACATAATTGAGGATGCCCTTTCATTGCTAATAGGCTTGTTAGAAATTTCTCACTCTATTATTTGTTTAAGCAATTTAATATCGAATCACCTACATAATGTTATCTTTGTCATCATTATTTTCAAAAATGGGTATTTGTTAATAAAACTTTAAGAAATATAGGGTTTTTTTTATTAATAAGAAGAAACAAAAACAGTTCATGATAACATTTGAGAACAGGGTCAATGTGGTCTAATGAAAACCAAACATTTGGATTTTCTTGAATCTCTGTCAGTCACTGCCAGCAGAGTCCACAAAAGGAAATCCTATTTTTATTTTGTTAAAACTGTCTCCCAGAGTAATTATTTGACTTATGGCGTACTACAACATAACATTATGGTCAACTGTGAACACAGTGTAAATGTGTGTGTTTGGTCACAGATCTCAAATGGGGGCTTTGGTCACAGGAGGGCTTATACCTCATTAAGAGGTAATAATAAACATGTGGGCCCCATATTGGTCCACGGGACAAGACAGGCCCCCGTCACTTTTTAGGATCGCCCTAAAAACACTGGCGGCCACTGCTGTGTGTGTGTGTGTGTGTGTGTGTTACCATGTCCTGTCTCTTAGCTCTGCAGCCACACTCAAGGCACATGTAAAGTCTTAATGTGAAGCACCTTTGCAGCCCAGCTCGGTATTACAGTCTCAAAATGAGTTCATAGCTTGTTTCTTTACATTTTTTAAAGACATATTCTTCCTTCAATAAATAACACAAATATATATTCATACGTCATGTATATATATAGATAGACATGTATAAACTACATGCATATAATTTAAATAATTTATATCTGTAGTTCCACCTCACTCTTTCCCTCCCCAACCTCTCTCAAATGAGTTCTTCCGTAACAGCGGCACTGCACTGGCATTGCAGCACATTAATGTGAAATATCATTTAAATGGTCCCACGATATCATCAGTAGAAGTTTAATTTTAAAGTGTCGCGACACCACTATGAAACATAATCCTGTGGTGGGGAGCACTGTGAACAGGAAATAGAATCCTATACAGGAAGTACAATTCCAAAGGCTTGTAGCGTTCGCTTCACGTCCTATGACGTTTTCTTGACAACGCGCAGACGCAGGAAGTGTCTATGCGTATCCATCTCCAGCCCACTGAATTGCGAACCTGCGTCAGTGCTCGGACGTACGTCTGAGTCGTCTTGCACTGCGAGTTCCAGTTCTTGTCATCGATGCCCCTGCAGCCACCTTTGAAGGGCCTGGGGGTCCGACAGCGTGTCTCATAAAAGTACTGTTTGATGTCCTGTGTGGCACTAGTTTTAATTTTGCCCAGAACTGTGACCGGGTCCCCCCTGGTGTCCACTGCTTGGGTTTTATCCGTCACCCACTGGCTCTCGCTGTCACACACAGAATATTCCCCACGGTAGCTCTTGTGCTCAGCATAACGCTTCTTTCGTGTCTTGTTTCCTGCTGCACCGTCCAATCCGCCGCTTACATAATCGTCCGCAAAGTACAGTGGCGGCGGCTGCAGTGGTAGCCGGTCGCTCAGCAGCACCCGAGGGGAGTTGTACCGCTTGTGCTGCCTGAGAAGGTCCGAGTTCAACAGCATCACTTGCTGGTCGGCTACGCTGTCGCTGCTCCCGCCGCTGCGAGCGCCCGTGCCCCACTGCTCCGCATCGCCCTGCTCCTCCAATGGAAAGTTTGCACTGAGCAGAGGAGACTGCATTTCCTGGGGCTCAACGTCCCTGCTTCTCCCATGTTGGCTCTGGTTCCCCCTTGTCTTACCCCTCGTCAGGTCAGCCTGAAGCAGCTGGATGATAAGGGAGTTTAAGGGGTCGGGACTTGGCTGCTGCTGTTGCCCCTGCCAACTGCTGTCCATGTTGGTTGCCTGGATACCATAGAGGTACACGAGGACCATCACATACAGCAGGATGGACATCACTAGATTCACCTGTAAGATCTGCAGACAGAAAGAGAAACACTTAAGAGATATGCTATTGAACTTATTTTCTTTCTTAATTAACAATTAACACAAACACCATTCCCTGCACACCAGAGTCAATGGTGTCAGTCTGTGAGGTTTACCTCCCCAGGGAGGCTGGGAGAGTTGAAGGTGGGAGAGATGCGAGGCAAAGATTATGTGTGAGATTTATATTAACAATATTTATATTGTTTTAAAAACAGGAAGTCAATTATTGTAATTTGGCCTATTGATTTGGCTATATATATTTACACAGACTGCGGTTACAACAGCAGTGACTGTGATGGATTCAGTCTGACTTACACATCCATCTAATTGTCTTAGATGTCTTATACTGTAACTTCAGAACTTGCCTGAGAGTCATGTCTTTAAGCCTTCCGTATCAAAGTTATACTAATTACACACAACAAAAACATTTCAGAAAAACACAACAGGGTTTCAGAAAACTCAACTGCAAAACTCAAAAAAAAATTGTGGCTTTGTGTGTGTGTGTGTGTGTGTGTGTGTGTGTGTGTGTGTGTGTGTGTGAGCGTGTCTCTTGGTATAAACTTAAATATGGGTTATGTTATATATTTATAACATGGCCATAAAACACCCATAATTCTGTTTAGAGTAGTACATGCGTGAATGATGAACGCTGCTGAAACACAGACTTAGTTGTCACTATAATATGTATCTGTCTCTTTCTAAATGCGTCAATTACATTTTTTTAAGTAGTATTAACAGAGACTGTTGCCAGTTAAAATCCTTGGAACCAGCAGGTGATTCTGAGAGGTAACGCCCAGCTTCATATTAAACAGACGAGATATTGAAAGGTCAAATAGTTTTACTTTATAATTTAATTATAGGTAAGGATTTCAATAAGACAAAGAGCTTCTGTTTGAGTAGCCTAACAACCAGAAAAGGTGTATTTAAATTCTTTTTTTGTTAAAATATCAACACTGAATGCTGTCTTTGTGACTTCTATCTTGCTATATTTACAATTCCTTGATGTGTAATTTTCCAAAATGATCCAAAACACACTTTTACAGTACTTTTGGAAATGTTAGTCAAAGATTGCATCACACCACCACTACTGCTGTGCCAAGACTCTGGCCTTACTTCCTCCAGTCGAAGCCAAAACTGTTAACAAGACAAGCCTTACCTGAAGCGTCTGTTCTTACCACAGTATGTCATGTCTTGGCTCAGCTTATGTCCTGAGCTCCGGCGCCCTCAATAGTGACATTTACTCTTACATTGTATTTGGGCACACCCAGTCATCTGCTCAAGCCTGAATGAGTTCCAGCTGTTTTTTTTTTAATCTCTTTTACAGATAATCACTACCAGAAGAGTTTTAAAGTTTGGTGTTGTGGTGATCAGTGAGGAAAAAAAAATATTTTTAATTTAATAAAATAAAATAAATTAACCAATGATTCACCCATATATTTTCTGTTTATACAGTATTGCTGACATGTTATGTACTTCTTTACTTTTCTTTTGTTTTTGTTAAAGAAGGAAAAGAAAATCTCAATACTCAGTTCTATCAAATACTTAAAAATTGCAATACCCATGTATTGTGAAAGAATCCAATCAGGACAAAAGCATATCGTCCCAGCCCTAGTGATCAGTAGGGAATCTGCGATTCATAGAATGACATTACGTTGGAGCCTTCTTTAATGTTTGTGTGTACCTGTGCATGCATGCGCAGAAAAGTGTCAGCGTCACATTTGTTCTGGGAAAAGCAGTTTCTGTCTTTTACTAAAGCTGACTGGCCTTATTCATAAAGCTCCACATATTAGCTTTTTGGTGTGTCAAGCATGTAATCCACCTGTTTAATAGGCATCAAGGTGAACCTATTTACAGACACAATCTGTAGCACTTGAATGTGTGACCACAGAGCTGATAATGAATAATAAACTATTTTTCCCTGTCTTTCAGTCGGCCTTAGGATGAGACTCAGATCTGGAGGCGACATTGAGATGAAAGATGACGAGACACATTGATGGGAAGACAAAGAAGGTATTTGGCCAGACTTTGCTGTATCGCTGCGCGATTAATTGAATATTAATCGCAATCACAATGTTTGCTTCCCACAGTTAAATCTATATGGTCGATTGATCGTATTGATGTTTAAACTGCGTGCTCCACTCCTAAAAAACTCTGCTGTATACAGTATCAAATCAAGCGCTTCCTACTGCACAAATCCGAAGGAGTTAGCCAGCTAGTGCTGCGCCAGCAGTGGCATTACGCACAGCTGTTTACTGTCACGGTGCATTCAGACCAAAATGAAATGATACAGCGATTTGTCGCAGAGTGGTGCGGCGGCGGAGGGATCAAAGAAACAGTCCATTTGTGTGACGTCCTGTTGTGTTCTTTAACCCCCCAATATAACTCAAGTAGACTTTATATTTCACAATTACTGTTTTCCGTCAGATTGTTTATCGATCTTGACATTGCCGATCGCATTTGAAGGCAGTTTATTTCACTGGGGGAGAGAGAGAGAGGAAGAAAAGAGACAAGCGAGACATAGTGAGTGCTTTGTTGTTGCAGGAAACATTCACCTGTTAAACTCTTGGGCAGTTCAGTGCTTGTGTCTGTTTTTTTACCCTCATTGTGTTTTAAAGTGCCTATATTCTGCTCATTTTCAGGTTGATATTTGTATTTTAAGGTTATACCAGAATAGGTTTACATGGTTTCATTTTTAAAAAAAAGAACATATTTTCCGCACATTGCTGCAGTGTGTTTTTAGTTCTCTTTTTTAGCTACAGAGTGAGGCATCTCACGTGTTTTAGCTACAGAGTGAGGCATCTCACGTGTTTTAGCTACAGAGTGAGGCAATTTACTTCAATACTATCTTTGTTGGGAGGGGCACATGCTCAGTAGCTAGGTAAGATCCCATCAGCTAGATAACTCTTTCTCCAACTTTGGTCAGTACAAGGCAGGATTAGCTGGGAGACTTCTTCTAAACGAGGGGCACTTGTGGAATACCTGTAGAACAGGGACATGGAAGTATTTCTTTTGGAGATTATGGTGAACTAGTGTGTGTTGTAGCAGTGTTTTGCCATTGAAAACAAGCTAGTATGCTAGCGCTAGCATGCTACGGTTAGCCACCTCGTCTCTGCTAGTGACGTAAAAAACCCAGAGACTGAAGGCAGAGGACATTCAGAAACCTGTATCTCACTCAAAACAGCATGGATAGTTTTTTCCCCAAGTTTGTATGTGCATGGAAGTACCAGAGACACAAATAACACCCCAAATCCCAGAAAAAGGGATTTTTTTTCATAATATGGGCACTTTTTTCACGCATTTCTACTGGCAGAGACTGTAAAGGATTCTCACATTGCCTCAAACCATAGCTCATAACACACTGACAAGTTTGATCTCGGGTTACATGATTTGCCAACACAGAATGGAGTCTGGTTGCGTTTCTCCAAAAATTTGTGTGTGTCCCCCTGGGGCAAACCCCATTGCAGCATAAAAAACACTAGGCCTATCCCCATTCATAATGAAGAAAAGGACCTGCGTTTTTGCAGAGCCGTCTAACAGCCGATGCAGCCTGTCTGAACGCAACCGCAAAGTATAACATCACAGAGTCAGTGTTGTCAACTTCATTCCAATTAAAGTAGCTAGTGATACCTCCAAAAGTAGATAAGTCAGCAGATGGCGTCATAAGTTGATTTGCATATTGATGACGTCATTGCGTATCATTTGCATAAAGCTTGGCCGGCTGTGTCGGCTAACTGCCTGCTGCTCACGGCCGAAGGGGTGAGGGAGAGAGAGAGAGACCCCGTGCTGTTTGCAGAAAAGCTGTGGACTGTGATTACTCTGAGCAGCATGAACCGACTCAGATTAGAAGAGATGTGATTTTATCTCGAGGGAAATTGTTGTGCAGCAGTTACAGTAAAAAGTAGAAAAGAGTGCAATTATATAGAGTGCAAATATACAATACAAGTTATACAGGATATATGTAATATCCCAAACTGGAGTCCTGGCGTGGAGTAGTACTGATCCTGACTTGTAAGTAGTCTGATAAAACCAAGACAGATTGCAATCAGATTAGGGATATAGAGGAGCGTAAACAGTATGTGACTACATGTAAATGAAAGTGTTCAAATCAGGATTTTGTCAAGATACAGGACATGTAGTTTATTCTTCATAAAGTACATTTTTTCAAATTTGTATGCAGCATCACAAATGCCGAAGAAGAGAGACTTATCAAAAGTATGCACCGTTATTCCCATTAGTACAGTAGATACATTCCAGCTTCTATGATGACAGGCTTTTGGCTTTGCTTTTCGGAACAGGTATAAACAACTTACAGTGAGGAAAATAAGTATTTGAACACCTGTCTATCAGGTAGAATTCTGACCCTCAAAGACCTGTTAGTCTGCCTTCAAAATGTCCACCTCCACTCCATTTATTATCCTAAATTAGATGCACCTGTTTGAGGTTGTTAGCTGCATAAAGACATCTGTCCACCCCATACAATCAGTAAGAATCCAACTAATAACATGGCCAACACCAAAGAGCTGTCCAAAGACACTAGAGACAAAATTTTACACTTCCACAAGGCTGGAAAGTGCTACGGGGAAATTGCCAAGCAGCTTGGTGAAAAAAAGGTCCACTGTTGGAGCAATCATTAGAAAATGGAAGAAGCTAAACATGACTGTCAATCTCCCTCGGACTGGGGCTCCCTGGAAGATCTCACCTCGTGGGGTCTCAATGATCCTAAGAAAGGTGAGAAATCAGCCCAGAACTACACAGGAGGAGCTGGTCAATGACCTGAAAAGAGCTGGGACCACCGTTTCCAAGGTTACTGTTGGTAATACACTAAGACGTCATGGTTTGAAATCATGCATGGCACGGAAGGTTCCCCTGCTTAAACCAGCACATGTCAAGGCCCGTCTTAAGTTTGCCAATGACCATTTGGATGATCCAGAGGAGTCATGGGAGAAAGTCATGTGGTCAGATGAGACCAAAATAGAACTTTTTGGTCATAATTTCACTAACCGTGTTTGGAGAAAGAAGAATGATGAGTACCATCCCATGAACCCCATCCCTACTGTGAAGCATGGGGGTGGTAGCATCATGCTTTGGGGGTGTTTTTCTGCACATGGGACAGGGTGAGTGCACTGTATTAAGGAGAGGATGACCGGGGCCATGTATTGCAAGATTTTGAGGAACAACCTCCTTCCCTCAGTTAGAGCATTGAAGATGGGTTGAAGCTGGGTCTTCCAACATGACAATGACCCGAATGTTTCTCAGCGACAGCCCAGAAACCTGACTGATCTAGAGAAGATCTGTGTGGAGGAGTGGGCCAAAATCCCTTCTGCAGTGTGTGCAAACCTGGTGAAAAACTACAGGAAACGTTTGACCTCTGGAATTGCAAACAAAGGGTACTGTACCAAATATTAACATTGATTTTCTCAGGTGTTCAAATACTATTAAAAAATCATACATTGTGATTTCTGGATTTTGCACCTACGATGACAATTTCAGACCCCTCCGTGATTTCTAAGTGGGAGAACTTGCAAAATAGCAGGGTGTTCAAATACTTGTTTTCCTCACTGTAGGTTCAACGTGTTTGAACAGAACGACCAAGCATACCCCAGGCGTGTAGTCAGTAATGGGCCAGCGTGGCACAGGCCAGACAACAATGGTTTCTCTTTAAAGTGGTATGGACAATTTTCTTGGGATACAGTGTAAATAAGGACGATTTTTTGTGATTTTTAAAATGTAAGCGAAACACCTGCTTTTTGGGTTCATGTTTAGTTGCTACTTTGTGCAATAAAATGGTTAATTTATTAACAGTGCTGTGCAGAGCCAATGCTGCTGGTTCTGCTGGTGAAAATATATTTGAGCCTGAATAGGGTAAAATCGACAGGTTTTTGTCTATATTGTTGTGTACAAACCTTTTAGATTGAGCTTTGTTGGTTGAGCAGCATGCTAGACAGTACTGCTATTGCCGATGTAATGCAGTATATGTTGGAAGGTAAAATTTTGTGTGTTTTTTTTCAGTTTGTCCTTTTTGCTTCTTCTACGTCTTTTTGAAAAAGGCCACTCACTTTTGTACTGGCCCGCTGGCCCAAAATACTATTTCTGTCTACGCCACTGGCATACCCAAACCTTCCATCTCTGTAATTGTTGACCCTGCTGTCAGCTGAAACTGAAATCAGATAAGGTTACAACCTTTAGTAGTTGTTGCATGGTACTTTTCTTACTTTGTTTCTCCAAAATGTCACATTTGCTGGAAGTACTAGAAGCAGTCTGCTGAGCAAGTTTTTTTTATTTTTTGTTAAGATTATTTTTTGGCCATTCTAGGTGTTCCCTCTTCATAGGACAGCCAAAGACACAAAAGGGGAGAGAGAGTGGGAATGACATGCAGCAAAGAGCCACAGATTGGAGCCGAACCCGCGGCAAGGAGCAAACCTGGCGCTCCACAATGCGAGCTACCCAGGCGCTCCAGGTCTAAGCAAGTTTAACTTTTTCTGTTGGATTTAAAGTGTTCAGTAAAGATCAAAACAAAGGAGGCCATGTAATCCTTCAGTTGCGGTTATTACCAAAAATCTGTTTCAGAAAGTTTTAATTACTTGTGTTGCGAACATACTGTAAATGTCTAAAGGAGCAGGTTCGGGCAAGAAGAAAAATCTAAAACCCTCAGGGAACTCAGGATTCCTCATATTCCTCTACAGGTCTTTTGAGATTATCTGGAGTTGCAGTGTTTAGGACAGGAAATCCATAACTGCTGCTCATTACCAGCCTATAGTTTTAGTATGGGGTCACCATCAGCATCTCTTTTCCTTGAAACAAGAGGGGATTTGATACAGCAATAAGTATGTTTACAAGAAATTTGCCACGTGCCTCTGAGCTTTTTGCTTCACACTTAAGTGGGTAATTGCTCAAGGAAAATATATTTTTCATGTGACATTCAGATGGTACTGTGGCCTGAAGATAGTCACAGAACTGGGTGAAACTGGAATGCACAGTTTTGGGGCTATGTCGCCCCACACCACCACAACGCCTCATGTGACTCCTGTTAACACATACTGTATATTGGCTAAATGTTTATTGGCAATATCTGACGCCAGTAAACCTCACACCATCTTAATAATTACCAAAGAACATTACTTTGGGGCAGATCTCCAGCCATAAATCTGCCTAAATAATGAATAGGACAATTAAACAAGATGAGTTTCTTTAATTTTGTGTAAAAACCAAAGGAACAAAAAATGTCAAGCTGATACACTCAACCTGTTCAGGGTTCAAAGTTCTGTAATCTTTAGCTGTGTAGCTCAAGGGATGGCAATGTCAGTCTGTTGCAGAGATGGAGTTTGAGAAAGAGTCCAAAGTCCAAAGAGTTCAGGTCAAGTCTCAAAGACTTGAGACTTGACTTGGACTCAAGCTCAGAGACTTGTGAGCATCTCTGGTCTGTTGTTCCACCACCTTGGTCAAGACTGAAATAGCTCAACGACTACCAGTAGGAGCCAACATTGTTTTGAGGTCGCAAACTCGCCGGCCCAAAGTTACAAGGGTGGATTTTCTTCTCACAGGAGCTAGGGGGAAACGAGACGACCACCTTTCCAGTGACTCCAAAGCTGTTCATTTAAGGTACGTTAAGCAAAAAAAAAGATTTATAGTTCCCCTTTAACCATCAAGCCACTAAACCTGTATGCAAATGAACACCTCTGCTGGTAAACAATCATATGACACGAGACAACACCATCTCTGTCTCTCTCTCTCTCTCTCTCTCTCTCTGCACACACACAGACAAACAGTCCGCAGGCCCCTATTAAGACAATGTGGTGCCCCTGGGCATTATACCTCCAAGGACACCTCCTCCCTCTAAAAATATCATTAATTTAAGAGGATTTCTCAAATGTAATTTACTAACTTATCCAACTGTAGGCATATGAGATGTGAGCGCTACACTCAAATGTCTCAAATTAAAATGTCCATCAATTCAAAAAGCCAAAATCAATTCACGTGTCTTTAAAAAAAAAGATACATTTGTGATACGTAATGTACGTACTTGTGGACCAACTCAACTCTGACAGATTGGGGAGGGGAGTGATAGTGGTCATGAAATCTTGATTTATTTATAACATATCATTATTATTGTGAAATTAGTGTTCATAAACAAGTAATGGTCTTTCAACAATTTCAAGTGACTAATATAACAATTTACGAAAAATATTTTTAAAGGGGTGGAGAATGGTTGGTGCCCCTTTAGAAGTAAAAATGTTCACGGAGGAAATTCGAGTTTATTTTCAAGAACAAAAAAGTAAGCAATGTTTGTCTCACCCCCTTTGCTTCCTTCATATGTTCAGCTTAGGAGGCTCACGGACCATTAGGTCTGTGTCCAGGCCCCCCTCCCCCCAACATTATCTGTTCTTCATCCGCTCGTCTTCTCATGCCTATGAGCCTATGTGCTCATATTCATCCTTTCTCCTCTTTCCTTTCTCTATCCGCTTGTGCTTTCAGCCTTCTCTTAAGCCATTTTCACACACAGGAAGTGTATTATGTAATTCTTACAGAAACCCCACAAAGTCTGATAACCTCCTTATTCCATCTTGTGAAGGGCTCATTGCATGAGTAGAATGAAGTCTCCTTTAAAAAAAAAACAAACCAAGTCACACTGTCAGGTTTGTGACCAAATTAAAATGCCAGTATTTGACAATGCCAATATGCCCTGAAAATGACCAACGTGTTGCAAGCATCATAAGTCTTAAGAGAGAGAAAGAGAGAGTGGAGATAAGGGAGGGAGTTCAGTCTGTAGTTCCATATATTAAAATACAATTATTTTCACATTATTGCTGAACTGATATTTTACAAAACGGGAGAAAAGTCTGTCACAATTAAGTGTGAGGTACTTTGAGTTGTACAATCTAAAAAGTCTTGCATTGGAGTAGTCTTTTTTTTTTTTTTTTTAACCACTCCCAACACCATAGCCATGTCCCAATTCGCAGTTTCTGCATCCCCGATTCCTCTTCTCGGGTCTTAGTTCTGCCCGCAGTAGATTCAAGCCGAGGAGTCGAGGAAGAGACGCAAGGAGAGAGGAATCAAGGCAACAGGCATTTAACGAACATTCCACATTCCGCATAGTATACTCCGCTGTATCCTTGATTATAGCTCCTCTGGAAAGCCTCCTCGAGCCAAGCTCCTCAATCCTTGCTGTGTATTTTAGGAATAGGGACCTCCTTCAAGATGACGCAATGAGATTGATTTCCGGCTAACAAGCCAGAGGATCGAGGAGTCGAAGAGGTACAAATTTAGGATTTGGGAAAGGCCCGATGACTTCCAGTGTGTTTGAGTTGCCATGTCCCTGATAACCTCCTTGTTTCACAGACTCAATTGAATTTGCTTTAATCCTGTCCAAAATATTGAAGATACTGAACATGGTTGCGCATGGAAAGCACAATCTCCACTATTAATATAAATCATCAAATCTCCCCAAATCATTGGTCCAACGCAAACAGAGTTTATAAAGGTACACATGTGCACGTATGTAACTTTCTCAGGTACTTACTCTATCAGTCTGTTTGCCAATTTCCCTCTCCGTGTCCAAAATACCTGTGGCTGCAAACAGAGCTGGGTGAATTGCCAGGATCCTTGGCTTGCCTGCTCTCCACGCTCACTGAAGCTGTTAGTCCGGTTCAAGCTTAAGTGGAATCTTAGGGCTGGTGCACAGGGAAATGCACAAAATGTAAATTATAGTGAGAGTATAGTGTATAGTATAGTATAGTATAGTGAGTGAATTAACTGTGAGATGGGTCGATACATTTGCAAAAATGTGTCACTTGCATGGAGTCTGGGGGAAGCCACTGGTAGAAGCAGATAATCTGCCTCAGTTTGGCAGCGTCTTAGCAGGAGCACAGACAGGTTTCCTCAGCAGTGGCGCACTGTGCACATGCAGGTCAAGCACCATTATATCATGTTGAGATTTATTCACAGGGATGAGATACATGCCCCTGAGTCCCAGGCACAAATTCACTTGCATTTAAACTTCTTCCCAAATTTAATGAAAATCCATGCCAGTTAATGTGTATATGATCAAAAGTCTGCATATTATGTTTAGGGTGTACATAAATGGAAAAGGCTGTCGGTGTTTAGAGTAGAGCTGCAACCAATGATTATTTTCATTTTCTATTTTTAATTTAATAATTGACAACTAATTGATTAATCAGTGAATCTTTGAAGCTATACTGTAGTTTAGAGTGGATAATGCTGATCACTAAACAGTTTAGGATGCCCTTTTCATCAGCTGTTCCATCCATCCATCCATCTCTTTATCTTTGTTTGCATGGTTGAACAGCATCTGAAATCTGTTTGGTTTGTGCCTCAATTTATTTCAGTGATTTGGCCCAGCATAAGGAATGTAAACGTAACATACATGAAAGAGCGACCCTAAGCACACAGGGAAGGACACACAGAGAAAGAAGTGTGTGTGTGTGTGTGTGTGTGTGTGTCTGTGTGTCTGTCTGTCTGTATGTCTGTGTGTGTGTGTGTGTGTGTTTAACTCTTACAGTATGAGCAAGTACATGCACATCATCTCTCCAAATTTACGGGTTATCAGACCAATAGAGCAATAAATTATTCCCAGCAGCAGGTGTGTGTACCCACCAAGTAGTTTCTAAAACAACACCCCTATCTTTGTGTGTATCTGACAAAATATGTGCTGAGACGCTTTCAGTGTGTGTGTGCACATGTCGGGGGTTGTTTATTTTTCTGTGCATGGTGGATGGAGACAGTACAGAACCGCAGGCCAATTCAAACAAACCACAATACCTACCAACCACAGACATTTAAAATGTCTGCAATCAGAAATTTTATAATTTGGAATATGACCCAGAACATCAGCAGCAGCAGAATGTTGGTGCAAGACAACAGGTGCTTGAACACCTGCCCTTTTTAGCTCTCAAGGCCAAAGTGCCCTTTTTTTGTCCATATATGTTTTTTAAGTGAATGATAATGAATACATGCAAGCATCATGCACATTTGGTTTGTTAAAGTAGCCTCTGAGTCTCCTCCAGGACAAAAACAGCCTGCAGGCAAGCTAAATTTGCGGCAGCTAACTTTGAATTAGTGACATTTTGCGTTGCTGCACAAGCTTCCGCGGCCATAATTACTTGTTTTATTAGGGCACACATTAGACTCGTCGTGTGAGAGCCTTATAGCGTCACCGTTTCATTCTCAGGTGACAGCATTTTGTGTTTTTTTATAATCAGTTAGAGAATTATGTGATTCCAGCATTTTGCTCCCATGGTGGGACTTTAGCCAGGGCCACTAAGGACAATATCTTTACCTCAGCAGCTCTGTGAGTATAGCACTATAGTATAGTGCTTCATTTTTTACACTCAAAACTGTTAAGGTATATTGTGCACATCTATATACATATTTTTCTCTAACTCTTAACACAGGCATCACTATTGATCCCTATCCCTACTAATGTCCCCTCTTCAGTTTATTTTCCCACACTTGTTTTCTGAAATCTGGATGAGGTTTATGACCTATACTGTAGCCAGATGTTTTGGTTTCACTTATACATTGTATGCATCAACCCCAGGTATGCATAAAATATAAATGCAGTAATTCACACTATAGGGTTTTGAATAACATGGAAAAATAATCATGTTTTTATTCTCCGTTTACCATTTAAAGGGTGGGAGGCGGTAGAAAGGCATCTGTGTGTACGTGATAGATTTAAGTGCAGCTGTGATGTGAACTCATTGGGGGCTGGTGAAAACATGCCCCATAATTAGCAAGAATATTTGAACACATGCCCTTCAACTAGATTCTGGTGTGAAGGGCATGAAAAGAAAAGGTGGTGTTTACCGGCAGAAGAGTAGCGTGTTAGAGCAGGACAGACATCAGCCTGATTTACGTGAAGTAATGTTTGAGGCAGCCTGGTCGATTTCTGGCAGCAAAGCAGCAGAAGGGAGCCAACCAGAAGGGGAATAAGAGGATAAAGGGGGAAGAAAAAGGAAGGAAAAATTACAGCTGAATTTGAGCATCTTTTAGTTAATTGTTTTGGTTTTCGAGTCTGAATAAAAGTCATTTTCAGCAGTAGCAGGCATCTGCATAAACCTGCTGTACACCCGCTGTGCTTATAATATATAAATATAATATTTGATACAAATTTTGTAAAGTCAGTAAGAACATTGAAGAGATATCTCAAAACCTAGTTATCCTCCCTGCCTTAGACTCTGTATCTCCTACATTACATTTTCAAATAGTGGCTTTTACCTCTTGTATTATTTTAACACATTCTTACTCCCAACTCGGCATATACTGTACGTACTCTTGGTTGAGCCCCCTTGACGTAATTTTTTTTTTTTCACTCTCTGGGTAACTTTTTAATGTGAAGGGTTTGGTTATGTTTAGTAATTACCAACGTAACTTAATGTCAATGACTTTTGGTTTCAAGAGGGGACACAAATAGCTTCTGGGTGAAAGTTGTGTGTTTGTATGAACCATTCTTTTTCCCTATGTAGACTCTTTATACTACGTCATCTCACAGCTCTGCGGTTGAAGCCCGGTGTGTTTTCTACAGTCGTTAAAGGGTTGGTCGGTATCTTACTCTGAGGGCCACTGACCAAGCTGCTGTATTCAACTATTTGGGAGTGAGAACAGGTTGTTAATTTCTAATTTCCCATGTTCCACAGGTAATGCTAACTCAAAATGTCCTTCATGTTTCCTTGTTGTCTTGACAAATTCAGTGAAAGTCCATTTCTACAACACTAATTCCATCAGCACAGCAACATGGTCATGTCAGGCTAACAGTCAGTAGGTTTACATGCACAGCAGTAACCCGGGGTATGGTCTTAACCCGATCAAGTGAATAACCGGGTTATGCCAGATTCTTTTCACTGCTAACACAACTAAATTAGTGTTAGCCAGGGGCCGCAGCAGGGGCTGCTAGCTCCCTCCACTTTTTTTGCGGTGACACAGCGTTGACAGGCCCGGAGATGGACTTTCGGTTTAGCCATCTCCCGATGTCCAGTGCTGCTACAGATAGACCACATGCTCTTTGCTGCCGATAGCCCGCTGATTCTAGTATCTTGATACACAGAGGGTTACCCTGGTTACTGTAGGAGTTCTCTACCTCTGATTTAACCAGGGTAAGGTGTTTACATGGCGTTTGACAAATCGGGGTATTGCCTTAACCTGAATGTAATAGTTTACAATGAATGAAAACTTGACACTTCTTCACAGAAGAAGGCTTTTATTGTGGAAAAACTCCAGGAAATCAGAAGTACAGCAAAGACCACGAATAAGGTGGATGACGATGGATGGATGGATGGATGGATGGTAAAGAAGAAATTATGAGTTGTATTAAAACATTATTTCTGTTAAAAAAGAGAAACTGAGAGCACCAAAGTGAGTGTATGACATGACTGTTCTGATGAAATTAGTGCTGTGGAAGCATCCAGAGAATTGGGAATCAGAGGATGAAAAGAAAAACCAAAGAACTGTTATTTACTAGGACAATCAAAAGAAGCAGTAGTAAGAGGAAACTTGAATATGACTACGAGACAAAAAAAAGGCTTGGGGCAAAATAAAGGTGAGAGATTAAGCTATTTTAAGAAGTTGAGATGAAAAGGACAGTGACCAGCAAATCACTCTCTAACCTCTGAACTAATTGTAAGTGGCACGCCAGTCTGGTAATCTTCTGGCAGTAATGCTTAATAGGGCAGGTCAACTGCTGTTGGACACAACAGAACCCTCAGACAAAAATCGTAATGTCTAAGGGTGCTCCAATTGATCTGTCACTGATCATTATCGGCGTATAAAGGCTTTAAATAGTTTGATTGGTGGTCTCCATAAAGGCCGATCAGATGGGTCGATGAGATGACGCACTACCTGTGAGAAAAAGATTCTACACACAGCTAAAATGGCGGCCTCCCTACATTCACCGGTTTAGCAGTTCTACAAGGTGTCTGACAAACACAATACATTAGTGATTTGCAACGTGTGTGCCAAGGAAATTCCACGTGGTGGAAAGCTCCAAAGACATTTCAACACCACCAGCCTCATCAGACATTTGAAGGTTAGTCACGGAAAGGAATGGAGGAGTTTTCAAAGTTAGCTAGCGCTAAGGCAGAGAGAGAGCGGGGTTGTGTAGCAGCTCCAGCGCCACTCACTCAGCTGTCTGTAATAGTATCATTGCAACAAAAGCAACCCTACAGTAATGACAGCAAGAAAAAAAAGGAAATATCAACCAAAAAAATGAAATTCAAATGCCTCAATCACCAGGTGCTGTCAAGACTCATGTCTTACATGGATTCCCGCTACACTCTGCCAGAGCGTAAATATTTCACTGATGTTTGCCTGCCGCAGTTATACCAAACAGTGTTTTGCACATGTTGACACCCATATGAAGGACAACATCACATCAGCTTCACAAGTTACATTTGGAGTTCAAATGTATGTCCCATGTCCATGTTGAGTCTAACTGCGCAGTTTATTAATAAATACTAAAAAAGAGCTGTGCTTCATTCTCAAGAATTTTCGGGGTTACACACGCTCTTGATGCCGCATTCAGTGACATGTTTCGCACATGGGTCCACGTTATTCTTACAGATAATGCCAAGAACATGGTAAATGCAGATCTACCCAGCCTGCCGTGCATTGCTCATACACAGCAGATTGCCGTGTATGTAGCATCGCTGATATAATAGCCTGTGGAAGACGCATCGTCGGCCATTTCAATCATTCCCAGCTTGCTCTCGACTGCAAAATATTTAGAAGCAACTTGGCCAGCCTGTTAAGAGGCTACAACAGGATGTACCTACCAGGTGGAACAGTACAGTTAATATGCTACAGAGTCTGATGGAACAGAAGCGTGCCCTATGTGCTTATGGAGCTCACTATGACTTGCCTTCCATGTTCACCGGCAGCCACAGGAAATTGGTGGAAAATATGATTTCTCTACTCGCCCCGTTTGAAGAGCTCACGCACCAGATCAGTTCATCAACTGCATCGGCTGCAGATGTTATACCACCCATCAGAGCTTTAACTTGTCTTCTGGAAAAAACGTCTGAGACCGACCACGTTGTAAAAACTTCGAAAGCCACATTGTTGGAAACGGTCCAGAACCGATTCAGTGACATTCAATCGAAGCGCCTGTATACCATCGCAACAGTGCTTGATCCGAGGTGAGAATTTTATTCACACATTCCTCTCTCTCTCTCTCTCTCTGTGTGTTAGGGTTAACACTTACCCTATATTTAAATAATTTCAGTGTTAATTAAATATATTGAATTCTTAAGTAGGCTTCCCAATTCATCTTGTAATAAAATCTAAACTGACTCAAATGATTGATAGATGCCTGAAATGAAGTAAGCAGGCTGGCTGGCATTTCCTTCAAATTGACTAAATTTACTAGAAAAATAAAAATTTGGAAGAAGAGTAAAAATGCAAATTTGGAGTATTTCCTCTTCTGTCTTTCTCATTGAATCATGATGCAAAAAACCTCATGACAGTGCAGCTGTGGTACTGTTAAGCTGCAGTTTGTGAAATCCTAAGAGATGTGAAGTTTTTTTTCATGCTGTGCACTTTAAATGTATCTAGATTCAAAGTAGCTAAAATAATTTACAGTTAGGATTTGTCTGAAATTGACAACTGCTGAAAAAATGTCTGCAGTGATTGAAAGGACATTTTTCGGATTGTGAGCTAGGACAAAAGCCAAACAATTACTGATATATTCTCTCAACATGTGTGACTGTTATGTCATGGCTTCTATTTTCAGTTCATTACAGCATGACAAGCCTAAAATACTTTACACCTCATGCCTTTTTATCTTGACATACCAAGCACCTGTGACAATAAATAATTTACTGTATGAGCAAAACCGAAGCAGTCATTTGGGTGAATATATACTGTATATACTGTGGAGGCAGTGTACTTAACATTTTTGCTCCCAAGTAATTTTAGTATGTTATACGTGTATATAAATAGGAGCATAGCAAATCAAACTTTGGCAGATCTGCAAAAGGTAAATGAAAGTGTAATTATTAGGCTACATTTGGTGGAAGAAAAAAATAAAAAGCATTGAGCCTTTTCTAAAAACATTCAAATAACCGCAGCAGTGTAATTGAGGGAAAATGCCTGGTGCATGGCAGGATCAAACCTAAAACTGCTTTACTAGTAAAAAACAAATACAACGGAATATCTGGAACCTGGAAACAACTCTTGATAATTGAACTCAACAGTTCTTGGATCAACTTAATTACTTAAAGGTACCATAGTATTTCCATTTTTGGGTTCATACAAGTATGTTGGGTTTCTACTAGAACATGTTTACATGCATTGGTCTGGATATACAGTACCTGTATTCACCCTCTGTCTGAAATGTTCATGAAAAAGCTCTCGGAGTCTGCACCGTCATTGCAGCTAGGGAATGACTATAATGTCACTGTAGCGGCAAAATAGTATGGAAGTCCTGACTGCTCTTTTATAATCAGTTTCTGAATATGGGCAATATGTGTGCATTTCTCTGTGAATTGAGCGTTTTGATACTTTCACCTTTTAAGGACATATCACAAATTAAAAAGTTGTCTAAAAAAAAAGCCCTGTGTTGCCTCTCCAAATAAAGATTCTGACCCCAATGACATGCATTAGTGCCCGACTTTAGTAAACACACACTGGGCTGAAAGACACAACTGTTTGATCCAGTGTGGACCACCAACGGTGTCTGACTGGATTTCCTGAAACGCAGCAGTTCAAATGCAGTGGGGCTTATGGCACAAAAATGAAATGTGGAATTAGGAATAAACTGTATTGGTCTTTCATATTGGTATTGCACCAGGTAATAAAAGTCTAACCCTGAATTAAGATCGTCCAGCTGCACTCATAATCAATATCCCACAGGATTAACTAAAACCAAAAATACACCACTGACCCATTTGTTGAGACCTCACAGCTCCAACCAGAAATCTGCTGGCTCGGGAAAGCCCAACTGTATCAAACTGAGAAGGTGGCCATGGACGGTGTGCGTTGCAGTTACCGTGGAGACCCCACTTATGATGCAGTCAGGGCGCTTAGTGATGGGGCTTAGCGAGCTGTGTGCCAAACCAGCAAATCCTCTAGAGGGATTTTCACTCCGCCGATGTCTGAGCCCTAATACTGTCCAATTGACTCCAGATGTTACTGCACAGAGAGGGAGCGACAATGAAAGGGAGAAAGATCCGATCCGTAGCTCAGTTTCCAGCCAAGTATTTATACTGGAAACTATAATTCGTCAACACAGA
Source organism: Etheostoma perlongum (assembly GCA_026937815.1). Lineage (NCBI taxonomy): Eukaryota > Metazoa > Chordata > Actinopteri > Perciformes > Percidae > Etheostoma > Etheostoma perlongum. The sequence goes on along the minus strand of CM049393.1, from coordinate 22,734,347 downwards.
AAAAACTGAACAGACACAAATAGGGTTGTAGTCAACCAAAGAAAATCTTGGTCGACTGAAATTCTACCTACTCTTTAACCAATCGATTGGTCGATGGGTGAAATAAGTCTCCACGTTATCTCTAGATTATCACTGAGTGGACTCTACCTGGTAGCGTCGTGTATCCACCAAAGCATTTTTCCTGAGGCCAGCGTTTTTTGTTTTTTATTCTTGTGCAATGGGAGTACCATGTATTTACACTATGCTACAAATACCATCAGCATGATGATGCGTCTATTCTGCACTGAGCGTTGCACGTTTGGTGTGGGGTTTTTCCTGGATGTAGAAAGTTGAAAAATGTTCAACTTTGGCAAAATACTAGGCTTGTCACTGTTGCCCAGCCATCCAATCACAAAGGAAGAGTGGAACAAATACCACAAAGCCCAACCGTCACACCCTACATGTACAAGTGCTGAACAACAACAACATTAATGGAGAAATAAATACTGCTGGCCACATAGACTGGCACGTCTGTCCTTTCTTCCTATGTACTTTAGACAACCAAAGCGTCTCAGCTAAAGAAATCTGCATATTCGCTCCAAAGCGCTCTCGAAGCGTTTCCAGCTGGGCCCTTTCAGCTGGGAAAAACACTTTGATAGACACATGGCCTTATAAAAGTAACACCAGCGATTGTCCGACTAATAAAATTGTGTTAAAGAGAGTGGTATTGATCTCCTCATCTGACCCTTGGCCAGAAGACAAATAAGTGTTGTGGGTGTGCTGCCTTCTATGTCCGTTCTCCCTTTTTCCCCTGTGTGTCTGTCTGTTTCATCTGTCTCCCACAAGAGGTCACCCTAGAGGAACCTGGTCCAGAGGCGTGGCCACACATTTCCATCTGCCTTCCTGCACAGCTGCAATCCATCTTCATCATTCCATCTCCACAGTATATAAACCCGGGCTGACCACCTCTTCAGCGCCAGTTTGTTACAAACCCCTACGTGGTAACTAGGCCAGTCATTTAGTGAACGTTGCTCGTGATACTTTGCTATTTGTCTAACTTTGTTTTTCGTCACAGATCTTGTGTCCCGTCGCGACTCTGTGCAGCTTCCCCAGACGCACTCTGTTTGGATGTCCATCTACTCATTCACCACCTCCTGTACTACGTCTGTTTTCTGGATTAAACCTTTTTTTTCGTTACACTTTTATCGTCTCCTGTGTTGTTCTGTGTCCGGGTCCAACTGAACCTCAACAATAAGTGTATTTCCCAAAATGCTGAACTATTCCTTCAAGACATTTCATTGTTTATATTTCACTAAATTGTACAAATTCCCATTTGCTGTGGGCAGAGAAGTGACCATAGCTACCACCACATTTTATCCGAGAGAATACTCCACTTTGTGATTTAGGCTTATAAGACAGGCAGCTTATCCTCAATTGTCTTCCTCCACCTCCCAACTTGCTTTCTTTCACCCCCAGGGTGTTAAGGGAAGGGTAGAGTTCCAATCATAACAGTGATTTACCCTTTGAATGTTTTGCCATCTCCAGCGGTGAGTCATCAGTTGCCTATAGCAAACTAGTTTGTGTACAAGTGTGGTTTCAAAAGCAAGTGTCTCTGGTGTGATGTGTGTTTGTGTGTGCATTTCAGAAAATGAAAGTTATGTTAAAGAATGTATGAGGTGTGTGCTAAAAGCTGTTGTGGAAAGGTAAAGATTAGTGAGCATGTTGAGGTCAAAGTGCCTGGTGTGTGTAGGGGTGTAAATTCTGACACAGAATACATGTCAATACAAATATAGGCTCCATACCTACATGTACACATTCCTTCACCTGGCAGTGAATAAAGTTCTCACCTCGGATCGAGCACTGTTACGATGGTATACAGGCGCTTCGATTGAATTTCACAGAATCGGTTCTGGACCGCTTCCAACAATGTGGCTTTCGAAAAAAAAAAAAAAAAAAAAACAAGAACACACACCTTGCAATGAATCTGACTCACCTACGTAAATCAGGGAGAGAATGAAGAGAGGATATTCCTGTTGATTCTCTGAATATGTGATCACCTATCCCGGTACATGTATCTAATTACACAATTGTAAATCATTTATACTCTAAAGACAATCAGTCACAGCCAAACAGAGGTTTTCTTCCAATGGAGATCTGTACTTGCAACAAATGCTGAAAAGTTGAGTGTTGTTTTTTATAAGCGACCCCCATTTAAACCTTACATGTCCAATATGACTTGGTATAGTAATGGGCCATTGTATGGAGTTGAGCAAAGGAAACTTACAATCAAACATTGATATGACTTTCTGTTACTTCCAAGCTTTAGATGGAGTAATAGTGAAATTACAGTTCCATATTGTCTTGGCGAGCCAACCAGAGGGGCTGGCAGGACAAAAGAATGTATAACCGGTTACTGTCTGTCAGCAAATCCATCCATTTCCTCAAACCCACAATAGCAAGCATCAAAGAAACTTGGCTCTTCCTTCAGGATTGACCCCCTCACAAATCATGCTCTTGACCTTGGCAGGTCTCAAATAAACCCAGATATAAAAACAAAAAAAAACTAGTACAATACAAGACTACAATTTTTTATTTATTTGTGTGATTTCACCTCACAACTTGCATGCAGACACACAATACACTTTCCCGCCAACATTATTCCTCTCTTCTACAACATGCCAATAAATGCAGCGATGGGCCAGCAAACGCAGGAAAAAAATAGACTCCAGGCAAGTAGGCATGAATATAAACAATGCAGGTTTCAAAATTTTAAGCCCCTTTGGCTTAGAGGGTTTAAGATAACGTCCATAAACCACAATGTGTCCGGTGCGAGTCATATCATCATTCCATCTCTCCCCTTCCCTTGCCTTTCATCCCTAATAAAGCCATAAACATGTCGCCTCAAAATCTTTCTCTCTTATAAGGTTCATTGGTTTATGAGGAAGGAAATGGATTCAACATGTGTATAGAGCCTGAAGGATACGCACAAAGTGTTTTGGTGAGTAACAATGTAATCTGAAATCGCCAAAGTACACCTTTAAGGCTTTTAAGAAGGATTTGTAATTTCCTCTAATGGCATATTTGGCTCTTACTGTGGAAAGAAAAGTGACTACAATACCCTAAAAATGTGTGCAAAGTACAAATGTTTTGTACTTAGTTCTTCAGCGAGTTAGTATTGCTCTACAATAAAGTTAGGGGAATTGTAAGTAGGGCTGGGTATTGTTAAAAATATTTTGGTATCGCCACAAGTACGATACCAGACTTTGATACCAGTACCTGAATAGTTTTACCATACCAATGTTATGAAATCCATTGCAACTTGTGAAATTGTTACAATACAATTTATTTTTTTAGCTGCTTTACACTAAAGCCCGACTGATATATTGGCCGGCCGATATTAGGCATTTCCCCGATATATCGAATATTCAAAATAATAAAAACAGACTGTCAACCATGTTATGAGTGTTGGTGTTGTATAGTTTGTCCACCAGAGGACGCTCTACAGTGTCCCTGTTGGCAACACAGATTATTTTTTTGTTAATGTGTTTTTGTTCAAAGGATTTTAAGTTTCATATCTTAAGTTTGTATTTTTATACATTTTAGTTATCAGACCTTTAATATATTTTGATGTTCCTCTGTTCTGTTGTGACATTAAAACAAATTATTTTTATTTTAGTGAGAACTCATAAATAACTACAAATAACGGTTAGGGAAATCTATTTATGTTTTGTAATGCGTTTCTGGATTTTTATTTTAAATATAATCGGCCAATATATCGACATATTGAATTTTAAAAAAATCAAATATTCGTATCGGTATCGGCCTTAAAACCATTTATTGGTCGGGCTCTACTTTACACCTGCGACGCAGAATATAGTCAAGCCTCTCAAAATACACACACGCATTTGAGCTCCATTTCTATGCGCAACATAGTTTTTCTTGCATGACTCTACGACGTGTAACATTAGACAGCCAATCACAAGCATTAATAGATCTTGGTCCAAGCATGCTGCATGCTTATTGGCTCACTGACGTTGATGAAATTGGTTCGATACCCAGCCCTAGTTGTTCTGAAATTCTGATTTTGAAACTTTATGTTCTAAAGAAGCAGAGGCTGGGATATCCCGATTTACAGTTCTAGTCTTAATCCTACATAATGCAAGCCATTAGTGTTTTTGTTGACTATCTCCTATGTGAACACTCTTTAAAAAATGTTGATGTGCCCAGTTTGTTGTGCAGGCTCTTTCCAATTGTTGCTTTGAGTCTGGATTAAAAGTATAGAGAGTGCGGTACTGATGCAAGACTAGGTTACCATGTAATACTGAGACGCCACAGTATACAGGTAACATCATACTGAGAACTATGTCACTGAAAGGTGTTTCCGTTTATCCGGGCCTTCAGAAGACTATCCCTAATGAGTGAAACCAGCTGCTCAAGTGTTTGGGTGGCAAAGCGCACTTGCAGGATCCCAACCCTGCGTGGCACATGTCTGTCCCTGTTCAGTTTATTGGATAAGTGAGTGCAACAGTGTTGACACACGCCTGTTTAGTCCTTGTGTGAAAGAAAGGGGAGAAAATAGAGCAGGAAAGCCTCTATTGATGTCCGTCTTACACAACAGGCCAGACAGACACAGAAGGACTGGCTGTAGTTTTGGATTTCTGCGGTTTGCTCAAAGGGTTTAGGAAACCAATGCTTTATTTCTTTGATGTGGTTTTCATTATGCCCTTCATCTGACAAGGTCCACTCTGACTGGGCTTAGACACAAACGCACACTGAGCAGAGGTTTGTGCTCTTTTCTTCCAGTTCCTGCATCTTTTGTTGCACTTTTGTTTCAACATGTTTGTTGAAAGCACTCTGGAGTTACATTTCAGTAGACTTTACGTTATATCACAGCAACACTTTAAGCCACAACTTCTCTATCGTGAGTGAACAAAGGCCAAACACAGGAGCAGGTTGACAAACGAGAAGTGTGGGATCTGAACACTTGGTGAGAGAGACGGAGCAGTAATAGGTCATATTAACCAACCTGAATCAGCCACAGGGGAGATCAGGGGAGGTAATCCAGTGTCAAGCCTAATAGAATCACAGACACAAAAATAGACTTTAGGGCTCAACAGTGGCTTTGACCTTCCTTTAGTATGTGTAAGTGTGTGGTAGTATTCTCAGATTAATGGTCCAGGGGCCAGAGCTGAACTACCATTCGGGCAAAGTAGGCAACCGCCCTGGAGCCCCAGAAATCAAAGGGCCCCAATGAAGCGCCAGGCAGACTTTTGCCTGTTGCAGAGAACAGTACAGTACCTAAACTAGGAGACACTTTAACTGGGAATTAGGAGCAAATTGATTTATTGAGGAACGCTGTGACACATATTCCACAGACCCTCGTGGTCTACGACTGGAGCAGATCTTGACAGTGTGCACTGAGGAAGTGGTCTCAACGTGCCCGAGCAACTTGTTTTTGCCACGAGTTTAAGCCCTATTTAAGGAGCACACTTGTTCTTTTGATTTAGTTTGGTTAGCGTCGCAAATTTTAAGTTACATTTTTTAGACATTTAATATTTCAGTTTTGCACAAAAGTGTTCTCTATTATATTAACACACACAGAGTGGGAGGATTGGGCATTTAACAATGCCCCCAGAGGCTTGTTTTCTCCCTGAGGCCCCCTGGCAGGTTCATCTGGCCATGGGACCACAGCGTAACAGATGACCCCATTAAAGCCTTAAAAGACACTCCAGGAGATTCCCGTATTGAGTAGCATTTGTTTTACTCCAGTGCATTCAGTTCCTGACGTCAAGAATCAGAGTCCTCAAATTAACTGCATTTGGTTCTTGTGATTATTAATTAGTTCTCAAAGCATGGTAGATTAGATGAGGATGGAATGAGTCATTAACACAAGGTGTCATATGCAGCGCACATGACCAACCCTCCCCTTGACATAAGATTGAACTGCATGATATTTCTACAAGTATGTCAACAACAGTAGCAGCAGCAGACAATTACCGAACTTCCGGAACAAAAGCCATGTTGAATTTCTTTACAATAGTATCTGTTCTGCTTTATTTCTCTCCCGGGCACTATGTCACCTGACTGAGATCCTAAAGGAAATGTTAACTGCCTATGTATCCCATGCTCAAGGAAAGATGGCAGATATTAGACTGATAACTATATTTCACACCTTAATTTTTTAGTCCTGTTGTAACCGCCAACTAATTTGATAATCAATCAATTTGAGTCTTTTTAATCAGAAAAATTATCTGATTTCAGCTTTGCAAATATTTTTACTCCTCTGTCACAGGAAACTGAATATCTTCCTATTTTTCAAAAATTTTTCTGACACACCAAACAACTTAGATTAATAGATTAATCAGGAAAATAATCAAGAGATTAATCGACAATGAAAATAATTAAAGTTAGTTGCAGCCCTACCACAAACTAGGTTTAGGTGAGTGTAAAGGTTTGGGTTTGAATGCTTTCATTGTAGGTCATCATTAGTCCCTCAAATATTCATATGTGTTTGTACTATTGGGACTGCCAGTTCTAAAAACACCTGCACAAACTATGCTGTCAGGCACTTTGGATAAAAGCATCCCTGAACCAGATTATATGTTACGTTTCTCGGCACATGTATGTTTTTACACTTACACACATTTACTGCCCAGTAAATATTTCAAGATGTTTCAGGATTCCAAAACAACCATTTTGGGGTCAACGGTCTTACGATGAGTCATAACTTTAATGGTAGCACCTACTGTGCTTTACTGCCAGTATGGAATGCAGTATGTGCTAACTGAGATGTTAGGCTCCAACCAGGGGTTGATGCATAGACTGTATAAGTGAAGCTAAAACATCATGATCGCCCCCTGGCTGGCTACAGTATACCCCTTCCATGTGGGCATGGGCCAAACTAAAAAATGCAATACACATCAAATAAATCTTTCCCAAAGAAAGTTTTCTGTCATTTTAGACTTCTTATCACGCTGATGTATGTTTAAGTGTTCATTTTTCAAATAAAGTTTATAAAAGGTTATTTGGTACTATAAAAACGGGGTAAACTGTCACACTTGACAGCTGTGATTGACTCCCGATTGGTTGGGCAGTGTATGGGTGGGACTTCTATACCACGGCTCCACCGTCGGATCACTACTGCGCAGACTCTGGCTCCAACATTGGATGGTAACGCTTGTATCTTGGATATTTTGGCTTCACTTTAGTACAGTGGAAGGAAGGGGAGACGCGTCATCCATCTTAATATAGAGTCTAAGGCTGTAAAAGGCCTCCTGTCTCACCTGTTATACTGCATGCCATTCCTAGTTTGCCCAAATATGATTTTGGTGTTTTTGGCTCCTGTGTAGAGCTCTTCTCAAAACAAGGAGACACAAAATGCAGCAAGATGATCTGTGAACTATTTGGCTTCTTACTCTGGTTTGTCAAATGGAAAGCTGTCTAAAACGTATTTGTTTTGCTTTGCAGCTGCTCTTAGCAGCATCTGCTAAAAGTAAAGTGTTTCATTGTACCACAAATTGCCATGTGGTGACATTGTATGTTTAAAGACACAGAGGGGTTTCCTGTAAATGACTGACTACACTACCTGCCACTGTATTCAGTATGTCATAACAGATGTTTTAACTGTCAAAAGCAAAAAAATCTTTCCTAAAAATAAACCTTTCTTTCTTTCAAGTCTTTAGTAATGTTTTGGTATTGCAGCAAGGCTACTGTCAAGTCCACAATGTCAAATTAGCATTTTCTCCATCTCGCTGTTCAGGTGCCTACTTTTCCTGACTTTACAGTCAACAATCACTCTAATAGAGGGGATGTCCTTTTTCCAATTATACTCCTGTGTAACATTGCAAAGATTCTCCGTCCAAACCAGCCCTTAAATTGATGGTTCGGAGTAATTTCACCCAAGGGTCCTTTGCACCATGACCTCGAGCCAAACACTTCCCCCAGAAACCTTTTTCACCTGTGTCTAACATTGGGTTGGGTCAGCTGATTAGCTTAGTCCAGGCGCTAATTGAACCTTATGGAGAAAATTAATGTGATTTTCACTTCCGGAACCACACAGTTGAGCCCTATAATTATCAAATTATTTAAGTCTGGACCAAAGTGGTGAACTAACAAACTCCCATCCCTAGAGCCATGGCATGGCAGACAGCTCACATTGACTTGTTAGTCTGACCTGCATGTGGCTGAGTTTAGTATTCCAATTTGGACATCATGGCTATGTGACACAGCATGATGCCAGTCAGGTATTGTGAAATCTGAACTTGAACTAAGTAAATCTTATTTGAATTATAGTGTCATAGTTCTGGCTGCTTGGATGACCAATGTTGGCAAAGATAAGAGGACAGAGTAACAAAAAGAAAGATAAATAGCAACGTGATTGATTATTTTGAAGACTCCTCACTTAAGTCTGATGGCTTGTATTGTTAACACAATGGGTTGAAACAAGATAAACGTGGCTTATTTTGCTACAATTACTCATATTTCTTTTCAACTTAATATTGCTATTATTCATCCTGGTGTGACTGGAAGCATGATGTGTCCTGGCAAGACCAGATGATCAGTCCATGTGTTTGTTTTGTTGTAAGTGCTTAAAGGAGAAGGAGAGAAAGGAGAACACGTAGCTGTGCTGTTTTTGGAGTTTTGGGAATTTGGAGTGCTGTCAGTAGAGAGAAAAATGAAACCAATCGGCGCTGCCTGCACCGTGTTATCCTCCTGCTAGAGTTAGCACCCGACAGGCTTTAACAGGGCAAGTTTTAAATGTGTTTTTAGCCTCTAAACATGTTCAAAATGTCATTACAAGTGCCTACCCATGTGCAGTTATTCCTTCTGAGTGAACAGAGTGAATCTGGCTGCTGTAGATGTGACATAAATGCATGAAAGTTGTGCTAATTCAGCTGTGTTTAGTTTCTGTGTTGACGGCAGTTAGAGTGCTTTGGGGATAAATAAGTAACAGATTACTTTTTCAAGGAGTAACGAGCAAATGCTACTTTTTAAAAGTAACTTTCCCAACACTGCTTCTGGTGTACTTACAAAGTTTCCCATTCATCGTTTTATGAGTACATAACCTATTTGTACTACTGTAGAAGTTTGGTATCATTTCGGGCATTATAAGTGGGGTAATTTACAAGCTACACATATAAACAACAGAGCTACATTCTCTCCTTCTTTAAGCACTTTTACAATAAAACAAACAGATGGACTGATCATCTGGTCTTGCTTTTTTTTTTTTTAAGAATTTTATTGAAGTTTATATAAAATACATGTTATACGTTTTACAAAATACATATCATACATTAGAGAGCAAAATTAAGACCACCAATCAACAAGTTACAAAACATGACAAATTACATTATAAAGTGCAACTAGTAGTTAAAGTGCATTTGTTAAAGTGCATGTGCTAAAGTGCAAAGAACAGACTAAAGTGCTAAAGAGTACAAAGCGTTACAGATTGATAATGTCCCAAGGCAGGAGGTGATTTTTATCCAGGGCTTTTCTTCTCCTCAGCTCAGTGAGTACCTGCTTACAAACTTCCTCGCTGGTTATGGTTATCTGTTTTATAGTCATACAGCACCTGGTCCTCCATAGTTTGAGACAGACTATACATATTATAATTTGTAAAAGTTCTTTATCTCTCTCTAACACACTCTTGTCCATTATACAATACATTACACTTTTATAAGACACATTAAATTTCACACCACACACTTTAAGTTTGTCCCAGACTTTTTTTAGCTCTAAAACAATCCATCAGGAGATGCTGTTGTGTCTCATCATCGTTGCATGTGTTCATAGCACATATTTTGGTTTTCACATAGCAACTCCAAGACACATCTGGTCTTGCCAGGACACATCATGCTTCCAGTCACACCAGAATGAATAATAGCAATATTAAGTGGAAAAAATATATGAGAAAATCTAGCAACCCATTGTGTCAACAATACAAGCCTTCAGACTTAAGTGAGCAGTCTGCCAAAAAACCAATCACGTTGCTATTTATCTTTCTTTTTGTTACTCTGTCCTCTTATCTTTGCCAACACTGGTCATCCAAGCAGCCAGAACTATGACACTATAATTCAATTAAGATTTGCTTAGTTCAAATTTCACAATATCTGACTGGCATCATGCTGTGTCACATAGCCATGATGTCCAAATTAGAATACTAAACTCAGTCACATGCAAGTCAGACTGAACAAGTCAATGTGAGCTGTCTGCCATGCCATGGCTCTAGGGATGGGAGTCTATCAGTCCACCACATTGGTCCAGACTTAAATAATTTGATAATTATAGGGCTCAACTGTGGTACTGGAAGTGAAAATCCCATTCATTTTCTCCATAAGGAATTTGATTATGAGTCATAATAGCTTAACCATCCAAGGTAGAATGACAACGAGCTGTGAAATTGTGAAACTAAGGTTTCTGCCCTTGTGGAAGCGTATCTATATGATATCAACCTCATTTTAAGAAAAACATACTTAATCCGCACTGTCATGGATCTTATTGGTGAAGCTCGCTTGTAACATGGAAATATTTTCCAAAACCCGCGAACAGCCATAGCGAGCTGCTACCACTAAGGTATATGATCGTTTATGTACACAGTCTTGTACCTCTGCCTATTTTCTGTTTTCAAAAGCTTTTTTGCGCCAAATCAAATGTTTAATGGTTGCGATTTATCTTGTAGCTGGTCGGCTTAGTCTTAGGCTTAAAACTCTTTATATAAGCGTTTTTTGAAACATCAATGGAGCAGCTGAATGGGGAAAACCACTTCCAGGAACCGAAGCCATTTTAAAAAGTGTGTGGTCACTGTTGAGCTCTATTAGATTGATTGTCATGAAATTTGGTACAGACATTCATGTTCCCTAAAGGATGAATCCTGCTTTGACGATCCAGACTTCATAGCTGCAAACATGACTGTCGACCCTTGTTTAATTCTCCAGTTTGAACATGTGTGAGGAAATTACAACTAGGAGTGGAAAACACAAAAACATGCAGACAAAAGTAGACAGGAATGAATGCTATAGGCTAAGTGTACAGTACATGTCCAATACAATAAACTCATTTAATGCATTCTTTATATTTAGATACCACAAATAATGTTAGAATATTAGATACTGTCTGCACTCTCCACTGTTTGAAGTCAATGTTTTCACAGGCTATCAAGTTTGACATGTTCTATAACAGAAGTGATCACATTTCATGCAATTAAAAATAGAGAAGAGTATGTGTGCACACGGGGCAAGGGCCGCCTCTAAAATTTGCTCCATGTCAGCACAAGTACATTGGTAAGGATGTAGTAGTGAAATGTTGGTCACGATTTTCCCACATCTTATCCCTAATTTCTCATTTGTGTCTGGCAATGCAAACTAACCACTACTGTCCAGCCACGGTGGGACGGTCGTGTTTCGAGGCTGCCTGGCATGCGGCCGCTGCCTGCCGGCAGACCTGCGAGTCGCGTCAGTGTCCACTCTCTCTGTAAAAGTAGAGATGAGCAGCGCAGCGTCCGTGGTCTCAGCTTCAGGTTTATACAGGACGCGCTCCGAAGATTAAGTGTGACGATATTAATGTAGTGACATTCCCAGATGGTAATAATGGCAGACTGGTCAGAGACCAATACATTCATGATTCATGTTCTTGTTGCTTATCCTTCTCTAATAAAAGACAGTTTGTGTTACTCCTTAATATGTAGGCCTAATGTTTTTTATTATAGCTTACATTGGTTTCATAACCTTCTCAATTAGTCTCACATCCCTGGACCAATAACGTGGTCTATATACAGTACGTATGTAGTGTAGTTTACATTCATCACACCGGGAACACCACAATGCTTCTTAATCTTTTCATTTTGGTGCGGTCACTTGTCAGAAGAATAAACCATGAATATTGTTTTACAAATGCTCACAGCGTGTATTGAAGTCACTTCTTTTTCTAGTTGTTGTCCCTTTCTGATTGTTCTGTATAATTGTACAAAGAATTAGATATAGCTTATAGAGATTTGTGCATATGGTTGAAAAACATGTTCTCGCGTTGTGAATAAGGGTTTGAAATTAAGCCTAGTCATTAGGGTCCATTTCCCGAGGAACATTATTCCCTCTGCTCACTTTTAAGGCAAAGTAGGCTAAATAATAATACATTTATTTATATAGTGCTTTACATGGTAGGCTAGTCAAAGACACTTTACAGTAAAACCAGCACATTTATCACATAAAAACAGAAACATGAAACTAGCATATTTAAAGCAATTAAAACACAGTGTAGCCTACAACTTTGTAAAAATGTGGAGTGACTATAGGCTAAGTAGATATTTTTACATCCTTACACATTCAGTCGGGTCCGCTATGTTGGGCTTTTTCTCTCCGTTTGAGCCGTATTTCCCTTTTTGCATATTCTGCAAGTCTGATGCACGGCATCATAAAAGTTACACTCTAGTGTCTCTGGCCGACTTTCAGATAATTAGCTTTAGCTCAATCTGTCGCCTCCAAAAGATATGTGTTGAATTTGACAAGACAAACGCACGATTACTGTAGAGGTAAATTTAAAACCAAATCTAACAGACGGAAATTCCGTTATCAAGGATACAGTATATGATGAAAGACTACTTCTGCTCATTTTCAGTAGGATGAATAGCACTGTAAAAAGCAAACTTAAAAAAAGATATACACACCACTGCAGTGAAGAGAAGCGAGAACCATGAAATCCATTCTACAGAAAACAGGGAACCTGTGTTGCCCTGACAATGAGATTTGTTCTTTGGATTCCAACAAAAATAGGTCTGCTACCTCTCCACCATCCCCAGGCCTTCACACCAAGACACACAACCCTGAAGTGTCAGATGTCAGAGCTTCCTTCCAGCACATGAACGCACCACATGGGCACACTCTAAGCAATCCAGGCTGTCAAGTGCGTTATTATTCAACATTTGTCAAACATGTTGTGATACTGTGACAGATTACAGATTATTGATGTCAGTATTCATACACAGCTTTGGCAGTACTGTATCTGATTATGGTCATGTTAATAAAGCCATTTACATTTTTTTTTTTACATCTCAAGCTAGTTTCAAACTCTCCAACTGACATTTATACTATGTTACCATAGCTGCCGTCAAATTTAAATTTGAGCTGTGCAACTAATCAAGTTTTGAGTACAATTTTGGCTCCTACCGATTATTATTTTATTACCGAAACTATTATTTTGCTCATTACGTTTGGCAAGTAATCTTTTGGTGGCTGAGGTGGGTCAGAGGGTTGGCAGGGGGAGAGGAGGTCAGTGAGGTATGAGGGGGCCAGATGGTGGAGGGCTTTATAGGTGAGGACCAGGATTTTGTAGGTGATCCGGTAGGAGATGGGGAGCCAGTGGAGTTGTGTTAGGACTGGAGTGATGTGGTGCCAGGATTTGTAACGGGTGATGAGTCGAGCGGCTGCGTTATGTAACAGTTGGAGATGGCTGATGTTGGTAGAGCTGATGCCGAGGAGAAGTGAGTTGCAATAGTCCAGTTGGGAGGAGATGAAGGCGTGAATGAGTCTTTCAGCAGCGGGGGGTGTCAGAGAGGGTCTGATTTTGGCAAGGAGGTTTTAATGACATGACTGATGTGTGGCTCAACTTTCATCTTTTCCAAAAGTAAATAAACAATTGTGTTAAATGACCATGATTTAAATATTGACCAAAACATTTGTGAATTTTTATTTTATTTTTATTTTTTTTCTCATAGTGGAGCAGCCCTACTTTAAAACCTTCATTCTAGCCAACTAAGCCATTTAAAAACATACAGATACATTATTTCTATAGGCGATAAGTCGATATGTGATTCCTCAAGAGCCATGTTAGAGTTAGGATTTTGGCTTCAGGGTAAGAATTAAAGTTAGGATTAGTTTCATGTTAGGGTTTAACCAAATGAGAGGACAAGTAGGGATTGTGTGTGTGTGTTTTTAGACTCTGAGCAGCAGGTTTCACCCTCAGGCCGACTGAACATCTGCCAGTTCAAATATCAAAGGTGGCCACTAACCTGACACATCAGACACCTATAGACATCTCATTTTATAAGGAGAGAATAAAGACCGCTCCTGAGTATCAATATCTAAGACAAGCTAAATATAAAGCTATACCTTTCATTTCAGTAGAGCATTAGGACCCATTCAGACCTAAAGCGACCTGATGAGTCGCCGCAGGGTTGTGTGGCGGTGGTAGTGCCATTTATATGGCCCATTTGTGTGACGTCTTGTTGTGTTATTTAACCCCCCTAATATAGCACTTTGCAGTAGACTTTGTATTTTTACGACTACTGTTTTCCGTCAGATTGTTTATAAATGTCGACATTTCTGGTAACACTTGAAAGCAACTATTCCACGGAGAAAGAAAGAAGAGACAGAGGGACACACTCCTCCACACGGACTGACGCCGGCTGCATGATTGGCCCACCGCAGGGTAACGTCAGGTTGTGTTCCTCCAAAAGTTGAATCACTCTGGGGCCCCCACCACCACAGCCTAAAGGCAGGAACCCATTCAAAATAAATGGGTAGACCTGCGTTGGACCATAGAAGTGGTTATCAAAAAGGGAATCCATCACTGTGAACCTTCCTCTCTGCCTCTGTGGTATTTCTGCTGGGAAGGAATCATATGTAAATCAAGGAAAAAACACAAGAGTCATTTATCACAAAGCAGTGTTTAAGCTTTTTTCATAGAGGTGATGTAAGAGAAGTGAAAGACAGTAAACATCTGTGGCCAAAACAACACCACCATTTCATGTTTCTGCAAATCCTACAATGGTCTTTCATTTTGCAGATTTGGGAAACTTTGCAGACTAACTCAGAAATCACTCCGGTGGTGTAACTCTCTGCAGAAACTGACTGGACCCTGGTTGTAGTTTCACTGTTATAATTAGGAAACAGTAATCGCCTTACTGGCAAAAGACCCTTGATCTTACAGTAATCTGATATAATCACTGAACATAATCCAATAGCACATTAACGGCTGACTCCTCTACCAAATTCCATGGAAATATGTGCATAACCCTTTTTAGACACCTACCTGCCCATCAACAGGAGCATGTGTAAAATCTTTGGTAGATGGAGTTGTTCAGTATTTAAATTCAGCTATCTGGCTATCACCAGACCAAGCCAAGCTCAACGGATTTGAGATTGAGCATTGGTCTGGGGAGTCTGCTCTGTATTTTCTCTGCATGAGACGCGTAACCAACGGGCATAGTTCAAATGATTCTGTACTAGAGCCCAACCAATAAAGGATTTTTAATACCGATACAAATATTTGGTTAATAAAAAATTCAATATATGAGCCAATATATAATTTTTTTTAAATCTAGAAACACGTAACAAAACTTAGACAGATTTCCCTACCATTAGTTATTTGTAATTATTTACGAGTGCTCACTAAAATAGTATGATAATAATTTGTTTTATTGGAGAATGTGTCCTGAGCTGCGTCGGGCTGCTCTTCCATATGCGCTCTCCTGCCAGTGAGCTGCAACACAGTTTACGGCCCCACTGAAATGTTTTTATGGATCCCACGTAACTTCTATGCAAGTCCCGCCCTATGAAGCAGCTCAAATTGTTGGGGTTAGGCATTGACTTTGAGTGGTTAACGTTAGGGTAGCTGATTGGTCAGGGTATAGGACCTGAACAAATCGGGTTATGTTACCTTGCGTAAGCAAGGCCACCTGGCCAATAGTAATTGTTGCGTGGGTTACATAATAACGCCCCACTGGCGCGTACTGACACCATGACAACTAACAACATTTGGAATTTTGTTGTGTACCAATCAAATCATTTTATTCCTATGGTCACAACCCCTCAGATTCATCTAATGACCCTTTGGAGGTTTACTATTGGTGTAAAATACTGGGTAGTAGCTTCACCCACAACTGAAACAGTGAAGTGCTACTTAAACACTGATATGTCAGCAGCAGTGGAAAGTAACAGTACTTTTTGTCATACTGTACTTAAATACAAATTAGAGGTTTTATACTTTACTTGAGTTTTTCTATTTTCTGCTACTTTATACTACTCCACTACATCTCAGAGGCAAAAATTGGGCTTTTTACTCCGCTACAAAGTGTAATCAATGATGTTATTATATCAATAAAGAATATTTACAAACTTCCCAGCAGTATGTAAAGTAATACATAAAATATATAAATAGATTTTCTCAACATTACCTTACCAGCTGCAACATTAAGGTGATGACACATTAATGCATCACTAGTTATAATCCAATGATATTATATACTGTATATTTTTCTGAAATGGACAATTCTGGATAATGAGTACTTTTAGTTTTGGTATATATATATATATGTATATTTCATACTGTAGTGTATTTTTAACTTTTACTCAGGTAACATTTTCAATGTAGTACCTTTACTTGTAACAGTATTTTTACACTGTGGTATTGCTACTTTTACTTAAGTAAAAGATCTAAGTCCTTCTTCCACCACTATGCATCTGTAAGTATTAACAATCTATATATCTCTATTCATCAACCAATCTATATCTATATATCTATATCTATATATATATATATATATATATATATATATATATATATATATATATATATATATATATATATATTCATCAACCAATCTATCAATCTATATATTAATGTATAATACGATATCAAAGGGCCTATTTTATACATTACATTTATACATTTTATGATTGTCCTGCTGCTAATACTTCTATACTTTTATGTAAATAACTTGTAATGAGGTGCATTTGAACAAATGAACTGGGCCTATTTTAACTACAATACAAAATTGAATTGGAATGAGTCTCCAGTTCATATACAGATTTGCATGACAGGAACTAAACTGAGAGTTAACAGAGTTGTGAGCATTAAGCCAGGAAACTTGCAACTCACAGGAAGCAGTCAATGTGATTAGTCACATGCAAGCATGCACAATATAAGGACAATATCTAATTGCCATTTATTTTGACAGATATTGTGATATGATTGACACTATTAAAATAATTTTTGAAAGGATGTACCAAACAAAGATGCTTTTCTTTAGTTCGTAGGATATGATTTTTTTCTGAGACATCTCAGCAGCAATACCTAATTCAGAATGGTTTGACACATATTTTGCCTTTAACAAGTATTGCGCTCCCTTGTGAGTTGGATATTGCACAACTCCATATTGCGAGCAGGGAAGTTTGGATTTAAATTTTAATTAAATGTCCCATATTGTAAAAAGCCCATATTCAGAAACTGTGCCTTTAAACCAGCCGTCAGCACTTCCGGACGGTGGTACGGTCATGTCACAACTATAATATATATGGGTAGAAAGTGCTACTGCAGTGCTGTTACAGAATAGGTATACTCCAACAGACAGTATGAGAAATATGTGTTTTTTTTAACATAACATGTTCTAGTAAAAAGCCCCAAATACTTGAATGTATGTAAATACTTGTATGAAGTTAAACATTTGCAAATGTCCACTTTAAGGCACATGATTTATCTAGATACAATATAGCCATCAAATGTAGATCCATCATTAGGTTATTATCTACATAAAAACAAAGCCAATCAGTATAGGCGTGTAGTAAGAGAATTAATGATAGGCTTGTACGGGAATTCATCCCAGTAGACACTATCAGTCATCAGCCGTATCAGGACCGGGGAGTTATCAGGAGGTCACTGAGTCTACCTTTTAATGTGGAAACAGAGAGAGGGGAAAGAAGAACAATGCTGGGAGGGAGAGTCTGAGATGGAGAGGGGGATGTAAAGAGAAAAATGAGGGACATAAAGATCCAGACAGTGAATGTGTGGGAGATAAAGGAAATCGTTGCGACAGAAAGGCAGATTACCGGGTCTAAACGGACAGAAAGAGGAGGGCTGAACTGTCATGTGGCTGACTGGCTGGGAAGGCCAAGTCTCACCTTGAAACCACATGATGCCTATCTGCTCTGTCTCAAGGAATTGTGGGAAAGACAAGAAGGTAAACTTTTGTTCCTGTGCTAGAATTTCAGTTAGGATTCCAACTTGTTTACATCGAGATAAGTGTTTAGTTTTAAGGTTAAAGGAATGCCCTGGCATGTGTATGTGTGTTCCTGCACAGTGCACCTCCGCACTGTGCTGTTTCGGTTTCCACACAGCACAGAACACTGTCTAATAGTCCTTACCGTGTGTTTTGCTCCAAGAATGTGCATTGTATAAACACTCTGCTAAATGTATATAGAATGAGGGGAACAGCTTGATCCCCACAGAGGAACGTATTGAAAGTAAGTTTGGATACCCTTTTTTGCTTTCCGACACGATTCCTATACATGAACTTGCATATGGACCGACACCAAGTACCGATCCGATACCAGTGTATCAAAAAATACATATATTTTATCATTTTTTAACAGCTGTATGCTACCAACCCTCTATGGCTGTGACAGTCTATAATTGTTGTATGACCTGGCTCAGGTTAAACCCTTTATGAAACATAAACAAACTAAACAATGAATGCCAGAGAACGGAAAAAGAAAAGAAATACTACTTTAAGCTGATTTTCTTCTGGGTTGAATTACATATCGTATTGCTGCAAAAACTCCAGTACTTGCCAATAATGATACCAGCATTTTAGGCGTTATTGGAAGCTTTTCCGATTCTGGTATCGGTATTGAAACATCTATAATTGAAAGAAATCCAACGTTTTTCCTTGACACACTGGACATCCTCTGCCCCTCTAGACCCTTTGGAATGAAGCGTCACAGAGCTGCAGTTTACTAGCATCACTTCACACAAAATCTTTGTATTTAGGTTTTCAGTTCACATTTTAAGGACTTCAGTAGCTACAATTCTTGTAAATGTCACTCATGTTCACAAACCTGCTAGAAAAAGACCCAGCAAACCCCTTTAGGTGCTTGACCCCAGTAGTAATCTATTAGAAAGGTACTTGAGCTCTACTTGACATTAATTGTAAAACCCTTCAATGTCTTGAAAAGCAAAAACAACCTGCAAGAAATGTTTACATGGTTTTAGAGTTGCAGAGAGATGTGTGCAAATGGGTGGACCTCGGCGATGAAAAGTGACATGGGTCTAACTGTAGAAAACAGCTGTGGAAGGATGCGGCAATTTGAGAGTTCTATTTGACCCATATTCACTTTCACCCACCGCCATTTTTGTCCTTCCATTGTTTTCATTTAAAATGCTATTTCAAACATCTAATTTGAAACTGGTGACCAGATGATTTGTTTTTTTCTGACTAGATTTCTGTCAAATGCAGCACAACTGTAAATAAGTCTCTCATCTGGATCTAGATCTAAAATAAGGTTATTCTTGGGTCACAAGAGTCTGGTTAGAAAATTGAAATTAAAGAATAAGTTTACAGTTTTTATGTTGATTTGATTGTCTCAGACTGCTGAAGCCTGAGTCAAGTTCAACTAAACTGTGGAGCAAGAACTGTGGGTTGTAGCCACCTCTCATATAGGCATGTGAGTATTAATTTAAAACAGACGCTAAAAAATGTGAAGCTATCCTTTTAAGACCGTCTTTACCTTTTAGAGATATGTTGGTACAAATGGGGTGGGGGGGGAATTGATACACCATAGTATTGTGATATTTTCTGTGGCAATATAGTATTGATATGCAGGCGCCAAGTATGGATCTTTTATTACATATGTGTTGGTCGGTTTATTTTCTTGACAATGCTATTTTGCAGCAGTAATATTGAAGTTAGATGTATAAACAGAGAGATGTATCTTTTTAGATAAAACAGATGTTGACAGTATCCTTTTGGGGACATTATTTCAAATTGGGAAAAATTTGAAGTTGGAAAAAAGGTAAGAAATTGTAATATATTGCAGAATATTGCAATATGTTTAAAGGTCCCATGTCATAAAAATTTCACTTTATGAGTTTTTTTTAACATTAATATGAGGTCCTCCAGCTTGCCTATGGTCCCTCAGTGGCTAGGAATGGTGATAGGTGTAAACCTGTCGGTATCCTGCTCTGCCTTTGAGAAAATGAAAGCTCAGATGGGCCAATCTGGAATCTTGCCCCTTATGAGGTCCTAAGGGGGAAGGCTACAAGCAGTCGTTTATTCTTTAAGCGTCTGTCTGATCTAATGCAGTGAAAATTCTTCAGTGACCAACATTACAAGTTAAACAGTACAAGGGAGAGTTCCCCATATCTATCATCTGTTTAGTTAAACCTTAGCAGTGGAAAGTGTCCCCACTTGACTAGGTACACATTTGTACACCTGCAAGCTTCCAAGCACGCAACCACAGTAAATTTGAACACTATACTGTACAACAGTGATTCCCAACTAGGGGTACTTGTACCCCATGGGTTACTTCTGCTGTTACCAGAGGCGACGTGGAAAGATGCTGGAGAAGCTCAACTAATTTGAAAACTTGGAAAATTATGATATGGATTTAAAAGTATATGTTAGCTGTAACACCTGAACATATATGTTGCAGTTACATAAAAGTGTGAGAAAGTTTAAAGTGGTGGCTAAATACACTCACCGGCCACTTTATTAGGTACACCTGTCCAACTGCTCGTTAACACTTAATTTCTAAGCAGCCAATCACATGGCGGCAACTCAGTGCATTTAGGCATGTAGACATGGTCAAGACAATCTCCTGCAGTTCAAACCGAGCATCAGTATGGGGAAGAAAGGTGATTTGAGTGACTTTGAACGTGGCATGATTGTTGGTGCCAGAAGGGCTGGTCTGAGTATTTCAGAAACTGCTAATCTACTGGGATTTTCACGCACAACCATCTCTAGGGTTTACAGAGAATGGTCCGAAAAAGAAAAAACATCCAGTGAGCGGAAGTTCTGTGGGCGGAAATGCCTTGTTGATGCCAGAGGTCAGAGGAGAATGGCCAGACTGGTTCGAGCTGATAGAAGGGCAACAGTGACTCAAATTACCACCCGTTACAACCAAGGTGGGCAGAAGAGCATCTCTGAAGCACAATTTCGAACTTTGAGGCAGATGGGCTACAGCAGCAGAAGACCCACATGGTGCCACTCCTTTCAGCTAAGAACAGGAAACTGAGGCTAAAATTTGCACAAGCTCATCGAAATTGGACAATAGAAGATTGGAAAAACGTTGCCTGGTCTGATGAGTCTCGATTTCTGCTGCGACATTTCGGATGGTAGGGTCAGAATTTGGCGTCTACAACATGAAAGCATGGATCCATCATGCCTTGAACGCACAGTACGCCGAACTTTGAGGCAGATGGGCTACAGCAGCAGAAGACCACACGGGTGCCACTCCTTTCAGCTAAGAACAGGAAACTGAGGCTACAATTTGCACAAGCTCATCGAAATTGGACAATAGAAGATTGGAAAAACGTTGCCTGGTCTGATGAGTCTCGATTTCTGCTGCGACGTTCGGATGGTAGGGTCAGAATTTGGCGTCTACAACATGAAAGCATGGATCCATCATGCCTTGAACGCACAGTACGTCGAACTTTGAGGCAGATGGGCTACAGCAGCAGAAGACCACACCGGGTGCCACTCCTTTCAGCTAAGAACAGGAAACTGAGGCTACAATTTGCACAAGCTCATCGAAATTGGACAATAGAAGATTGGAAAAACGTTGCCTGGTCTGATGAGTCTCGATTTCTGCTGCGACGTTCGGATGGTAGGGTCAGAATTTGGCGTCTACAACATGAAAGCATGGATCCATCATGCCTTGTATCAACGGTTCAGGCTGGTGGTGGTGGTGTCATGGTGTGGGGAATATTTTCTTGGCACTCTTTGGGCCCCTTGGTACCAATTGACCATCGTTGCAACGCCACAGCCTACCTGAGTATTGTTGCTGACCATGTCCATCCCTTTATGACCACAATGTACCCAACTTCTGATGGCTACTTTCAGCAGGATAATGCGCCATGTCATAAAGCTGGAATCATCTCAGACTGGTTTCTTGAACATGACAATGAGTTTGCTGTACTCAAATGGCCTCCACAGTCACCAGATCTCAATCCAATAGAGCATCTTTGGGATGTGGTGGAACGGGAGATTCGCATCATGGATGTGCAGCCGACAAATCTGCGGCAACTGTGTGATGCCATCATGTCAATATGGACCAAACTCCCTGAGGAATGCTTCCAGCACCTTGTTGAATCTATGCCACGAAGAATAGAGGCAGTTCTGAAGGCAAAAGGGGGTCCTACCCGTTACTAGCATGGGGTACCTAATAAAGTGGCCGGTGAGTGTATAATGAATGAATTATAGAAATAAATAGCTTAAAGTAATGCTAAAAGTGCTGAAATAGTTATCTTAAAGTAATGGATAAATGGGTGAAACATTCAGCTTCACTCCAAGTTTTACAGTTGCTGATCAAACCAACCTAAAGGTTGAGTTCAACCAATTTGAAAAAAATAACAATATTACACTATTATATAGTGAATAGTGTTATACATTTGGAACATACATTGGAAATGGATGAAGGGCTAGTTCATTTTGGACTGTGGGGGTATCTCAGACCAAAAAGGTTTGGGAACTATGGCGGTACAGCACTGAAAACTGTAGCAGTAAATTGCTAGTTGATTGATTGATAATTGAAAGTGATAATGAATCCGACGGCTTATGAGATGTCTTGCAGTGTACAATGTGTATCATTCAATACATTTCAGTCTTCAGCTTTGACTTTTGTCTTTCACTGGCACCATTAGTTCCTCATTTGCTTTTTTCTCTCCATTTGTCTTAGAATTTAAACCAGCAACCTGCTTCTTAAACCTTGAGGCTAAGATTAATGTTGTTTTTGTATGTCATCTGGTGTTGCCAGACAAGTCCTGAAACAGAAATGTAAGAGATTGGGGCAACAATTGAAATGGGTACGGGAAAGGAAGAGGCGGAGAGTTGGATACACACAAAAGCACAAAAGGTTGGAATGCAGAGCCCAAAGGAACAACATTTTATATATTAAACCACATTGGAGCCATGTTGGCCCCTTTCTACCCCTTTTTTTATTTAATTTCTTCCCCTGAGCCCAGCCCCTAATCTGTTCACACCCCTTGCTCCTAATTTTGTCTTTTCTTCCGCAGTAAAGCACAAAATGAACGTTGTTAAACTGAGTTACTGCAGCTGCACTGCACACAGAGCTCTAACACGCACGTAACTGCCCACAGCTGTAGTACAAAGGTTTTCTCAGGGTGCCCACAAAGGGAGTTACAGTTACAGAATGGAACCGGCCCGTCTCTCGCCTCGTTCCTTGCGTCCTAATTTCCTTGTCCCGCTGTATGCCTGCATGTCAGGAGGGGCTCTGTGTCAAATCCGCTGCTGCAACAGCTGCTCCAGTGGCCTCTGTGTGCGTGCACACACTGCCAGCACACGCACACTCACTCACTCACACACACACACACAACCGTACTCCCACAGCAGCAGTAAGCATCCACCAAACGCTCAAGACGACCACTGATGAGTGCCATTACGCAAAGCTGCTCAGACCACATGTCATATCAGACATATAGCCAAAAGCACTGTTAAGGCCAATACGCTGAATTAACTCTATGTTATGTTCTTTTATCAGACTAAACACACACACACACACACACACACACACACACACACATACATCATGAGTATTTGTGGGTTAATGGGCTATTTGGCTCTTATCCTATCAACAGCTCCAAACATTCATAATCTGTTGAATGAGGAAAAAACTCGACCCTGCAAGGTTTGAGCAAACTAACAAGGTACACAAGCACCAATGAAAAACACACATTAACTCCAATTCTGCACAGAGAGCTCCATAAAGTGGATAAAACATCAATTCTTTAAATCTTATTTGGCCTTATTCGGGACTGGTTTTAGGATGTGGGGATGACTGAGCCCCTGATCATTTTATTGCTGTGACATTGCATATATTTGCGAGTTATCAGGATTAGGTAGGATAGGAAATGTGAATGCTAATGTTAAAAAAATGTATTTCAGTCCTGACATTAAACTCTGAATTCCAAACTTTTTCTCAGAATTTTTACTTTAAACTCAGAACTCATCCTCTTCTGTACATTTGCATTTAATTATCTTCTCCCTGTCTAAATACAATGACATTAAATGTGCCTTAACCTAAAACAAGTTTCCACCCTCTTAAACAAGTGTGGACGTCTTTAACTTTACATTAGCATGGAATTAACTTGCACTTAAAAAAACATTTAGTTACATTTGTCCAAAAAATACAAAGTTTCCAAAAAGACACATTTTAGGACCACAGAAGACCTTAGACAGGACCTCTTCGCCCACGGATGCCGTTCACTCTCTCCACCTCATGCGCACACGGCACACAGCAGGCTATAGTTTCCTGCATTCACTAACAAGTATGCACTCATGCACACGGGGAAAGGAACGCGCATGGAGGGAAAGAAGGCCGATTTAACGCATAGTGTTCCTTTCTGCTGGGAGTCAACTGTGTGACATATCAGCTTTCACTCCCACTAGCAGCGAGCCGAGGCACAATTAGCGCGTCAGTAATCCAAAAAACACAAACTGAATCACATCTAAACCGTTTCCGGGCGCATTGAGCCAGATCCGGTCCCTCCAACACGCAGCACACGCCTTTGAACAGAGCAAGAGTTCATGAAGAAAAAAAAACACAGCAGGAATCTATAAGGTTTTTTTGTGTTTGGGAAAGACACAACCATTTTGTGTACCTGTGTGTACACACACACACACACACACACACAGCGAGAGAGATGGAAGTAGTGAGTTTTAGGCAGCGCACGGCGCGTTGCGTCTCACATTCTACTTTTTCACCTGCCAAAGCCCAAGCTTAAGAGGAAGAAATAAGTCCCTGGACACATTGTGCAACTCCTCTGTTGTATATAAAGTAAATATTTAATCTGGAACACTTTAACCCAGTTTAGACGTCTCTGTGGTGCCAAATTCAGCCATTTCCAAAACTTTTCAAAGCTAACCGTGCAAGTTGCAACCCCAGCAGCTCCACAGCTCTTAATCACACGATTTGATGCCGTTAAAGTACAGCGTTGTGAGTCTCTGGGACCTTTTAAAGTCAGTTGAACATATTAAACACTTTGGGTCTGTCTCTGTCACTCCACTCGTGTCCGATTCCCCAGGAACCATAGAGCTCTTCAGCAACAGAAAAAAATGCTCCACGGAGCACCAAATAAGCAAAATGAAAAAAATAAAGCATTGCCTACCGTAATAAAGGTAACCATAGCATCGGCGGGTTAGTATCCAACAGAGTCGACATGAAGGTGATTAATTTAGAGACGGAATCCTTTGGCTAAAACTTGCCACTTTCTGAGGGGCTGCCGCCTGTCTGTGCGCCACACTGGTTCTGTGTGGAGAGGATCAGGGTGTGCGTAATTCTCTCTCTCTCTCTCTCTCTCTCTCTCTCTCTCTCTCTCTCTCTCTCTCTCTCTCTCTCTCTCTCTCTCTCTCTCTCTCTCTCTGGACAACATATGGCTATTGGCGCATGTTGCTGCAAAGACTTGCATGCGTCCTGCCACTGTCAGCGCAGCATCCTGCTGACATGAATTAGGACACCGAATTAAGAGTGTGTGTGTGTGTGTGTGTGTGTGTGTATGTGTGTAAAAGTGTGTTCATGTAGTGCTAGCTGACATTAAGCAGGTTCCTCCAGACTCAGTTTAAAATCAGATACATTTTTCCTTTAAGAATGAATAAAAATCTGAATGAACTACAGAAGCCCTAAAATGAATTAAATAAACAATTTGGTTCTGTAGGAATATGAACTTCAGTAAGATTATTCTTACTACTGATTAACATATAATGTAGTACATGTGCACTAAAATGCCTGAATATTAAGGTTAGTGTAGGAGCAAGCAAGAAATACACACAGTTAAGCTGCTGTAAAGCACAGACCAATCATCAAAAGTAGAGCTGCAAAGACTAATTGATAAGTTGTCATCTGTTAAATAATTTGCCACATTTTGATAATGTGTCAATTTGAGTCATTTATTTATATAGAAAAACGTTAAAAAAAATCTGATTCCATCTTAAATGTCAACATTTTCTGGTTTTATCACTCCTCTAACTGGATATCTTTGAGTTGTGGACAAAACAAGGCATTTGAGGACAACATGTAGGGCTTAGCGAGACACTAACATTTTGTACCCTTTTCTGACATTTTACAGACCAAACAACTAATCGATTAAATAATCATTAGAATAATCGATAATAAAAATAGCCGTTGCAGCCTCTGAACAGAGCAAGAGTTCATGAAGAAAAAAAAACACAGCAGGAATCTCTAAGGTTTTTTTGTGTTTGGGAAAGACACAGCCATTTTGCCTCTCCGGGAACCATCACCTTATCGTGGTGGAGAGGTTTGTGTGTCCCTATGAACCTGAGGGCTGTGTTGTCTGGAGCTTTGTGCTCCTGGTAGGGTCTCCCATGGCAAAGAGGTCTCAGGTGAGGGGCCAGACAAAGAATGGTTCAAAGACTCGGATGGAAAAACAAGGAAGGGATAGAGAGACCCCGCCCGGAAGAAGCCCGGGACCCCCGTCTGGAGCCAGGCCCAGATGGTGGGCTCGTGAGCGAGCGTCTGGTGGCCGGGTTTGCCACGGAGCCCGGTCGGGCACAGCCCGAAAAAGCAACGTGGCACTTCTCCCTCCAGCCCATGGGCCCACCACCTGTGGGAGGATCCAAAGGGGTCGGGTGCGCTGCTATATGGGTGGCAGCGAAGGTCAAGGGCTTCGACGGACCAGACCCGGGCGGCAGAGGCTGGCTCTGGGGACATAGAATGTCACCTCTCTGTGGGGGAAGGAGCCGGAACATGTGCAGGAGGTGGAGCGCTACCAGTTAGATCTGGTGGGGCTTACCTCTACGCACAGTCTCGGTTCTGGAACTGTACTCATGGATAGGGGTTGGACTCTGTCCTACTCTGGAGTTGCCCATGGTGTGAGGCGCCGGGCGGGTGTGGGGATACTCACAAGCCCCTGGCTGAGCGCCGCTGCGTTGGAGTTTACCCCGGTGGACGAGAGGGTCGCCTCCCTACGCCTGTGGGTGATGGGGGGGGAAATTCTGACTGTTGTTTGTGCATATGCACCAAACAAGAGTTCGGAGTATTCGGCCTTCTTGAAGACCTTGAATGGAGTCCTGTATGGGGCTCCAGTAGGGGACTCCATAGTTCTGCTGGGGGACTTCAATGCACACGTGGGCAATGATGGAGATACTTGGAGAGGCATGATTGGGAGGAACGGCCTCCCTGATCTAAACCAGAGTGGTTGTTTGTTGTTGGACTTCTGTGCTTGTCATGGATTGTCCATCACAAACACCATGTTCGAACATAGGGATGCTCATAAGTGTACGTAGTACCAGAGCACCCTAGGCCAAAGGTCAATGATCGATTTTATAATCGTTTCATCTGATCTGAGGTCATATGTTTTGGACACTCGGGTGAAGAGAGGGGCAGAGCTGTCAACTGATCACCATCTGGTGGTGAGTTGGGTCAGGGGGGTGGGGGAAGACTCTGGACTGACCTGGTAAGCCCAAACGGGTAGTGCGGGTAAACTGGGAACGTCTGGAGGAGGCCCCTGTCCGACGGACTTTCAACTCACACCTCCGGCGGAGCTTTTCGGGCATCCCTGTGGAGGCTGGGGGCATTGAACCTGAGTGGACAATGTTCAAAGTTTCCATTGCTAAAGCTGCGGCGGCGAGCTGTGGTCTTAGGGTTTTAGGTGCCTCAAGGGGCGGTAACCCGCGAACACCCTGGTGGACACCGGTAGTCAGGGAAGCCGTCCGACTGAAGAAGGAGTCTTTCCGGGATATGTTGTCTCGGAGGACTCCGGAGGCAGTTGCAGGGTACCGACGGGCCCAAAGGGCTGCAGCCTCTGCCGTGACAGAGGCAAAGCAGCGGGTGTGGGAGAAGTTTGGAGAAGACATGGAGAAGGACTTTCAGTCGGCACCAAGGTGCTTCTGGAAAACCGTTTGCCACCTCAGGAGGGGGAAGCGAGGAATCATCCAAGCTGTATACAGTAAGGATGGGACGTTGTTGACCTCAACTGGGGAGGGAATAGAGCGGTGGAAGGAGCACTTTGAGGAACTCCTAAATCCAGCTGACACGCCCTCTGTGGTAGAGAGAGAGCTGGAGGATGAAGGGGGATTGTCGTCAATTTCCCTGGTGGAAGTCGCTGAGGTAGTCAAACAACTCCACAGCGGCAAAGCCCCAGGGATTGATGAGATCCGTCCAGAAATGCTGAAAGCTCTGGGTGTGGAGGGGATGTCTTGGTTGACACGCCTCTTCAACATTGCGTGGAAGTCTGGGACGGTGCCTAAGGAGTGGCAGACCGGGGTGGTGGTTCCCCTCTTCAAAAGGGGGACCAGAGGGTGTGTGCCAATTATAGGGGTATCACACTTCTCAGCCTCCCTGGTAAAGTCTACTCCAAGGTGCTGGAAAGGAGGGTTTGGCCGATAGTTGAACCTCGGATTGAAGAGGAACAATGCGGATTCCGTCCTGACCGTGGAACAACGGGCCAGATCTTCACTCTCGCAAGGATCTTGTAGGGGGCCTGGGAGTATGCCCAACCAGTCTACATGTGTTTTGTGGATCTGGAGAAGGCGTATGACCGGGTCCCCCGGGAGAAATTGTGGGAGGTGCTGCGGGAGTATGGGGTGAGGGGGTCCCTTCTCAGGGCCATCCAATCTCAGTATGACCACAGCGAGAGCTGTGTCCGGGTTCTCGGCAGTAAGTCGGACTTGTGCCAGGTGAGGGTTGGCCTCCGCCAGGGCTGCGCTTTGTCACCAATCCTGTTGTAATATTGTAATAATGTAATATTTATGGACATATCGATATCGAGGCGTAGTCGGGGCGGGGAGGGGTTGCAGTTCGGTGGGCTCGGGATCTCATCGCTGCTTTTTGCAGATGATGTGGTCCTGATGGCATCATTGGTCTGTGACCTTCAGCACTCACTGGATCGGTTCGCCGCCGAGTGTGAAGCGGCTGGGATGAGGATCAGCACCTCTAAATCTGAGGCCATGGTTCTCAGCAGGAAACCGATGGAGTGCTTTCTTCAGGTGGGGAGTGAGTCCTTACCCCAAGTGAAGGAGTTTAAGTACCTTAGGGTCTTGTTCGCGAGTGAGGGGACCATGGAGCGTGAGATTGGTCGGAGAATCGGAGCAGCCGGTGCGGTATTACATTCCGTGTATCGCACCGTTGTGACGAAAAGTGAGCTGAGCCCGAAGGCAAAGCTTTCGATCTACCGGGCAATTTTCGTTCCTACCCTCACCTATGGTCATGAAGGCTGGGTCATGACCGAAAGAACGAGATCCAGGGTACAAGCGGCCGAAATGGGTTTCCTCAGGAGGGTGGCTGGCATCTCCCTTAGAGATAGGGTGAAAAGCTCAGTCATCCGAGAGGAGCTCGGAGTAGAGCCGCTGCTCTCGCGTCGAAAGGAGCCAATTGAGGTGGTTCGGGCATCTGGTAAGGATGCCTCCTGGGCGCCTCCCTAGAGGGAGGTGTTCCAGGCACGTCCAGCTGGGAGGAGGCCTCGGGGAAGACCCAGGACTAGGTGGAGAGATTATATCTCCAACCTGGCCTGGGAACGCCTCGGGATCCCCCAGTCGGAGCTGGTTGATGTGGCTCGGGAAAGGGAAGTTTGGGGTCCCTTGCTGGAGCTGCTGCCCCCGCGACCCGACTCCGGATAAGCGGATGAAGATGGATGGATGGACAACCATTTGGTCTACCTGTGTACACACACACACAGTCACCGAAACCTTCGTAAAAAGTAAGAGTAAAAGTTGAATGCAGTGTCTGTGTAAAATGATGCATTAACAGTTTTGGAGTTGAGTAGGATTGATCCATATAGCAGCTGGAGGCACAAAGGCACGTGGTATTTAGGCACCTTTCATTTTACTCAGACTATCCATGTGGAGAGGACTTTCTTGGAGTGGAACATCCTCCAGCAGCCACATCACAGGTCCTAAGTTCTTATTGGGGGGTTTCTTAACAAACACTGAGAAAATGTGTAACTTTTTCAACTGGGAACTGATTATTTTGTCAATGACTTGAGTTACAGAATCATACAAAGACTTTGACGCTGATACCACTGGTATACAAACAAACAACGCTAGTTTATTTGACCATGAGCAGGAACCATTATTTGGACCTTATTGTAAAAATTGTCCACTGCAGCAGAGGAGAAGGCATCAAATTTTAACATCTGGAAAAAGCAGGTGCTAAATCTGTGGTACTGTTTTATTAGACACATCTGGAGGACAAGAGACTGAAAGTAGTAAATGAAATGAGATAGGGAGAAACACCTATAATATGCATCATGAAGTTATTTACCGGAGCTCTAGGTCCAGGGGTCCATTTCAGAAAGCAGGTTTAGTGAAAACTTTGTGTTAGTTAACCCTGAGATGAGGGGAACTCTGGGTTTTCTCTTTCAGAAAGGGAGGTTGATCTAACCTCAGTGAGAGGGGTAACTCTACCCCGTTTCAAAAGAGAGGTAACTCAGTTACTATGGTAATTGAGTCTGTGAACCTAACCTGGTCATTTCCTCATTCAGTCATTTAGTCTGTGTCAGTCGCATTTTATCTGCATGAATAAAAAACATGTTGGTTTATTAAACGTGTTAGGCAGACTATAAAACGGTTTTGTTCCAAACATGGCATTTCCTTTTGTTGACAAACCCGTTGATGAAGAAGCTGTATTACTTCACAGGGAGTTAAACATACGTTGGTTGATGATATTGAGGCCTATATATATATATATATATATATATATATATATGTATTTTCATTTCCAGATAACTATCTATTTGAGCGGTATGGTTTTTCTTCCCAGTCTATCAGTTATGTAGCCTCCATAACCTTATCCGTCCTCATATCACTAACGTCACCCATTGTGGACATGCTCTACATCCCAGCACATTCGTGTTACATTACGTTTTTTTTTTGCAAACGGCAGTTTTTTTTATGTACAACATTGTTGATGCGGAGCATATTAGTAAAGCTGCTGTAGCAAAGTGCCATCAAAACAATGTGACTCGCTCTGAAACATTTTTTTAAACGTTTTTGTAGTGTTCCCTGGACCCCAACCAGTTTATAATAAATAAATGATTGTAAATTATAATTCTGTTAATGACACTGCAACCTCAGAATAGGGATAAGTAGTAGTTTACTTTTTTGCCTGCAGGATTGCACCTAAATGTAATTATAGCTAGTAAATAAGCTAGTAGTAGTAGTAATAAGTAAAAAAGCTAGCAGCTGTGATGCTTTTTTAACTAAATACATGTTCAAACTCGCTGTATGTGTGCATGAGTATTTCCGCTGACCAGTTTGTTTGTGGTTGTTAACGTGGTGAATCGTAGTATCATGGCTCCATTCATGATGTCTTTTTATTGTGTTGGTGCAGGCAGAAACTCTGAGTCAACCCACTCTGAGTTGATTGAACCAACTCGAATGAGCTGTTCTGGAACCAAAAACTCAGTTTCCCATCTCAGGGTAAATCAACTCAGAGATCAGGGTTAGACTCCGAGTTTGTTAAACCTCCTTCCTGAAACGGACCCCTGCACCACAACACAAGACACAGACACAGATACAGAAAACATTTAGTCGATCTTTCATTCTTTCTTTAGCTGACAATATTGGTTTATTTTATTTCCTCACACATACTGTACAGCCTTGCTCTTGCCAGATGAACGCATACTTGTCATTCCAAAAAAAAATCTTTTCAACCGTAATTCCCAGTTTGGCAGCAGAAAAACAATATATCTGGGCTCATTCGCATCCAAAGTCTGTCTGAGTCCAAAGATTTAGTTTGAAGAAAAGTTTTGCGATCAATGTTGCCAAGTTAGCAACTGTCTCGTGAGATTTGGTGACTTAAAGTATGAGACTCCTTGAAGGACTCTTTGTCACAAGAAACATACTGCAACGCGACTTTTTCAGGCAGACCTGAACTCTCCTCTACCTTGCAGAGACTCGCCAATATCTTTCTGTGTGCCTTCTCTGTGTTGTTTCTGTACCTGTGGTTGTCTGGACTGAGAGATTATTTAAAAGTTAAACAACCTTTTTTTAAGTGAGTGCTGGCAATGTTTAAGGTCAGTGTGGTAGCACTTTTTGCACTAAAGTTTTGTATTTTAAATTTTATATATGTTTGAGTGAAACAGAAAAAAATAGTATTGGTTAGTAGAGAAAAATGTGCCCTGCACCGAGCATGTTACAGTGGCCCCAACACAGACAGCTGCATTTAAATAGTATTCTCTCCACCTGTATGCAACCTCATCCCATTAATGCATGTTACTAACTCGACTTCTTCCCTTTCCCGGAGTCTTGTGCTCTCTCGCCCCCGTAGTCTTGTGCTTTCTCGCCCCTCTCCTCTCTCCTCCTATTGCTTCCTGCATGTGGTTCTGGCCTTGGATCTGTGGTTGGAGTCACCTGCTGCCTCCATGTTCCTGCTCGACACCCTCTGCTACAATTCTCCATGTCTCTCTCTGTCTCTTCTCTGTCTGTCTGTCTGTCTGTCTGTCTGTCTGTCTCTCTCTCTCTCTCTCTCTCTCTCTCTCTGTCTCTTTCTCTTCCCCCCAATCGGTCAAGGCAGATGCTGAGCCATGGGTCTGCTCGAGGTTTCTGCCTCTTAAAAGGAAGTTTTTCCTTGCCTCTGTTGCCTAGTGCTTGCTCTTGGTGAATTGTTGGGTTTCTGTAAATAACATCACAGAGTACGGTCTAGACCTGCTCTTTTATGAAAAGCGCAATGAAATAACTATTGTTGTGATTTAGTGCTATATGAATAAAATTAAATTGAAATTGAATTAAAAAATAAACAAATGTGTGCTTTAAGTCATGCAGTTCACACGTAAAGCTTGAACTGGGTAACTGACATAAGCTTGCAATTATGAACGTTCAAACTTACCTGTAAGATACTTCTTCACATCTCCAGAATGTGAATTTTCGCCTCTATGACTAAGCATTAGTCATACATCATAGGAAATCCCTTAATGCCAGCCTTTGGTTCGGCATCATCATGTAAAGGACGTGTTAAATTTTTTACGAGCACAATGGCAAAGCACATCTTCAGCAGTTCCCTCGGGCTCCTCACGTGACATGACAACTGTGTAATTATTATCCTGGATGCGGTGGAATCATTAAATATGAAAGGAGGGGGGTGAGGGGATGGGAGGGGTGGAGTTTTAGAGGAGAAAGTGGAGATGGAAATGGCAGAGGTGTCAGCTGAGAGGGGAGGATGAGAAGCAGAGGAGAAGCTGGGAAAGATAGAAAGGAGGATTAGAGATGTGAGCAAAGAGCTGAAAGGAGTAAAGCTAATTATATAGAAGGGGAACGATAGAAAGTAAATGAAGGAGAGATTGGAGAGAAAACATATGCAGTGCTATTAAGAATCAGAAGAAGTTTTTGTACCTTAAAATAATATTTCCAAACTCAATCAATATTTCAGTGGTTCATCAACTCGTAACAGGCTGAACGGCACTTCTGAATTCGCTTTGCGGCTCTCCGGCTATAACCGCACTATGCAAGTTTGCCAGATTGGGTAGCGGAGCTGTAGTTCCAATGAGACATAAAGGGACAAACCCAGTTCCAACCTGTAGGGGGTCCAAAGCAGGAAAAGTTCTCTAGTGTTGTTTTAATGCTGAAATCACAAAATGAGACTAACAAGCTTTCTGTGGGAATTGCCCGTCTACTGTGCTCTTCCTGCTGTTGTTGCTTTTGTTTTGTCTGTCCTTAAGTTTGTTTTAACCTCCTCATAAATAAATATGACTTGTATTAACTTGACTGGATGCCAGATTCCAAGTGTGGAGAGTTGATCCATACAGATTGAAACATGATGCCGCTGCTGTAATACCCCAGATAACCTTCAACACGCAGTCCTTTCTGACAGTCTAAATCCTGAGGAGATCACAAGCAACATCCTAAATTGCATGAACCGGATTAAATCTGTTTGCACAGTAAATTCCATGTGATTTATGCTGAGATCCAAGCATGGCCGTTCCAAAGCACAGCCCGCTTGTTTTAATTGGTTTGCACCATGATAGGCATCAGCAAACAATCCCAAACCACCAATAGCAAACACTGTTCCTGTTGCAAATATCAACACAGAGTTATTGATGGGACAATGGTTTTGTCCTGACATCTGCCTATCGTGAGACTATACCAATAGACTCTACCATGGAAAATTAAACAGCATTGCTGACGGACACACGCATGGGGGAAAGGAGATGAATGCAGCTCACACATCCTTATTCAAATTCCAATCGGAAGGCAAATGCAAACACATAATTAATAGAGTCAGATGTGCGCTGCTGGCACACAAAACAAACACACCTGAGAGACAAATGAAAATGAATGTGTGAGGGTGAGGAGGTGAGAGTGAGTATGGGTTGAACAGGAAGTGAAAATAAAAGGGATGAAGAGGGGGGGAAAATGGAAGACCAAATGGAAAGCTTGGTTGTGGAGAAAGAGGACACACACAAGGGGAGGGGGGGAGTTGAGTAGAGGAGGTGAAGAGGGCTTTGCCACTGTGCTCTACTTCCTCCCAGACATGTAGATAAATAAACAGAGGAAGAAGAGTGTGTGTGTGTGTGTGTGTGTGCCAATTGATCATGCAACCTGTAGCTTTGACAGAGTTGAACCCTTCCTACATGTTGGTGAACCTCAGCGCACACACAGACCTCACAGGGAGAGAGTGTGTTTGTGTTGACACAGGCATGGTGTCGCTGCTTGTTATTAGACTACCGGTAGTCTCACCTTGCCAGACCTTCCTCCACAACACTGCGAAAAAAGTTTGGCTAGTCCACACAGCATTCTGGGATGGGAGAAAAACGTGCTCTGGTTTATTGGCATTTCTTTAAACCAATCACAATTGTCTTGGGCAGCGGTAAGCCACTTCTGCAAAATAGCCTCGAGAAAGAACTTGTTTTGGTGGAACATGTCCAAAAGTTGTTTGGACGGATTGGACAGATAGTCTAGCTAGCTGTCTGGATTTACCCTGCAGAGATCTGAGGAGCACTTAACCATAGAACCTTGAATCAACTGTATTTTAGAATACCAACACAAAGAAAGCTTAAGGTGACGGACATCCAGTCGAAAATTAGGGACATCTGGCAGAATTTCCTGCGAGTCTTGTAGGACAACACATTCTCACTTGTAGCATGTAAAAAAACAATGCTGGTCAAGTGCCTTTGGCATTTGATACTGAGGCAAAAAGTCTCCCTTAGCATCTAGCCCTTTGGCGTCATATTTAGATGTGCTTGGGACTTTTGGCGTCATTGTTCAACGTTCCAAATTACTGACCAACTCGCCCAGCCTCTCCTCAAAATGTTCTGCCATTTTATGAATTTCTTCATCGTATCCTATAGTTGAACTATTTGGCTGCATTGCCCCTACGATTTCTGGCGGTACTGCACCATTACGTCCATATCCATTAGCTTTCACAAAATGTGCTCTAATACGAGCAGAGTACACAGGTTTTTATCCAGGGTTTAAAAATATTTTTTTCTTTTAATGGGGCTTATTTACTGCATTT
This sequence comes from Etheostoma perlongum, assembly GCA_026937815.1. NCBI lineage: Eukaryota > Metazoa > Chordata > Actinopteri > Perciformes > Percidae > Etheostoma > Etheostoma perlongum. Next base: position 22,698,960 of record CM049393.1, on the reverse strand, counting down.
CTGGATGAACAAAATGAATACCAAAATGAGAACCCACAAACAAAACCCAAGCTAAACACAAACTCAATATAATTAAATACAAACAGAGGGACCTGTAATAAAAAACGTTTTTTATTAAAACGATTTTTTGTCAAAAGACTAAAAAACATTTAGTCTCATGAGGTGTCAAAATTAATTCTGACACACACACAAGACAGTAAATAATACAAAGACAGTAAATAATGACTTATTACTAGGATTTGTTTGATTTAAATTATGATTAAGAAACAATTTTAATTGTTAAGTTGTTTAAGTTGAATTTATTTTAAAAGAAATAAACTCTAAAAAACAACCGGTTTTATTACAACATTTTATGATTGCTTTGAAGTGGTTGTGCTTGTCGGAAGTCATTTCTGGGCCAAAAAAGTAAGGAGAAAAGAGAGAAAGGATACTGATGATGATGATTATCAGAGCAGAACATTGCATTATTCATTCGGCACTCTGGAGGGAGAGACAGGAGGAGTGATGGAGTGAGAGAAGATAAAAAAGTAGGTGATGAAGGAAAAGAGGAGAGAGACAGAGGAGGGGAGGAGGAGGAAGAAGTGAAAAATGATAAGTGGGACAGGAGGGATAGGGTATCCTATCCAAATATCCAGATATACCAAATTGGGCCAGGGGCGTAAAGTTCCCTACTTTCTACCCCCACTGACCTTTAGTGGTCAGTGCCCTCGGGCCACACCCATTTTTCGTACTCGCCTTTTTTCTTATCTCAGCTACACCTGTGACATTTCCGTGATTGTATTATTATAATTTTTTTACTATGATTTGTTATTGCAAATACAATTTGAAATTACAATTTGCAATAACAGGAGTTGTGTGTTGGAGTCCAGTCGTTTACTGAAATGTCCTCTTTTAAGTCTGCCCTCCATGTCCGTTCCCTATTTTACACACACAAACACAAACACACAAAAAGAGACTTACAAGGTGAGAAGAGAAGTAAAATTCTCAACAAAAAACAGTATAGCATGTTAGCTTAAAGGTCCCATTGCATAAAAATGTCCCTTTATAAGGATTTTTAACATTAATATGAGTTCCCCCAGCCTGCCTATGGTCCCCCAGTGGCTAGAAATGGTGATAGGTGTAACCCAAGCCCTGAGTATCCTGCTCTGCCTTTGTGAAAATTAATGCTCAGGTGGGCCGATCTGGAATCTTGCTCCTTGTGAGGTCATAAGGGGGAAGGGGTCCTCCCCTTTTTCTGCTTTGACCGCCCAAAGAATTTGGCCCACCCATGAGAGAGAGACAACATGGCTTTCAAGGCCACACCCCCAGCCTCCACCTTGCCCACCCCCCCTCCTCAAAAGCTACAGACTCAGAAATGGCACATACTATGGAAAGCTCATTGTGGGACTGGCTCTAGTGGCTGTAATTTTGCACCAAGGCTGAATTTTGGGGAAAAGACTTCAGATATGGTATTAGGGGACCACTAAGGCATATATAAAAGCATCCAAAGAGCACCATGTGTGGCCACACACAATGTGCTGTTTGAACGATACCAAAGTCTTTTCTGTACAGTTCAGGCATCATTTTCCGCCTTTTTTCCTGCATTCCTTTATTGTTACAAGCTTTTCATCGCAAACTGATATACTTGTAAACACCTAGAGACACCAACTGTAGCGGGAACTACCACAGAAGCTTGTTTGAGCATGAGGTGTCTGTGGAGAGATTTTGCCAGTGCGATATTGTATCAATCATGCAAAATGCAGTCACCAGGCGTGTAGTTGAGATCAAAATGAAGGCCAAATTTGAAGATGGGTACGGTACGAGCAAGGGTGACTGTATTCTATATCCAAATCATTCCACTTCCGGGATTGCCCCGGTGCAGCCAGAATGTCCACCGGATTTTCGCAACGGGTGATTCAGTGGTTTCCTAACAAGGATTCCAGACAGAAGCAACTGGCATTAGTCTAGGCTACATCTGACCAGCCTGGTTTACATGCTGCCATAACTGAAAAATACAACAAAAGAACAACAAAGCTGTTGTGGTCAGTATTGAATTACACCAGCTTGAGGAGGAGCAGATCAGTTACATATAGATTTAAATCCTCTGAGACCCCATCAGCACACATAGTAAACCCTTGTTTACCATAGCAGAGACCTGGGTCACATCCCATTGGTTCAGTTTAAATTAACTCTATTTAACAGGTTATTGTCGGATTATAGTGGTAGCTTGATTTCTCGAAGGTCACCTAAATAAGAAACCTGGTTTCTGTAAGTGGGGTGAGGCGTTGGGTTTCTGCTGGGGAAACCTAAAGCCTCGGCAACGTGTACACCTAACCGGGTTTCTATTTTATTTATTTTTTTACAAGAACATGTATGAATCAGACTTCAGATAATAAAGTCCGTGACAGTAGTCCATATACACGATGTTCCACTTCCGGGATTGCGCCGGTGCCGCCAAAAGTTCTACCTGATATCCCTCATTTAGGCCGGATGTCCGTTACCTTCCCCTTTTTTGTGTTGCCGTTCTGAACTGCGGTGGATTTCTGAGGACTATGGTTAACTGCTCCTCAGATCTCTGCAGGGTAAATCCAGACAGCTAGCTAGACTATCTGTCCAATCTGAGTTTTCTGTTACACGACTAAAACTACTTTTGAACTTACACATGTTCAACCAAAACAAGTTTCTTCCCGAGGCTGTTTTGCTGAGTCACCGTTGCTCCATCCAGCCTTAGTGCCGCCCAAGACGATTGTGATTGATTTAAAGAAATACAAATAAACTAGAGCACGCTTTTCTCCCATTCCAGAATGCTGTGTGGATTAGCAAAGCCATCCGCAACGCAATGAGTACACACATAAACTCTCTGTCTCTTCTTCCTCTTTTAAGTTTCCATAGTTCTGGCTTTCAGGACAAATTATACCAAATTATATGATTAATAATAAAATGAGTAAGTATCACAGTACTGGACCTCAAAATGTACATTTTATAATGTCTTGAAAACACGTTTTAACAAAAATTTAGCAAATTCTGAAATTCTGCAAATTTGATTTAAATCAAATGCAGCTGCAAAGCTTACAGGCAAAACTGTAATTAAATGCGACATACCTAAGCATGTGTGCAGGAATGCACCAGTCTGTTATGAATCAGCCAATGTTAAAGGTGCCTGGTCACACAAAACCGTTTTTACTTGCATTATTTGAAATATGTCAGCTCCATATGTGTTTGTGTTATGTGGTGAATGTGAAAATGAACTGCTACCTCCTCTGTCAGCTCTAGCCACTGAAAGGAAATAAGAGGAGAAATCAGGCCAATTACAAAAGCTGGTCAGTCTGACGTCATGTTGCCTGAGCTCATTACTATTCATGAGCTCACCCAGTTGCGCTGGGTAAAGGATGCTGATAGCCAGACTCTCATTGGCTGGTTGTTAGCCAATCAGAGTCAAGCAGCTTAGCTGGTTGAATTTGAATGAGAACTGGCACAAATCGAGCTGAGTCTTCCTGCAGGCTTTCTATACCACACTAGAATGACTTGAAACAAGGTATCCAAAGCATTTTTTACACAAAAAAAGTTAGAGTCAATAGTAGAACTTCATGACAAATTAATGAAATACGTGTGGCAGGGCACCTTTTAATAAAGTCTTGAATTTTTCAAGAGTCAAGTGCCTTCAATCCTTTGAAAACCACCCCTTTAACTATAGGGGATGAATGAATGCTAAATAAAAGAGTATATGTTCTCAGTGAATGTACTGAAGTGCACTCAGATCAATGAGGACATACAGACGGAGACATGAGATCTCAATTTTCATTGCATGCCTGTTGAACTCCTCCTTTACGTATTTATTCCAGAGTCATCTGGTATTGCCAGACCTTCCTCCACCGCACTGCAGAGGAGGGTTTAGCTAGTCCTTGCAGCTTTCCAGGGTGGAATAAAAGCGTGCTCTGGTTTATTTGCATTTCTTCAAACCAACCACAATTGTCTTGGGTGGTGGTAAGCGCCGTACGGAACAATGGTGCAGCTGAAAAATAGAAAAGTCACTTACATAAACATATATTTGGTGAAGACGCATGGCTGAATTTCTCTGTCCCACTTTCTGGTGTAACCAGGGCTTTAGTCATCACAAGTGATTGTGAAGAGATATTTGTTTAACAGTTCATGCAAACATGGTGCCACTGCGTGACATACAGGAAATAATAAGTAAAGGCACTTTGACATGCAACAATGTGGAAAATAATCTATGCAGTTGCGAAATCTGTCTTCATTTTACATGGACAAATGGTCAGTTTAAAAGGTTTTTGTGAGTTTTCGAGAGGCGACAATTAAGCTGGCTGGACGCTCCTGATTTGGATAAAATAGCCTGGGCGCCCCAGGTCGGCGCTACAGTACCAGAATGCATTGCCCGGCTGCGTATGTAGAAAATGAATGTAAACCATGGAAATTACGCTTGCCAGTGGACCAGTACCATAAGTGTGAGTGACTCGTAATTGCCTGACACTGCCCAGGGTTGGTATTCAACCTCTTACTGCAGCTCCAGATGCGTCTGAGTGTAGGGGTACTGGGCTGCAGCCTGTATGTGTGCATTGGAAATAGGGTGTTGCTAAAGTAGCTTTGGTGCTAAGCAAACCAAATAAAGCTTCATTTGATTAGACATGCAAACACACACACTGCAAACAAAGGGTGAACAAGATATCAAAAGACAGATGTTGCCTGTAAAAACATGACACTAACAAAACTAACAAACCACTATGAAGGCCATATGTAAGTATGTCCGATGTTGTGTGCATTTTGTGTGTCATTTAATAGTTGGCCAAACTAAACATGCATTTGATATTAAAATATATATTGCAGATGTAGTGTACTCTGTACTATACACTGGTGTCCACACGCCAAAGGTGTTTCACCGCCTTTTACCCAGTTCCTACTGGGAGAGGGTCTGGCAGGAAGATACAGGAATTGAATGCATGAGAATTGTCAGTTGAGTTCATGTTTAAGACATTCAATCTTCCAATGTCCAAAAATGTAACGTGCAACAAATCACAACACATATACCATTAGAAACAACACAAGCAAATATCATAATTTAATTTTTTCCAATTCCAAAATAATGGTTTCTTAACAAAAGAAAACTGCTATGTTTACGGAAGCCCTGAGTCGAAAGTGAGGAAAAAACAATTTTCTAAGTTTGATCTAAATTGTTTTCTTTTCTGTGTTCATGACTGAGAAAAGTACGGGAAAAAAAGGTTTCCCTAACTTACTTTTAGTCCTGTTTAGAATATATAATGATGGTGCACTTCAGCCTCTGGTGGCTGGAATGAATATTACAACAACTAAGACTAAGGCATAAACACAGGAGAGAAAACTATTTCGATCAGAAAATCGATCAAATTGTTTTTCCCCACCTGCCTTTTAGGACTTCCATTCATGTCGCTTTTTGATTTTGGAAAAATAAAATAAGGCTTTAAATTTGGGGTTAGCCATTTATTGTTGGCATTGTTGGACAAAGAGTCCATAATAATCTTTTAGCATGTTGTAATTCAGGTGGTCTGAGAGAAAATTAGACTTTGCCATCTCCTCATTGGTTTTGTTTTCAGGCTTTAGAAAATCTAGCCTGTGACGGGAGGCTTCGGCCAATCACAGATCATTTCAGAGGGAGAGCGTTTCTATTGGCTGTTCTACAAATACAAATGCGCACGTCTCTTCGTTTAAGGTTTTGCTTACCATAGCCAAAGGCTCCAGGCTTCAAGGCTAACCTATTAGAAAGAAACTTTATTGTCCTCCATCTACATACTGTACATTGCATACAGTTAATTGTCCAGGGAGCTGATGTAGTGGACCTCCACTGCTTCAAATTCTGGTGTGTATTTTTTTGCATTCTACCTCCCACAGCTTTAATGTTTTGAACTAAAGGGACAACGATAAATGTTTTTTATATTCAAATATATACTCATCCATACTGAAAGCATTAACACTTAAATATATAATTTCTTACTAAGAAAACTCCCAGTTCAAATCCTGGAATTCCACCAACCAAAACCTTGAAAGTATTTGAAAAGTTGTTAGATGTAATGTTTGAAGTAACTGTGATAAAGTGTGCTTTATTTTAAAAAGGAGCTTAGATGCATTTTACAAAGGAAACAAAACTTGGCGATAATAGGGTGACACAGAGAAAGATAGTTATTGGACGAGCAATTTGGGCTTTACTTTTATGTATTAGGTTAGCTAACTTTCTTTTTTCTATTAACCAATTCATGATATGTAGTTTCAGTCTAATGTAGTAATAATTTTCTTGCCTTTTGCTGATTTTGTTCAGCTCTACGGTTGGTGTTATTGATCGTGGTTGTAAAGAGGTGCACTGAAAACAGAAACAGCCTCAAGACCACCAGTCAGGGCTTTCATTTTTCCATTGGGACGCAACAAACATCTGTAGCTCTGCATGTCAGATGAGCAGAAAGTGAAAAAGGCTTTCCTCCTGCTCCACCTCTATTTGTACAGCCAGACAAGTTGGTTTAATGCAACAAGCTGCTGCCTGAGGACGAAAAAAACACACTTTCTTTAGAGATTACACGGCTTTGTGGTGTGGCAAAATCGTTTACTTACTTTACAAATGGATGTGTGAAAGCTAAAGGTGTGTGTGTGTGTGTGTGTGTGTGTGTGTGTGTGTGTGTGTGTGTGTGTGTGTGTGTGTGTGTGTGTGTGTGCGTGTGCGCGTGTGTGTGTGTTTCCAACATGTCAACATTCACATATAGTGTGTTTTGTTTTTGCTGAATGGCAGAGTGGGATAATGTTGTTAAGCAAAAGCTGGCCTGGATTCTTTGTCTATCAGACGCTGAGGCTACATTTACATTGCTAAGCTTTGGTTTTTAAGTAGAGTTTTGAGCCAAACACAGTCAATGTGCACAAAACTGTTTTAGCTCCAGTTAAAAAACTAATCTGCATTTAAACTAAAATGCCTAAACCACATATCTCATGAAGGTTTGCATACTGCAGGTATACTTGTAGTGTCAGTTTCAGTCATAAAACGAGACGTCATGACCCAATCAGTTGGCGAAACATTGGCATCAGTGTCGGTATTGCCAAAGGTCTACGTTTACAGCCGTTGAGACTGCAACACAACCCTGCAGATTCCAAACCAATACGGGGTCAGAAGTGTTTTTAAATGTCTCCGGTTTAGAGGCTCTGAAACGCCAGAGCAGTGGGAATGCAAGGTGTAAACGTAGCAAAACATATTTGTTTTTTTAACCAAAACGTAGCAATGTACTGTAAATGTAGCTTGAGTACATTTACATGCACACCAATATTTTATTTTATTTTTTTAAACCAGTCACAATCATCTTGGGCAGTGGTACGCCGTACGGAGCAATGGTGCTTCTGCAAAACAGCCTTGAGAGGGAACTTGTTTTGGTTGAACATGTGTTCGTTCAAAAGTTGTTTTAGTCGTGCAACAGAAAACCCAGATTGGACAGTTAGTCAAGCTAGCTGTCTGGATTTAACCTGCAGAGATCTGAGAAGCAGTTAACCATAGTCCAACAAAAAGGATGTTCAAGGCAACGGACATCCGGCCTAAATGAGGTACATCAGGTCAAATTTTTGTATATAGACTGCTGTCACAATGATATTATCTGAAGTCTGGTTCATACCCATCCATCCATCCATCCATTCGTCCGTTCGTCCGTCCATCCATCCGTCTATCTTCATCCGCTTATCCGATGGGGTCGCGGGGTGAGCAGCTCCAGCAGGGGACCCCAAACTTTCCTTTCCCGAGCCACATTAACCAGCTCTGACTGGGGGATCCCGAGTCGTTCCCAGGCCAGGTTGGAGATATAATCCCTCCACCTAGTCCTGGGTCTTCCCAGAGGCCTCCTCCCAAATAGACGTGCCTGGAACACCTCCCTAGGGAGGCACCCAGGAGACATCCTTACCAGATGGCTGAACCACCTCAACTGGCTCCTTTCAACGCAAAGGTGCTGCAGCTCTACTCCGAGCTCCTCACGGATGACTGTGCTTCTCACCCTATTTCTAAGGGAGACGCCAGCCACCCTCCTGAGGAAACCCATTTTGGCCACTTGTACCCTGGATCTCGTTCTTTCGGTCATGACCCAGCCTCCATGACCATAGGTAAGGGAAGGAAACTGACTGGTAGATCAAGAGCTTTGCCTTCTGGCTCAGCTCACTTTTCGTCACAACGGTGCAATAAATTGAATGTAATACTGCACCGGCTGCGCCGATTCTCCGACCAATCTCCTGCTCCATTGTCCCAAGGTATTTAAACTTCTTCACTTGGGGCAAGGACTCATTCCCTACCTGAAGAAGGCACTCTATTGGTTTTCTGCTGAGAACCATTGCCTCAGATTAAATAGGTGCTGATCCTTATCCCAGCCGCTTCACACTCGGCTGCAAACCGATCCACTGAGTGCTGAAGGTCACAGGCCGATGAAGCCATTAGGACCACATCATCTACAAAAAGCAGCAATGAGATCCCCAGCTCACCGAACTGAAACCCCTCCCCACCTTGACTACGCCTTGATATCCTGTCCCTAAATACTACAAACAGGATTGGTGACAAAACGCAGCCCTGGCAGAGGCCAACCCTCACCTGAAACAAGTCAGACTTACTGCAGAGAACCACTCCCGCAGCGCCTCCCACAGTATCTCCCGGGGGACCCGATAATACGCCTTCTCCAGATCCACAAAACACATGTAGACTGGTTGGGCATACTCCCAGGCTCCCTCAAGGACACTTGCGAGAGTGAATATCTGATCCGTTGTTCCACGACCAGGACAGAATCCGCATTGTTCCTTTTCAACCCAAGGTTCAACTATCGGCCAAACCCTCCTTTCCAGCACCTTGGAGCAGACTTTACCAGGGAGGCTGAGAAGTGTGATACCCCTGTAACTGGCACACAACCTCCGGTTCCCCTTTTTGAAGAGGGGAACCATCACAGTCTGCCACTCTTTAGGCACCGTCCCAGACTTCTACCCAGTGTTGAAGAGGCGTGTCAACCAAGCCCCTCCACACCCAGAGCTTTCAGCATTTCTGGACGGATTTCATCAGTCCCTGGGGCTTTTCCACTGTGGAGTTGTTTAACTACCGGCTTCCCTGACCACTGTTGTCCACCAGGGTGTTTGTGGGTTACCGCCCTTTGTGGCATCTAAGACCCTAAGACCACAGCTCCCCACCACAGCTTCAGCAATGGAAACTTTGAACATTGTCCACTCAAGTTCAATGCCCTCAGCCTCCACAGTGATGCACAGAAAGCTCCGCCGGAGGTGTGAGTTGAAAGTCTGTCGTACAGAGGCCTCCTCCAGGCGTTCACAATTTACCTGCACTACCTGTTTGGGCTTACCATAGTCTTCCCCCACCCCCTGACCCAACTCACCACCAAATGGTGATCAGTTGACCGCTCTGCCCCTCTCTTCCTCCATGTGTCCAAAACATACGGCCTCAGATCAGATGAAACGATTATAAAATCGATCATTGACCTTTGGCCTAGGGTGCTGTGGTACCAAGTACACTTATGAGCATCCCTATGTTTGAACAGGGTGTTTGTTATGGACAATCCATGACTAGCACAGAAGTCCAACAAAAGACAACCACTCTGGTTTAGATCAGGGAGGCCGTTCCTCCCAATCACGCCTCTCTCCATGTGTCTCCATCATCGCCCACGTGTGTGTTGAAGTCCCCCAACAGATCTATGGAGTCCCCCACTGGAGCTTCATACAGGACTCCATTTAAGGTCTCCAAGAAGGTCCAATACTCTGAACTCCTATTTGGTGCATATGCACAAACAGTCAGTTCTCCCCCCCACCACCCGCAGGCATAGGGAGGTGAACCTCTTGTCCATCGGGGTAAACTCCAATGCAGCGGCGCTCAGCCGGGGGCTTGTGAGTTTCCCCACACCCGCCCGGCGCCTCACACCCTGGGCAATTCTGGAGTAGTAGGAGTCCAACCCCTATCCAGGAGTACGGTTCCAGAACCGAGACTATGCGTAGAGGTAAGCCACACCAGATCAAACTGGTAGCGCTCCTCCTCCCGGACAAGTTCCGGCTCCTTCCTCGACAGAGAGGTGACATTCCATATCCCCAGAGCCAGCCTCTGCCACTTGGGTCTGGTCCGTCAAGGCCCCTGACCTTCACCGCCATCCATGTGGCAGCGCACCCTACCCCAGCGATTCCTCCCACAAGTGGTGGGCCCATGGGATAGAGCATACACATGTTCTTGTTTAAAAAAAAAAAAAAAAAAATATATATATATATATATATATATATATATATATATATATATATATATATAGAAACCTGGTTAAGTGTACAGATTGCAGAGGTTTTAGGTTTCCCCAGCAGAAACCAATCCCCTTACCCCACTTACAGAAACCAGGTTTCTTATTTAGGTGACCTTCAAGAAATCAAGCTACCACTATAATCCGACAATAACCTGTTTACGTACAGTTAATTCAAACTGAACCAATGGGATGTGACCCAGGTCTCTGCTACGGTAAACAAGGGTTTACTATGTGTGCTGGTGGGGTCTCAGAGGATTTATTTCTATATGTAACTGATCTGTTCCTCCTCAAGCTATAATTCTTGGTGTAATTCAATACAGACCACAACAGCTTTGTCGTCCTTTTGTTGTATTTTTCAGTTATGGCAGCCAGGCCGATCAGATTCAGAATCAGGCCGTTTGCAGGTTACAAAACGCTAGTCGCACACACTACTTTTTTGTTGAAGATGCCACGATCAGACAGAGTGATGCCAGTCGCTTCTCTCTGGAATCCTTGTTAGGAAACAACTGCATCACCCGTCGTCAGCCAAACGTTATTTTGCTGTGAAGTTAAATGACATTGTGCGATTTTTCCACTCCTGACTTCTTTTGCTAGTTTTTTCAATTTGAGATAGACATAACATATCAGTTGTTGTTACCGCTAATTCGACTGGCTTACCGCTATGCTTGAACAAGCGTAAAGACAGGGCCATAAAAATGGCAGCAAACATCATTATATTAAAGCTTGCTCATTTAGACCTATAGGTAATGTCGATAGGCTAATGAACACTTAGACTGTGTTGCCTACATTATAAGGCTCAACTATGTTTTGTGGATCAAGTCAGATTTCTTACAAAGAAATTGGCCAAAAATGGCTCTTTTGGTAGGTAAGGTTGCTGAACCATGCACTAGTGTATTCCCCGCTGGCTAACTAGTTGGCAGTTACAGTCGCTAGCTAACTAATTGTACAGCAGTTCACCAACTATCCTCAAGATGCTCAATTAACTCTGCCAGGGGATATCATGGCCCTCTCACAGACCCTGAGGCGCACAATGTCTATTGAGGTCTTGAAATGTTTGTGTGAATGTAAAAAAGTAAAAAAACAAGAGTGTCGACCAAGAAGTTTTATTTTTTCAATAAATATTCAGTGAGCTCTGAAATCCCAAGGATGCTGTGGGAGGAAAAGACAAGATAATAAACTCCAACTCTTATCAAAGCACCTCTTCTAATTGTATTAATGGCTTGGATGTTTGGGTTAGATGTACTCAGCTGGGTATTACTGTGTGTGCTTAACATATTGTGTTATGAACAGCCAAGAGGACAGTCTTTGTGCTCTGCCCAACCTGCTTTGAGTATTTGTGTAGGTGTTTTCCTTATTGTGCTTTAGAGATATGGTCGATGGTCCATGTCAGTCAGCATCTGCAGCCAATTAAAGCACGTACAACAGTTCATTTCTGTTGGATAGATATCCGTCTGTTGGGGTACTGAAAAACCAGACCAACCTACCAACCAAACCAGAACTATAGGAAGAAGAAGACATGAAAGGTGTTTATGCTCAGAGTAGAAGCAAAGCTTGCTCCACAGAAGAAAGTAGCAGTTTAAAGTATTTAACTGTTTTGTAATTACAAACCATTGTGTCCTCCATACTAAACAACAAAGTATGCAGTCTATTATTCTCCTTTAATGGTCCATGACAGCGTTTTCACATCTGATATCGCTCAAGGAGGGCGCCATGGGTAAGCTTTGTGACTCGCAAGACCTTTTACTGGCGTTCACTAACGTGTTGAGGGAAATATTGAGGTTGAATTGTGGAAAGGCACTTGAACGTAGAGTTTTCCCCAGTGTTTTAGTGCCAGAGTTTGGAAATGTAAGTTTTACATCCTGCTGTACATATGCATCTTTTTCATTGGAAACCAATGATGAAATGTCATACGCACCACTGAATTTGTCAATTACTGCTGAACAAAGGTAGAAAAACAGATACTTAATTTATTTTTTTAAGCAATTTGTTTTGGCTTTTAATTGGTGTTCATTCCATTAGGCAGACCAAAGGGGGCTAGAGAGAGCTAAACAACATGCATCAAAGGTCATTAACCAGAACTGAAGTTGGAAAGTTGTGAATAACTTGGTCTGCACCTTAGCTCCTAGTCCCCCATAAGGCAACCTATAATTTTCTATTAAAGCGCAGATGATATAAAAGAAGTCATTTGATTGGATCTATAAAAGAGTTGGCACAGGATATAATTATTCCATTTGCTGTATTTCATTGTAATTATATTGGCTCACACGGACCCTCTTTCAGGGGAAAATGGTTTACCAGTTCTGCACAAATTTAGTGTGTAGTATGTTAGCTTGCTGTGCGTGCGTGCGCTAACGGTATGTGTTGATTTTGCTGGGTCTGAGAAGACAGCCAATTCAATGACTGACCAGTGCGTATTAAGACAAAGTTTACCTTAAGTTACACATCTCTACTTTTTTATTTTTTTTACTTAACCCCAACCCTCTTCTCCCCTTACTGCATTCTTGTGTGTGTGACAGTGATCCGTGGCCTGGAGCTGAAAAGGACAGGAGGAGTAGATGTGCAAAGGAGAAACAAAGGAAGGGAGGAAGAAGCATCAGGATGGAGGTGGAAAAGGGAATGATACATGGAAAGAAGGAAGATGTGGCTCAAGGAAAGTTATGAGAGGAGAAAAAGAGAGGTAGGGAAAAAGAAAAGGGGAACATGGAAAACAAACATGAGAAAAGGAGAGAGAGAGAGGGAGAGAGAGATAAAGGAGCTTTTACTCCTGTCTGGATCAAATTTCTACCCAGTTTGATGGGTCATTGCTTACCTTTTTAGCCCCACGTTTTCTCTCACTCACAATACACACACACACACACACACACACACACACACAGAAACACGCACACTGACAGTCCATTGTTAAATAAGAAACTTAGGTGACCCATACAAACACACAAAAAAGGAGGAAGAAATTATGAAGATTTTAAAACAAGCTTTAGGAATATTTTTTAAAATTTCTGAAGTGGAAAAAAGCCCACAATGAACTAATTAAAAGAAAACTGGAAGACTTAAAACCCATGTATACAATATTAAAGGGCTGCTCAGTAGAAGTTTTCCCAGCATAACATTTGTGACTTTTCCCTCAGGGCCTCTCCATTCCTTGGCTCAGTTGTTGGCTCAGTCTCATATTTACACTCTTCTAACACACACACTTTCACTCAAACAACGCCATTATGTACCTATCTTGCTCTTTCCTTTGCTTACACACACATGCTCTCTCTAACACATTTAATCTGTGAGCAAAAAATGCACTCTTCTTCTTCACACTGATCTCATGAAATGGCATATGTATGACATGCCAATGCATATTGGCGTGTTATTAATAAGTATACTCGCTTTTTAGCTCATTTGTCAATGCCCGTTTGGCCTCCATTGACCTACATTGCCTTGCGATAGCGTGTGAATTTAGTCCGTAGCGCGTAGTATGAAAGGGCGGAAATCTGCAGAAGGAGGTTGGTCAGGTTGGTGGACGGGTTAAACACAGGACTTTCACCCAGGGATTGTGGCCCACGTGTCACGTTTCCTAAACTCAACCGTCGCTTTCTTCTCGCAATAACACGCCAAGTGTCTTGTATGTTTATGCCCGCTGACATACACGCTCACATAGCTCAAAATGTGTACACATAACACACACAACACATAACACACCATGACTTGTTTACGCAAAGTCATGATGTCACGTTGGTTGCATACACACAGCATCTTATCAAAGGCTGAGAATCTGCTGTTGTTCACAGTATAGTGACCACAAACAGAAACACACACATATACACACACGCAAGTACTCAAAAACAAAGCTTTTAGCACACAGTGACATTCACACATGAATATATCCAAACACATCCATGGACACCCATTCATATGATTGTCTCAGAGGGATTTTCCACCGCTGTAGGGCTTGTCTGTTTGTACACAGTGTCTCTGCTCTTTCTTCCTGGAACATACTACGCTCACATTGTGTTTGCATTCAGTCTGTTCTGGGCTCTTTTTTTTTTTTTACCAAACAACTAAATATAACATTATTTCAGTCTGTTATTGAGACCTCTAGCCTTCATTATAAAATGTTCCATTCCACAGAATTTAATTTCTGAAAGTGCCTCATTTATCAAATTCCTCGTCCTCAAACCCCCAACCAACGGGGTGGTAAAGCGCAGCGAGGCACATTTCTGAGAACCAAAACAATGCAGCAATTAATGGCTACCGAACACAGCGTCAGATGGTTTTAATAATTGTGTATAAATTGCTTTCAACACAGAACAAACAAAAGACAGAAATACTCTTGCAACATAAAGTTTTTCACTCTGTCTGCTGCAGATGTTTGTCAGCTCATTGAGTGATAGTGTCAGTACAGTATGAGATTAAGAATATCACCAGGAGCTCCTCGTCTACAATTTCTCTAGAAAAAATATCCTCCTTTGCAATGACCGTTGAATGCAGTATCAGGCTGTTCATTTCTTATTTAACTGCCACATGTGACTGAATGTTTAGGAATAAAGTTTATTCAGAGTACCCACCGAAGATTGTTGAAAACATTGAATATAGCATTAAGCGAGGCATAATCTGGATCAACGGAAGTACATTTCCATGTCTGCTTTTTTTGTGTGTTGCCACATGCTGAAAAGGGCAAGATTTTCAAAGAATACTGTAGGTTTACAGCAAATGACTGTATCCAATGAATCCAGCTAATTTAAATAGATTATATTGTATTGTGTGAACAGTTAACTTCATTTAATATTGTTTGTGGCATTTTTCTTATGCGGGGTACAAATGTTCCACCTAAACAAGTTCCTTCCTGAGACCATTTTGCAGGGCCACCGTCTCTGCGTCCGGAGCTTAGCATCGGCCAAGACGATTGAGATAGGTTGAAAGAAATGCAAACAACCCAGAGCATTTTTTCCTCCTATCCTATAATGTATAAGTTCCGAGGAAATGTTGAAAAGATTTAAAAGATACATAGATTTGGAGACTTCAAAGACGTTTTTCCTAAGACTCAGTTCAAATGACAGCTCATCTAGATAAGTGACAGCTGCTGCCGGAGGCACAAACTTGTCCAGTTGAGTCAAGTTGAGTATCACAGCTCAAGAAAAGTGAGGATTGGCTTTGTCTCAATTACCATCATCCCTCCCTCTTTCTTTCTCTCATTTACATACAGACATACACACAGACCATCTGTTGTCAGGGCAAGTCCAATGCCACGCATCGCTAACCTAGCGTGGGACCATGTAGCGGGACATAGAAACGGGAGAGGACAGAAAAAAGGGGAAAGGTGGCAAGAGAGGAGGAGAGGACGGGAGAGAAAAGGGACGAGAAGGCAGGTGGAGAAATGAGGAGGGTAATTTAAGGCCACAGGTTTAGTTTACCTGCCCTGGCAGCCAGACGGCAGGAGAGCTGCTGCCTTAGATCACTCTGCCAGATAGCAGAGAGGGAAGCAAAAAAAGAGTGTGTGTGCGCTTGGGCGCGTGCGTGTGTGTACAAGAGCACCAGAGAGTTGTCGGGTTAGATTGCCTGATAAGTCAGCAGTTCCCATATGGGAGTAGGAAGGTAACCGGTAACACTAGAATAAGTGGTCCTCCTGGAATAAATAAAGGCTTCTCTTCAATGAAAAAGGAAGGGGAATTTGGAAGGCAATTGAAACGTTTATAGAGCTTTGGTGGAAGCTGAGTGAGCCTCTAGTTTTAATGGTTTGGAGTAACAAGCATTAAAATATTTAAACAAAATCAAGTCAACTTGAAAAGATTAATGCCGTTACAGAAGAAGGTTAGTTGCATACAGACAACAAGGACGATATCGGCAGTGCGTGTGGACATATGAATGGGATTAAATAAAGAAGCCTATGCTAGACTTTCCAAATTTCATCTGGCTGTTTGGATCAATAGAAAGAGGCATTACTGGGGTTTGTGACACTTAGGAAAAGGTTTCCCTCCACCCATTTATCCAAATGCCTTTTTTCTTACAAAATGATGTCCCATCTGGAGCCGTCCCACCAAACATCCTGCTTTAATAAACACATGCTTTGGTCCATATGGGAGCATATTTTTAACAGCAGCCAGTTCATGTCATTTTTTGGAAATTATGCTGCCATATATTATGGATAAGGAGAACAGAAAAGGTACTTTGCATGTCTATAACGTGGGACAGGTGCGTCGGAGGACGACAAATAGTACAATGCAGATGTGAAATAATGCTCTTCCCAAACACTTTTCTTTAGTTATCCATAATATATGCTGCTAAGAAACTCCCACACACTGTCTAACTTGCAAAGATAAATGTAATAGTTGGCAATGTATAGGTGCTAGACCCTCCACAGGCAAAATAATTGAATAACACCCAACACAAATTCTATACATTTTGTTATTGATCACAACGTAATAAAGTATGAAGTAATTGTCCTTTACATTTTTTTGTGGTGCCCTTTGTTGTGATTAGTATGATTTGTAGTCTGTATATCTATTGATGTAAGGTACCAGCAAGTCTTGGAACATGTCTATTTAGGAATACTTTTCATATTTTTTATTTGCATTTATTATACAAAAATCTTCATCCCTCTATTATAGATTTCAAACTTTAAGTTTATGTTGACTTTGGACAAAAGAGGTAGTGTTTTTACTACAGCTGCTGTCGTAAAGGTTTTTTTCTTCTTTTCTTTACGGTGCTGTATTGCCCACTGAATATAACTTATGCTCGGACAGAAAATCATTTACAATTTACAGTAAGAGAATAAGTTACAGTTACATCGCTGCATGTGGTAACTTGTATTGTCTGAATGTATTGTGAGCTAAACCGGGTATCACTGTTACTGTGTCACAAGCCAAAGCATTAAGAGTTTGTTGTAGCAACTAACGTAATCATAACATTTCATGAAACTTGCTTTAGGACGCTTTACACAGGTACAGGGGGACAAAGGACAAGAAAATAGTAGGCCAACACAAACACGGAATAAAAGGAATTAAACGGTCGCACTAAATGGAATCTGGATGTAGGTTACTGACGTACAACCTCATTGCGCATTGTACAATAGACATATTACATACCTGAGGGCCAATTCGGAGTGGGTTATGAATCATTTATAATCCTGTAATTGTCTCCATCTGTTGAAAGCCTGACCGAGTGTGACCAGGATCAGCCATAGCTACAGCGGATAACTTCTAAAATAACATTAGAATACTATTAGGCCTATATACGAAATCTAAATACGCTGTCTACCTGCCGCAAATCAATCTGGGACTTTGTTCTTTTCACTGTTAGTCTCATCTGCTGTTACAGGTCATTTATGATCATTATATGGAAAAATTTCACAATTTCAGAAACATTAAAAAGTTACATATAGTAACTTTAAGCTTAAGCTTTATCTAAAGTAATGGAAATGTGAATGAACGTTGTGTCATTTTGCCTTATTTCATGTAAGGCACATGATTGGTGCAGACAAACAGTCACCTCCTACAACAGATGGCTTCTCAGTATGTAACACCATTTTCCTGAGGAAAGTCTAGTCCTGAAACGTTGCCGAGTATTAAACGAATCTTTGCAAGTTAGAGTTGTGCGGGAGTTTCTTGGAAGCGTATATTAAGGATCAAAAAAGAAAAGTTTGTGGGAAAAGCATCAAGTTTGATCGTATTAATTGGTCGCCTGATTCCACTTAACGTTTGGCTTTGGGAGAACAGCTGCCGTCATTTTGTAAGAAAATGTCATTTGAAGATGATGGGTGGAGGGATGGGATGGGGGTATCTTTGGTCAGAAATATTACCACCAGTATGGTCCTGTAAGGTTTCTTTCAGTAGCACTGTGTCTGGTGTCAGAGAAGTGCACACACATGTCAAAAGACTAAATTAACTGCATGTTAAGATCCCAGAAGAGAGATTTGTGCTACATTCGCTGACACATTTACTGTGTGGATATTGGAGGACTTATGCTGTTATACCGGGCTTTAGTTTCTCTCAACACATTAACCTGATATGTGGAAACAAAGTCATGGCCGAACAAGAAAAGTTATGTTCAATGAGTTTCACGGAGTGGCTGCTTCACATCTTTAACAGTCAGAGTCGAGGCTGATAACAGAAAGCAAACACCCTCATTTGTCTCATGTTTTGACGTTCAGTGGTTATATTTTGAAGGGCCATGGCATGACTTGTAGTTTTCTCTCATGAGAGTAGGAAAAGTTTACTCTCCAAGGCCAAAACTGACAAAGTACAGCCTGGGAAAATGCAGCAAATCAAAATATTACTACTGTGGATTTGTGCTTGACATATTGTGGATAAATCCAATACATAAAGACGTTGTAAATGTTTAATTTAGGCTTAACTCGAGTAAATGTTTTTTTTATTATGTTTTTTTTCGGGTTGTCCCTCCGTCCTTCTCATTCTTATTCTTACGCGATATCTCAGGAACGCCTTGAGGGAATTTCTTTCCAATTTGGCACAAAAATCCACCTGGTCTCACGGATCAGATGATTTTATGGCCATTATTCAACACCATAACTCAGGAACAGAAGGGGAGACATTTGATCGGATACTGAATTGGTGACAATAATTGTATAGATCTTCTATTCTGCTGGGTTGAAGCTGAGTGTGAAGCATTCCGCGTTTTAGAATTTCAAAGCTTTTTTGCAGCAACATCCATATTTAAAGCGTTGTAACTTCAAATTTTCAAGCTCGAAACTCGGACAACCTTGCAGTACCCCGAGCTCAAGATTCAACATGGCTGCTCCATGCATCAACAGTTCAACTTACCCATTCAACTGAAAAAAAAAAATAAGTCATATAACCATTCCAATGACTCCGAAGCTGTTCAATTAAGGTAAATTAAGCTAAAAAGAAGGGGAAAAGGGGATTTAATTCCTTGGATCAGGGAGGCCCCAAAATCATGGTTGCAGCTGTCGCCATGGTCCCACTACACCTCCTGCAATGCCCTGTTACATCCTGCTATGCCTTGTAACGCCGCACAGTGCCCTCCTATGCCATGAACTATTACAAAGAACTACTACATACTACTATTTTTTTTTGTGACTGTTATTGCCACTCTTCATTGTAACCCCAACCGGTCGTCAGACACTGCCTACCAAGAGCCTGGATCTGACCGAGGTTTCTGCCTAAAAACAAGTCTTTCCTCGCCACTGTCGCACTGTTGCTTGCTCTGGAGGAAACTACTAGAACTGTTGGGTCCTTGTAAATTCTGGAGTGTGGTCTAGACCTGCTCTATCTGTAAAGTGTCTCGAGATAATGCCTGTTATGAATTGATACTATAAATAAAATAAAATTGAATTGAATTGAAATTATTTTTTGCATATTTAGTTTTGTTGTGCATGATCAAAAAACATCCCTCGCTCTGCTTTTTTCATAAATCACACCCTGCCTGTTCACGAGGCAGTTATTCTAATTTAACCTGGAGCCAGGATAGAGAAAATATGACTTCTCAAAAGCATTCAGGTAACGCAAACCCATTTTAATGCCGTCAATTTTTTTATTGCGAGATTAACGTTCTTATTTATAATTTTATGATTACTTTCGTAACCCAGCAATCTCACACACATTCTAGCATGAACACACACATACACACACACACACACACACACACCTGCTCTAAAGAGAAAAAAACTGGCTCGTAAAACATGCAGGAAACATATTGGTTGCTGGACAAAAGCTAAATGGTTTTGCATTTTGGTCACCTTAATAATTGTTGTTGCAAAATAATGTCGCTGTTGGGTGGAAATATTGTATGTCCAAAATCGATGATCTTCAGGAATGAAAAAAGGTTAATCTGAAAATACTGTATATATTGAGTTTAGTCTATGTCTATGATGTTCCACTTCCGGTTTTGCTCTGCCAGATTTCACTCATTTAGGCCGGATATTCTTGGGCTCTCTTTGTGTTGGCATTCTAAACTCTAGACTCTAGTTTTCTGTTGCACAACTAATACTACTTTAACAAACTCACACAGGGAATTTCCTTCCAGAGGCTATCTGGCAGAGGCTTCATTGCTCCATCTGGCGCTTAGCGCCACCCAAGACAATTGTGATTGGTTTAAAGAAATGCCAATAAACCAGAGCATGTTTACTCCCATCCCGGAATGCTGTGAGGACTAGCCTGACTAGGAAGGTCTGGCAGTGTGAGACTCCACTGAGCTATTTACCTCTGACAAAGTCAATATGTGTAAAACCCACAGACCGACGTAAAGGGTTACCAATAGCATTGATTTCTGAAAAAAAATTAAATGACGAAATATGGAGATACAAGGTTTCTGCCTGACAGTGACAAAATAATTAATGAAACATTATTCAACAGAATCATAAAATATCCTTATAGTAAAATGTAATCTATATATAAAAAAGCAAAAATTACACAATTATTAACAGGTGCTTTCATTGTCATTTGTATTGATATTGTTCCTTGTGTATTAGTCTGATCTTTATATTCAGTCGAGTTGAACACAACATTGATGGGAGCAGAGAGTTTGCCTAAACTTAAGGAAGCACAGACCTTTAAAACCATCCTGCATTAACTGCATTAGTGTTTGCTATCACCACAACTGCACAGCAGCATGCTTTCATACCATGACACTATGTCTCATTAAGGCAACAGGTCATAAAGTGCATGCTGAGAACAGGGGAAACATACAATGGAGAGGAAAAGGGTGTTGCCTGTGAAGAATTACGTGGGAATTGAGAGTGACAAAACAGTAGGCAATCAACAGTAGAGGTAAATTCAGACAGGAAGGGTGTAATGTATGAAGACAAAGTATGCTGTGAAGCCTCTGCCCTGGGAAAGCAGGGAGGGATTTATTCATTTATTCAGTTATTTGCGTCCTCAATCACCAACCTGATGTGTTTCTTTTACTCTTCACACTAAGCTGCAACGTGCAGGACAGCAGTCCTCACTTAGCCTGGAAATCCAGACCCAAATCCGAAAGATTAGTGTCTGGCATTGAGTAATGAAAGTTGCCCATCTCGAGGGGCGGCACCAAGCGTGCATTTGAAAATGCGTCTCTGCACGCAATTGGATAACACTATGACCAATCACACAACAACACACAAGGTGACATATACATAACCCCAAACGCTTAGCTACCAGCGGAGCTAACTGATAGATTAAACTGTCGTCATCTGTTTAGCTCGCCTCTGGCCCACCTATATCAGATACACCAATGTGATTGGTGCAGCTCGGCTCTGGCCCACCTATATCAGATCAGCAATTTTCTGGGGGTACTGTATGCATGGGAATTTGCCTTTTCTGGTCTACGTACATATCCTTGTCTCTGCTGAATTATTTTTATCCCTGGTGGGGACAAAATAGGATCAAAGGGATCAGTGCTACATTACCAATAGACCATATATTATACCAAAAATTGAAGTATTTTAAACTAAGTAAAGCGCTGTAACAGGAACCGTCAATAGTGCAATAAGATCCGGGTGGTAGTTGCTGGTTGTATTGAGCTCCTACAGAGCTCCGGGACACCGGTTACCAGCAGCTTTATTTGTATTGCACAATTCAGCAACAGTGCAATTCATATTGTGTTATATAAAACATTAAAGAGCAGTTAAAAACTTTACAAAGTTGAAGATATACGAGAATAAAAGTTATAGTTTTGTAAAGAAATTAACAATTATTTAAAAAATGGCAGCATTAGAACGAAAGGTCTTTAGGGTTGCAGCGGATCGGCAGTTTTCTGGGAGTTTGTTCCAGATAAATGTGGTGCAGAAAAGGTGAACACTGCTTCTCCCTGTTAAATTCTGACTCTGGGGACAGAAAGCAGACCTGTCGCAGACCATCTGAGAGGTCTGGATTGATGTTTAGTGCTTTGTCAACCAACAGAAGTATTTTAAAATCAATTATTTGAGGCACAGGAAGCCAGTGTAAAGACTTCAGAACAGTAGTGATCCACTTCCTTGGTTTTCATGAGGACTCGAACTGTAGTGTTTAGCCGCCAATAGGTGACTGTGAGCCGGCTACAGGCACCGCCAGTTGACAGCCCTTTCAGGGGCCACGGCAGCTGAATTTAGCCAGAAAAAGTGATCATCATGTAGTGATGATGACTGTTAAGTTTAGGCACTAAAACGACTAGTTAAGTTTAGAAAAAAATATTGTAGTTTGGATTAAAACACTCCAGAGGAACAAATGTGCATTTCCTGGGTAAAAGTATTTGGTTTTTGCCGCAAAGTGAACTCCGCTCTCCGGCTTGAAAGAGATATCTTATGTTGATACCACATTGTTCTATTTCATTTTGAGATTGTTTTCCATTGGCTATTGAAGTTCATAAATGTGTGTGTTTTGGCATGGCTGGCCGTGTGGCTCTATATCAATGGTATTGAAATGTGGATTTAATCCTTGTGTTTCTTGCAGTCCCTTAACGTCCCTTAAAAGGACTACAGGTCTTGCACAGTGACAGCAAAACAGCTTTGCATGAAGTACATTTTTACATGAAGCACCTGTCGGTTTTGTCCCATTGGCATGCATGTCACCTCAGGGTGAGTGATGCTGGCCATCTGTGGGCTGTTGCCGGGTGTGGCTGGGTGGGACGTCTGTGACAGCGTGACAGTGTGATTGGGCTGCCATTGTGTTAAAAAATCCTTTAATAACGTTGCTCATGTAACATTTGTCAATTAAGTGTAGTGAGAAAAACGTGTTATCAACAGAAAAATAAGTCTATACTAAAACTCTATAAAATAAATCAAAATAAATTAATTCTCTTATGTGTCAATAAGCTTCAATGCCTGTCGGTGGATGTTCTCACCGCCAGTGTTGACTGACATCTAAGACAGGGCTTCTCAGAGTCCCGACCAAGGTCCGCATCGGCACAGAACGGCAAATATATCCGCTGCAGATCCACTCTCGCTGAGACCGGGGCTCAGCGCCTAAGACGATTGTGATTGGTTTAACCCTTGTGTTGTCTTCCCGTCAAAATTGAAAATCAACACTCTTGTTACGCTTTTTGTCGATTAATTTTTAATTTTTAATTTTTTAAAATTTTTGTCCCTTTTTGCAACACTTTTTTCAATGTTTGTTACTTTGTTTGACGTTTTCAACACTACGTAACACTAACTTTTTAAAATTAAGTTTTAGTTAATTTTGGAATTTATGGTCAGTAAACCTCATTTATAGGAAATTATACCTAATGTTTGAGTTAGAAAAGCAGAAATTAATTTGACAAAAATTAAAGGAATGGATGTTGATGGATAATCACAGACTGGAATATATCAACTTTTACTCAATACTATTTCAAAACCACTTCAATTTGTTTTTCAGATGCTATAAAATTGAATAAGACACCCCAAAATTAATGAAAGTAGAGATTTGTACTTGCCAAAGAGCATTGTGTGGAATTAATCATGTTATTTTAGGTAATTACAATTAAGTAATAATTAAAAAGAACATTGATATAGGAAAACATGAGGGTTAAAGAAATGCAAACATCCCAGAGTGGAGGGGGGTATAGGTCTGGCATTGCGAGACCAGTACATTTATAATATTCAGCATTTGTTTTATTATGATGTTAAATTTGTATTGCACAAAGACAGCAGGCACAAAGAACCAAGGCTAACTGGTGTCCACATTCTGAGTGGAAGCTAGTTAGCCTAAATTCCTCGCTAAGCTAACATTTGCATTGATTCCCACTAGGTGATACTCATGTTCACACTCAGTGGCGATGGCTCAGTATGGCTAAACAGTGCAACAGGGAGGTTGAAACAGTTCATAGACGAAATAGTGGACTTGATTATTGATGGGATGGACAGCCCCCCTCAAATATCTCCACAGCAAGCCCCTTACATTTTATTACATGTCCTGTCAAATACTTGGCAAGAGGAAACATCAAGGGGACATTTTCATAAGGTTGCTACAGTGAATGTAAAGCCAAAAGCAGCAACAACTGTGCAGTTTCCAGATAACAGAGTAAAGTGATACAGCATAGAAAGAGAGAGGCTTCTACCGAGGAACACATACACACACATATACACACATACAGGAGAAAGGAAGAGAGAATGAACAGGCATTCATTGTCACCTTGACTTTTGGTCTTTTGTTTTCACGGCTGGAGGGTCAGAGGGTGCAGAGGGTCTCAGGGTATACAAGGGGTCACAGGGTTTTTATTTATTTTTATTTTATTAGTTTATTTGTCAGGGTCGGACCACGCACAGTTCAAGCCCTGTACCAGAGTTAACTATACAGCTAATTTCTATCTGTTGTTATATATGTTATATCTGGTACCTGGGCAAGTGAGTTAAAAGGACAATATACACAATACTTTCAAAACAGATATAAACTTAACAATAAATAACATATAACAAGCATTACATAACATATAAACAAGAATACAAAAATATATAAATTCCATGTTATAGAAAGATCAATGGTCACATAGGTGATTTGCCTTCAGCCAAGTCTCTAAGGACATTTAAGGACGCAATCTCTAATGTGAAGTGGAATTAAGTTCCACTTTTCTACTGCTGTAAATGAAAAAGCTGATTGACCAAATGTAGTCTTGTAATTGTAATTGAGTGTAACAGTCGCCACTTCCAGAAGCCTTGGAGACCCTTACATTATCTCTGCATAATGAAACACTTTGCTTGAGTGGGGATGGTCCAAGATCATGGGTCAACGCCGGATTCATCTTTGTTACAAAATGAGCATGTGTGTTTCTGTGCTGGACTTCCAAGAAATCATTCTTAAAACCTTATGATTGGGGATGTAAAGTTCCATGTAATTTGTGTGAGGGGTCCATGTAAGGGAAGCCCATTGCTCCTATAAATGTAATTTAATAGGATTAAATTAATTCAATTTTTGATTTTTGACTTGGATCCGCATCTAAATGGGTTCTTTCTTGACCCATGCTATACCATTCCACTGAAATGTCATGAAAATCTAGCCAATAGCTACAATAGGCCTACAGTATGACCAATGTACTCACAGTGTGACCACAGTGTGCCCAATGTTTGGAAATGTTATTATTTTGAGCTAATGCTAAGTTACTGGTATTGTGGTTTTCATATTGTATTTTGCATTGTTGTATATTGTTCCAGCTAACCTCAGTTGGCCAATTGTCTAAATGTCTGAGTACTTGCCATGGAAGACCAGCCAACAGACTGATTGTTTTTTTTTGTGTGCCCACAGTATGCCCAATGTGCTCGCAGTATACTTTCAATATAAAATTGGGCCTCCTATGGACACCAGTGTTGGATAAGGAGAGGACCTAGGACATCAAGATTATGGATTCCAGGTCCACAACCGAAATCTGCAACGAACGAACGAACCACTTAGTCTACTCTGTATGCGTAACGGTATGATGATAACATTTGCTTTTTAAATGATCTATAATGTTTTTACATATTTATTAAATGCCCACATTATATTCAGTGTGTCCACAGTATGTCCACAGTATGCCTAATGGTGTGCCCGCAGTATGCCCAATCTTCCCACAGTGTGCCCAATGTTTGCCCACAGTATACCCACAGTATACCCAATATGCTTCTAGTGTGCCCACAGTATGCCCACAGTATACCCACAGTATTCCCAATATGCTTACAGTGTGCCCACAGTATGCCAACAGTATACCCAATATGCCTACAGTGTGCCCACTGTATACCCACAGTATACCCAATATCCTTACAGTGTGCCCACAGTATGCCGACGGTATACCCACAGTATAACCAATATGCTTAGTGTGTCCACAGTATGCCCACAGTGTACCCAATATGCTTACAGTGTGCCCACAGTATACCCACAGTATACCCAATATGCTTACAGTGTGTCCACAGTATGTCCACAGTATGCCTAATGGTGTGCCCGCAGTATGCCCAATGTTCCCACAGTGTGCCAACGATATGCCCACAGTATACCCACAGTATACCCACAGTATACACAATATGCTTCTAGTGTGCCCACAGTGTGCCCACAGTATACCCAATATGCTTACAGTGTGCCCACAGTATGCCCACAGTATACCCACAGTATACCCACAGTATACCCAATATGCTTCTAGTGTGCCCACAGTGTGCCCACAGTATACCCAATATGCATACAGTGTGCCCACAGATACCCAATATGCTTACAGTGTGCACACAGTATGCCCACAGTATACCCAATATGCTTCCAGTGTGCCCACAGTATACCCAATATGCTTCCAGTGTGCCCACAGTATACCCAATATGCTTACAGTGTGCACACAGTATGCCCACAGTATACCCAATGTGCTTTTGAGAACCCTACTTTTTTTGGGTGCATTTCCAGCCTTGATTTTCATTGGACAGTAGAAGACATGGAAGGGGAGAGAGAGGGGGAATGACATGCAGCAAAGGGCTGCAGGTTGGAGTCAAACCTTGGTCCGCTGCATCGCCATTAGTAGGCCATTCTGATAGATACAGTATTTCCCATCTGACAGAATGAACAATTTTACTTTTAACCACATTTATAGGGGAGGTGGGCCATTCTGATAGGTATTTCCCACCTGTCAGTAGCTACCCTACTTTAAACCACATTTCAGAGAAGGTAGGCCATTCTGATAGATACAGTATTTCCCATCTGACAGAATGATCCCACAGTTTACCCAATGTACCCACAATAGTGTTTTTTGGGGGGTTTTTTCAGTGAAAGTTATTTCACAGGGAGCCTCTTTTTTTGTACAACCACATTCTGATCTGTTGGCCACTGAGCGTCTTCACTGGAGCAGTTTCTCTTTCATTTTTCCCAACAAGGTTTTATCCTGTTGAGCCGGGAACATCAGACTTCAACGTGATTGGTTCCTGGGCCGTAACCGAAGCCGGTTGAAAACAGGCTTCTTTGGTCTACTCTTTCTGCGTAACGGTAAGATGATTACTTTTACTTTTTATGGCTCTCTTGTGGTATTGTCTTAGTAGTTAATTATTGTCTGCTGTTTAGTGCATAATGTGGTGTAGCTCTGTATTGTGTGAATTTACCCAATAGTTTTGGTCATGCTTACCGTTGTTTACCTGGTGTTTGTGCCGCCGCACACCCAATTACATGGTTGCAAATGTGCCCACTGTATGCCCACAATGTGCTGGACTAAGACTTGAGCTGACTTGAGTTGCTATTTTCTGGACTTGGGCCTCGAGGGGACTCGCACACTGATGACTTGGACTTGAACTGGGTTTTTATGAAAATGGACTAGAGCATTCATAAAATAACTCAGAAGTTGGATGAAGTAGTAGTAAAATAGTACTACTAGTATAAGTAGTAGTAGTAGTAAGCAGTAGAGTAGCCAAAACCGCATTCACAGTATTTGTTTTATTGTTTATCCCTCAGGACCTGGTGGTTGTGTTGAGAGAGAGAGAGCAAACACCACCGTACCTTGTATATGCCGTGTGTGTGTGTGTGTGTGTGTGTAAGATAGTGGGGCTAGGAATTCCTTCAACATAATACACCTGGTGACTAAGTCGATAAGCATCTTTACTATGCTTTCATCCAACCCAAATGTTTTCACTGCGTGTTGTTGTTGCAGTGGCTATAGATTATCTGTAGTGCTTGTTACAAGCACTGTAAAAGAGTTTATTTTCTTTGCACTGTTTTTTTTTACCCTCCAGTATCTCTGGCAGTGGTCGTCTTTAAAGGCCCAAGAAACTCTCACTCATTTTTTCTTTTTTGCTACTGAAAGGAGCTGGCTGGAACTTCATATTTAGCGCTGTCATCCCAGCCGCCTTTGCCTCAATAGAGCATTTTCATGTCACATTGTCAGATATCTTTTCAAGCATTATTTACTCAGTAAGCTTTTTCCAGCACCGCCCTGCCTCTCATACAGTTTCCTTACAGTCTAACCTGGGCGTGAGCCGCACGTAAGCACCACTTAGCTGTCTTATGTAAAACCTCCATAACTGTCCATACTGGGTCCATTTGAGCTGTGCATTGAAAAGAGTAACTGTAAGAGCAAAACAACATCAGGACAACATTTTTTCATTATATGATTATGTTATTGTTGACATGCCACATACATTCACAGGCTTTATAGAATTCAAAACTATAACTTGTCACATCATATTAAGTGAGCCGAAATGTATTTATTCACCAGGAACATCATTTATTTTTCACATCAGCATAGAAATTATCCCACTGCAACTTTGCATCCTAGCATCTAAGCTAACAAGCTACAGGTATACTAGTGTAGCATTTTAGCTATGCAAGCAGCGTGGCTCTCAAGATTGGACACCTAATCCAGATTTAACAAAATGGATGAGAAACTGACTTTGTATGGAACCCTGAGGAAGAATTCTACTGACTTTGGGGATTCCTAATTTTAAGATTTGGATGCATTAGCAGGGAATTTTGTACAGGCATATATGGTTCCCAGGAGGTTAATTTAGTGATCACGTTACCCCTCGGGACCAACTGTGTACTTTTACGTTTTCAAGTAGCTTTTAAAATCTGTAATTTTACTTTTACTTAAGTATGTTTTGTTGAAAATATTGTACTTTGCTACATTTTAAATCACATACCTTACTGAGTAAAAAAAAAATTAAGAGAAAAGGTCTCTAACGTTGTTTTTTGCCGGTCCATTGGCAAAGTATCTACAATCAAATCTAAAATCGAATTG
Source organism: Etheostoma perlongum (assembly GCA_026937815.1). Classification (NCBI taxonomy): domain Eukaryota; kingdom Metazoa; phylum Chordata; class Actinopteri; order Perciformes; family Percidae; genus Etheostoma; species Etheostoma perlongum. The sequence continues at coordinate 22,670,137 of CM049393.1, read as the reverse complement.
TCTTTGTGCCATTTTCAAATGAAAAAGACTGCGATTTAATTAAATAAGTAAAATAAGAATAAGGATATCAGATAAATATAAATGTATAATAGTATAAATAAGTATTGCCCCCACTGTTAAAAAGCAACTATAAGTAACTATTACTCAGAGCAAATTTTAAATGAACTACTTTTTACTTTCACTTGAATATATTTTTATACCCTTCATTTTACTTGTACTCTTAGTAAATGTTCATCAAAGTAATAGTAGTTTACTTAAGTAGAATATTTTTGTGCTTTTTTTCCATAGCACGTTGACCAGGTTTGTTAGCTCCTATATATACAGATTTTACTCAATATTCCCTTGATTTTCTGTAATCGTTGTGCAGCAGTGATCAAGGCCACTGTCTATACATCAATGTCACCAAGATAAGGTCCTGTCTATTTGCTGGTTTGGGACAACAAAGTAAATCCAATGTGGTTGCTACCAGGATATGACATCAACATATCTATAACCTAAAGCCTTAACAACAGGTGAACCCTGATAATTAAATTACCAATAGATCAGTGGAAAGATTTAATTATTTGATACACATCTGTTAGGTAAAGAGAGCAGAGCTAGAGGTGATGGAAGGGATGCTGAGATAGAGAAGTGTAGTCGAGAGGGTGACCTGATAGAGAGAGAGTGATCAACCTTGAGCCCGCCCACCACACACACACACACACACACACACACACACACACACAAAGACACACACGCACATACACACAAAGACACACACGCACACACACACACACACACACACACACTGGTCCTTATCACTGATTAATGGAAAGAGTGCATTAAGTCGTGTCATCCCCCGTTTTAATCAGGGAAAGTCACAGCTGACATTCTCTCTGCCCACACAGGAACTTCCTCCAGAAACACCGCCAATACATGCTGTTAGTGTGTGTATGTGTTGCTGGCTGAATGAGTGACTTTCTCCATGCACTTTAAACTCTAAGATTGTATATTGCCCTAAAAAAGCCGTAGTTTGGACAACTGGACAACAGCCAACTGGATTTGTATAGAAGTGACTTTCAACAAATTACAAGTTTATGGAAATCGGCGTCCATTGAACATGTCGGATCAGGTGTCTCATTTAATACAATTTATACAATTACAATAACTATTTACAAATACAATTTATAACTGTTTACTGTTTCATTTTATGTAGGAGTCTGTAAAAACTCATGCATAATATCATATATATCAAAAAAGTTATCAATCTGGAGATGCAAGGTATACATCATAACCAAAGGCTTCCGGCTTAAAGTTGCTACAATCAATATTTTAATACATCAGTACTCGTATGTTGAAGGAGACACTCGTGAAGAATACAAGAGATTGTTCTCAGGAGTTGATAGAGACCAAAACTGGAGCTAAAAAAAGAGTGAATAGTGAGTAGACTTGCATTTGCCAGGTGGCCAAAAACAACTCCAAATGACTCACACAGTTTCTCTTTAACTGCTGAATGTGTAAATAAGCACCTGTTTGCTTTCAAGTTCCCCATATCATCTTACTTACTTGAAAGTTAGCAATGAGCCTGTCAATATCGACATATTAATAATATTGACATTTGCTATGAAACTAGAAACATGACTCTAAATGAATGCTAATGTTGCTCCTTATCTGCTGTTATATTAATGTATGTAGCTTCCTTTATTATTGGCTGTATCCCCTATTTCAGTTCAAATTTGAGGTCTACTTTATTTAAAAAATATATATTTTTAACTTTTTTATTTTTGTAGTACAGTAGATCAATAGCCCAGTGCAGTGCAGCATTTTAAATGTTTCCGCACCTTATTTAAAATCTAATAACAAATAAAAATAAAAATAAAAAAAATCTTTTTTTTTTATTTCTTCGCTTGACAAGATCACATGTAAATCCTGACCGTGCCTCTGACTTATCTTTTTTAGTTTGTTTTTTAAGACAAAAGTCCTACATTTGTTGTGTAATTTGATGAGGAGAGGGAACTTCAATCCACTGCCACAGAGCAGCAGTAAAGGGGTCGCCAAGTGCCTTTGAGCAGTAAAGGCCCCTGAGCTACAGTCTTATTCTCTTTACCTGCACTGATTTCCCAACATGATGTCAATGCACTGCCCTTACGTTTAGTTTACTTGTAGTGCCCACATACAGGCAAAATGTCCAAACTCTGACAGTCTTAAAATACTCTTTCACTTTTCCACCCATTAACCCTCCTCCTCCCCCAGTCAAACTCAGCGCCGCCACTCATAAATACTTTTCTGTCTCAGGCTCATTGACTGCTCAGTCAGTTTCAGCTCAATGTTATCTTGTCCCGTCCGTCTGTAAACCAGTACAAGCAGAGCATATCTTTGTGCGGCTGAGCGCTCTGCTTGCTCTCTGATGAGGCGGAAACACTTAGAGGAACTACTGAAAACCCTGATCCAGAGCAGCTTACCTCTAGCATTGGTGTAGATACAAAATGGTGAGCCACGGAGTTTAAAACGGAAGAAGGTATCATAGCTTCTTAGCTGTGTTGCACCATTCACTTTCATGTAACCCTCCTCTGTCAGAGTATACACTGCTCTACAAAAGAAGCGTGGATTGCAGCCATTTATGAGTTAGGACTCAAGGTTACAAATACGCCTTTTGGATAAACTGTGTAAACTCTGTGCTTATCCCCAAAGTCCAGTTTGTGTGATTTGTGTGCACATTGTATACCGTACCTGTGCAGTGGTTGTGTACTTGTGTGGTTCATCGATCCGTAGCCGAGTCCACTTAAAAATGCCGCAAACTTGTTTTAAGGTGTTGTCCGTGTGTCTGTGTGTTTTCAAGTTAAAGCTAATTTGAACATTTTCATTGCCATAAAATGTCTTGTTCAGAGTTCTGCCAACCACGCTCGCCAGCTACCACTATTGTTAGCATGTAATTCAAGGGAAAGTGTGCTGATTTTCTGTGTACTGCTGTACATGCAAACATATGAGTTTAACATCAATTACTGTAATGTTTTTTCACTCTAAAGTTGCTGAAGCAGCTGCTGTTCCTCCCGTGCCTGACGGACACACACACACACACACACACACAAACTGGAGATGGAGACACAATGACCTAAATTGAGAACCGCTACGCTTGTTATTGTAAGTGCAATGATAAGTTAAAGTCCAATAGGTCCTTTATCAAACCGTACGAATGTGTCCCAGCCCAGGATAGGAAATAAACTAACAATGTGAAGATCAACAAGCCACTGACAGACATGTTCATATTTGATTTATTCAATAAACTATTAGTTTTTCCACAAGCCATTTTCATATTATACCAACATTTGCAGCATCCTGAGCCTTTTTGGTAAGGTTAATAGGAAAACTCAGCCCAGAGTCATTTTATTCTCATCACAACAAGTTTCCTTTTTATTTTTAAAGATTATTTACTGTCCCTCGCAATTTCATCGCAACAAAAATCAAAAAGGCAACGCCCCTTTTATCGCACTTTTTAATTACATAAGCTCCTGCAAAATCAGACATTTTGCAACAATCTCAAAAAAAGGCCGCAAAATCCTGGAGGGACTGGTCTATGGTGACGACCAACTGTTCCAAAACACGAAAGTGGACTGCTATGTAACGCAGTAGTGGTCGGCATGCACTGGTGATAAAGTAGGAAGAAAGGAAAAAAAAATAGAAGTTAAGACAGCTTTTGTGACTGGCTAGCAGCAGCGTGTTTCTGGCTTGCTAGTGTGTTATCTGTTAGCTACGGTAGTTCACCAACTAGCCCTATAGTCACTAGGTCAGCAATGACTCTAGCGGCCACCAACATTAAAAGTTAAAATAAGTTTAAATAGCTTATACAGAACGTTGGGTTTGTTTTGTATTATTTTAGGAACTAAGCCAATGCTCTCAATGCTTTAGCAGGAAGCCAATGCTTTCTTGGGCACAAGATGGGTTTAGTAAAATATTGAGAAAATGAAACTTGAATTTGTCTTTTTGTGCCAACAGTACACCTTTTATTTTCTACACAGCTGAGATATGAGTGAAGATCAGCTGGCGGTCAACAAGCTTATCATCCAAAAAAACTGTCCCGCTGTGTGGTATGTCTCAGCTGTTTTCATGCAGCAATCTAGCTGATGCAGGACGTGTAGAAACTAACACTCACTCATACGCTGCTGTGTTTTGCTTCATCAAGTAAAAGAGGAATGGTTTGGATACAACTTATACTCCAGGAGTCAGACATCATGTGGAGTTTGATGGCTGTTTCAAGGCAGGTTTATGTTGTAATAAATGGTTTGGCTTGTAACACTTTGGGAAAGCTTGCCCACAGTAATAAAGTGGGATTGATTGAGGATAAATGCATGGGGAGGCTACCACCTACAGTCAATATTTTATCACAGTTGGCAGAAAGGGGGAGAGAATCAGAAAAGGAAAGAAAAACTGATTTTATTCTGGTAGAGTACATTTCCTTAAACTATGGAGAAGGGGGGAAGAAATCAAAAAGAGTCAAACCTGCCAATGAAAATGAAAGAAATAATAGATGGAGATGAACCAGGATATCATGAGCTTTTTTATATCAGTCACTTTTTAATGAGCAACAACTACATGCATATTTACAGACTTTCGTTTTACTGGGCAGTGAACAGTAGCATTGGTGAGTTCAGCCGGGTCACTGATATTATGACTACATAATAATGCTGATGTTATCTTTTTTCATTTGTAGTAGTAATTTCCCTGCAGAGAGCAAATCCAAAACCCAATAACAAGTATGTTATTGGGTTTTGGATTTGAAACTATGCCATTATTTTCCAACGGTCCAAAAAATGTCCAATATGGCAAAGAAAAGAAACATTTTTTATCTTCATCTTAGCATTTAATAATTTGTGGGAGAAAACCTGTTTTTTAATTTATCTTTTAGCAAAATTAAACTGAACTGAAAAAGCCAAGACAAGAAAAAAACTATTTCAATTACAAATACTAATTCAACACAAATAAACAAATTTCTACCAATGTCAATTGAGTGGCATTTCTCTTTTAAAGCACGGCCTTTTTAATCAGGAGACCATTTGTGTATTTAATTTCCCATCACCATATCTTTCCCCTACAGTATCAGACATCTATTGTCCTTAAGTAATCCTGTGTCTTTTGTTTGTCTGGGTTATGAGGTGCTTTATAAACTCATAAAAGCATTTAAAATAATGCTATAGAAATAAAGCCATTCTTATAATTTAGTCTAGAAGGCAGAACCGCTCCCTAGTGCAGCAGTTCATCATCCACCTCTGACAGGGCTGCTGGATAAAGACGAGGGAGTGGTGCTCGGAGTAAACGGTCCCAGTGATCCGTCATCTAGTTACACTTGACCGAACAATACCACCTGACTGGCATTCTAAGTATTAATAATAAACAGATTACTGTACTGCTTTCCTCTTCCGATGAACAGGTTGGCAGCTGTCCCACAAAGCTACAATAGCTACAATAATATCTCAGTCCAACATACATGCACACTCACACAGGATGAGATCAGCTCTTCTGAGACAAAACCAATAATAAGGGGTCACTATGAGGTCAGTCTGTCTCCTGGAACTATTTTTTTGTTATGCAGAAATTAAATTATTGCTGATAATCTATGCTGGGATTTACACAACAGGACTGGCTGCTGTCTGAAATACAAATGATCAGACAGGGGTCATGTAAAGGTTATTTAAAATCCAATTTATTCCATCAGTTTGAAAATCTGGTTGTCTCTGTGTGCCTTGTATCAATCTGTCCTCTTATCCCTAAAATAGCTGCATGTTTCACCGTTTGACATATGAAGGTTGACTGAAGTCATCCTATGTTCCAGTACCCAAGATTATATAAAGCCATCCTGTTAGAAACTCAGTGGATTTGCCTGGAAAGGAAGACAATTATTTGAAGTGGTTGTGGAATGTTTTGGAAAGTAGTTGCAAGCTATGGCACATACCCTGAAAAAAGCTTCCATAGGTCTTTTGTTAAAGCAGCAATTACAACTCGTATTAACTTTTATAGTGCCAGCGCCTTCTAGAGGCCTCCTGTAATTATTATGGGAGCACAACAGGAATTAAGGTGACAAAGGTTTCGAGTCCCGTTAAAGACCATAAAAGTAAACGGCGAGTTTTTTTACGTCATCTTCTGCATCAAATGCTAACTGGAATTTTAGTAACGTAACAGAGGATTAAAACCCAAACCACAATCTTTTTCTAAACCTAAGTGGTTTTGGTGCTTGAGCATAACCAAACAGCGACCGGTACCTTCTGTCATTTAGATATGAGGACGGGAACTCTCCTGTGTATTAGACAGGAGGATTAAAATACCGTCATTATCGTATGGTTTGGAGGAGAATGCCTAAACAAGGGAGGCAAGGGGGTGGAAGTAGCTCAGTCCTTAGGGAGTTGGGTTGGGAACCGGAGGGTCGCTGGTTGGTCCCAGTACAGACCAAAGTACAGAGTGTGGATTGGTAGCTGGAGTGATGCCAGTTCACCTCCTGGGTGCTGCCAGGTGCTCTTGAGCAAGGCCCCCCCAACCACTCAGCCGACTCAATCTGACATCTCTCCATTTTGTGCATGAATAGGACCTGTGTGTGTGTGTGTGTGTGTGTGTGTGTGTGTGTGTGTGTGTGTGTGTGTGTGTGTGTGTGTGTGTGTATTTCAGACCTATGTGTAGTGGTTGTTAACAAAACAGAGTGTAAATTGAAATTTCCCACTGGGAATCATTAAACAGTATAAATCATTAAATTAAAAAAACTGAATAAAAACTATATGGTCAAGCTATCAGTTTTCTTCCTCAAAATGCAGGTCAGTAAACACTTTTGTTAGAGGGAAACATTTTGGGAAATACAAATTTTTACTGTAGATGGATCAACTAGATCCATGGATGGATACATGTCTCATTGTTTATATGTAAAGTCATATATAGACTGGAGGCAGAGGGAAACAGCTGGCCTAGCTGTGTTCATTCCAATATTTCTGTTTGTGAAGAAATCAAACAAAAAGAACTTAACTAGTAACTTAACCGCTGATAATTGGATAATCTGGATGGTCCTTTTCCTCTTTGGCCCAAAGGACATGAAATCCGTGATTTCCAAAAACTATTTGAAACGTGAACTTGGTCAGACCACAGCAGTCCATCTCAGAGGAGCTCGGACCCCGAGAAGCCGGCGGCGGTTCTGGTTGCTTTCACTTTGCATGGTAGAGTTTTACCTTGACGCTTGTAGATGTAGCGACAACCTGTGTTAACTGACTATGGTTTTCCGAAGTGTTCCTGAGCCCTCGTGGTAATATCCTTTTACATAATGATGTTGGATTTTAATGCAGTGCCTCCTGAAGGATTGAAGGTCACACGCATTAAATGTTGGTTCTCGGCCTTGCTGCTTACCTAAAGAGATTTCTCCAAATTCTCTGAATCTTTTTTATGATATTGTGGACTGTTGATGATAAAATCCTTAAATTCATTGCAAATGTACGTTGAGAAGTGTTCTTAAACTGTTGGACTAACGCAGTTGTTCACAAAGTTGGGAAACTCGCCCCATCCTTGTTTGTGAATGACTTTTATACCCAATAATGACCAATTAAGATTAGATAAGATAAGATAAGAAAAACCATATTTTTCCGACAGTGGGGAAATTGCGTTTTGCAACAGCAATGACAAGAGCAGAGATAGATAAGTGTACATGTAGCATAAACAAGTGTCAAACATAGAAGTACCGTTCTTACAGTAAAATAAAAACAAAGTTACTCTACATTAAATAAGACTAAAATAGACTATGCCTTATACAGTCTCCTGCGGCATAAATAAATACTGGTTGTATAAAGGTATTGTAGAAGACCAATGCACACAAGTCTAGATCTCAAGATATAACAAACTGTATTATACAATAATTAACTTCTTCACCTGTGGAATGTTCTAAACAGGTGGTTTTTTTAGCATTCTTCAACTTTCCTAGTCTTTTGTTTCTACTGTCACAGCTTTTTTGGAACATGTTGCAGCCATTAAATTCACAATTAGTGTATATTTAAAGGAAAAAAAAAAGGTTTATTGTTAAATATCTTGTCTTTTTAGTGTATTCAATTGAATATAGGTTGGAAAGAATTTGCAGATCAATCTGTTCTGTTTTCATTTATGTTTTACACAACATCCAAACCTCACTGGAATTGGGGTTTGTCTGTGCTGCCCATAGGTGTTGCCTGAACAAGCACAGCCCGCCCAGTGGCTTGTTTGAATTTAGTTGACCAATCACAACAGAGTGGGCTAGCTGACCATTCAGAGCAGACTGGGCTTTTCAGGGAGGCGGGCCAAGAGTTCAGAGTATTTCAGGTAGAAGCGCTGCAGCAATGAGCAGTATGAGAAACAGTATGTTTTTTGAACATCCATGCCTGAACACCTAGTTTACTAGACCGCAAACACAAATATGATGGTGAAAAGGAGTATAATAGGGGCTCTTTAACAAAGCCTGCCTGAGTACACTGAGCTCTGCTTGAGGCCTTGTATGGACTGTAACTGTCTATGCATAATAATGATGATTAATGTGTTAAATCAAATGCTGCATGCTTATCTAAAGAACCTTCATCACCTTAAAGTGAATGCACATCATTGTTATTGATTGTTTTTTTTTATTCATTGTGACTGATTCTTTCCAGTCATTGCATTCCATCCCTTATCTTTTCTCCTGCATTTTACGGCAGCCCCAGTTTGCTTCAGGCCAGTTACTCCTGCCCAGCTGTGATCAGTGGAATTCCATCGCTAATGATTTGACCGGCTGCTGGCTTTTTACCCTCGGCCCTGCATTGAGGCTTTCCCCGGGCCAACAGTGATGCCGAAATGATGAAAGACAGACATTTCTCATCTCAGGGGTTCATCTATCAAAAACAGAACCAATGGCATCTCAGACCTTTTTCCACCATGTGTCTGCCTTTCTGCTGTTATCTTAAATCGTGTTTCAGAATCCTGTTCAAATTATACCGCCATACAAGGAGATGAATGAGTGCTTGAAGAGTTTTAGTCCAAAGTAAAACTTGGACCATTTAAAAAGCAATACACACTTTCATAAAATGACTGATGGAAAAACAATGGTTGATAAAATCACAGTAATCTCAGACTGAAGACATTGAACAAATGTCATTATAAATGTAGCAGGAAAAAGAAAATTATCAAGCTCACATTAAAGACTATCCTTCAAGGCATTAGACATGCATTCATGAAAATTATCCCAACCTGAGGGAGTGTGTGTGTGTGTGTGTGTGTGTGTGTGTGTGTGTGTGTGTGTGTGTGTGTGTGTGTGTGTGTGTGTGTGTGGCATTGGTTGATTGACCCACAGCGAGCATGTGAATACATGAATATGAAACCTTAACAATGCTTTTCAACTCTGACCTCCAGGATTACTTTGGCTGTCAATCAAGATTCAGGTTTCTCTCTCTTAAATGCACACACACACACACACGCGCAGACAGACAGATGTTGGGCAATACTATAAACCGATCTCCCAGGGTCAGTCAATTGAAGGCAGAATTATTGTCACCTCACCTAAACAACCAACCTTGCTTTTCAATAATGTTCACATTCAGTTACACCAAACCACAAAGAAAGCAGCATTAAGGACAGTCAAAATAAAATGCTGTGTGATATATGCTGTCACTTCACCCCCCCTGCAGGTGACCATACACCTTCACTAACTCTATGACCCTGACCGTTGGCCCCTCCAGGGTCTCCAGGCACTCATCCCAGATCACGTTTCTGCTTTGTAATAATCTGCTGTGGTGTGTGTACCACTGCAGCAGCCAGCTGTTTTCAACATTTCTGTTTTTATTGAAAAAGCTCTAAAAACCCTTAGTGCATGCTACTGGGCCAAAACCAAACATTAGAAAGACACAGGTAGGGAGCAGCTGGTGGTCATAGTAGAACATTTAGCAGCTTAAGAGACAGAGCGTTGACATAGCGCTGTAGAGATAGGTCTGGCAATGCGAGACTATGAAAATAAAATCACAAGAAGCAATTCATTGAGCTTGCTGCCCCAAAGTCTTGATCCGTAACAGTGTAAAAATACTTCTATCTGCTATATCTTTACATAAACAGTGTAAAGGCGTCACATGACAGAGTGAGACATCAACACATATCCTCAGTGGTGATATAGAAAACATCATTCTTTTGCTCTTTAGTTGTTGGAGCTTTAAATGTGAAGCAGCGGCAGTAAGAAATGTTTGCACTAACAGTAACTTAATACAGCTCTGGAACAGCCTTAGGAGACTGAACGGTAAACTGTAACGTCCGTGTAGGGCGTTCCAACTCCAGTGTGCAAATTGAGTTTTTCCAAGTCATCATGAAGTTGGTTATACAGGTTTTGGAAGCTAGGCTATTTAACTGGATCAGTATAACTACAGGATAGCTGGCTGAAATAGTTTATTTTTTTAAAGTGGCTATATGTAACTTTCAGGTTGTATTGATTCTAGCGGCCGCTTAGGGACAGAAGCGGTAGTGTTTTCTGTGTCTTTTCTTTAAGGTGCTGTATTGGCCCCGTAGATTACTGAGTTAGCATTGCCAAGTGGTCATGTTGTTGCAATGAATACTTAGCTCAGACTGAAAATCATTAATTTACAATAAGAGAAAATGTTACAGATGTATCTTTGCATTTCAAGTGTGGTAACTATAATACTAATACAGCCTACTTTGAATGTATAGTGAGCTAAACTAGGTATCACCGTCAGTGTCTTGAGCCACATCATCAACAGATTGTTGTAGCAACTAGCGTAATAATAACTTAGATTAACATAGCGCATTTTATGAATCCCAAGGACGCTTTACACAAGTACACAGGAAAAGAAAAGTGTAGGCCAACACAAACACAAACTAAAAGGGGTAAAACGTCTGGAAGGAGGATGTAATTTAATGTTGGCTACTGACTATAACCGCATTGCACATCTAAAGTAATTTTATGAATGAAATAGACATGTTACATACCTGAGGGACAATTTGGGGTGGATTTTGAATCATTTACAATCCCATAATTGTCTCCATCTGTTGAAAGCCCGACCGGGATTGACTCAGGGTTTCCCCCGTCGTCTTTCACTTTCCCTTTTAGCTTTTAATGTGTTTAATTCCTTCTTTTCTGTGATGGTCCTACCCCAGTATCAGTATAACTATAGCAGATAACTACAACTAGGCCTATATAAAGAAATCCCCGCTACCTTTTACCTGGCTGAATGTGTTACCGTAGCTCCGTCTACCTGCCATAAATCATTCTTTGACTTTGCAGGAAAAATCAGAACCAAACAAAGGCATTCATCATCAAAATTGTGTTTTTTTTCATTATCTAGTCTGCTGTTACAGGTCATTTATGATCATCAGATAAAAAAATACACAGTTTCAGAAACATTTAAATTTACATATAGCTACTTTAATTATACAAGTACATAATGTGACTATCAACATAGCTAAGCAACTATTGAAAGAAATAGCTCATTTTCACAGGAAGTTAGCATAAAATGCTAATAGAATACACAACAATTTGTATGAAAATTTGGGCGACCACCGAGTAAATTTTAGCTGAGAAAAGGTAACTGTGAGCTTACAGAGCACCGTGAGGTCCCGGTCGTTTCATCGTGATGCAGTTACGTTTAGCCGCCAAAAGGTGACGTGCGGCGACGACAGTGAAGTTTAGGCACCCAGATGACTAGTTAAGATTAGAAAAAAAAGTGATTTGGGTGAAAAAAACAGTAAGTATAACTCCTGTTTCCTGGGTAACAGTCTTGTGTTTCCCAGCTTAACTTCTTCCAGGACACAAACTACACTACCCTGCTTGAAAGCCCTGTGTTTAAGGACCCATCCATCCACTGCGACCTCCCACCAATGTGGCTCAATGTGTTTTTATAAAGCGGCCATCATTGTGGTGGCTACAGTAATAAACACGTGGAATACATACAAATTACACTGCATTACGTTCAGCTACAGTATATCAATGAATGGTTCATGGAACAGCCTGCATACAGAATACGATATGGTTCATCCAAAATGTGCCTCAAAATTTTAGAGTTTGTCAGAGGAACGAAAAGGACTTTCAGTTGACTGGCCTACATGCACAGAGCTGTGTGGAAACAAGGCAACTTAGTTTTTATATGTTTTTGAGGGGTGTTTAATCCCTTTATTGATATTTGACAGTATATCAGATGATCTGTGGTTATGCCCTACACCATCAGAGTAGCCCAACCGTTGCCATTCTTTTTAACAATGTGTTTATTGAATTTTGATTATACAAGACAGTTCACAAAGAAATATAATTTCAGTTCAACACTCAGTTCAACACTTATACATTACTGTGCTTTACACAAAAAATTACATTTTCCAACAAGACACAACTATAACAGAAAGAAAAATAAATAATCCAATCCAATAATAAATAGCCCTAACACATAATTACACCTCCTGTAAAAAGTGACCAATATTATTGTTTTTAATGTAGTAAATAAACGGCTTCCATATTTCTTCTTATACATCCATTTTGTTTTTAGTAAAATATGTTATTTTTTCCAAGGCCATGCACTGTGCCATGGACTTAATCCAAGCTCCAATAACTGGTGGATCAGACCTTTTTCAGCTAAGAGCGATCATTCTTTTAGCTTGCAATATAGCTATATCTATAAATGTACGCTGCTGGTGATTTAGTTTAAGATTTATTGGGATACAAGTGTAGCAAAATAATTTTTGCTTCTAGAGGAATATTCAAGGATAGAAATATCTTTGTAATATTAGTCACTTTTACCCAAAATTCTCTAATAATGCTGCACTCCCAAACACAATGCTCAAATAATCCCTGAGCTTCTCTACATTTAAAGCATGTATCAGGCACATTCTTATTAAACTTATTTGATTTGACAGGAGTTATATAAGTCTGCATCAACCAGTTATACTGAAGTAGTTTTAAGCTAACATCACCTGACTGCCTCTGAGAGTTTGTACAGACTTGTCTCCATTTATCCTCGGATATATCCTCTCTCAATCCCACCCTCCATAATTCAAGTATTTGGGGTTGTCAATTCAGTAGACCCTGATGCAAGCCAGCTGTAAAAAACTGATATTAATCCTTTATTATTGCATTTCTTAGTTATTAATTCCTCCAAAGAAGAAAGTACTGGCAAGTTTAATGATTGGGTCTGCATAGAGAGAGCAAAACTCCTTATCTGTAAATATTCCAACCGTTGCTATTTTTAACATCACTTCCCTTTTCCAGTTTCTTCTTTTCCACTTTTATCCCCGCCTCCTATTCTGCAGTTTCACATCAAATCTGCCCATGTGGCTCAACTCTCTGTCACTGAGACTTCCCTCTATCTGTTTTCGTCTCTTTCTCTTTTTGTAATTTTCTTCCTTTCCCCCTTTGCTTTCCCAGGGGGTGACCCTTCCTCCTCTTCCCCTGATTCAGAACAAGAAGGTCTGTAACTCCAGACACACACACAAACACACACACACACACACACACACACATACACTAAGACAGAGTAACCTCAGCGGAGCATCTCAGGATCAATTACTGAATTAGCATCCCAGACTGGAGTGCCGGGAACAGAATAGGAGAGAGAACAACAGAGTTATTTTTTTATCATTCTGTCTTTCCCCTCCATTATTGTTTCCCTCGTGGCTTCCCTCTCCATCATCCGTCTCGCACTGCTCTTTGAAAAATGTTGTGAAGATGAAACAATTCCTTGCATTGTCTCACAGCCGATTTAGCCAAATCTATGTTCATTAATTTTTCTTTTTGGCAGGGAAGGAGGAAAATGGTTTGAATTTCTTTTTTAATAGATGCACAACATACCACAGCATAAATAGACAAACATCCTTTCCTATTTAAGACTATCAAATTCACACACACACACACAGTCTGGCCTGTAACGAGAGCCATGTGATTTTTTTTACAGTAACATGAACCTTTTCCTTTTTAATCTAATATATTGTCTCATGCCCCTGTAGAAGCTAGGTGTGTATGTGTGTGTGTGTGTGTGTGTGTGTGTGTGTGTGTGTGTGTGTGTGTGTGTGTGTGTGTGTGTGTGTGTGATGTGAAAAGAACAGACAGATACACATGCCCTTATTTATCAACCTAACATAGAATCCAGCGCAGGTATGAGCGCAGAAATCATCTTACGACAGGCTTCACATGGGATTCATGGAACGTTTGTATCACACCAATCAGAGCGTAAGAATGGTCGTACATTGATAAATGGAGCGGCTGGAAACAATCGTAATTTAAATATCACACCCCAATATATGCCTCCTGGGCACCTCCCTAGGGAGGTGTTCCAGGCACGTCCAGCTGGGAGGAGGCCTCGGGGAAGACCCAGGACTAGGTGGAGGGATTATATCTCCAACCTGGCCTGGGAACGCCTCGGGATCCCCCAGTCGGAGTTGGTTGATGTGGCTCGGGAAAGAGAAGTTTGGGGTCCCTTACTGGAGCTGCTGCCCCCGCGACCCGACTCCGGATAAGCGGATGAAGATGGATGGATGGATGACCCCAATATATTTTCTGTTTTGAGGCCTCACCCTACAGTTACGACATGGCGAAACGTAATTTTCCAGAGGTGGAGATTGAAACACTGACATCTCAGTTTAATTTGCAGTAACGTGTGTACTATCTGGCAGCCTAAAAACTGGTATTGAAGGCTGTAGGAAGAATGCAGAATGGAATGAGATCACTGAGGCAATCAACAGTGTTGCTGTATTAAATTGGACTCCAGCTGAAGTTTATTTAATTAATACATCCTTGACATATGTATACTCCTAATAGTAATATACAGGCTTATATTGCAATCTCTTATGCCTACATGTAGGTGTACATATATTTAAATAAACACACAATAGTAGAGTTTATGCAGTGTTTTTTATTTTACTCATGTTTTTTTCATGAATCAGAGCCAGGCAACCGTAAGCTGTGAGGGAGAGAGTCGGCACAATGTATATTAGATCCCCTTAGTTATCCAGATATGACACATTTGTAGCTATAAATGGGGCCCGTGCATATGGTTATGCATTTTTTTTAACTTTATACATCTTTACAGTATTATACTGTATATATTTCTTGAATGGGTTCCAGGGATGTTTCTACGGTTCTTGAAGGAGTTCCTGGAGTCACAGAAAGGTTCTGGGGTTCTTAATCTGGATCAACGGAAGTACTTTTCCAGGATAAAGCCTGATATGGCTCTCTGTGTGTTGCTGTTGTCCAAATCCCTTTGCTCCAGGAAACAACAACAATCTTTGAACTAGCAAGCTGCACTGTGAAAATGGCAAGTTTTGAAGAAAATTTGGATTGTGCAATATGGCTGGCCTGCTTGGTTATTTTGCCAATGATTGTAAAGATTTACAAAGAATATGTTTACAGCATTTACTTTCTAGCACAGGGGTCAGCAACCTTAGGCATGCATGCAGTAGCTTGATTTAAGTAGATTTTTCAGATATTTTTACTTTACTTTACTATTTATTTTTTTTGGCGAGTTTTTACTTCTACTCCTTACATTTTAACACAAATATTGGTACTTTCTACACCTTACATTTTACAAAACTGGCTTGTTACTTTAGTTTTGTACTAAAGGTGGTCTATCAGGTGTGATTGTGAGTGCATGTCGGAGAATAGCGCGGACACGCGCCTCACACTGCGAGTAGGCGCGCACGGCACACGGAGAAAAAAGTGAGAGAAAGGAAAAAGAAACTAGCTGTCTGGAGGATAATCAGCTGAGATCGTGTGCGTCTTCGTGAACTGTAAGTCATAGAACTTATGGTGTCAGTTCATTTAAGCCTGTTGTTGTATTGGTCTATAGTTCTGGCAAATTTAAAAGTTAGCTTATTTGTGTTCTCATCCTGTTACCTAGGTTGCACCTGTTACCTAGGTTACACCTGGCTGTTGATTCGATATAATGGCGATTGTTGAACGTCCTTGCTCATTAAGATAATGTAATTAATAGTGGGTTTATTATTGTTATTTACTAGCATATATGATTCCTATGCATTGTGTATGGTAGCCTTTACAATGTTATTTATTTCTTTTATTACCCCCCTCCCCATGTTTATACTGAGGCTTGATTGTAATAAATCATCAACAGAGAGAAGTTGTCTCCGTCCGTGTTTCAACAGACACACCTGCGCCAAAGTTGGAAACCAGAATCAGCTTTAAATCCAGTCCTAATCTAGTCCTCACTAAGTTTAAAATAGTTTCACTGGAGTTAGTTATTATTTTTGCATCACCAATACCAAATTGAATCTAACTGGATGGGAATATACACAGACGTCTCACAAAATCTTGAATTAATATCTTGCTGCTCGGTCAGAATCTTATTAACCTGGGGTCCCAGTCTCTGTCACAATAAATAAGCTATATGTTTTAGGCCTGTTGGCAATGGCATATAAAGAATAAAGAGTCTTTTTTCCATGTCCACTGTAGTTTCTCAGCGTGCTCTCTAGTAATATCTGTCTGGTCCAGGTAGCTTTGTCATTCGCAATTTCCAAGCCTGTACTTTGTTACTTTTACTTGAGTAAAGAAGTTAAATCAGTACTTCTACTTTAACCCGGAGTATTTTTTAACACAATTATCTGACCTTCTACTTGAGTACGGGAAGTACTTTTGCCATCTCTGAGCTTGACCAATGGCACACTAGCAAACGGTGTGTTAGAGAGTTTTTTTGGAAATGTTGAAGTCTCCTTTCATCCGCATGCCAAATCACCTCTTTCACAGCCATTGGCAGGAGCATAGCCTGTTATTTACACTAGTTTCATTGACTTTTCCCCATCCACATTGCGCAAAGACCCGACCTACTCTGCCTCTGATTGGCTACCACTCGTTTGCTTCTTCACAGAATGCGGAACAAAGGAAAAAAATAACACTTCCTGAGCGGGCTCGGTATATGATGGTAGTCTAAATACTGATTTGGCACACTCATTAACAAGAATATAAAAAAATGGCTGTTCATATCAAAAAGGTTGCAACCCCTAATCCAGCATATAATTTACTACTACTTTAGCGCCGTCCAAGACAATTGTAATTGGTTTAAAGAAATGAAACAACCTATCCCAGAATGTATGTGGGTGTAGCCGGGGTGTAGCCAGACCTTACTCCACAGTCCTGTGCAGATGTGCAGAGGTCTGGAGATTCAAGACTCAGCTGTTCTTGAGAGGTTATCAAGATGAATATGAGCACATACCTACACAAATTAGTAAAGCTGTGGTCCAAGCATCAGGATTTGAGCATGTGTGTGTGTTATTTTGTTGTCAACATCAGAGTCAGACCACACAGATATGTGTGTGTATGTGTGTGACATAATGGTGAGATTTTGCTGCATTTTTTTATGATGTGGTTCGAGATTTGTATCTGATGTATGTAATATTTGTAAAGTAAAACTGTGTTTATCTACTTAAGAATTTAATTTTGTTGACTTACAACTATTGCCAGTAGTTGATCGGATTTAGCAGGGGGTTCAGTCTTTAAGCACGCAAGCAAGCATGCGCACACACACACACACACACACACACACACACACAGACATGCTGATCTGAGGTAAGAGGGGTTTGCTAAAAGCAGTTGGCAAGCTAGCGAAAAGGCTAAGTCTCTCACGGCCCCACACACACTCTTTTCTGCCTCACTCTTTCACTCTACCCATCCATCTTTTCGCTGTCATCGGACAGACATTGCTCTCCTTTCATCTCCTCTCGTCCCAGACATGTCGGCAGCATTTATTTTCTCAGAGAGGACAGACACACAACATGAATTATTTCAACAGTCCTGTCCTGTATGAGCAGGCAGAGGGAAGGATTCAGGTCAGCAGAGGCACTCCACATCCTCCACATTTACATGCATATGTATTAGAATATAACTTGAAAAATATTAATATATACAATAATAACGCCAATTAGATTCATTTATGTTTAGGAATACACTGGATTTATTTGGAGTTGTGATTGTGGCCACCTTATGTATTTAAGTAAAAAAGAAATCTTAAATTTTTTCACAAAAGAGAGCTGCTTGCTGGGTGCGAAAACAGCTTTGATGAGAGCCGTGAGAGTGAACCAAAACTAAGAGTCGACAAATGCTCAAATGATCCGTAGACCTGAAGGGAACTGCCGAGATTCGTAATCATTCTCCGTGGGTTCATGGCCCTCTTTCACATACATATATGATTCATAGAAACATTACACGTATTAAAATTCCTAATAACTTAATGTAACTTTTGTCCGACAATAATGACGTCTGGCATTCAGTGGTGGAAGAAGTCTTCAAATCCTTTTCTTAAGTAAAAGTACTAATACCACATTGTAACAATACTCTGTTACAAGTAAAAGTCCTGCATTGAAAATGTTACTAAAGTACGTATATGTCCATATCATCAGGAAAATGTACTTAAAGTTTTAAAAGTAAAAGTACTCAAATGTAGAAATATCCTCACATTTTGGAAACTGCCAACGATCAAAACAGTTCTGTCAATCAACTATAAGTTTAATCAGGTAATCATTTCAGCTGCTGTTTCCTATACATTGTTGGGTGGTTTAATTTATAATAAAACCTTGTATTTTATAAAGTACATGTGTTTTATGTGCAAAATCCTAAGTAACTAAAGCTGTCAGATTTATGTAGTGGAGGAAAAAGTACAAAAAAAAGTAACATTTTACAAAAGTACATTTCCCTCTGAAATGTAGTTGAGTAGAAAGAAAAAGACTCAAGTAAAGTATGAGTACTTCAAATGTGTTCTTAAGTAGAGTACCTGAGTAAATGTACTTTCCGCCACTGCTAGCTTTTAGCATTTGTGTACCAACTACTTACTAAATGTAGTGAATAAAGTTTAAATTCTCAAATGCGATAAAAGTTTGCGGACCATCAAGACTAGAGAGCAACAATTAGGAGGCAGAAAGGGACGAGTCAGCATCTGGGATGTGATGAGGGAAGAGAGGGAAAATGGAGAGGAAGTGAAGTGTTGGGTCGGCTGGCGGACAGCAATGTCAAAACTTTGTCTGATAGGAAAATGACGCATAGAGAGAGAGAGAAAAAGAGAGTGGCTATGGCTTCCACTTAGAAGGATGGGAGTTTTGTTTTCCAAGTTGCCCTCATTCATCTTTCATTGCCTTCCTCTTATGTCAATTGTGAAAGTTCATGTGTGAGAAAGTGGTTAAATTTCTCTCCTGAGTTTTTGGTTTTACTCAAAATGTTACCTTGATTTGTTTTTTTAATGGAATATATATATGTTTGTTTTTGCTTGTGAAGCCAAGTGCCTCTGCAGCCCATGTGATGATAGACAGAGGGTCTGATTTCAGTTCACCACAAGGACAAATGTCAGGGATTTCAACACGAAAAATGTCACCCATGCTAAGAAAGGACAACAGCAGGAAAACTGTAGGCTGAATTTACACAGGAGGAAAATTGCATCTGACTTCTAACCCTCTGTAATAGAGCCCAACCGATATTAGACGGGCTGATGTTAGGCGGGCCGATATTAGGCGGGCCGATATTAGGCGAGGCGAACTATCTATGTATCGGCATTTATAATGTCCGATATATATTAATATTTAGCCATCAAAATAATTTATGACAAATAAATGATAGTACTGATAACTGAATATCCATATATCCAATATAACCATGTCATGAGTGTTGGCATTGCATAGTTTGTCCACCAGAGGGCACTCTACAAAGATTTTTTTTTGTTATTGTGTTTTTCTTCAAAAGACTTTAAGTTTCATATCTGAAATTTTTATCGGTTTCAGCCTTAGAATCCTTCATCGTTCGGGCTCTACTCTGTAATACAGTATACGTGTACACACAAGTTGTGTGTATTGAAGGGAAATTTGTTTGCCACTAAAGAATGTTTGTCATATTTGCAACTTAAATATCTTATATCTTATATCAGATTTTCAGTGAACCGTCATCCAAAACCTAAAGTAGATACACTTTACAACCTGACTTTTTATTCAGACACACAAAAGCCATATGGATGCATGCTGGGTTGTGTTGTTATTCATTCTTCTTCATTTTAAGATCAGTCACGAGCATGCAGGTCAATTAATTAAAGTGATGCCAATACAAATGGAAGAAGAAATCTCGGCATGCTGGTATTTTGCTCTTGTATGCACATTGTTCAAGACTTATTCCAGGAGGGTTTTGTATGGAATCTTTGACTATTTCTTTCCTATTAGTGAACAAATGTTGTTTTAACCTTCCTCATCTACATCTAATGTAGTTGTTTTTTGTACTTGTACTTCAATATCATAATCTTTATGAACAGATATCTGCATGTGAATGCACATATATGAAAAAAAGCTACTAAAAAACAAAATCTGATATCTGATGGGTTCCAAGTTTGCATTTCAGCCAATAGGTTTCCCTTATTTTGCTCTTCAAACAGACTGTTTACCAGCATGCAACCCAAGCCCGCTTAAATGTGATTGGTTGCCTTTGATACCAAAATCTTGTCCCATTGTCTATAAATTCTGCATTTCTATGCAGATATCTGTTTATAGAAAAACTGAAACCAGAGTCTTTGCGGTGGTTAGTAAGATCATTTTGATCTTGTGTAACCCATTTGCCCATTGTTGTTTTTTTTAGCAGTCTAGCGGTGTCAACATCAATATTTTCAATTAAACTGTTGTGGGAAAAACTGTATTCATTTAAATCCAGCCTTTACAATCTTAAAATCACTCCCCAACTGTACAGCCAAATGCATCTGCTGTTATGTGCTTGTAAGGGAGCAGCCTGTTCTTAACAATTTTTTCCCAGGAGAGAAATATTGTTTCAATGTGCATTTGGGACCAGGAGCTAAAGTTAGTCTTCCTACTGTTGACAAAGACATCTGGAATCCACATCAACATATTACTATAGCATGGAGCAGCACAACAACTGTTTAATATTGAGAAAAAGACGGTTTTACAACCAATTGCAACAATAATCATGCCAGACATATTGAACTTAATCAGTACAACCTGAGGCTTTCTCAGTTTTATTCACCCTTGCCACTTGTGAGTAAATCAAATATTTGACATATGGAAAAATAGAAAATGCTGGGATTGGCTACTAAATTCTTTCCCACATAGATAACCGGTGCGGCGCCATTCTGCTGTTTCCTAGTTTACCATGCTAATGCCAATGGAGTGTCAGCTGATTTGTTTGTGCAGAAATGCCAGGGATTTTAAGTGTGTGTGTGTGTGTGTGTGTGTGTGTGTGCGTGCGTGTGCAAGCGTGCGTGCGTGTGTGATTGTTCAGCTCCTACAATGACGTTCAACAGTAACCATCAGGTTACAGACAAACCCACGCATGCATGTTGCATTATTCTTTAAGATCATTCTAAACAGATTTCTGTAGTTCAAACAACTCAGAATTGTATAGGTGAGATTGTCCGTTGTAACAGCCCAACAATTAAAAAATTCTCGGGTTTAAATCAGGCTCGGGCTCCTAATTCCAGTTAATGTGTCGGGCCGGGTTCGGACACAACGTGGGTAGGGTCGGCTTGATTTTCTGGGCCCGATCTAAGCTTTATAAGTAAATTTTCTTTACCAAGAACAAATTGCTATCATCATCGCTATCACCTCCATCCCATTGGAGGTAGGTTTAGCTATCATATGCTGTCAAAAACTGTTCAATTCATTCTCGGAACCATAGGAAATCAGAATTGAAAAAAAAATTAAGGAATGGTTCTACATTTTTGGAAGCTCATTCGCTTTCTTGCTGAGAGTTATGAGAAGATTCGTACCATTTCCATGTCTGTACAGTAAATATAAAGCTGCCACTAGCAGCTGGCTAATTTAGCTAAGCACAAAGAGTGTAACAGCTAGCATGGCTTACTAAAGTCTATCAAAAACACACTATATATACATTATGCTGACATGTCAATTTACACTGAATGTTTTATACAAATTGAACACAGAACATATTACATATTAATTAGAGTGCTTTGGTGGTGCTGGTTGGCTGATTTTTTTACCCTTCAGCCTGAGCCAGGCTATTTGTTCCTAGTCTTTTTTTTAAGCTAAGCTAACGTAGGAAGCTTATCGTAGCTTCTTATTTACAGGATTGCAAATTTGCGTTTACTAGCATAGCAAAGGAATGAACTGCCCTACTCAACCTCTGATTGGCTAGTACTTATTTCCTTTTGGTTAAGTTTAGGCGTGAGGAGTGAGATTGGTTAGGGTTAGTCTGCCTTCTGTAATAAGATAGTGGTAAAGTAGAGAGAGAGACAAATCAAAGCAGATAAATCACAATGGGATACATGGCCCCAGGTCGGCAGGAGAGCCTGTGTCACTAAACCACTGCAGTATCTCTGGGAACATATGCATGCTAGAGCCATGTATACAGATGGTTTACATCCAAGTCCCTGTTTGTTTTCTGTCGGTCAGTCTCTGACCTCTGGGAGAACCTCCCAATCAGGTTGACAACAGTATCATTATACAAGCAGGGTTTTTAAACACACACTGAGCTCTCCAAATTCCCCTGAAGCCAACGAATACACCATCAATAGAAAGATGTCAGAGTAGAAAATCAGGTGACGTCAAGGATGCTGAAAATTACATGAAACCCGCTTCACAGCACTTCAGAGGAGTTTTTGTGAAGCGCTTGTATAATGTAAAAGTGATTTTTGTGTTACATTGATAATACCATCGTTTCATTGTCCATATCTTTGCAATAAAAGAGGCCTAAGACTTTGCTTTTCAAAAGCCTCCAGTCCAGTCTCTGTTATGTAATCAGGTCTTAAATAGTGAACTTCTTTCATGCACAAATAGAAAACCATAACTAACTCAAACTTGTCCGCTGACAGAGGTGATTTAGGGTTCAGCATGAAAAGTAGCATGTTGTGATTTTTCTGACTGATTACGATATAGGCTGGGGGAGGGGCACCAGTAGCATTCAATTAAAGTTGGGTTTCTGGTCCAATATTCACTCTGCTTATAGCTTTGGAGGAAATATTTGTCTCTCTAGCTGCTCAATTTTTCACTGTGTTCACTATAGCTAATTTCTTACTTTGTCTGTCTGCTGTTTGATGATGGAAAGACAGTGTGGAGTGGGTTAAAACCAAACTTTTAATGCCTCTGCGCAGGTGATAGCCGTGGCCGTATGCATTATGTTTCCGTCCGTCCGTCCGTCCATCCATCCATCCATCCATCCATCCCATTCTCATGAACTCAATATTTCAGGAACACCTTGAACAATTTCTTCAAAAATGGCTCAAACGTCCCCTTTGTCTCACAGAGTACACAGAGCAGTTGATAATCGGCAGACTTTCCTTTAACCCTCGTGTTGTCTTCCCGTCAAAATTGAAAATCAACACTTTTGTTGATGCTTTTTAATCAATGTTTTTAACTTTTTCTTATGTTTTTTTCCCTTTTTTCAACTTTTTCCATATTTGTCACTTTTTTTACGTTTAACACTACGTAACACTAACTTATTAACTTTAGCTTTACAGTTATTTTTGGAATTTATGGTCAATAAACCTCATTTATAGGAAATTATACCTAATGTTTGAAAGCAGAAATCAGGAATTATTTAGACTTAAATTAAGGGAATGTACAGTATCTTGATGGATAATCACAGACAGGAACATGTCAACTTTTACTCAGTACTATTTTGAAACCACTTAAATTTTTTTCAAATGCTATGAAATTGAATAAGACACAAAATTAATGAAAGTAGAGATTTGTACTTGCCAAAGAGCATTGTGTGGAATCAATCATGTTATTTTGGGTAGTTAAAAAGAACATTGATATAGGAAAACGAGTCAATTTGACCCGAGGACAATACAAGAGTTAAGTTACCAGCTAACAATGACCAAAATGTTCCAATCCACTTTGAGGAAGGGAAAACACACAGTCAGAGGGTCAAAATTTAGAACAAAATCACACAGACAACACCCTAAAAACAAGTTCAGGTCTATTTTAATGTACACAGGATCGGGGTTAGTTTTGTTAAGCCTCTGTCCTGATTGACAGGTTGGCGTGTAGCTACGCCCTAAAGCATCCCCGGCTTTATCGTCAATTTTAAAATAAATGGGACCATAATTTAATTGATGAAGACTAGGGATTGTGATCATTGAGATCATGGGGCCTTTCTAAACAGCTTGTTTAGACTGCTGGCCTCACCAACAATGATGACAACCAGGGCATTGTTATTGCACCATGTGAGGAAGCTCTCTATCAGTCCTCTGTACTCCTCTGTAAATATAGTCTATAAGTGAAGACGGCATGTTTCTCACTGGAAATTATTCACTGGAATTATTCATATCAATAGAGTGATGACTTCTATTTCACCATAAATACACATAATAGTTTTTAATAAATCCCAAGTATTCAATATGTATATTATCTGAGTGTGGACAGTAATGGGCGTTACCTCAACCCGGTCCCACGCCAGCTCGTGAAATGGTCAGGTTATTTGGATTTATTGATTCGTGCAGTTTATTTTGTGGACAGGTCACGATTTTGTAACGCGACCATTTCACGAATTGCAATGACACTGGGCTCCTCTGGGGGACGCCACAACGGGGAAATGAATGAGATGGTATGGCTGCAGCCTGGAGCGTCCCTTGTCATCCGTCCCGTCTCATGCGGAGGTGTGTCCAACGGCAAATTCAGAGGGTCAAAAATACGAAATCGCAATTAATTTTCCAGACGGGTAAATTTGTGACCACATTTGTTGCAATCAATTGAAAAACGTTAATAACTGTTAAAGTAACAATTTTGCCATACATATAGTTTGCTGATTTCTGAATGTTATGGTTGTGTTGTTCCATATTAACGTAGACATCTGATGAAACCTGCATTAGTGACGTATTTCTGCCAACTAACGGCAGGATCTCCTGAGGAGGGACAACAAGGATCTGATTCTGCACACAACAAAAACAAGAATACAAAAATAAACATGTTACACTCTTTCCAAGACTCTTTTTAATTTTATATTCTATATTGTTTTCACACTTTACTGGGACATTGACATTGCTATACAACTGCTTATCAGCATGGCGAGAGCATTGGACTGTATAGCTCTACTGGCGCTGCCTCGGCTGTCGGGTCTCTGAGACCGGGGCAGAATGCTGTCGGATTTTTGGCTTTTCAATACTACTCGCTACCAAAATCGTTCTGTGATCATTAAATAGGCTTCCCATTGAAATACATTACTTTAAAATTCGTGATCAACACACAAAAATAACCACATTAACATGACCTGTACACGAATCAAATGATTAAATACCGTGACTATTTCACCAACTGCCATGAGACTGGTTGGGAAGGTATACATTCACTAGACGTGATTGTAGTTTTTGCTAAAAAAAAAACAACCAAAAAACAGCTGGTTTTGATGAAAGTAGCAAGACGGAATTAAATAATTAAATTGCTGCTAAAATAAATTAGGTAAGAGACAATTAAAATCTCCATAGAGTTTTGTTGAACTGCACAGTCGAGTGCTAATTAGAATAGATTTCTAATTAACAGCAGCTCTGTTTGACAGTATAAATAAATAATAAACTTAATTTTGAAACAGCAAAAATGTGAATAGCAAAAATATGAATCAAGATAAATAACACAGAGGTGATGCTAAATACATATGGGCTTATTGCAGTTTTTAGGGTTTGTTGCAGATAGCAGATCATTTGTTGTGGGTCTGTCATTACAAGCAGCACCTTTCACATTATTCATGTGATTTGAAGTGTATCGATACAAAAATATTTACTGTACAATATACTGTACATAAGTGCAGCTGTAATAAATTGTTAAAGCATTACTGTACCCTGGGAGGGGTAGAAGTGTATATGTCATTCAGAACACAAGACAAAGTAAGAGCTTACTTGCAAAACGTAATGTGCAAAACAATTAGTCTAATACATTGTTTTTCTGATTGTTAGGATACAAAATCCTGATTCCTGGGTTACATGTTAAAAGGATGGTTAATGCAGTCAGGAACGAAACACTAAGGTCAAAATGGATGTGGTGCACCGACATTCACCCAAAGTCTACCACAGAGTTCAGCCTCTAAAGTCAGCCCTCCATTGCACAGCATCAGAATTTAAAGCTCACTGATTGGATGTTAGTTCTAACACTGGGACTTAGTAATGCTAAAACTATTAAAACACAAGGGACAAGGGCGTGTGGCATAATAAAGATAAACAGCCAAATCATTTTAAAGTACATAAATAAAAGCTAGTCTGTGTTTAGAGATGGAAATATAAGACAAGTGTACTGTTGAACTGCTACAATAAGACTCTGTTACCGACCATGACTGAACCGCATGACGAGTTTCCCAGTTTCACCAAAGGTCTCATAATTTCATAGCAACGGGAGAAGAAACTGAGTGTTTGTGGACATCACAAAAGTTAAATTCACATCAATTACTGTACTGTGGTGTTATGTAATCCCGTTGTTCCCCTTTAAACCAGTAGGGCAAAGAATACCTCTGTGTGTTGACATTATGTGGAACATAAGTAACGTAAGTTATCCGTCTTGCTGTTTTTCTTTCTGTGTTAAAGCCTCCTTCTGTCTTCACAGCATCCCCTACATCTCCAGTCAAATTATACCTGCATCCGATCCTTCTTGTACCCAGATCTAGAATAGAACAACTATTCGTATGGTTTTGCTTGCAGTCAATCACCACACACGTTTTTCGATTTAATACTACATGGGATTTAAGGGTACTGGGGTGAGGGTTTGAGGCTACTGGATGGGGTGATGTGTGGGATTTCCCCCTTTCTGGTCTACATATCCCTACCTCTGCTGAATTATTTTTTATCCCTGGTGGGGAGAAAATGTTATGTAATGTTGATCAGTGCTACTTCACCAATAGATACCTAAAATAGAAGTATTTCAAAGTAAAGCACTGTAACGTGAAGTTCTGTAGTAGTTCCATAGAACGAGAAAATCCGTGCGCCAGTTGCTGGTTGTATTTAGCTGTTACAGAGCTCCGGGACGCTGTTTACCAGTGTCAGTTGTTTAGCCGCCAGTAGGTGACTGTGAGCCGGCCACAGGCACCGCCAAATGTCGGTTCTTTCAGGGACCGTGGTAGTGGAGTTCAGTCAGAAAGAGTGAGTGTCATGCAGCAATGAAAGTTACGTTTAGGCACAAAAACAATATGTTATGTTGACACCAAGATTTGTGCTTTTTCATTCTGAGATTATTTTCCATTGAATATTGAGGTTCATACATAAGTGTTTTGGCCGAGTGGCACTATCCATGGTATTGAATAAGGGATTTAATTCTCCCATGTTTTGTTTTGTGGTGCATGATCTAACCCCGGACCTGTGGAGCAGGGGTTATTAAAATAATAATGGTTGACGTATTCATATCTATATACATCATGTTTTAATGTTTTCAATGTTTTGGCACAGTGAATATGAGCTTAACTGAATCTGTGGATGGCTACCTTACAGTATCTATAGGCTAGTAAGCCTATCATCAAAAAAAGATTTATCATTACAAATAATATGTTGGAATCAGTTTAATGTATATTTTTAGACATATTTTTCTGTTTTTTATATAACTATTGAACAATATTTTGGTGGCCCCCCTGCAGTTAATCTGAGGACGCCCTAGGGGGGTCCCGGACTCCCCCTTTTGAAGATCTCTGCTCTACACCACCTAAAACACTCTAAACTTCATGCTTTTGATTTAATCTAAGGTCATCTACTGGAAAATGTTTGTGTAAGACATAATGGAAGACACATCTAAGATATTATGACCGGTTTATTTCAAGAAATTACTGAAATTAGTGATCGAGGAAAGAACATCTCACCCTGTCAAATCTCATGTTTTACCCTCAAGGCTTACATTTTAGTATCCTTGCTGAGATCTTGCAGCCATAAAATGACAATTTAGTCAGACAGTCTAACTTTATGTCTCTGTGATAAAATACTGCCCTTGCTTTAAAATCACAAAAACACAAGCTGCGCTAGTAATAATAATTCACGTGTAGGGAGTGAGTCCTTACCTCAAGTGAAGGAGTTTAAGTACCTTGGGGTCTTGTTCGCAAGTGAGGGGACCATGGAGCGTGAGATTGGTCGGAGAATCGGAGCAGCCGGTGCGGTATTACATTCTGTTTATCGCACCGTTGTGACGAAAAGGGAACTGAGCCAGAAGGCAAAGCTCTCGATCTACCGGGCAATATTCGTTCATACCCTCACCTATGGTCATGAAGGCTGGGTCATGACCGAAAGAACGAGATCCAGGGTACAAGCGGCCAAAATGGGTGGCTGGTGTCTCCCTTAGAGATAGGGTGAGAAGCTCAGTCATCTGAGAGGAGCTCGGAGTAGAGCCGCTGCTCATTCGCGTCAAAAGGAGCCAGTTGAGGTGGTTCGGGCATCTGGTAAGGATGCCTCCTGGGCGGCTCCCTAGGGAGGTGTTCCAGGCACGTCCAGCTGGGAGGAGGCCTCGGGGAAGACCCAGGACTAGGTGGAGAGATTATATCTCCAACCTGGCCTGGGAACGCCTTGGGATCCCCCAGTCGGAGCTGGTTGATGTGGCTCGGGAAAGGGAAGTTTGGGGTCCCCTACTGGAGCTGCTGCCCCCGCAACCCGATACCGGATAGGCGGATGAAGATGGATGGATGGAGTGTTTGAAAAGACTTTTATTATTGAATCAAATGTCTTCAACCATATGAAACAGAGAGACAGAGGATGAGGGGTTGGACACTGACCCATAACACCCATAACGGGTCACATCCTCCTGCCGTCGTGACAACATTCACGATGTTCAGAGACTAATCCAGCAGGAAGTAGAGATGAGCATTAATCACGTCTCCTCTGACGGCATGCACAGATTACACACAAACTCCCATGTTTATGCCATAGACATACATTCTTTTTTACCAATTCTAATGTGTATATTTAAACCCATTTATATAAATGTGATTGTCCAACAGCTGCCTGACCAGCAAAAAGCCCACAGGACTCACTCCCATTAAAATAACCCACATCTTTGCCACAAGGGGTTAAAGTCAGATTATTTGTCCTCAGAGTAAAAGCAGACATAATCCAAAGGTTATAATCTAGCATAGAGGTGACAGAGCGGGCTGGTAATCCTTCTACAGCATCATCAGGGAAGCCCCCCCACCCCTCTTGTCCATGCAGGATTGAACACATCCGTTATGGCTTTACGCCGAGACTCACTACTCAGATGAAATTGTAGAAAACTGGGCAGTGAAGGTGAACACGGTGAGAGGGACAGAGTGTGAAGAGGACGGGAACAACGCGCTCGTCCATTCATAAATCAGTTTGCACGTCACAGCAATATCCCCTCGCATTTGTCTGAGTCGAAGCCTCCCTTACATGACGTTAAAGCGGATCACACAATACAGACTGGTGTTCCCTATAAAGGAATGATTGGTAAATTTCTGGAGCACTGGGAGTTATTTGGAAGAACAACCAGTATTAACTGTATAGTTTTTTTAGAAAGACAGCAAACTGAATATTCCAGCTATAGTGTCCAATATACTAAAGTGTGCACATGTGACCTGTCGTCCAGACTGATGGTGGTGGTGAAACGATCATAGTTTGCAGAAGTTACATGATGTGCAAAGGATAGCGCACAGCACGACGTTACATAAGGGTTTACAAGAGTGTCTTTTTTTTGAATGCTTGGGGGTTAAACCTGCTCAACAAGTCTTATTCATGGAAGGAGTATCCAAACTGCTTTTACATGTGGTAAATATTACAATGGTATCCTTTGCCAGACAGCCTTGCTCCAGTGGAAAAGTTAAGGAGGACCAAAAGGCTGTATTTGCTGATCAGGGATTTCCACAGGTTGCCCTCGTCGGTCCGCTAACTTGTTGCTCACTACCAATATTAGCTAATCTATTGCAACAATTTTTAAACTGAAAAGAATGTGCATACAGGCTGAAATTCACAGTGTTGCTTTGGCGGGATTAAGAATGGGCATTAAAACCGCTTCCAACTTGGAATTATTTCAAAAACTATGATTCCAATAAAATCATTTTTTATTGAAGTTGTTTGGAAACTGTGATTTTGAATCTGAACATCGGTTCCAAATTTAACGCGTGCACGTTCTGGTTTCCGTACCCGCTGCCATACTTCCAGGCGCTTGTTGTGTCGCAGTAACTGTAAATGACAAATCAAAATAAGATGTCTCCTGTGTCTCTCGTATCTCGGAAATAAGCATATAACCTGTTTCAACTCCACCCCTCAAGAATTGGAATTGAGAATTGATAAGAACCAAAATCAAAAGGAAGAATTAGGATTGGAATCAGAATTGTTAAAATCAAAGCGATGCCCAATCGTACGTGGGATTGGGCCACTAGCTAAACGTCTGCTAGCTGCTAGCCTATACAGTGTAAACCCTGAAAACGGGAGCTATATCCTGTCCATCTCAGCCAAGAATGGAGAAATGTCTGGCTGAGTTAAGTTCTAACAAAGCAGTCTGATGTATGAAGAGGTTATACTGTGGCAGCCTGGTGTTGTCAAGAAAGGACGTATTCACTTTTCATACCAAGGAGTACAATGTTGGCGATTGTGGCTGCCAACTAAATAGACATGTTCTTTCAAGTCCTGACTGTTGGTAGTTAAACAGTCATAGATTACAGAGGCTGGATGCCGTGCAAAGGATAGCGCACAGCATAAAGTTACATAACTAAGGGTACACTTGGTGACAAACAATGTTTCTTTGGAACGCGAAGGCTTGGTGGTTATACCGGCTGATGCACATTAATTCATGGGACGCCCCACATTGCTATTAAATATTACAAAGGTACCTTTTTGGAGACAGCCTTGGTCAAGAAGTAACACTGAAGAGGAGGGATTTTATACATTTAGTAACAAATACAGACTCTGGGTTATGTCGCTACAATATTCAAATCGTCATTTAAATAGAATTTAAACATAAAACAGCCTCTTCATCCATGATTATTCCATGTAAACTGTTGAATCCAAAATGTTTCCTCCTATTATGTCTGAAAAGTGCTCAGTGCATCATGATTATTGGTTCAGCACAGCCCGCTAATGTTCTCCATTTAGCATTAGCAAAGAGAACGATGCTAACCTGTGTAACTGGACGTACAGTGGGTTGGACAGGGTATTTAGGAAACACGTAAGGTCTGTTGTGCTTTTGCAGAACAATTTTTTTCCCACGTTGTAACAGGAGTTTACATTTTGAATTAAAGAGTGACTGTCCTACAGTATTTAATGACCTAGTTTAGTATTACACCAACATACTGTGTTTTATTTCCTGGTTGAGGTCTTTGGTATTGTTTTCAAGTGATAATGGACATGTCCTTGCCACAAAAAATTACCTACCAATAATTACGACTGCAACGTGTACAGTAGGATTTATTTGTGGCCTCTGAAATCTCAAACAAATTTACATTGAATACAGCAGAGAGAGAAATGTTTTTTTCTGTACACTCCCAACTGCTTTCAAATTGAGCTAATACTCTTCAATGTGGACCTTCGATATGAGTGAACATGGCTTGAATTTGTATGGCTGTTGTGGTTTCCAAACTATAGCTTTATAATCTACAGATCTTTATAATAACCTAACCATGTGGGACACCAGATTGGCTAAGAAGTAAATCAATTTTCAAAAGTCAGAGTGTATGTCTGCAGTATCTCTTTCAACACTACTACAGGATTTCTATGAACCTAGCCAGTA
This sequence comes from Etheostoma perlongum, assembly GCA_026937815.1. Taxonomy (NCBI): domain Eukaryota; kingdom Metazoa; phylum Chordata; class Actinopteri; order Perciformes; family Percidae; genus Etheostoma; species Etheostoma perlongum. The sequence continues at coordinate 22,638,574 of CM049393.1, read as the reverse complement.
CTGTGTGGTTTACCTGCTGTGTGATGCCCTTTATTGGACATCGTTGCCACTTAGTGGTGACTTTTGTGTGTGTGTGTGTGTGTGTGTGTGTGTGTGTGTGTATTTATATATAATACATTTGGGTTGGGTTTGTTCAGTGCTAGCATTGATTAAGCCTTGGAAAATTCCCATTTTCTTTGTTGCGTATCTAATAACTAAAACTAGCTTATTATTAAAGGCAAAAAGCTAAATAGCACTAAGCTAATCAACCACACAGGGGTTTTGCTAGTTGCATAGAATCTGTGAAGATTTAAGATCTTGTGTATTTCTTTCATTTCTTTTGCATTAGTTTGTGTGTATATTTTAACATTTAAAGACACATCTGCTTTTTCAGTATTTACAGTTTTACAGCTTCACCCACGTGTCAACAAACAGCTTAACCTTTACATAAGCTTCGTGTTCACTAGGAAGACTGTTCTCTATCTGCAGTCATTACGAATGAGATTCTCAAAACAAATCATTGTCATCTTGTACTGTGGAATTATTCATAACGGACTTATTTAGTTTTTTTTGTCTGTAAAATTAAGAAAGAACTTATTCACTTTTCATACCAAGGAGCACAATGCTGGAGATTGTGGCTGCCAACTAAATAGACAAGTTCTTTCAAGTCAAGACTGTGGGTTGTTAATTACAGAGGACGGAAGATGTGAGGAGGATAGTGCACAAAGTTACATAACCAAGGTTACACTTGGGGATAAACAGGGTTTCTTTGGAACGCCTAATGAGGCTTGGTGGTTGTACCAGCTGATACACATTTAAATGCTTTTAGGTGTATTAAATATTACAATGGTACCCTTTGGGAGACCGCCGCCTTGGTCAAAATGAAAGGTTAAAGACAGAAAGGCTGGCTTTGTTGATTGTGGATTTCCAAGTGACTGATATCCATTTATCAACAAATACAAACCCTGGGTTATATCACTTCACTGTTAAAACACAGTGAAATGTAATTAAACGGTAACTTAGAGGTTAAAAAACTTTCAACCAAATATTGTCAATTTTTAACTTGGACGTCTTACTTGCAAATTACCAAATTTTACTGGGTAGATTTGCGTTCCTGTTCCCTAATCATTTTCCAGGAAAAAAAACAAAAACACTAGACAAGGCTGGATCCCCACCCAAAAACTGGAGCCCCTAGGGGAATGCAAAGACTCTAGGTTTACTGTGTGGAAGTTATTTGTGGTAATTGAATTAAATGCAGATCTGTTTTTTAATACTTCATGCACCACTTAATAATGATGTAAGCCTAAATGATAATTTATAATAATAAATTATACTGTCTATTAATCCCCTGTGGGGAAATTACAATTTACACTCTATTTTGTTATAGTAATCACTACACGCAGGCCTGAAATACACACACATGCTCCTATTCATGCACAAATGGAGAGATGCCAGAGTGAGTCGGCTGCCAGTGCCTTTGCTCAAGGGCACCTGGCAGCGCCCAGGAGGTGAATCTCTCCAGCTACCAATCCACACTCCGTACTTTGGTCCATACTGTAGTTTTAAGGCCTTTATTGTTTGAGCTAATATTTTTTAAACAAAATTGTGCTTAACCAAGTTACCACAAATAAATTACTGATTACTAACTAATACATATACATTGTAAACAGCCACTAGCACAAAAGTGTGACAGCATCATCAATGAGTTCCTCAAAAGAAAAATGTGAAACAAGTTAGTATGAGATGATTTGTCACATCCATCCATCCATCTTCATCCGCTTAATCGGGTATCGGGTCGCAGTGGTAGCAAAGAAGAGGGGAATCACCACCCCGGTCTCCACCTCCACGCAATGTTAAAGAGGCTGATTTGTGTTTTGGTGAAAATGTGGCAGGTGGAACTGATTATATAGTTATGCTACACAGTGCTTATGAAAATAATACTGATGTCATGTATACAATGACATCAGTACAGTAAAATGCCTGTTGATACATCAGCCTTCTTTATCTGTGCCTGTGTATTTTTCCCAAGAAACCACTTTGAAGCCAAGGCACTCAAGCTGAGGCATTGCGGCCATTTGTTTTCGTACCATTCAGTTACAGTTAAAAATTTGGTGATGACACGACTCATCCTCATGTGAACACAAGAGCCTTTGACCTCCCTGATGAAAGTAAACATAAATTAATCAAAACGGCGATGAGATGCTACGACTTTTGTTCCAAATATAGTGCGCCATATCTTTATTTAACTTTAACGTCTGCTATGTTCACATTGTTGCTATTGCTGATGTGCTTTATTTGTATATGTACTGTATAATCCTAAAGGCTCAGTCATGGAATATATCTTTTTTTGGTCATCAGAGACAAATAATGAAAATAACAGATACTGCTTTATTTTCCCAAATTTGTTTGGGTCGCTGTCCTCTGAGCTTATGTGAAGACAAGGGAAGAGAGATATTACGTCAACGATTTCGGTTGGAAGTCTTTCAATTTTCTGGGTGATTACTATCCAACGACAACATAGTAGGAAGCTGTGGGCTCACAGCCAAAGGCAATACATCTGTCAACCATGTCAGCTTGCTAGTTCCTCAAGTACAGCAGTACATGAGGAAAATACTCTTCTGGGCCATGCTGCATTTTACTTGAAGCAGGCCTGATACCTGCCAGGAGTGTCGGTCATTACCACACACCACTGGAAGAAACAATGTACTTTAAGATTAAACTATGGATCCAAATAGGCTATCAAGACAGATACATACAATAACTAAGCATGCTTCCCTTCACATATCCTCACAATGTGTCATTATCAAAGGTGACCGAATGATCTGAAACTCTACTGAAATTGCTCTGGTCAGTCTGGGGGCGACTAACCAAGAGAAGGAGAGAAGAAATAGGGAGAAATAACCAGTAGTGGAATGTAACTACATTTACTCAAGTACTGTATTTAAGTACAAAGTTGAAGTACTTCTCTTGAGTCTTTTCTTTTCATGCTCCATTCTACTTCTACTCCACTACATTTCAGAGAGAAACATTGTACTCCACTGCATTAATCTAACAGCTTTAGTTACTACCTAACAATATAACGGCCTACAAGTACAGCTGAAAGCTGATTAAACACTTGACAAAACAGTTTTGACTGTTTCCAGTTTCTAAAATGTGAGTACTTTTACTTTTGATACTTTAAGTACATTTACTCAATGATACTTACATAATTTTACTTAAGTAACATTTTAAATGCAGGACTTTACTTGTAACAGAGTATTTTCAATGTGTGGTATAAGTACTTAAGGATCTCAATACTTCTTCCACCCCTCCAGATAACAAAACAGCAGCAGATCAGCGTTGGACAAATTGCTGCTCCATTGTGGACCATTCTCAAAGCTAGTGACATTCAAAATCCTGCATGTAATGTAATAATCCACATTTTCGTCTCTTTATCTGACATCTACAAAATCTTAATGTGTTTAATTAATGTGTTCTAGTTGATTGGCAGGTTTACCTCCCAGGCTGCAGCATGTATCTCTAAGTTGAACCAATCAAATGCTTTAGGTCAGTGGTTGGCATGCATCGGACACGAGCTACCATCAGGCCTGCAACTTTTTTCCTTCTTGGTGTGTGTGTGTGTGTGTGTGTGTGTGTGTGTGTGTGTGTGTAGTTTCATTTCAAGAAATATTGCAGTTAGCATATTTGAAGGGTGTGATTTGTATTATTTGTTTTTGTTATTCAATCTAACAGCTAAATATTATTTGTACATTTAAGTTATTAAATACCTTTTTTGTTAAAGAGTTGTCTGGGGTCAGTTATTCCAATACAGCACAATAGATTTTCAGGTTAATAGTAGGGTGGTGTACGGTATAACTAATCCAAAATAGGTAAACGTTCGTGGTAGCTACCTTAAAGTAATGCAAGCTTGTCAAGTCAAATACCCTATATGGCTTTAATAGGAAAATGTATTTGACACATGATGATGCATCTATATATCGAATCAAAGACAAGATAAAAGTAATCGAATCAAGTGACCTCTATTTGTGCCACATGGCAATTAAACAGGCGTCCTGACCCAGAGCGTCAGAAAGTGACGGCAATAGTCCCAATGGGAGTCCCAATAGCGTCAAATAGTGGCACGTCTGAATATGACGCCAAAGTGCTAGACACGAGTCCCTAGAGCACCAAATAGAGACGCCATTAATCTCGACCAAATGCTTCTTAAGTATGAAGCTAAAAGAAACATTTTGCGTCAGTAACAAAAGCCAAAGGCACCTGACCAAGCTTTGCTGGACTTTGTTACTTTTGGACAGAGCCATTCTAGCTATTTCCCCCGTTGCCAGTCTTTATGTGAAGATAACTGGCTGCTAAATGTAGCTTCATATTTAAATTAAATCAATCTTCTCATCTTACTAACTGAAAGACAACAAATTATAGGCTCTATATTTCCTAAAAAGGTCAAACTATTCCTTTAAGGATAACTTTAAGTTGGCATCTTGGGACTTGTTTTTATCCTTAAAACATGTGTGTCTGGGACGGAAGAGGCCCCTCATTTCCCAGCAGAACATGTACGTTTAAAGCATTTACCTTAGCTGTATGGTTGTGGGGAACCATCCCAGTTTTACTGTGAGCAGTGATCTAAGACGGGTTACACACATTCCCAGGGTTACAACAATAAATTAAGCGAAACTCAGTGACAGCTTTATAATCATAACGTTGTGGTAAAATTCACCATTGCTCCCCAAAGAGCAAGATAGGTTAAAGCACCCATATTATGCTCATTTTCAGGTTCATAATTGTATTTTGAAGTTGTACCAGAATAGGTTTATGTGGTTTTATTTTCAGAAAACACCATATTTTTGTTGTACTAAACATTGCTGCAGCTCCTCTTTTCAACTTGTGTGTTGAGCTCTCTCCTTTAGCTACACAATGAGGCATCTCACTTCTGTTCCATCTTTGTTGGGAGTAAGTACTGCTAGTTGAAGAGTGTGTTATAGAAAGTGACACAGTAATTAATTGTTGCTTCCATCCCGAGCCCATGATAATACTCCAGTCATATCCCGATCACGTGACTGGGCGCACACATCGCATTGCAGCGTCATTTTTCGATTTAATCTTCGACTCCGTTCCGCTCCCATTGATTTCTATCTTTTCTGCTCTATCCGTCCCTATCACGTCAACAACAGTGAAATTGACTCCCGTACACCGAGAATCACGTGACCGTAAAATTGTCACCCTCTAGTGTGTTACAAAGTGACACACGTTCGTCACGGAAGTAAAGGTACCATTCTTTGGAGCAGTTGGTGAACAGAATTTTCTGTTGGAGATGGTAACGCCCTTTGGGCGGACTTTGGGCTTTTTCACTTTGTAAACCTATAACATGCACAAAAAGATATAACACAATAAAGGAAAGGGAAAAAGCCAAAAAGCATACAATGAGCACTTTAAATGATGATAGTCCACCATTAACTGAAAGCCATGGCCAGAGGCATTAGGTTTTCGGGTTGTTCGTTCATATGTACGTCCATCCGTCCCATTCTAGTGAACGCAATGTGTCAGGACCCTCCTGGAGGGAATTTCTCTAAATTGGGCACAAACATCCACTTAGACTTACACCAGCCGGCCTGCATGTATCTTCCTATGTGTGTAAACGCTGCTTACCTTACAGTGACTTCTACACAAAGTCCTCATGTAGCTCTTATAACTCTTACTTATACAATAAACAGGCCAGCTTCAAACCACTTAATATTTATCGTTTTTACACAGCATTGACCACACCTGCCCTACACACAGAAATAGACATTATCAAAACATGAGTATGACTTAAAGTCTCTCTGCCAGAGATTTTAAGCATTGATATCACATCCTAGACCTCCCGTGCTCTCATCATAGCAAAAATAGAAGGCACATTAATCCTGCTGACAGGCAGAACAAGTTTAGACCCTCTTACCCACAGCCTGTAATGTTCCTGCAATTGTCCTTCTGAAAATGAACCTTTCGATCATGCCACATTGATTTAAAGTTTGCTTACAGGGTATTAAGTGGCTTTTGTGTTTTTTGGCAACAGACTCCTTCATTCTTGATTCCATCATGAAGATGTCAGTAATATATACACTGTTAGATTTATTATTGTACTTTGCAGTTACTCACTGGCAACTATATTGCCAGTAAATTACTGCAATTACAGTAGAACTGCTCTACTGTAGTTGGGGTTTACAGTATGTTACTTTAATTGTGTATTATTGTACCATACTGTAATTCTGTTTCAGAATATTATACAGCAATTGTGTTTAACCTTCTAAAGTCTAAGGGCATTTTCTTGAATTTACCTTTTTTAGGGTATTTACATATAACTGATCCGCACGTGTTTCATATCAAAATGTTCAGAACAAACTCAGCTTTCCAAATAGTGACATCCACATTTTTTTGTTGGGTCGGGAACCTCAACTCCTGGGCCAAGGTGCTCTTGGGCAAGGCACCGAACCCCTAATAAGTAACTAATAAGTAACAGTACATTCTGGAATTATTTACATTTGGACAGAACAACTTCCTTTATTAGTGGCACTTTGTCTCTGTTAAGGAATTTTTAAGGAGTTTTTTATTTTTCATGTAATCTGTAACATGTTTTACTATCTATATAATAGTCAACGTAAACATGGGCCTGTAGTTATCAAGCTTCTCAAAGTGCCATTTTAGTCCTAAGTGCTAAGAATTCATAAAAATTCAAAGGGAATTAACATCTCCAACAGAAGACACTGTTCACCTGCTCCAAACAGCTCTATTGTAGTCCAGCCTGTACTTCCATGATGAACGTGCATCACTTTGTAACACATGTTATAATGCTCACCTAGCTGCTAGTATGGCATGCCCTCATACTATGCTTCTGACTGGCTAGTAGTCCTTACATTCCTACTGCAAATGTGTGACTCCCAACAAAGATGGAACAGAAGGCAGATGCCTCACTCTGTAGCTGTAACAACAAAAATAGGTGTTTTAACTATTTAAACTTATTTTGATATACCCTCTAAATACAATACTGAACCTAAAATGAGCATAATATGAGCACTTTAAGTCAATTCTTAGCAGTGTTCTGGTGAGTATTTCTCAGAGGCTTGATACATACGGCTCAGGTTCTTGCTCTAATCTTAAACCCTACAGCACCAACCAGTGTACACTGGTAGTAATGACACATGTTTCATATTTCAGTGCCTAGAGAACTTTGAAATTGTAATGGTTTTTTTTATACTGTCGGTATAGATTCCTCATTTATTGTTTATCGAATGTTTTGCTTATTTAACTTATTAGTGCATTTCTTTGATGTTTTGTTTGGTTTATTTTTTATATGTCTGAAATAAATTTCTTTATTCATTCATATCACACACAAATTAATATTGCGTCACATGTGCATAATAACTCAAGTCCTCATTATCAACTGCAATATATATACATACTGTACATAGTCTTCAAGTAGTCAAAACCTAGTCTATATCCTTGACTTTCAACTTCCGTAATGGCTCCGGTGCTGCAGGAATGGATGCATGTATTCGCTTTCTTTGTGTTGCATTTTAAACTCTGGTGGATTTCTGAGGACTATGGTTAACTGCTCCTCAGATCCCTGGTAACCGTGGAAAGCTAGCTAGACTATACTGTATGTCCAATCTGAGTTTTCTCTTGCAGGACGAGTGGCTCCATGCGAAACTTAGCACCGCCCACAACGATTGGGATTGCTTTAAAGAAATGCCAGTAAAACCAGAGCACGGTTTTCTCTCATCCCAGAATGCTATGTGGAGTAGCCAGACCCTCCTCCACTTCGTAGCGTGTGGGTGTTCTGGCAAAGCGACTAGTCAAAACCAAATTTAACTCAATAGGCCTTTTTCACAGACGACATGTGGAAATTGGAGCAGCAGGTGGGGAGCCTCATACATGATTATATTTTATATATTTTAAGTAAAATTTAAAAAGAACTTAAAAATAGATTTGAAGTTGAAATGGTTATTTCCCCAATCATACATGTACATATACACATGACATTAAATGCAATGCATTGTGTTAATGTGGGATGGGTTTACTCCTTTGTGGTTAGGAAATACTCCTCACCTATCAGCCAATTATTGAAGTTTCTAAAAATAAAAATAAATAAAAAGTCTTCCTCCAGAGAGTTGATGTTTTCCCCTCTCTGTAGGATTCTATTGTAATTGAAGACTATGATTTTCCCCACGCACCCTGTCCCGGAACAATCAATCAATTTACTTCAATTACACACACCGCACCTGTTGCCAATCAAAAAAATTCTTCAAATTCAATATACAATTCAATCATTGTATATCATTATGTGTCAGTTGTTTTAGATGGAGTTGCTGTTCTGCCTTTCTGTTTTTTTTTTTTTTTTCAGTTCAGATTATCAGATTCAATTTAATTTATAGAGTCAAATCCAAACAGTACATAGCACTAAGCAGGCTAGATATTAAGCCATGGGGAGCAGAAAAGAACTGTCCAAAGACCTGCGTAACAAGGTATTGGAACTTTATAAAGATGGAAAAGAATATAAAAAGATATCCAAAGCCTTGCAAAAGCCATTTATAGAGTCAAATCCAAACAGAATGTATCTCAGAACACTTAGAAATAAAGTAGGTTTAGACCACACTATAATTTAAAGAGACCCAACAATTCCCCCAAGAGCATGCAATTGGTGAGATTGCAGCAAGGGAAAAACTTCCTTTTAACAGGCAGAAACTTTAGAAAGAACCTGGATTTATCTGCCCATAATTCTTTTTACCAAACACCCCAATTGTGGAACAAACCATTTGGTTCACTGTTGCATCAATTTACCCCAAATACACATTAAGAACTAAGATGGATGGTGTGTATTTAGACATATTTCATCCAAAAATGTGAATGGTTAGAAGATACAAATTGAAAGTGGAATAAAATGCAACACTGTTTAACATTTCTGTGTATGTTATGATTAGTGTTCTGTGAAGGAGGAAAACAGCCATCCAAGCCAGCAGGAGGCAGGTTTCTGTTATATTGAAAAGATCCACTTTGGGTGGAGTATCACTTTAATATGATCTATGTATTATACCTGTGATATAATTAGCCACATCGCATTTGAGCTGTACAATGATAAACTAGATTTACTATCTACAAGGATTGGGCTTTTTTTCACAGAAGATATTTTTGATTATACAAGTGTAGCTAATTACATTTAAGATGGCTGTGTTCCATTTAAGGGTTCCAGTGAGATTAGATTAGATTAGATAATACTTTTATTCATCCCACAGTGGGGAAATTCCCTTGTTACAGCAGCAGTGGTTTTCTACAGTAAAAGCAAAAAAAAAAAAAAAAGTAAAAATGGTAACAGGCAAACAACAGACAATGAGCAGAAGGTATAGACTGAATTTAAAGGGGCGTCAAATAAAGGTATTGTAAAGTGCGGTTGCCATAGTACAAAAAAAACAACATTGCAACATTAAAATGAAATTGATATTGAGTCCTAAAAAGTCCTGAGGAGAGCCCTGCACACTCCAAAGGACCTGAGTCTCCTCAGCAGATGGAGGCAACTCTGGCCCTTCTTGTATAGAGCATTGGTGTTATCAGTCCAGTTCAGTTTATTGTTTAGGTCAACTCCCAGGAATTTGTAGCTCTCCACTACCTCTATGTCCGATCCCTGGATGCTCACTGGTGAGAAGTGGGATGTTTTTCTCCTAAAGTCAACAATCATCTCCTTTGTCTTGCTGGTGTTAAGCTGAAGCTGGTTGAGCTCACATCAGCTGGCAAAGTCCCTGATAAGCATCTTTTATTCCAGATCGTTCCCCTCAGACACACATCCAACAACGGCTGTGTCATCAGAGAACTTCTGGATGTGGCAGTGGGTGGTGTTGTGTGTGAAGTCAGAGGTGTAGGGGGTGAAAAGGAAGGGGGAGAGCACCGTACCCTGTACCCTGGCACCTGGGACAGTGCACCACGTCAGACACACAGTGATGGTGCCTCACATACTGTGGTCTGTTGGTGAGATAGCCAGTAGTCCATGCAGCCAGGTGTTGGTCCACTCCGGCACTCTCCATCTTCACTCTGAGCAACGAAGGCTGGATGATGTTAAAAGCATTGGAGAAGTCAAAAAACATGACTCTCACAGTGCTCCCGCTGTCCTCCAGGTGGAGCAGCGATCTGTGCAGCAGGCAGATCTGTAAATGTGCATGAACGACTACTCAAAGCGCTTTTACATAGTACAGGAACCCCACACTGTGGCCGAGGCTGCCCAAGGTGCCATCTGCTCATCAGATAAACATGCACACACATTCACACTCCGATGACACAGCATCGGGGGCAACAGGGGGTTCAGTGTCTTGCCCAGGGCAGGACTAATTGAACCACCAACTGCAGGGGGTCCAGCTGTGTGCCCACCAGGGTTCGAAGGTGACACAGGATGATCCTCTCCATGGTCTTCATCAGGTGAGAAGTCAAGGCAACAGGCCTGAAGTGGTTTGGCTCCTTGGGGCGCAGCAACTTTGGTACCGGGACCACAGAAGAGGTCTTCCACAGGGCTGGGACCTTCTCGCCAGGCTCAGGTTGAATAAATCCCTGATCACACCACAAAGCTGGTCAGCACAGTCCCTGAGGAGACTTGGGCATCAGGGCCCTGGGGGCCTTCCTTGCCTTGATCTTCTTAAGTTGACTTCTCACCTGATCATCTGTTATGAAGAAGGGGGTGGAGGATGACTGGGGTGTGGGTGTGGGGATGGTGGGAGGTGAGAGTCTCAAGGAGGGGGAGAGGGGGGTGGTGAACTGATGAGCGGGGTGAGGGGGGAGGATTGGGCTGGTGGGCTTATTGTTGTTGAGGGTCATTGAAGGTGGCAGGCTGGGGAGGGGGGGGGGGTGAGTAGGCCAAGGGAGGTGTGAAAAAGGGGGCTGGGGGGTGTGAAGAAGGTGAGGAGGCAGAGTCAAATCTGTTAAAAAACAGATTCAGCTCATCTGCCCAGCCATGCAATTGAGCCAACACACACATTGCAAGGTTTCTGGAACTGGCATAACTAAATGGTATGCAGTCATCTTAATGCTATTATTTACATTTGTGTTTTTCCAAATGTGTCTACTGCAGTAGCTGGGGTTTGTAGATTTGTAGATTTAGTAGTATTACTTTCCATGTCCAACAGGTGGCCCAAGTGTAGCAAAGTTGGACAAATGGACACAAAGGGAAGGTTAACTGAGTTCATGTAGGGTATGCTCTTTTTGAGTTATATTAAGCAGCTCTAGTGAGATCCTCAGCAGATTTTTGGAAGCAAATTTTGGCATTTAACTTTCTCATTCTCTTTTTTCAGATTCTATCATGCAGCTTTTTTATCCAACTGAAGAAATGCACATAAAAACAAATGATGTAGAGTGTCTCAGACACCAGGCCATCTCCCAAAGTCAGGTATTGTTCTGTTCTTCTGCATTAGAGGTAAATCTAATTAGACAAAAAATGCAGATCTCAATTTATTTTATTTCAAAACTCAAGCAAATCACAAGTGCCGAATGATAACATTGATGAAAAGCAATGGCTGTCTGGAAGATAGATGACACACAAACTATTGCAAGTTGTTTTTCATTTTGCTGAGGGAACAAATTACATGAAACATGAACCCTAATTTCACCTGAAGAAGAAACAAACAGCCAAACATCCTCAAACTGTGCTAAAGTAAAAAACCCAAAGTAATTCTGACACAACAAGTCTGCCTCGACTGCAGAGGGAATACCAGGAATGCAGCCATATGTACTTCACTGAGACGTGGCTGTGTGAAGTTTCTCTGGACTCACACGTCACCCTGGATGGCTTCAAACTCTTTCGAGCGGACAAGAAAGCAACAGAGAGCGCTAAGAAGAAGGGAGGGGGGATCACTGCTTGTGAACGATAGATGGTGCCACCTGGGACACATCAGTGTGAAGGAGCAACTCTGTACCAGAGACTTGGAGCTGTTAGCGATTAGCATGTGGCCATACTACCTCTCACCTTCTCACAGTTTATTGCTGTGACCGTGTACATCCAGCAGACAAAGGCCCCATCTTCACACCTCCCCTGGCCGACTCCCCCCCCCCCCAGCCTGCCGCATTCAATGACCAACAGCCCACCAGCCTGCTACACCCCCCTGTCCCCCTTGTCAGTTCACCACCACCCTCTTACCCTCCCTGAGACTCTTACCACCCACCATCCAACCTTCTCCATAACAGATGATCAGGTGAGAAGTCAACTTAAGTAGATCAAGGCAAGGAAGGCCCCGGGGCCTGGACGGCATCAGCCCAAGTCTCCTCAGGGACTGTGCTGACTAACTCTGTGGTGTGGTCAGGCACTTGTTCAACCTGAGCCTTAGCCTGGAGAAAGTCCCAGCCCTGTGCATAGATCCATCTACCTGCTGCACAGATCGCTGCTACAACTGAGAGTCATGTTTTTCGACTCCAGTGGTTTTAAAGCCATCCAACCATAGCTGCTCAGAGTGAAGATAGAAAGAGTTGGAGTGGACCAACACCGGACTATCTCACCAACAGACCACAGTATGTGAGGCTCCATCACTGTGTGTCTAACATGATGCACTGCAGTACAGGTGTCCCTCAGGGTACAGTGCTTTTCCTCATCCTTTCCACCCTCAACACCTCAGACTTCACACTTGACCCACTGCCACATCCAGAAGTTCTCTGATGACACAGCCGTTGTTGGATGTGTGTCTGAGGGATACGATCTGGAATACAAGACGGTTATCAGGGACTTTATCAGCTGGTGTAAGCTCAACCAGCTTCAGCTTAACACCAGCAAGACGAAGGAAAATGATTTTAGGAAGAAGACATACCACTTCTTACCGGTGAGCATCCAGGGATCGGACGTTGAGTTAGTGGAGAGCTACAAATTCCTGGGAGTTGACCTAAACAATAAACTGAACTGGACTGACAACACCCCGCTCTACAAGAAGGGCCAGAGTTGCCTCCATCTGCTGAGGAGACTCAGGTCCTTAGGAGTGTGCAGGACTCTCCTCAGGACTTTCTACGACTCTTGTGGTGGCCTCCACCATCCTTTATGCTGTGGTCTGCTGGAGGGGGGAACAATAGGTATATCTTTATTATCTGTATTTATATTTTCCATTACGAGTACTTACTTTTTCAATATTATTTATATTTTGGTCACACTTCAATATCATTTATATTATGGTTACTTACTTTTGCTATTTTATTACATATTCAATTTAATTTTAACGTCACTTACTTACTTACACTGCAATATTTCTTTGTACTGTGGCCACCTCACTTTACTTTACAATCCCTTTTATATAATGGCACTTTACATTTATTCAGTACTTTTTGCACATTGTCTGTTGTTTGCCTGTTGTTTGTTTACTTGTTTGTTGTTTTGCTTTTTACTGTAGAAAGCTGCTGCTGTAATAGGGAATTTCCCCACTGTCTAATCTAATCTAACAACACACATACACACACATTGTACTGCAATGCACTGCTCACTGCCCTCCTTCATGCAGCTGACCCATAATCCTATTAGTCAGCAAATTTCCTGTTTATATTCTTGTCTTATTTTCAGTTTTCTTAAAATGAACACATCAGTTAAAATATTTAAGTAAATGTGACTAGGGCTGCAACGATTATTTTCATAACTGATTTATCTGACGATTGTTTTCTCGATTGATCAATTAGTGTTTTGGGCAGTTTTTCAAAGCCCGAGATGACATCCTCCAATTTTTTTGTCCACAACTCAAAGATATTGTGATTACTGTCACAGAAGAGTGAATAAACTAGAAATCACATTTAAGAAGCATGATTTAAATCCAGCTCTGCGTCACCCATGTGTGGGCAGATGAACGGTGTAGGACTTTCCTCCGTGGCCGCGGCGTCCGGAGTTCCCAGCTGAGCAGAGCAGCAGAGGTCTGAAAAGAAACCATGCGTATTGCATCATCCGGCAAACACTGTTTGTCTGCACACACTGCCCACACAAAGATGACACAGAGCTGGATTAAAATAGGCAAAATATTTAATTTTGACATACTTTTACATTGTATGCTACTTTATACTTCTACTCTACTGCATTTCAGAGGGAAATATTGTACATTCCTGTATTTGACACTTCTAGTTACTATTTACTTTTTACATTAAAAAACACATATAAGATTCTCGAAACACGTGACTCATTTTAATTATAAGATAGTGGTGAAGCAGAATTACAGTTAGAAATCACCATGGTGACTTGGGAGGACTTCTGCTCTGAATCAAACCTCATAACTTCCACTAACAGCTGGAGGGAATTTAAATGGAAGTTTATAGCGAGATATTACTATTGGAGGAACTGCAGAGAAACAGCTTTCAATTTTGCTCATACTTTCTGGTCTTGTAACAAACTCAAACTGAAGCAATGCTGGGGATGAGATTTATACAGTTCTCAATTCAAATTTTCAAGAACCATTGGTGGTTCTACTAGGAGTTATCCAAGTAATTTATGTCACTTATCAGCCATTAAAGTGATTGATTGTTCTCTAATCGTCATTGAACCACCATATTATATGGGGTGGCACAATAGTTCAGTAGTTCCAGCTCCATTTCACTGATAAAACTTCAGGATTTGTATTATATTACGATTTGTATTATATATGTATTATGGTATTTCTACTAAGGGATTTGAGTACTTCTTCCACTACTGGATTCTAGTGATTCTTTAGTCTAGCTGCTATGTGTTTCCTGGAGTTATATCACCTTCACATTGTAAAAGCAGCGGAAAAACGGGAAAAGCAATTTGTTGACCTCATTGGATCACTCCCATCTCAGTATTTAGAACAAGCAGCAATCTTTGAATAATGACATTTATTATTTATTAAGGTAATTTGTGGGTTAGCAAAGTTTGTGACAGTCTGGTCTAACAGACTTCTGTTTGGTCTATTTTATCTGTTTTCAACTCTTTTTTTGAACATTGCAAATGCTTTTACTTTCTGTGACATGAGTGTTTAAGTCACTCGTGCGTGTGTGTGTGTGTGTGTGTGTGTGTGTGTGTGTGTGTCTACCATTACGAATTTTAACAGGACCCCTTGATGTCAACACAGACAAACCCAGACAGATTAACCGTGACCCCCTCCTCCAGACGCACACACTGAGTGTGTTCCCAAAAGATGTGTACCTACAGTGTACTTTTCTGCTGCTACAGTAGACCGTGTGCAGCAGGTTGAACGTGCTTCTGTGCATCCACCTGCTGTGTCAGAGAAAATCTAGCTGTAAAGTCATTGTACAACAGAAACACTAGAATACTGCAGTACTAATACTTATATACTGTACAGTAAGATGTGATTGATTGTATGTAAATGTATTTATTTTTAAATATTTTCCTCATTACTAGGTATTAATTCATTTTATAAGATGATTATCAGAGGAAAATAAAATAACTGCTCCATTTGACCACAAATATATTAATTATTCACATATTGTTAAATTATGAAGTTGTCATGGTCTCTGTGGGCAAAGTCTGTCATTTCTAGATTTCTAGATCAATTTGCAAATTGCACAAATATGTCAGGAGACTTTTTTGCACTATATGGGTATAAACAGCAGTTTTTAGGTGAAATTAGGAAAAAGTGTGGGCTTTTGAAAGTGAAAATGTGCAGGTGAGGGGTTGTCTGAGACACATGTACTGTCTTTGCTACAATACTAATGCTGTGACCAGTGTTGGAAGAAGTATTAAGATCCTTTTCTTAAGTAAAAGTACTAATACCACACTGTACTAAAAAACTAAAAGTCCTGCATTGAAAAATGTTGCTTAAGTAACAGTATGTAAGTATCATCCGGAAAATGCAGAAAACCCCTCACATTTTAGAAACTGGAAACAAGCCAAACAGTTCTGTCAATCAAGTGTATAATGATCTAATCATTTCTTGTCTATTTGTAAGCCGATATCTTGTTGGGTAGTTTCGTTTATAAAAAGATTGTATTTTATAAACTACTAAAATTTGTTTTGTGTGCAAAAATCTTAATTTGTAAAGTAACTAGTAAGCTTTCAGATGAATGTAGTGGAGTAAAAAGTACAATATTTTTCTGACATGTAGTGGAGCAGAAGTAGAAAGTGGCAAAAAAAAAAAGACTCAAGTAAAGTACAAGACCCTCAAATTTGTACTTAAGTACAGTAAATTTACTTAGTTGGCTGTGGCAGTTTCTAGCTTTTGAAGCAGTGACTGCAGCATAAAGAATTAGAGCTTAATGTCAGATTATACAATGACCTGCATGGTATGTTGCACTAAATGCATCGCTTGGAGATCAGGGTTATGTTAGTGGGCCATGCATCCTGAGAGTTACAGTAAGAGGATGACCAGCAGCTAAGAGCAGATACCGTCATGATATGTTGTTCAGTTTTAGACCTGATGGATTAAGGAGTTGCAAAGTCTAACCTGCTGTCACCTTGTAGGGGAGCGTCATTGTCATTTCAATTTGCAATTATGTCATTCAATTTGTCATTATGTCATTTAATTTGCAATTGACAATTCAATATGAACACTGGCAATGCAATCCTCAATTGAGTTTAAATGTTTTTTACAAAAAGAAACTGAAATAAAGCTCAATCAATTGCATTTCATAGTGCCATGTTTTTTCTCTCTTTATGACTGTCAGTGTATGATTAGTATTCATCTATGAATAGAGCCAAAGGCAGTTGTGTAATGTCATTAAGTACATTTACTAAAGTACTCTACTTTAGTACACATTTGAGGCACTTGTACTAAACTTGAGTGTTTTCTTTTCATGCCACTTTCTACTTCTACTTTCTGCTACATTTCAGAAAGAAATATTGTACTTTTTAGTTACTAGTTTATAAAATACAATGTTTTATTATGAATGAACCTACCTAACAATATAATGGCCTACAAGTCCAGCTGAAATGATTAGAAGATTAAACAGTTTGGATCATTTCTAGAATCTAAAATGTGAGGATTTTTCTACATTGAGTACCTTTACTTTTACCACGTTAAGTACATTTTCCTGATGAAAAATATCATAATGACAAATGTGTTGGTGTAGTTTTTGTCTTTTTAGCTCTCAGATCTGATATGAAAAATTCAGGGAACTTCTGAGGCTAAAGATTTGTGTTGAATATGTTTGATAAGCCCAAAAACCACAGATAACTGCATAATTCTACTGAATTAAACATGAAAGTCACAAAGATTGGAAGATTGGTTATTTTCTCAGCAAAACATAGGTGATATGTAGCTCAGCGTAAATTCTTTCAGGAAGACCTAACTTTTAATCACTGCACTCCTAAATCAATTCAGCTCTTATCCTAATGTACCTTTTTTGCTGTGTATAACAGTTGCATATATGCAACTAGTCTCTCCTGATTTAAATGTAGCTCAGCGTAAATTCTTTCAGGAAGACCTAATTTAATCAATGCTCTCTTCTTAAATGGAATCAGCTTAACCAATCAGAATCATGCACAAATAACAAGGGCCAATCACAGTCACAACCCTGCTTTTAAAAAATCTGTTTCTCTCTTTGCTATTAAGCATCATTGCAGGCAAAGAGTGCAACCCTCTACCCCCCCCTTCCACCTCCAGTCATCTACAGTGTCTAGATTCCATCGGGGGGGGGGGGGTCTGTTGGTTCTCTACCTCTATATAGATATACAAAATATTTGTATAGCAATGGAGTCTAATCGCCAAAGACTTTGTACAATTTATTGAGCTGTAAAATAAACCTTATTTGCAAATCTGCAGACATTCTCTCCTGATTGAAAAATGGCTGTGAGCTGAACAGGGCCACGCTGAGTGTAAGCTTAAGGTTTACATTTGCAGAAGTGACTTGTTGCAACATTGGGAACTTGGCAATGCAGCTAAGGGACATTCAGTTCTGGTAAACTGTGCAAAAGAAATGGCACAGTCAGAATCATCACCTACTTCAGCGTCAAAGGAATCAGATTTTGTGTTACATGACTTTCAGACAGTTTCAGATAAAGAACTTCCTTAAAAAAAAAGGGGATGCATTGTAGTTCAGAACAATACCGGTATTTTGAAATTAATCAGATTTATGTAGGGATTTGTTCCTCTGACGCAGGCAGAAAAAACCTGGAGGTCAATTTGGGTAGGGGGCATTGTGGCGTCAGACATGAGTAATTCAATGTGACAAATCACAGTGTTCTGCTGCTCTTTGTACTTCCACTGACTCCTAAATAATCTTGCAGGTTTGAATTTAAGAGAATTTCTTTCTTTTTCTTTTTTTTGCATTGAGTTTAAAATTATTCAGTGTGGAGAGGCCTGTAGCATCATATCTCATCTCTGCAATTACACCTTCCTTCAGCCATGAATGTATCTCTCATCCAACAGGCTTTATTAACAGTGACTATGTTTGCATGCACATAATATTGTGTGACTAAGCTGTTTACATGGCTAATAAAAGTGAATATTCCACTACTATTCCTGTTTACATGTAGTCATGCAAAATAAAACAATGTTTAAGTTTACTAGCGGTGGCGGACTCCCCCCCTCAATTCCTTTTACCAGCTTGTTGAAAAGGTCAGTGTTGCGATGTATGCACATATCCAAAAACCTGTTGATCCAAGTCTTTGATAAAGTTTAAAAGTAGCTGTCTTTCTCCTTAGAGGGTCTGCAGCCTTGCAAACTGTTGGCTGGTTGGTTTGTGTACAGCATCCATAACAATGCACATAGCTGACCATGAGCCTTCGGTAAAAAAAAACAATTGAGACGCATATTCCGAATGCGCTGTATACATGTCCAAAGAATCCTTCTAATATCTGAATAGTACTGGTATATCCCAAATGTCTTAATCGGAAAATGCTACATTCAGAAAAAGGCCTAAATCTGAATATCCCATTGGAATGCTGTTTACACGACCTGCATATAATTTGGAATATTGTCTTATTCGGAATAATAGTGGAATATTGGTGTGCATGTTAATGTACTCAGTGATACCAATCAAGGTTATGTGCATGCAGCGGGTACTTCTGCAGCAGCCAGGGGCTACATGGATACAATAGCTTAACTGACAAGAAAAAATGAAATTAGAGTGTGAAATCTAGTTAGCAAGTGAAGAAAAGGCTAGATAAGTAATGGATAATGGAGTTGAAATAGTTAGGTACAGAAAAATACTGTGCACAGCTCCAACGTGAGACAGGTGCGTCAGACGGGGACAGGCCAAAAGTTGCAAAGAAACTCAAAACCGAAATGTTTTGGATCCGAACCGCAGGGTGCATACAAATAATGTTTCACTTCAGTTAACATTGCCAGATAGGGTGTTTGTGATGCATTCATGTGTCTGAATAATTTGAAGAATTGGTTCATGACTGGGAAAATGTCCTCATTGTGAAATAGGGCATGCCTTGGTGGAGGTCTGCGCTCTTCTAGTGCCTTTCTAGTTAAAATAGGCAGCTAAGAGTAAGTATGAGTAAAAAAAAAATGCTTTTTCATTTCTTGTAGGCCTATTCATTGTAGATGTTTGTTCCTCACTTGGACACGCTGTGAACTATAGATCGACCATGTTTTGCAATTGCTATTTCAAAATCAAATTACAGCAATTTCAAAATAAAGAAGTTGATTACAATCATTCAAAACTTCCCATGTGTCAGAAGTCCAGTTTAAAGAAGAAATGTCCTTAAGACATAAGGCAGCTGGTGCTCCTCACCTTCTGTATTCATAGGTTGGGTCAGAGGAAAGGTTTGGCAGCTCTGTTGACACAAAATGTTAAATTCTGCTCTAACCCTGTTCAGGTATGTATGACTGTGATTTAAATGAAACCCAAATTCAACTTTGACTAGGTACCAGGAAACTTTGAGGAAAAAGTGATGGAGAACGTTTCAATTGCAAACATTATCAAACATGATTTAATATCTGGTTATTGTGTTGAGCCGTCATGTCATGAAATGGACTTGGCCTCCTCCTGCACTTTGCTACTGAAATACAACACACACAGATACAAACACAATAGCTGTGTGCCACTGAGAATCAATGAACTCTTGTTGCACTGAGGAAATGTCACCTCATCCATCTGGGTCAGCCACAGAGACAAATTCAGTTTGTTCCAGTGTTTTTCCTCTCTCTCAGCAGACAGTGAGTCTGGTCAAAACACAAATTAGTGCCGACGATTAGTCTAAGCTCGCCTTGACTCACAGGCTAGACGATCCAATGATGCTTTTTTGGAGAGGGGGTACTTTTCCAGTGTCTCTCCTGACAGGATTTTGTGAAATGCACTAGTGACAAAGATGCAGGCCGCAATATCCCTAAATTTGCTCTAGAGATGGCATCATTCCACTTACACATGCATGCATATTTTTAGTAAAAGTAGGGATCAAGTGAAAGTTTGTTCTGAGTGTGGCACAGTAGAGGTTAAGGATGGCCATTGGGTCAAAGGTTATCAATATTTTTTATTTAAAAACCACAGTCAATATCAGCGGCAGTGGAATGTTTTCCATATCGCCAATGTACTTTTAACTATGCAAACATTCCCTGAGGCAGAAATGATCTTATTGCTTGAGTAACACCTCTCTGCATGAGCAGCAGGAGTCACTTCGGCACCCGAATGCTCTGAGTCTGAGTCCATGTTTCAGCTGTTTCTGCTCTTGTAAAGATGCTGGCGCTGGCTTGGTTGCCTCTGTGCAGTGCCAGTGGAACTGTTCCTGTTCATTTTATGTTCTGTCTCATGTGTAGTGTTATGTACTGCATAAATGATTTAATTATTTCTACCAGGACTAAACAGACAGATCCTCACCCAGAAAACGACCCTATAGGTTGACTGGGCAAACAGCTTATTGTTGTTAGGCAGCTAGGGACTAAGTGAGTAATTATCGCAGGAGAAAATGTAGAGGTAGGTTAGGGTGGTGGATGGTTCAAACCAACAGAGGACTTTTACACAGGAAACCGGTGTTTGTGTCCCGCATGAAACTACTTAAACTAACTAACTTTAACGGACCTTAGTCCCTGGCAAACCCCGCCAATCTGTCTCAAAACCCAGTTAGATAGTAAATGAAGATAAACCACTCCACCACACCGACAATGAATTGGGAAATATGTCATAGGTGGCAGGAATGGTCTGAGTATAAAGCTCATTTGAGTATAAAAAAAGACAAAAACAAAAAGTTCTGTGGATCCACAAAACCAGCCTCCCATTCATTGTCTATGGTGCAGCGCCTGAATTGATACTGTACAGATGGCATCACTTACTTCCCTGGATTTTGCTTTGAGAGAGAGTAGCTCATGTTGAAATAATAAATTGGAATTTTTGATTTAGGTAATTCCCTTTAACAAGAGTAACAAACGATATTTTGGGACCTGTGCATGCATAGTCCTGAGTAGAGTTCAAAACTGACGATATGATGAACAATCCAAAATATTTACAGGAGCCTTACAGCTGGCAGATTTTTTTTTTTTTTTTTATCTTTCTGCATGTTGTAATTCAAATAGTTTGAGGGAAAGCTATACATCTTCCCTTGATGGGAGACTGGCCAATCACAGGTCATTTCAGAGAGAGAGCGAGAGACAGATCATTCCTATTGGCTGTTCTGTGCATGCATATTCCCATGTAACAAAGAGGATTGGGAGAGCTGCGGAGAAAGGTCTGACTCTACTTAAAAATCTGGCTTTTTTTTTTTTGCTTTCTACCCACTGCAGCTGGATTACTTCTGCCTCCAGAGCATTTTTGTTTAGCCTTAACTTCACCCGTTGAATAGCATTGTTTTAGTATTGCATGTTTGCAATGGCCAACAAAGTGGCCACAATTGTCAGTAGAGGTAAACAATGCTGTCTTATTCAATCAGTTAATTAATAGATTATTTTGTTAATATTTCATAGTCATAGTTAATTTTTGATTACGATCTACTGCACTGTTCAATCCCTGCACTGTACACTTTTGCGTCACCATTGCGTACAGTCTACCATAGAACCTTAACTTATCATGGTCATTGCATTTCTGTGAGTGATTTCTATCTATCTTAAAGACAACAGTGCAGAAGTCTCTACATGTTGTCTTAAATCAACCAATTAGATTATTCCTGCCTTTGAGTAACATGTGTACATTATTACTATGCATGTTGAAACCCTGCATGCTTTCATCATCTTTTCTCACTGTTCTGACTTTAGAGTGCAGTAATAGATGTAGGAGTCCCTCCTCACCAGTGGTATTACCCCGCCTGGTTTTTTTTTCCTTTCTCATGCTGAGACTATGTGAGCCTCCACACATTACTCTCTCAATTATTCATGTAGGGGGGGGAGAAAAAGGAGGAATAGAAGGGTAAGGCGGAAGTGACTTTTGTTATGTTTCCACTTCTTCTGTTTTTGTCATGTCTTTTCTCCTCATCACCTCTCTTTTCACCTTTTTTTCCCTTCTACTGTATTACCTATCCTTTTCTTGCCTTGCCATAAGACGTCTCCCATCTTCCTTCTTTTACTTTTTCTGATCTGTCTTTGTTTTCCTCTTTTTTTTCTTCCTCTCCTTTCCTTTCCTTTCTTCCTCCGTGTCTCCTCTCCTCTCTGTCCTAATGTTGGCGTGTTTGCAGCCCGGGACTATCCTATTATTCAGTCATCTCTAACCCATTAACTTGGCAAGGAATTAGGAAGAGCCAGGACACCGATATAACAGGAAGTAAGCCACCTTGGCAACTTCTCTTCTTTGGAGATTTAGCTCTTTTTCAATCCAGTGACTAATCTGTTGTCTATTTGGGCCTAAATGGAATGATGTTATCGACTGCCAGCTCGCCTGTTGACCCCTTTACCTTTCTCACAAACAGGTTTAAGGCTTGTTTGTTAGCAACACACAGGCAAAGCAAAGTCAACAACGCAGTGTGTAGATACATGATGCAATGGGACTGAGTTCTTCTTTCCACTACATTTTGATGTTGAAGGCCTCAGCAGCAGCAGCAACAGTTCCTGCAACTGTATGTCTTAAGGCAACAATGTGTTATATGGCATAAAGTTTAGGTTCACAAACCATCACCAACAATCTGGCAGTTGCTCAGAAATGATATTGCTCCTAGTTAATAGTACACATACAATTTTCCTTTCCAATGCTCCCTCTTTTTCTAAATTAGCTATTTTTAAGTTAAAATTCTTTGTGGAGGAGGCTTCCTGGGCTCCCTGCAGTGTGAAGCACATTCCATGTAACCACAACGTTCTGGTTTCAAAGCGTGCTAGGGACCTTTGTCACATCTCACCCCGCTCTCCCTCAATATACTTCTTGCTGTTGATCTCCACTGTCCATTATCCAATAAAGGCAGTAATTCCAACAGAAACATACAATCATCCCACAGAGATTATCATCTTCAAATGTGTATGTCTCTACAGAAAAAGGCATCCTAGTTATCCGCCTAAACCTCCCTCTGCACGACCCATTGATATTATTAATATGTTCATTTGAGCATTAGGTCTGCACCAGATGTTGTGCAGAGGTTTTACAGTATATTGATGCTAGGTATATTGCAATCTCATTGCATCTTTTCGTTGACGTTGTATGCAGCTGCACCCCCTCTAAAGTTAATATGGCGTTCTGTGTGAACACATCATAAATTAAAGAGCTTTGAGCAATCAGATTACCTGCAACAAAGAGATGAGTATCATCCACATACAGTACACGGATTAGGGAACCATGAAAGAATAAATAGAATATGAGTAGTTTGTAGACTGATTCCAAAATCCTTGAGGAGTAACACTTGATTGGTGATTTTACAAAATAAAGTTCAGAATGGAAAAGGATTTATTGCCAAGTAAGTAACACTCTAAAGGCATTTGCTTTAGTGGTTGGTCCATACATTAACTTGTGGACCAATATGTTCAATATAAATGTTTAAAAATAAGAAAAGAAGGCTGTATGATTTAGTGCAAGATTTGCAAAAACGTTGAGGGAATGCACAAAAGGTCAGTTTTGAAGAAGACTTGAAAGTAGCCATTGACACCATAAACTGATTATCTAAATGTTTAATGAGGTATTAAATCTAGTGAGAAATAGGGTAATTTTCTCATAGACTTCTATACGGAACGGACTTTTGCAGAAGTTGTCCCCTGCTGGAAATTAGATAGAATACAAGTTCAAGGCAGTTCCGCATTGGCTTCACTTTTCAGTCCTGGAAGCTCGTCCATTATTTTTATATAGCCTATGGATGGACCAAACCCTCTTACAAGAGAGGAGTGTTTCATGTGGTGGGAGCAATCAGCTACAATCTTTCCAGCCCGCTTCAGGGTCCTGGATACGTCCTGGAGAGACGGCAGAATGCAGCCAATCACCTTTTCAGAATTGCGGATGATACTTTGCTGTCTCCCCGTGTTGGCGGTGGCAGCAGCTACCAGATGGTGATGGAGGAGGCCAGGATTGACTCAATGATGACAGAGTAGAAGTACATCATCATTGACTTTGGCGTGTTGAATTTCTTCAGCTGACGCAGGAACTATATCCTCTGCTCTGCCTTTCTGATGAGAGCTGGTGTGAAGTTCTGATGAAATCTAAAAAGGGAAGTACAATAGCAGTGAATGTTTTTTTTATTGAGAACATATGACAGAGATTAGAGGATGTAAGAAAGGATGTGATGAGTTTAATTCTGACAGTATTAATCATTTTTGTACATTTTCCGATTGTAATTCTGCTGTCATTATAAGATAAATAAAACATTTGTAAAGCTTTGAAAAAGTGAGGCTCTCTCCATACTCTACCAATGCAATGCAAAACGTAGGGATGACTCTACAGTAAGAAAGATTATTTTGACAATGATGGAACTATGCAGAGGATCACGTAAAAGGGCTTTTATTTCAGCAGCAGTGTAATTAGGGATAACACATGGTCTTTTAATCTGCTCTGCTCCATTCAAGGCCAGCTGAGTGACTTATCCTCTCCATTCAACGCAAAATCTCCCCATCAATGGCCTCTGCACAAAGAGAGAGGGATGAGTTTTCACTCCACCACACGAATAATGGAGGTAATGCATTCTTTACAAAGCAGAAATAACAAATGCATGGTCAACTTGAGCATGTTCGCATACCGTTTTGAAGTAACACACTGCTTTAAATTCACATACAGTACAATTCACATACACTTTTACAACTACTGGGACTGTAGAGCGGGGGCGGGGGGGTTGAGGTTGAGGTTTTTTTTTATATTTTCCCTGTAGTATATCTTTTGGTTTAATTGTGTTCCTTTGACAATCTGACAGAGGCAAATAAAAAAAAAGTCCAATGGTTTTCATTTTCAGCTATAATGGCCCCTTTATGTAACAAAACTAAAAAATATACAGTGTATGTACTTATTATTCATTCTCAGAAGTAAAAGACCTTTTTTTCCTTCAACCTTCAACTTGTTTAGCTTAGTTTTGAAAGCAAAGATAGTCTCTAGAGACAACTTGCAGGTCTTGTTTCCAGGACTTTGAACTAGTAAAGTTCCATTCACAAGCCTGACAGGAATGTGTGGCGTTGCTGCGTTGCCACAGGGAGACAGGCGTGTTGGACAAAGACATGGTGAGTGTGTCATAAAGATATAAATGTCTTTATGACTTATTTACAGACAGTGATGTAATGCAAGTAAAAAGGTACAGTATGTGGGTCAGATGTACTTCCCAGTCTTTTTTTGTCAGTCAGGATAATAAACAAGATATTAACTAATAATTATAATTGGATATTGTTACAATCCTTTCACAGTTTGGTCACATTCTCATTTATTTAACAACCACTCAGAGTGGAAGATTCAATTTGAAGTTTCAAACATTATCCATAACGTTTAGACATTATAACAATGTATTTATTGCTTTTAGCTATTTTAAACACGTGTGTGCATACTCTGTTTGTGTAGGGTACAGGTAGATTACTTTGAGCCAATAAGGAGGAGCTAAAAAAATAGCTGAGGATGAGCTGCTGAGTCATGATAAGGAGTGACAAAGTGTGAGACATGATCACCTAGTGACGGTACATCACTGTGAAATAGTGTGTATAGATGTTTACAAGTGCCCATGTTGAAGAAGAGGCGCTCACCCTAAAGACCAACTGGGCCAATCTCCATTACTCTTTGTATACGTTTAACCAGAGTGACTGGGGACGTGCATAATCATTCATCAGCACAGAATTAAGCAGCTATTTGTGGAGCTTCTGGCTTAACGCTGGTTAACACCAAGCTCATGTAATATGCCTGACACAGCAACTCCTCTCTCCCACAGAGATTACACAGACACACACACACACCAGCATAACCACCAGTACCAACAACATATAGTTAGACAGCTAAGCCACCAGTGATTAAATTTATAACATGCTTTTCATTCAGTTGATAAAAATAGATTCAAAAAGTGTAATAAAATACAGCAGTGGTTGGGTTTGATGCAAACATTCTTCATATTGACAATAAGATACTTGCACAGGTAAAATGGCTCAATATGAAAAGACAACAATATGCAAAGTTTGAATGCAAAATAGGTTTTAGAGTTTCAGTCGTGGTACACCTGTAAGGAGTCACATACACCTGTGTGTGTGTGTGTGTGTGTGTGTGTGTGTGTGTGTGTGTGTGTGTGTGTGTGTGTGTGTGTGTGTGTGTGTGTGTGCGTGTGCGTGTGTATGTGTGTGTCTGTACCTGACAGCAGTCACATAGCTAATCTGGCCACAGGATGACCAGTTTGAGACTCATTCTACCCCTGATTCAGACTTGAGGAAATACCACATTTAGCTGGCAGCTGGCAAATGCATACTGTGTGTGTGTGTGTGTGTGTGTGTGTGTGTGTGTGCGTGTGTGTGTGTGTGGCAGTGAATGGTGTACCTGACAGCAGTAACATACAGTGCTGCTCAATAAGCATACAGTGCTGCTTAATAAAAAAATCTTTGTGTACACATTGTGTAAAAAGTAGTTAGGTATTAACAACAAATAAATACATTTTGCACTGTATGAAATTGCACAGAATTCCAGTGTCCTTTAAGACTTATATAACAGTATTGCACAGTATGAGGGAAGAAGAGAGTCTGGGGGCCGGTGGTAGACTGTGGAGTCAGTGCGGGTTCAGGGTGGGCATGGCCTTTGGGAAGAAACTGTTGTTGAGTCTGTTAGTCTGTGCTCTGATGATCCCTGTAGCGCCTACCTGAGGGCAGCAGGTCAAACAGATCAGAGCCGGGGTGGGAGCTGTCCTTGATGATGTTCTCTGCTCTGCTGAGGCAGCAGGGGGTGTAGATGTCCATCAGGGAGGGGGGAGGGCAGCCTAGGATCTTTTGTGCTGACCTTGACCTTCTGCAGCCTCTCCCTGTCTGCCGCGGTGCAGCTGCCGTACCAGACTGTGATGCAGTAGGTCAGCAGACTCTCAATGGACGAGCGGTAGAAGGTCAGCAGCAGCTTGGAGTCCAGGTTGTACTTCCTGGGGACCGTCAGGAAGTGTAGTTGCTGCTGGGCCTTCTTGATGACTGCTGTGATGTTGCCTGTCTAGGAGATGTCAGCAGGATGAGGACGCCGAGAAACCAGAAGGTGTGGACCCTCTCCACGCACTCGCCGTTGATGTACAGGGGGGCTAGGTCGGTGCTGTTCTTCCTGAAGTCGATGATGATCTCTTTAGTTTTCTTGGTGTTCAGAGCCAGGTAGTTCAGGACCTCCTCTCTGTAGGCTGCCTCGTCTCCCTTTGAGATGATTCCGACCACTGTGGTGTCGTCAGCAAAGCGTGACAATAAGGTTGTTGCTGTGGGCCGGACTGCAGTTGTGGGTGTAGAGCCAGTACAGGAGGGGGCTCAGCACACAGCCCTGCGGGGGGAGCCAGTACTCAACGTGAAAGTTAAGGAGAGGTGGGGGCCCAGTCTCACCATCTGGGGCCGATTGGTGAGAAGGTCCTTTATCCAGGCACAAGTGAGAGGGTGGAGGCCAAGAGTGACCAGTTTGGTGATGAGAATGTCTGGGATGATTGTGTTGAAAGTGGAGCTGTAATCCACAAAGAGCATCCGTCACGTAGCTCTGCTGCTTCTCCAGGTGCCTCAGCGTAGGTAGTGGAGAGATGCGGCAATGGCATCTTCTGTGGATCGGTTTGCGCGGTATGCAAACTGATAGGGGTCCAGGTCTGGGGGAGGTAGTCCTTGATATGTTGATATGAGAACAAGTCTCTCGAAGCACTTCATGATTACCGGGGTGAGGGCAAAAGGATGGTAATCATTTAGGCTGGTGATGGGAGACTTCTTTGGCACTGGAATGATTGTGGCTGTTTAAGGCAGGGCGGGATGACTGCCTGGGCCAGGGGGAGGTTGAAGATCCTGGTAAATATGAGGGTGAGCTGGTGAGCGCACGCCCTGAGCACCTTGCCAGGTACTCCATCTGGGCCGGCAGCCTTCCTTGGGTTCACTGCCAGGAGTACTCATCCGATGTCGTGCTACTTTACGGTGAGTGGGGTGGTGCAGGAACCAGATGTGGATGGGGGCAGGCCTGGGGTAGTGCAGGAACCAGGTGGGGTGTAGGCAGGGCTGGGGCAGATGAGTGGTGCTGGTGTGATGACTCAAAGTGAGCAAAGAAGCAATTCAGCTCCTCTGCCAGCTTTGCACTCAGGTCCCTTGATGTTGCATCACAGCCTCTGTAGTTGGTGATGTCATGTATGCCCAGCCACACCTGCCATGTGTTGTTGCTGGACAGGTGGGACTCTATGCTCCTCTTGTGGTCCGCCTTGGCTCTTTTAATTCCATTTATCAGGTCAGCTTGAGCAGAGTGCTGCTCGGTTCGTCTGACCTGAAGGCAGCGTCGTGGGCTCTGAGGAGTGTACAGACATGGCTGGTCATCCAGGGTTTCTGGTTTGGGTCCACAGTCAGAGTCCCAATGCAGAATCTGATTCAGTTAGCTGTTTTGATTTGTATTGAGAGATGATTTTATGGAAAGTATCCTATGCCAATCTTTAGGTATGGTGAAGGGTATGCGATGATGGGGGGGGGGGGTATTTTAATTCCAAAGGTCAAGGGAACTTTATCAAGATGCATAGTATACGGGATCCATGAAATAACTGGCATTTAATAATAAAAATCTGCCTATTCTATGGGAATTTAACATAGGGGTGTGTATATTCATGCCCCCTGTATTTTATTTTTATTTATTTATTATTGATTCACAAATAAATGGTGTCCTTAAAAGGTTGGATTTTTCCTCATTTTTTAATTAAGGCATTAAGATCACTTTCCAAAAGATGATTTTTCCTCTTTTTAGTCAACTTAAGCAGGGGTTCCTATACTCATGAACAGCACTGGAGCTAATCTGGCCACAGGTCGACCAGTCTAGACACTCAGTCTACCCCTGATACAGACAGGAAATACCGCATTCAGCTGGCAAATGCATACTGTCTGAGTGAGTGGGAAGGAGAGAGGAGAGGAAAAGGCATGCCACTGTACGCTGTACAGCATCTAGAATGGCAAATAGTCTACTCATCTGAGAAGCAATTGTGTCAATGACCAGTTAACATCAAGATTACCCCTGTTCTGTACATGTACATTTCTAGCGTATTTATCTAGCACATTCATTCAGTAACAGCTAAAATAGAATATTACTGGTCTAAAAAGAAACATGAATAAAAGTGAGAATAATGTAAAAAGGAGCAATTACTTAAAAGGCATGCATCAAAAATAAGTATTCAGCCTTGAATTAAAAGAACTGAGAGTTGCAGCAGACTTGCAGTTTTCTGGGAGTTTGTACCACATATGTGTTGCATAGAAAATGTTCACTGCTCCTCCCTGTTAAGTTCTAACTCTGGAGACAGAAAGCAGACATGTCCCTGCCACCTGAGAGGTATTTTGGCCCCAAACTCTTCAGTGCTTTATAAACCTAGCCTGGCTCCGCCCTGCTACGAACTTCCGCTCAATTTTCATTTTCCTTCAGTATTATGTCTGGGTTTGCGATATAGAGTTGGGTTTTATCCAGACGAATTTTTGGCGGTCCAATCAGCAAACAGAGGGAGTAGGTGAGAACAATGACGTTGAGGTTGTGCCCTAGTTTGAGTTATAGTTCCATAATGGTGGCGGAGAAAGATGCGAGCAAATCCATTTGGTCCGTGGTGGCAACACTGCCGAATATCCAGAAGTTAAAGCCCGAGCAAGAACAGTCTTTGCTGAGTGGTGTTGGTGGCCATGATGTTGTGGCCCTCCTCCTCACGGGGTTCAGGAAAGTTTGATTTTTCAGCTTGCTCCGTTAGTAGTGAAGGAGTTGGCTAAGGCTAATGCTAGCGATGCTAATACTAAATATAAGTCTTGTCAGTCTCCCCTCATGTTGGACATGCGCATGACATACATCACAACCAAACGTTAGCCATTGGTTATGACAGATCCAGAGTGGCTCAGGGCAGATCCAATAGTTTTAAACGTCAACAGCGTACCTGCCTTCAAGGAAGTTAACACTTGTCAATAGAGAGTGGCCAGACTCTCTGGACTAATGAAATGGACCAGAGTCTGGTAGGACTATTATAAACCAACAGTAGTACAATTCCCTGAGCAAGAGGAAGGCAGTGTGAAGACTTCGGAACTAAAGTTATAGTATATACTTTTGAAATGTTGATAGTGCACTGTTTTGGTAGTTAGGACAACTGATTGCATTAGTCTTCTCTGCAGCAATAGCAGCAGTTGAGCAAAATCTTCATCCCTTTGGAAAAATCTTTTGCAAAGAAGGAAGCAGTAAAAGTACCACATCATTTTCATATGGGAAGTGGTGAAAACATCACAAGCTCAGAGCACACCAACAGACTGACGTTGTCTACATAGCATAATCTAATTGTCAAGCTTCTTGAAATGTTGCCCACTGAAAACTGAAGTGATTCCTGAATGATCCTGTCCCCTGACTGAGCACAGACATTGTTAGCACAGACATCCCATGCACTTTGTAGGTAGATTCTGGTGTTTCAAATTAATATTCATCATCCAGCATATGCAAGACAACCGGTTACACAGCAACAGCATCAGCACTGCTGTGTTGGTTTAGCAGTCATAGGAAACTGTAATGTCCAATAACATTTTCAGACGGGAGCGTATCTATGTCCCCAGGATTCAATGTTACCAGGGCCTTATCCTCCTAATATGACACATTAGAGACCCATTTCAAGTGTTGTTTTTTCTCAGCAATGTTTATTTCCCTTTCCATTTCACTTTGTCAGTTCAGCTCAAAAGAAGAAATAAAAAGAAAATTAAACACAAGCTAGGAAGCAACTACACATACAGTACGTGTCGAAAAGACACTTGCCACCGGGCCTATCAACTTTTCTGGGGGAAACCCTGCTGTTTATAGTCTAGTGATGTTATACTCCTTGAAATCTACACCCTCAAATTTGTAGACAATGTATTTGCCATTTTAAGATTTTAGACATTGATATCTCCACAGTGACTGAATGGATTTTCATTACTCAAACTGCATTTGAAACGTCCATCTTCCTTCGTTGTTTTGCAGTTGAACTGTGATGATTGCCCCTCGCCAACTCTTACGATGAGGACCCTGGGAACAGAGGGATGACCCTTTCCAGTCACATTGCACAAAATGCTCAACTGTCTGCTAACGTATGACAAAGCAAAAGTCTATAGCAGGGCTTTTAGTTAAATGCTAACATCAGCACGCTTATGTTCACAATGACAATGCTGAAAATTCTACCTGATGTCCTTAATTTTTGGACGGATGTCCGTCACCTTCCGCTTTCTTTGTGTTGGCATTCTAAACTGAGGTGGATTTATGAGGATTATTGTTGCTCCTCAGATCTCTGCAGGGTAAATCCAGACAGCTAGCTAGACTATCTGTCCAATCTGAGTTTTCTATTGCATGACTAAAATAGGGTGACCAGACGTTTTGGTCACCTGTCCCCGGCTGGATCTGTCCCCGGAAATGCCCCCGGTTTTCACTGTGACTGACAGACCCGAAATTGGAATGAAAGAAAGAAAACTCTGACCAAACGAAACCGATTGAGCAGCGCTGCTCAGAGCTCAGAGATGTTTTAGAAAGCCGTATTTTACGATGCTAAAATCACTGATTATTTACATGGAGTCTGGTGGGTTTAGCGAACACAGTTTCGCGGACTTTTATGTTTTAAAAAATGATCTTAATCTTTAACAGAAAGGTCACCCTCCTTAGAATTCCTTTCCATAATGTTATCAGCACTTAGAATATTAATCTGAGTCTGTCAGCAGCAAAACGAGCACTTTATGAACGTAAATACAAGCTGGACATTAACTTACACTGTAGCTTGTTTCTCTGCTGCCGACTGCAGCGATCTCGTTTCATACTGCATCAATGTCAAAGGAAAATCTTTCCTCAATAGTTTTTATTGTATCCGATACTCAGCTCTAGGTCTAGTGTCCCCGTTTTAAGTTTTACAAAAATTAAAAACATGACGTGTTTTGGAGGTATATACGCTTCTGAGCTGAAAATGTCCCCGGATTTTGTCTGAGAAATCTGGGGCCTGTTGCACAAAACCAGGATAAGGGATTAAGCCGGGATATTCAAGTTATCCTGGATAAATTTAGCTTTGACACGGTTGCACGAAACCAGATTGAATTAAACCCAGCAAAGTAACCATGGAGATTTATTCTTTGCGGCTAGCCTGGTCCAGAGCAGGCTAACAGCCGGGCTAAGATTAATCCTGGAGTCTCATGTGTTAAATCGGCTGCCGTCTGATCCGAAATAAACATGTTTAACAGTTATTCCGTTGTCTTCTGAATGTGTTCTGCTTTATTTTTTATTAACCTGTATTATTTGTCACTATTGTTGTTGCGCGAGTTTGATTTAACCCCTACTATAGCAGTTGTTTAGATGGTTAGAAATGGTTGCACTGGCACCCAGATGCGGAGTGACAATCGGGAGAGTTAGGGACTTTTCCCGGTGGGACGGTAGTGTGTCGAGACTGCTTGCTGCCTGGCGTGCGACCGCTGCCCAGTGGCCGCTGCCTGCCGGCAGACCTGTGCATCACATCAGTGTCCACTCTCTCTGTAAAAGTAGAGATGAGCAGCGCGGTGTCCGTGGTCTGTGTAGCTTCAGGTTTATACAGGACGCTGCTGCGGAGATTAAGTGGGACAATGCAGCGATATTCCCAGATGATATTAATGGCAGACTGGTCAGAGACCAAAATATTAAGATAGATTTCATTTTCTTGTTGATTGTCCTTCTCTAATAAAGGACAGTTTGTTATACTCCGTAATATGTAGGCCTAATGATTTTTATTATAACTTACTTTGGTTTCATAACCTTCTCAATAAGTCTCACATCACTGGACCAAAATGTGGCCTATATACATACTGTATATAATGTAGTTTACATTCATCACACCGGGAACACCACAATGCTTCTTAATTTTTTTATTTTGATGCCGTTACTTGTCAGAAGAATAAAAAAACAAGAATATTGTTTTACACAAATGCTCACAGCGTGTTTTGAAGTCACTTACTTCTTTTTCTAGTTTTTGTCCCATACTGTTTGTTCTGTATGAACAACATGTACAAAGATATTTAGAATTAGACAAAGTTTATAGAGATTTGTGCATATGGTTTTACAACATGTTCTCACGTTGTAAATATGGGTTTGAAATTAAGCCTAGTCATTAGGGTCCATTTCCCGAGGAACATTAATTCCCTCTGCTCACTTTTAAGGCAAAGTAGGCTAAATAATAATTCATTGTATTTATATAGTGCTTTACGTGGTAGGCTACTCAAAGACACTTTATGGTAAAACCATGTTCTTTTAAGCTCTCTGCCCATAAAAGTACTTCT
The DNA here is from genome assembly GCA_026937815.1 of Etheostoma perlongum. Classification (NCBI taxonomy): domain Eukaryota; kingdom Metazoa; phylum Chordata; class Actinopteri; order Perciformes; family Percidae; genus Etheostoma; species Etheostoma perlongum. The sequence goes on along the minus strand of CM049393.1, from coordinate 22,604,966 downwards.
ATCAGTACTCTTATCTGCCACAGAACTTGAATTTACCACTATACTTAGCAATTGTATTATTTTGTGCTCAATCTTGTATCGACTCTGATGCAATTTCCCAGCAACATCCATGCATGCACCGTCATGAATAGCCTGATAAGCAGCATGCGTCGCACAGTGTGACTCATGAATCATGTGAATGGGTGAGATGGTGTGTCAGGACACGCTGTGTCCACTGCAGATTAGCTCCATAGAAGGAAACGCAAAGCCTAGACGTCATATTAATGTTGGACTTGGGCCAATGAACATAAACAAACACTGTATGTTTTCCAGGAGTTCATTTATTGGTCCAGCAGATGCAAAATCAACTGTACAACATACTGTCCTCTCACTCATAGTCTTTAGTTTAAAACAAGGTGCCTCTCGTACCAAGCATCCAAAATTACATACAAAATGAATAAGGAATATAATAAAACAGTTTTTACAAAAAACAAATTTCAAGTATGTCAAGAAAACTTGTTAACAAACATTTTACTGAGAGAGGTAAGCAGCAGTTTTTTCTCAACAAATCATGCTTTCCATTAGTACAAAAATACTTCTACACACACATTTTCATCAAGTCTCCCATGAAAGTCATATCCTATGCATCTCCAGTTATACTGTATATACATTAACATTTACAAAGCTATTAACAGCACATATTGTTATAACAAAAATATAGGTGCGTACATTTGTGCGTAGTAGACGATGACAGCAAAAGGTAATCAAGGTATTTAAACTCGAAAATTAAGAACTCTGTTAAATGATCAGCATGCACTGTAGCGTTGAAACTAATCACAATGAAAAATAAATATTTCAGACTGAAAAGTAAAATATTGACGTGATTTGTGGAGTTATTAGGTGAAATTATTAGGTGGTGCCCTCTCTTGAGTAATCAATTCCAGAGAAATGGCAAGAGAAGCGGCATAAGGCTGCAAAACAGGCACTACAGGCACTCTACGGCAGAAATCACCTTTAATACAGGGAAGTAACGTGACTCAGAAATACATAGTGACACAAAATAAAAACAAAAGTACAAATGTATCCCCACTGTGCAAAATAATCGCTTATTTTATAGTGTCAGCATACAAAGGAGTCAATTACATCATGACTCTTTTCTTTTTCATACATTTTTAGAAAAGCGTGCATGATAAACGCCAATATAGGTGGTTACTTGTGTCTTTGGCTGACTCATCAATTTAACTCTTCCTTCTTTTTCATTTCACTTCCTTCAGTGGGCCTTTGTCAGAGATCCACTTTCCGGCCTCTTGTGCCACGTGACACATCGGTGCAGTTTTATTGGCAGGTCTGCAGGACATCCCGGTGGCCAGATGAGTTTATCCTCAGGTTCTGTAAACAAACAAAAATGCCACAAAAATACGTTAAAATTTTAGATGCCTTCATGCAACTATTAACTATGCAACAAGTTGCATTTGGCAAATGAACAACAACACAAAAGACAGTGCCGTTGCACAAATATCATCTGGCCAAATGATATTCTCTCATGTAGTGTAATCCCTTAACCACAAGTTACATCAACTGTTTTCTTAGGCGCCCATTTTCTCTGATATTTTTAGAGGGTGTGAACACAACCATTAAGTTTGTGTGTGTGTGTGTGTGTGTGTGTATGTGAGCAGGTTGCTGAAGGTAAGTGTGTGTGTGTGTGTGTGTGTGTGTGTGTGTGTGTGTGTGTGTGTGTGTGTGTTTGCGTGCACCAAGTTAATCCTCAGGTGATTATAAAGGATCACACACCCAGCAGCTTTATACGTCTTAACGCATTTCCACTGTGCCAGCAAAACTAGCGCAGTCATGCAGTCAGTAAAGTTCATTGACACTGCATGTTTATTTAACTGCCTACTTGAGAACTAATTGGTGATGGTTGGTAGAGACCCAACTTTGATCAAAGCTGATGTCATTCTCAAAATAAAAATAGTCAAATCAATTATCAAAAGGGAGATATTATATTAACTGTTAACCAGAATGAGGAACAAATTTGGAGAAAAGTCAGGACTGATGTAGTTTCTACAGAGGGCTTTCACTTTGAACCTAATTCGAACTTTGGCGGACATTTTGGAGGACATTTGGTAGCAGGTGTCACTCCCTGATGTAAGTTGAGTGCAGATTTGAGTCGCGCATGCGTCACTTTGCGCCGAATAGCATAGAAGATGCTAACGAGAGACTTCTGTAATGTCAACAAAGTAAAAATGGACCTACTTAACCAAGTTGGTTCACTGCTGGCTACAAGTTAGCAATCAAACACAACAAAGGCTGTCACTTGAATGGTGTTTTGAGCTAATATTAGCAATCAAACAATCATAGATAGCTAAAACTTTTTTGAAATGCTTTCCATCTTCTGTTATTGTTTGTAATGAGAAAAGTTTATTATTTTATGGATTTCACAAATTTCAAAACGCAAAATAAGCCTGCTGGCTAGTTAGTTAATAGTTTGATTACCTGTTCAAAAACATATTGTTTAAGAGTAGTTTTTTATTTTTTTGAGTAGAACTAGATTGGCTCTTCTAAAACATATAAATTATCCATCACAAAAACTAACATGTCTGTCAGTTAATGGTGTAAATGCACTTTTAACTGATCATTTTAATTTAGTTAGTGAACAGTCTCAGCTTGTTGGCACATAAACTAGCTAACCATCATTGTTTGTTGTGAACATGTTTGATTAGCACAAAACAAGCTAGCTTTAGCATGTTAAATTTGTTTCTTTGCTAAATGAGCCTGCTGGCTAGTTATTTTATAGTTTGGCTTTTCTTAAACGTCCTAACTATCATATGTAATAATATATGAGATACATAATTATATAACCAACTTTTTTGTTAAACTTGTTAGCAGGCTTACTAGCTAACCATCCTTCTTATATTTTACATTTGATTATGGCAAAATAAGCGCATGTACTGGAAGCTAGCTTTAGCATGTTACTTTTGTGTCTTTGCTAAATGAGCCTGCTAGCTAGTTAGTTAATAGTTTGATTACCTGCTCAAAAACTCGCCTTTTTTAGGAGTACTTCTAAAAGAGTAAATTGTGCCACAGTATTCTGGTTTAGACTGGTTGACTGGTATTCATCTGAAGTTATTAGTGTCAGTCAGATGTGGCTGCGCTGGCAGAACTACAGTATGAAGCCACTGCAAAGCCACTACCTTGTGTTTTCCTTTGAAAGACAAAGAGTGAAACCACTTTCAGATATTGGAGGCCAAAAATAAACCAAAGACAAGAACAGCATGAATCAGCATATTACAACAGCAGATGGGGGTGACCAACAACAATGACGCAGCAGGCAGGAATGTACGCTGGGAAGTGAGGGTGCCCTAAGAACAAATACTGCATTCTCCTCACTGACAGGAAACTGTGCTGCTACTCAAGAGCATATCCTGGCACAGAATGCCAGTCTACTGGAATACCTTGCATTTATCACATTACATTTTCACTACTATTAAAAAGTACAGTATGTACTTCTTTTTTTTGAGTTTGTGAGCAGAATGTGCATCAGTATTTCTTCATTTTTTAGATTCAGTGTGGAAAAAATATCAACAGTGAGTAGAATGTAAAAGATGACACAGCAACAGGAAAGAGTGGACAAATGAGATAAAAGAGACACAGCCAGAGATGCTAGAAAGAAAAAAATACTTACAGGCAAACTTTGCCCAGCCAGTGCTGTAAGGAGCAGAGGAGGAGAAGGCCACAGAGCAAAACAAGACAGGAAACAAAAGTGAGTGAACATGCATGCAGTCTCACAGAGGCAGTCAGAAAGGAAACAGATGAAGGAAATGTTTTTTTTAGCATCTCATGTCCTAAATGCAGTTCAGAGGGCTTTCCATCCTAATGAAAAGAGAATTCTAGGCAGACCCACAAACCTTTTGCCAAATTTATCATAAAAATGGTCTAATTAGTCAGTTTAAATCATTTGGTTCTGGCCTTAATAAATCCATATTAGTTAAGTTGAGTCCTTATAACTCTAAATATATAATGCTTGAAATGAAATGAAAGTGTGTTTGTGTGTGTGTTTTTAAGAAACCAACCTGTCCAGCCAGAGTAATAGGGAGGTGCGAGGGGCTGCAGAGTGCCATGGAGGCAACAGATGGAGGCAGCTCTTGGATCGGAGACTCGTCTAGGTCATCGATGCGAGGTTTCTTGATGTTTGACTCGGGGCTGGTCAGAGGAGTCACACTGTTCCGCCTGATCAAGGTGCCAGGACCCTTCTTCATCTCCTGCAGGGGGAGAAATATTAAGACACTCAGAAAGCACGGCATATAAATGTATTGCAGACACTGTGTTATCTTAATATAAGAGCTAATTGATGTGCAGTTCTGGGTGGTTTTGTGTAAAAAGACAAAATAGTCAATGGCTATCTATCACCATCATTATGGTGGCTAAAGCTTTATCCAGTTCTCTCTCCTTTCTCAACATTTCCTGTAGTAACTAACCGTCACCCATAATAGTACAGGATGTGACGCTGACTTCAGTTCTGTAGGGCTGAGCAGAACATTTCCAGTAATCAGTGTATCAAGCATTACCTCCGGTCTGTCTCTGTGGGTGTTCACCGCCTCCACATTCAGAGAGATGGACTCCACTTTGCACCCGTAGGCAACCGGGGTGAGCTTCAGCACCGTGTGGAGGGGACACTTCAGGTAGGGCATCTCCTCTGGAACAACAAGCAAAAGAAGGAAAAACTTAGATGTGAACACAATTGCATATAGCAGATTGGAGTATCATAAATCATTAGTAATCCATACAGCCTCTCACTAATCCATACAACTTCTTTTTTCTTTTTCAATGTTAAACAGTTGTCTATTAGGTCTGTAACAATTATAATTGTTGGCATTTTTAGGCCTTCATTTTTGACAGGACAGCTGAAACTTGAAAGGGAAGTGAGAAGGGGAATGACATACAGCAAAGGGCCGCAGGTCGGAACCGAACCTCAGCCGCAGCGTCGAGGGCTGGGCCTCTGTCTATGAGCTCTACTAGGTGATCTACACATACATAATCGCTGTTTCTTTGTTTGACCGCAATTAATTATGAACATAAACATTGATTGTAATTATCAATTTTCTGTTAATTTAAGCAAAAAATACTGTTTTATAATAATAAAGAGGCGTGGCTTACTTCCTAGGCTGTGTACCTGTGTTATTACATTATCTTGGTCACATGACAGTGATACAACCAAAAGATGTATCCTAGGATTCATTCAAAACCTTCATTTATTTGCAAAAGTAATACATAAATAAATATTTTTGACTGAAAGAGACAATTATATTGTTAATTGCAATTATTTCTGAAATAATTAACTGTATTAACATTTTGAATTGTTACAGCTCATTTCATATTCATGTTTAATATGCTTATGTATGCTCCAAAAACCAAGGGAAATTCCTTGTAAGTGTTTCCTTGGCAATAAATCCCTTTCTGATCTCATTCTGATTATTTAGGTTATGACATTGAACAAGAGGGGTTGATGGGATTTGTAGTACCCACCTGCACTCTTATCCAGGAAGTAGGCCAGCAGGCAGCGCATGACAGCCTGGTGGCAGATGACCAGGACGTTCTCTTGCCTCTCCAGGTCCATGATGACTGGCTCCACCCGCTGGACCAGGTCCTGGTAAGACTGTAGTCAGGATCAGGAGGGTGGGGTTGTTTATTATTGTCAGTATATTTGGTCATAGTTCAATCAAATACTCTTAAGTAGGGTTGCATTCTACTGGATTATTTTCCTATACTGTATACTCGAATGGATCATGGTTGTTATCAGTGGTGGATGAAGTATTCAGACAAACACAAAAATAGTTTAAAATTTTACTAAAGTAAAAGTATGTAAGTAGCATCAGGAAAATGTCCTTAAAGTATTAAAAGTAAAAGTACTCAATGTTGAAACAGTTCTGTGTGTAATAGTCTAATCAGCTGGACTTGTAGGCCAGTGGGTAGTTTAATTTATAATGAAACATCTTATTTTATAAACTACATTTTTTTTGTGGTTACAAATCTAAAAGTATAAAGTAACTAGGAAATAAAGCTGTCAGATGATTGTAGTGGAGTAAAAAAAGACTCAAGTAAAGTACAAGTACCTCAAATTTGTACTTTACTTGAGTCTTTTTTTTCACTGGGTAAATGTAGTTTGCTGCATTCCACCACCGGTTGCAAATATTATTTTTTAATTACAGCAGATGACCTAAATCAAAAATAAGTGCTCTGTATTTTAGGTTTGTTATGTGTGAAGGAGTCCAGTGGTTGCTGACTGTGTTTGTACCTCTCCGGCAGGGTAGCGATAGTAGTATTTATCTTCATCTCTCAAAGCAAACTCCTCCGGGAATTTCTCCTTCATCTCATCATATGTCATCTCTTCACAGATTCCCTAAAACAAACGAAGAAGGAAAATATAAAATATATTAGAAATATAAATAAAATAATATAGCTGTGTGATGTGTTGCTGTTACTATTCCAAAATTTGAAATCTTCAAATTAAAGAAATGAATCGCCATTAACAATATAATTGTCTCTTTCGGTCCAATTTACAATGATTTATTTATATATTACTTTTATTTTTTAACAAATCAAGGTTTTGAATGAATATCAGGATACATCTTTTGGTTATATATTGCTGTAATGTAACCAAGATAATGTAATACACAAATACACAGCCTATGAAGTAAACCATGGCTCTTTATTGTCTTAAAACATAATATTTTTTACTGAAAGTACCTAAAACTTACAATTACCATCAACAGTTATACCCCTAAGGACCTCAGCTAAAACAAAGAAACAGCAATTATAATAATAATATAATATAATTCTAATAAACATTACAGGCCTAGTAGACTCGCATCACCAGACCTTTCTCCACAGAGCTGCGGAGGAGGGTCTGGCTGGTCCACATAGCATTCTGGGATGGGAAAAAAACGTCCTCTGGTTTATTGGCATTTCTTTAAACCAATCACAATCGTCTTGAGCGGGGCTAAGCGGCGGACGAAACGCTGCAAAAGAACCTTGGGAAGGAACTTGTTTTGGTGAACGTGTATGTCCAAAGGTAGTTTTAGTCGTGCAACAGAAAACTCAGAGAGGACAGATAGTCTAGCTAGCTGTCTGGATTTACCCTGCAGAGATCTGAGGAGCAGTTAACCATAGTCCTCAGACAATGCCAACACAAATAAAGTGGAAAGAAACGGACACCGGCCGAAATGAAAGACATCAGGCGGAATTTCCGGCAGCACCTGAACAATCCTGGAAGTGGAACCTGGTGGATATAGACTACAGGCCTAGTGAGGTGGCGCCATAGTGTGCGTTTGAGTGATACTCACAGCGTCTATCTCGTTGAGAGCCTTCCACTGTTCGTACGGGACTCCCAGGTGCTCTGCGGTCTCGATGCTGCGACACAGCTGGCTGCTCCAAATCTTGAGATCCTTCTGCTGCTGCTCTTCCACAAAGTGAGCCAGAGCAGCCGAAAACTATAGCAGGGAGGGAACCGTCTTTAGCACCTGAAGTTCATCGGTCTTGATGTTTAAAATCTTGACATTTTGTCGACTGCCTACTTTCATAATCTATTTTATGTCTCTGTTTGCAGCTGTTGGTACCTGTTTGCCGCGGCGAGAGGCCTGCGTCCCCGCCCAGCCGGCCCTCCACGTTGTCGGTGCTCTCTCCGTGCCGACACAGGTAGATGGTGCGTGGCTGGACGTGGATGTTCATCAGGTAGTAGACGATCTTGCTCTGTATGTGATCCTGGATCCGGTTGACGAGGAAGCGCCGACCCACGTCTATCACCTGGATGAAAGAGAGATCCCTGGAGGAAGAACAGAATGGGGTGAGCGATTAATGGGTGAGGTTTGCACTGGATGTTGCAGATATCTTGACAACATTAATACTGATCATTTTACCTGTCATACTGATTGGGGTCCAGAGGTTGGTAGCTGGTTTTGTAGCATTCAATTCTCCTCTGGAAATCCAGCATGGCAGCGTTTTTGTTGCAGTCCCGGTAGTCTGGACACGACACCTTCACTTCCTGCACGGGGAGGAATATTGTCAGACGGCAAATACCACGCCTGATGCCGGAGAGTTATAAACACGTTACATTGAATGTGACGCATCGTGGTGTCGTGCTTGAGACTCACCATGATGTTCGACGCGATCACGCTGGGATCGTCACACACCGACCGATGAAAAAGATCTGGCCACAGAAGAGGAAAAGTAGTTAAAAGTCGCTGCATCACCAATGATGTCAGTTCTGGACTTTTCATGTTGCCATAGTAACACTTACCTTGAAGCCATTCTCACTGCCAAACTGAAGGATTATGTTCCGTCTTTCTCTTGTTGTGTTTGTGGCGTCGAAGACCTGAAAGGGACATGAAACAGCGTTGTAAGACAATAGCTTTTTATCGTGTCAAATATTAGGACAAAGTTTAAGAAAAGCATGCGATGCATGATGGGAAACTCACTGCTACTTGGCCTCCCTCCTCCTTCAAATAGGATTTGACATCCCTCAAGGCTGCTAAGGCACATTGCCTGAAGAGCAAAAACAGTAATGTTCATGTTGTGTTATCAATAAAATATAAACAGAAGATTACATAGGTGTAATTTGGGGGGGGGGTAAAGTCTGTAGGTGTTTTTACCCTGATTTATTTTTCTTTTTTTTTTATGTTTTGATGCTTTTATTAAAATACATGCAACATGTCCCGGTACCTCCCTAGAACCCCTCGATAGATTTCTTTTCTTATGCTTGTGTAATTGTGTTAAACTTACTGTCTGATTTTCACAGCACTCTCATTATCAGGCTTAAAGAAATCATAGGAGCTGTAGTTCTTGACCGCCTCCCTCCGGTACTCGCCCACATTAAAGACTGCAACACACACACACACACACACACACACACACACACAGACAAAGGGGAAGAAGCAACAAGCATGAACACCATGTCCTGGAGGCTGAAACGTGAATTGACGCTGCCAGGCAAAACACTTCCAGGAATAAAACATTAAGTGTCATGCTGTAACTGATGCGCTACTGGACAAATAGGGGTGGCACAGTACATGATAAAAACATCCAAACCGCTACGCTCATTATTGTAGGTGCAAGGGTAAGTTAAAGTCCAATAAGTCTTTTATCAAACCGTGTGAATGTGTCCCAGCCCAGGATAGGAAATGAACTAACAATGTAAAGATCAACAAGCCACTGACAGACATGTTCATATTTGATTCATTCAATAAATTATTAGTTTTTGTCTTAAATCCATTTTCATATTATACCAACAGTTGCAGCATCCTGAGCCTTCTTGGTAAGGTTAATAGGAAAACTCAGCCTTAGAGTAATTTTTTTCTCCCCAAAACAAGATTACTTTGTATTCTTAAAGAACTATACAAAAAAGTTATTTCAATTGATATTCTGTAATATTTCAATCTTTGTGTGCTAAAAACGCACATTCATTCCTGTAGATGGCAATACACATTCTCCTTTTTTGCCAAATGAAAAGCTTGTTGAAATCATCGATGTCTTCCCTCTTGCTGTATCAGAATGTCACCTAGCTTTCCTCAGAGATGGTCCCAATAATGTGCTTAAAGTCAAGTCAAATACACTTTGTGCATGATTACATGATATGAACTACTTTTTATTACACTATCCTATATTATGGATAATTAAGTTATATGTCATATGCTGAAGTATATTTCTGGACTGTTAAAGATTAAAAAAAAAAAATAACAACAGGAACCGTACAGAACTAAACCGTGGGTTTTGCTAACCGTGACACTCCTATGGACAAACTGTTTGTGTTTGTGTGGGTTGTGTACCTTTGGTGGGCATGCCAATCCAGTTGAGGTAGCGGGTGAGTTTTTTGGACATGTACGTCTTCCCTCGAGCCGGAAGACCCACCATCACGATAACGGTGGGGGGGTTGGCAAAGTGGGGGGCACAAGCTGCTGCAGAGAAGGATGTAAAAAAAACAAAATGAGTATCTTTCATATTATGCACAGTGACAGTAAAGGAGCAGGGTGGGCACAAATACCTGGTCACCAAGAGCTGCAACCTGCCTGAATCCATTCATTTAAACAACTTCTGCACCTAATTAGCGTCATCTACAGTACATGCTGAGAGACACTGCCAGCGGCCACGTGGTTGTCTGCTGCTGCCTTCAGCCTTACTGCACATCTGACCCACTTCTGCACGCTGTAAACTGGCTTATACGACCCAGGATTAGTAGTTTTCACTTGACCAGATTTACTGTAACCCCATCCCTGAGGCCCCTGGGAAATGTATTATTGGAAATGGCGGATTCACTAAGAGGATGGCTGGGTAGAGGAATGCAGGGCGTTGATTTTACATGGAAAATGTGTTCTGTACATCATTGGAATCTGTTTGATTGAAGCAGTAAATGCTTTTCATGTCCATTTCCTCACTTTCAAAGGTTTCTTCATTGATCCTGGTGAGCAGGGTTATTCTTTTCAGACTCTATCGCTGCAGTTGCTGCCTGATAATGCCCTCAGGGCTAATTTATACTTGCTAATCTTGTTTACATAACAAAACAGCCATGTCAATTAAGCCGGAAAACGGATCAAACAGTTGATCCTCAGACATTTTTTATCCACCAGCCTAATGGCTACTGAATGTTCAAATTTTACCAGCCACTCAATTATGGGTGGGGGTCCACCATACGCCTCCCAATACGATATCATCACAATACTTATTGTAATTTTATACATATTGCAATATTTTGTGATTTATTGCAATTTATTACCTTTTTTCCAACTTCTCATTTTTCACAATTTCAAATTATGTCCCCAATGTTCAAATTTTACCAGACACTATTAGGAGTGGGAATCACCAGACGCCTCCATATACAATATCTCATTTCTAATATATCTCATTTTTCCCAATTTGAAATGGAAACTTTGTCAACATCTTGTTTTCTCTAAAAAGATACAGTTTTTTGGCTGGTGAGTGAAGCAAATCTACCAGCGACTTGAATATTTTACCAGTATTTGGATGTTAGATTTTGGCTGATAGATCATTTTGGATCTAGAGTTCAGGGAGGGTCTGAGCTAAGAGGATAGATGTAGATGTGTTGTTTTTCTTTTCTTGGTTTGAATTTTCAGATATTTGACTTTATGACTATCCTCCTCAACAGCATACACATTCCCCAAAGGCAAAAACAAAGGAGAAAGCTTCTTGGTGACATTTAAATGAATATAAGTTTGCTGTAAATACTGTGAAGTGACTGTTTTCTGAGCACACATCCCTCAACAAGATTCTCTTCTCTGTGGTCACCCTGGTATAAAGCCTGGGAAACGAGACTGCAGCAGGGTCTCGCCATGACCACGCGCCGCTGGCCGACCAATTAGAAAACGGTAGACTACCACGTCAAAAGCATCCGACAGAGGTTGCGGGCCACTGTGGTAACCATGGTGACCGAGGTCTAGTCAAGCTCCAGTTGGAGATATGTTCCACGTACCGCACGTCAAAAGACCGGCAGTGCACTGATGACTCAACTACATTTGAACTGTCCTTCAGCGGAAATATTAGAAGGGAATTGGAGAGAAAATGTCGATATAAAATCGCTGGTTACTTCTTAGAAAACACTAATGTGTTGCACGGGGATTCATTCATTCAAACAAATCTTTATTGAAGAAATAAAAGTAGCCTGAATGCTGCTCACCATACACCACACACTTGGTCATATAGGCTAACCCAGAGTGATAGAAAAATGGCTCTGGCTAGCCTAAAAGGAGCTGCCCACTGCAATACACTTTTTAAGTTCATGTAAAGAAATATTGTAGGGATAAAAACTACATATCTAGGCTAATATTAAGAATGTCACTCTGCAGCGATACGATATCAATGAAAACACAATAAAATCCATATTGAATAGAAATGTTATAGGGTTTTTACCTCTCCGGGGTGCCGGCTTGTCATCCTTTGTGGGCACCCAGATCTTTTGGATCCTGTTCTGGGTCAGCTCTCTGGGCATTCCTCAAGGACTGAAGAGCCGCACAGTACACGAGAACCGAGCTGCTTATATCCCGGGGACCGAAAAAAAAAAGAGCCGGTGCCGGTGGTTGTTTGAGCGCAGGAGCCTGGTCCGTTCAGAAGGAATGAACTGAGCTGTTCTTAACGTCTGCAGAGCACGTTGAGCCGGTCTAATCTGCCGGTCTGCGGCACACATCCGCTATTTAACCCCGCCCGGCCGGCCGGCAGAGCAACGTGACTGCCGTGACGAAATTACACACACGCGCACACATATCCATGATGCCATCCAACCATACAGTCCACGAATATACAGTCAGGCACAGCGCCGCTTTGTGGTAGGCTAACTCGGATTGGATGATATGTTGCATTGCATTTTGTAGTATTACGTTATAATAATTATATAATTATATTTGGTCTATAGAGTGGTAGCAGTAGCCAAGTCATTTGTATTACGTTTTATTATTTTCTAAATCGGAAATGTCTTCATAATGTCAACCAGTTGAATAGCGGTGGTTGTAAAATAACGGTTAATAGACACTTTCTCCACATCTACTGTTGCTTCAGCGTTGGGCCCACTATATCTTTAGTGAGTCTGAGGAAACCAGGAGGAAACGTGCAGATTCTCACATCACCTCACTCTGCTTCTCACACTGGGCTGTCCCGTTGAATCAAATATATACATATTATATACATATATAAATATAAACATAGATACTAAATATAATCCAGAGCTTTTAAAACGTCCTGTAAAATGATATATACTAAATTTTCTACAAAATCTTGTAACGAGTGTTTCTTAATATAATATTTATGTGATTTATTATCACATATTTTAACCAACTTATTTTTTTTATATATTGCATTGGATGTTTGTAACTTTTTACAGCATCTGGGCAGAGACTAAATATATTATAAATAATTTCTCCATATCTACTATTGCTTCAGCATTTGGCCCCACTATATGAGTCTGAGGAAACCAGGAGGAAACGTGCAGAGTGTCACATCACCTCACTCTGCTTCTCACACTGGGTGGTCCCATCCGGTCATGATGGGTTGGATTTTATAGATAGATAGATAGATAGATAGATAGATAGATAGATAGATAGATAGATAGATATAGTCCAGAGCTTTTAAAACCTCCTGTAAAATTATGCATACTCAACTTACTTCAAAATGGATCTGAGGAGTGTTTCTTAATATAATATTTATCTTGTTCTTTGTTATCACATATTTTAACCAACTTATTTCTGTTTTTTTTATATTGCAGTGGATGTTTGCAGCTTTTTAGAGCATCTTGGGGGAGACTAAATATAAGAGCACACTGAGCTTCTGCTGGTTTGCAGTTTCATTCTGAACCCAGGCTGAAAATGGAGATAAACACACACACACACACACTCATATCTCATCACACCTTGCAGTATTTTCTATATAAAATACCAAACATTAATGGTCAATCCTAATGGAGAAAATTGTTATTTGCAAGTCACTTAAAGTGCATCTGTGATGCTCATAATAACTGACTTTATCATGACCTCCTTCTGTTGGCAAGTCGAGTCTTTGCTTTGTATTATTGTTCTGTACAGCACTTTATAACCTCTTCAAAAAGTGCATACTGTATAAGTGAAGAGTTACTCATCAAACCCTAAGTGACTTTAGTGATATTCCTCTGTCACTATAGCAGTAATGTTATATTTCCACTGTAAAGCTATTTAAAACACCCTACCTGCTGCAGTTCCATAACTTTTTACAGTGTACTGAAATTCCTCCGTTGCCTCAGTTTGGACTTTACAAAGCCCCTTAACTCTCTGCAAGCTTTTCCCAAAAACCTTTTTATGGCAATCCAACTAATATCCTGATTATTTAATTGAGTTTATGAATCAGAGTGACTAACTCTTTCCTGTTGACCGCCTGAACAAAGGGCAGTTGAGAGACAAAAGAGACCAGTTGTGGTATTTATGGGTTTAACATAACATCCTCCTCAAACATTAACATGTAACTGCAGTTATTTTCCTAAACCCTAAATGAAAAGTAGAATAAAAGTAAAACAGTGTACAAGGTTTAGGCAGAGATGTACAAATACTTCATTACTGTACTCAAGTAGATTTTTCAGATATTTTTACTTTACTTTACTATTTATTTTTTGGGCAACTTTTTACTTTTACTCATTTATACATTTTAACACAGATATTGGTACTTTCTACACCTTACATTTTACAAAATTGGCTCGTTACTTTAGCTTTGTACTAAAGCTCGTCTATCAAGTGCGATTGTGAGTGCATGTCGGAGAATACCGCGGACACAGCCTTTACAATGTTATTTATTTCTTTTATTACCCCCCTCCCCATGTTTATACTGATGCTTGATTGTAATAAATCATCAACAGAGAGAAGTTGTCTTCGTCCGTGTTTCAACAGACACACCTGCGCCAAAGTTGGAAACCAGAATCAGCTTTAAATCCAGTCCTAATCTAGTCCTCACTAAGTTTAAAATAGTTTCACTGGAGTTAGTTATTATTTTTGCATCATCAATACCAAATTGAATCTAACTGGATGGGAATATACACAGACGTCTCACAAAATCTTGAATTAATATCTTGCTGCTCGGTCAGAATCTTATTAACCTGGGGTCCCAGTCTCTGTCACAATAAATAAGCTATATGTTTTAGGCCTGTTGGCAATGGCATATAAAGAATAAAGAGTCTTTTTTCCATGTCCACTGTAGTTTCTCAGCGTGCTCTCTAGTAACATCTGTCTGGTCCAGGTAGCTTTGTCATTCGCAAGGCTACTTTTACTTTTATACTTGAAGTAAATTTCCAAGCCTGTACTTTGTTACTTTTACTTGAGTAAAGTTAAATCAGTACTTCTACTTTTACCAGAGTATTTTTTAACACAATTATCTGTACTTCTACTTGAGTATGGGAAGTGAGTACTTTTGCCATCTCTGGGTTTAGGTTATGATGTTTCCAGCCAAAGGTCTGAGACGTGTCTGAATTGAAAGTGTTGCGATGGAGAAATTGTGGTTGTGAAACCCCATTTGGTTTGGGACTTGTGTGTCTTGACTTTTTAAACTTTGGCTTAGAAAGAAACAGTGCAGGAGAGATAAAGTTTATAGGGGCATGGCTGTATCCTTAGACGATAAGATTATTACCTTTCACCTTTACAGTAACCCTCTCGTTTTTACTGGAGTGTGACAGAGGGAAAAACGTGCCTGCTGGATAAAAGCTGCTGATGATTCAACTATTGTGCAATTTTCTTTCAGTATAGAAATAAAAGAAGATTCTAGGTCTTTAAGATTTATTTTTAGGATTAATTCTTTCATACATTACAAATGCAGGGTATGGCAGTGATTTATATTGTATTTGGATTCAGGAGGAAAAATTGCTTGTTGCGTGTCTGTGTTGTCCAACCTTCCCTCAAATACGCTGGCTGTGAATCCAAATGAGACTAGACACAAGGCAACTCAATCATGTAAGGAAAGCACTCGATGAACTCTAAGTTTGTTATGACTTGGACTTTGATTGAAGTCTCTCTGACCACAGAAGGGTTCATTCTTCCTGGTTTAGAATAGACTATACTCCAAAACAGAGTAACTTAAGCTATTGTTCCCAGAGGTCAACAATGAATAATAATGTTTCAATATAAAGTAGGTTATAGGATAAACAGTTTTCAACCATGGCGTTTACCTTCTGCAGGCTTTTATATTGGTATTGCAAGAAGTTCATTTAAAAATTATTTTGGTAGCTTTTTGTTGAAGTTGTAGGCAGAACAATGTAAAAATGTAATTCAGCTCTATTTAGGGAACGCGTGGTTATAGTTGGTCTTTAATGTGCAATACGGTATAGGAGTTATAGGGAAAATAGTCACACATTGCCAGACCTTCCTCCACAGCTCCGCTGAGGAGGGTCAGGCTAGTCCACACAGCATTCTGGGAAGGGAGAAAAACATGCTCTAGTTTATTGCAATTCTTTAAACCAATCACAATCATCTTGGGGGCACTAAGCGCCAGAACGGTGCCGCTGCCAAATACCCTCGGGGAGGAACTTGTTTTGGTTCAAAAGTGCAACAGAAAATTCAGATTGGACAGATACGTTTTTGTTGTACTGCCCCCTACTGGCAGAATAGTGTCAATTTTTGTGCCTGCAGGGGAAATGACCAGTCCTGAAAATCGCACCAATACACCATGGTTTAGGCTGCAGCGACACTTTCAGCCTCATTTTTTTTAAGCATAAAAAATAACTTATTTTGCGATTATGGTCTAAACAGGCCCAGTGACCCTTTGGAGGCCACACACACATTGTGACCTCTCAAATTCATCTAGAGTCCCACTCGCTGGTATATAGATCATGGCCACTGAGCCAATCCCAACACTGTAATTTCCCATTTTATTGGGGTCAATAAATATTTATCTATCTATCCTTCTGCTCTGCTGTCCATGTTTACACTCACACCATCAGTTTCACGCCAGGTTTCTATGTTAACAGGGCCATAACCACCTATTTAACATGGGGGGGGGGCTTTTCAATGTATGCCTTCTGTTACCTAGTCTATATGCCGCAGGAAATTCCACCAGATGTCTCAGATGTCTCTCACTTACCGTTTTTTTTTTGTTAACTTTTAGTTTCACATTTACCATGATTTGTAAAATCATACCAAGCATATGAACAATTATTTTAACTTTGTATTCTATGCACTGAAAAGGTCTAGATAGTGGCTTTAGGCAATACACAAATTATAGTATAGTACTCAGTTTAATATGCAAATTAATTTGAAACAAAATGTAGTAGAGGGTCCCTGCATCGTCTCTCTCTCTCTCAGAGAAGGGCTCCTTGGCTTAAAAAACATTTAAGACCCCAGCCTTTACAATCTGGTCAAGATTCATTTAGTCAAACACATGTTACAGTTACATGTAAACAAATCAATACAGTCAAGTACAAGGGAAGTTTAACCTAAATAAATGCAGATGGTTTAATGCGATTTCATTAAAAGTTTGCATAGTAAGAGAATCGGTATAATAAAATATAAAGTTCATTATATGACATGCATTTGGTCAGATGCAATTTTATTACAGCACGATCAAAGACAACTTCCCTTACACCTTTTATGGCTTTATATGACTTTCCATGAATTTTATGACATACTATACTTCGACTTTTTATGCATTTCTATGACTTTTTTTTCTAGGACTGTCCACGGGATCATATCTTTGCACATTCCTTTTGGGATCCTTTTGGAATAGGGCACATTCATTTTTCCTTCTGGGTTTGGTTAAATAAACCTCTTATGTTTATTCCTAACAACTGTCTCTATGTCTGCTCCTGGATCTAAGTGGGAATAGACTACACAATCCAATGTATTTTGTGACTTTTTCACAATTTACCATACTATAACTTTTTATGATGCTGTACTCAAGTATTTATTATACATCGATATTATATCACATTGATTTCACTTTATTTTCCCCTAATGTGTGCTTTGCTTTATTCTTTTTTTTTCTTAGCCAAGGCAGGGGGCTACTGGTGGGAAATTCTTCCTTTCCCTTTGTTGTAACTGATATATAATGTACTGTTAATATTCAATAGAAATTGTTTAAAATTATATCTATGTGTATATATGTATATGTATCATATACAGTATATGTATGTATATATACTGTATATGTTCTCAGAGTTATTTTTTACTTACAATTCTATGACTTTTTTCATTACATTAAATTTACATTGCATGTCATTTAGCTGATGCTTTTATCCAAAGCGACTTACAATTAAGTACTTTCAACCTTGAAAGTACAAACTCCAGACAACAAAAAGTAAGTGCAAAAGCCAAACTACAAAAAGCCAAACTACAAAGAGCTCAATGAAAGTGCAACTATTTTTTTGTTTATTAAAAAAGTCGTAAGAGATTTTTGATGTGTAGGCTTTCAGCCGTCCTGATGTCAATGGGGAACTTATTTCACCATTTAGGAGCCAGGACAGTCAGTCAGGATTGTCCTGGAATCATTGTAAATTTCCAAATTATATTCTCTGCACCTGGGGGGTGGTTCCTTTTCAACTGGTGTATTTAAACCCATTGTCATTGGTCCAACGTTGGCGTGGTGACGTGTAGGACATGTCTTATTGGCTTCTTCGCTGTCCAATAAGGAAGGATGTGGCTCTAAATTCTGCCCCTTTGGGGTTGTTTTTGGTCACAGATCAAAAGGTCCTATCATGTAAATGAGAAACTCTCACAAAAATACAGGAATCAACATTCTATTGTCTTAGCCTAGTCACAGGGGGTTGAAGACAGAAGGTTACTTCCTGTTGAAGCAAAAGGCTTCTTTCTATATGTGCTATATGTTAAATGCCAGACGTTACCTGATCAACAACTTGGAGAAGGTTGGGATGGTGTTAAACAGTGGAATGCTAATTACGGCTATCAGTATTGAATCAATCTGGCTGCCATTTCGACATACTATACCATTGCTTTTGAATCCCTTTTTTAAACATGATATGACCTTTTATCAGTTTTTTCGACATACTATACTATGACTTTTTTTAAAAGTTTTTTTGACTTACTATGGCTTTTTTATTACTTTTTCAACATACTATATTATGACTTTTTTACTGTGGCTTTTTTAAACGTTTTTTTGACTTGGCTTTTTTATCTTTATTTTTAAAATACTATACTATGGCTTTGTTTCTCACATTTTCAACATTCTATATTATGACTTTTTGACACACTATACAATGGTTTTTTTATCACTTTTTTCAACATACTGTACTATGGCTTTTTTAAAAACTTTTTTGACATATACTATTGCTTTTATATTTTTTGACATGACATTTTTTTATCACTTTATTGGAAATACAACAATAGTATAGTATGTCCAAAGAAAGTCACAAAAAAACGTTTTAGACATAGTATAGGCCTACGATGACTTCTTAAGCACAATTTCGACACACTGTTCTGTTGCTTTTTGATCACTTTTTTCGACATACTACACAATGGCTTTTTATCATTTATTTTCGACATACTGTACTATGGGTTTTTCATCACTTTTTTCAACATGCTATGACCTTTTCATCAATTTTTTCGGCATACGATACTATGGCTTTTTTTATCACTTTTCAACATACAACTATAGCTTTTTTTGACTTCCTATACTATGGCCTTTTTTGACATACGATACTATGGTTTTTTTTTTATCACTTTTCAACATACTAAACTATAGCTTTTTTTGACTTCCTATACTATGGCCTTTTTTGACATACTATACTATGGCTTTTTTTAAAACACTTTTTTGATATACTATAGATTTTTTGACATACTATACTATGTGTTTTTATCAAATTTTTCAACATACTATACTATAGCTTTTTTCATAAATTTTTGACATACTATACTATTGATGTTTTATCACTTTTTTGACATACTATACTATGGCCTTTTTTAACACTGACATTTCAGGACTTTTAGCCAAAAAGATTTTGACTTTTTTTATGACACACTACACTGTCTTTTTATTGAAATCTTTCAGGACATACTTCCCAACCAACAGACCGTTGTTTCTTAGTTTAGATAACCACACCTACAGTAGTAGTTTATTGTGATTACGCCGCAATATATTTACCCACACCAACTACTATACGCTATGCTACTACAGTGCTATACTTTTTACTGATTTAACTGTCTGTTTTTCTATCCAGCCCATTTCTCTGACATGAATTAAACTTTCTCCGTTGGGATCCTTCCTGATGCTTTTCTCTGGCACCTCCAGGGGCCTTACGGCGCACTTACATAAATCCAGAATGAGGCTGGGGCTGCGTTCACCGTCCTAGTCCCCTTCCCTTACGCCATCAGGGCTAAGTTAAGAGTACCAGGCCCTGGAGATGTGTTAGCACTACTGTGGAACAGGCGTTGTATCAAACAGAATTCAGAGAAAGAAACTAGGCTTCTTAGGTATTAGGCACTGCCTCATGACAGGATGTGTTACAGTGTTTGTACCAGGATAGAATATTTCAAACTGTAAACAAACTGTAGCCCAGTCACCATGACTAGGCTACATAAATGACCAAAATGTCAAACAAATAAAACAACAAAAACTACATATTTACATGGAATAATAACGACACAAAGAAACAGTAAACTAGACATAGTTCATACCATTTATTTAGTCTGGACTTAAAGGTATTTTTAATGACAGGAAAATAAGACAATAATCTACAAGGGGGACTCATACAGACACTTCACTGCTGTTCAGGAAATATAAAAAAAGGTCTATGTACAAGTGAGGAGATGTGTGCTGATAGTGTCCTTCCATGCCCAGAGAGATATCAGACCTGCTCGCCCAGGTTCAAAACACGAAACTTGTCTAGATTGTAGAAGCAGGCCTTGACGACTCGCCCGCCAAAATAACGTCCGTTCAGATCCACTACGGCTGCAGAGGAGAAAGACGGTTAAGGTCAGACTGTACCAAAATACACAGAAAAACCTTTCAACAACAGGATCAGTCTTGCGTTTTAAAAGAAATCAGATACAGATACTTTGACCCAATATATAACAGTGTTGTTTCCCAAAATGTAAATCATTCGGGATCATACAGCTTGATATATCATTTCGAAAGGAATAGTTTCAACATGTTGGGGAAATGCTTTTTCACTTTCTTGGCAAACCAGCGTTGACTCCTGTAAGTCAATGCACTCACAAGAAATAGTCCAGCACAAAACCCTGATAGACCCACAACTTTAATTTTGTTACATTAAGCAAATAAGAAAATTTTTTAAATCTGTGTATATGTTATGATAGGCAATGTTATGTTATGATTTGGAATTTGGAGAGAGCCAAGCTACAGCAACTGTTTCCCACATTCCTATGCTGTCTAAAATTGCGCACTTCTGTCCTTACACTTGCTCTTTTGAGTACATAGTGTGTTCATACTTACAAAATATGGCCAAATGCCTTGCACTCAAAATGGTCATAACATGTGGAACCCTGGACACTACTCGCCCAACCAACTGCCACCATCTTTGCTATAGAGCAAAACTATGCGACAACGTATTTTCAAGCAACTTGTGAATATGGCAGGCGAGGCAGCTGCAAGGGTTGTGTTTGAAACAGTGAAAACGATACTATACAAATTCATAAATGTGTTTTTTTCAATAAATAGCATTATATTGTTGTTAGAGAGCGAGAATACAAGACGGTATATATTTTGCCAGGCAACAATAGGTTGCAGTAATACTCCACCTGGCTGTATTAAAGAGTCATTTCTGGTCAGTGCATCACGGCACAATTTTAAACCACACTACCCTTTTGAAATCATACGTACTACACTGGTGAACACATACTGTAGTGGACACAGTGTACTACAAAAAAGTGTACGCATGGTAGTATTCAAATTGAGACACACATCCTGTCTTTGTGCTAGCTAAGCTTTTGGCTATAGCATTATATTTAAAATATAGACATGAAAGCGGTGACACCTTTCTCATCGAACCCTCAGCAACCATGCAATGAATGTTGAATATGATGTTACCCTGAAGCAATCATTGATCCTACCCTGAAATCATCATAGTAAAAATATTTTTAAAAAGTCTTGATGAAGGTGAAACTGGGTTTAAACCCTTGTGTCTCCTTATTGAGGAAAGGCAAGAGACTTTCCCTCCAGAGAGCAATCAAATGTTTTATCATCATCTATAAAATTAGATCACACAGTGTAACGCTTTAAGACTGAGGCACTCTGACTCGTTCTTGGAGCGTCTGTCCCGCTTTCTGAGAGCTGTGATATAAGCGTGGCTCTGCCGCTGACGCAAGGAGACGGCAGGGTTGCTGGGCCACATATGATGTAACACCGCAGGGAGTCCCACCTTGTTTGTGATCTGGGCCAACCCATTTAGAATGGGACACACTTTCACCCACATTAATAGAGCAGTTATACAAGAAAGTGATGCAGTTACATAAAGCGGATCGCCCGCCAAAAAAGAAACCAGCTGCTTACGTATGGGAATGACCCGCTGAAAGCAGAATCACAACGGAAATGTGGAAGGTGATGAATTTCAGTGAGGAAGTTGTCCCTGACAATTAGGGCTGGGTAACAAATGCAATACTTAACCACCGACAGAACTGCCTCTAAAGTATCGAGTCTAAAAAAAACAACCTCATAATTCAACACCAAATTTCAATATCTAAGGAGTAAATCTCATCAGCGTCAGTAAGCCAATTAGCAGGCAGCATGCTTCTACCGAAATCTAATAATGTCTGGCTGTCTTACGTACACGTCGTAGAGACATACATACAAAGAGACGGGGCTCACGTATTAGGGGGCTGAACAATAAATAAAAAGATTTGTGCTGTAACATGTAAAGCTGTAATTTCTTTTTTAGTTTTATAAAATTGGTATAAAAAAATAAAGTATTGTTAAGGAACCGGTGTTGAAGTCACGGTATTGGAATTTTTTTTTAACGATACCCAGCCTTACAATAAATGTGGGTGCAAATTTGGAGCTCTTGTGACATTTAACCCATTTTAAAGCAACATGATTCAGGTGTTCTTTTAGAGATTAATCTGCAGCCATACCAGGATTGTGCATAAGAGACGACAAGAAAATACTGACCTTTGATGGCTGACTCCACCCTCTCAAACTCCAGAAATATCCTAACAGCTTCGTCATCTGGCACAACTGCAATCTGAGAAGCAAAGTGTTTTTTCTTTTTGGGATTGTCTTGTTGGATCAGTGCATTCACTTCAAACTTTATAGTTCTCTTCTCTCACCTCAAAAATTACACATTTAACTACTTTGCCATATTTCTCGCACTCTTCTTTCGTCTCTCCCTCCAAGTCTTCGTCCACCTCTCCTCGGCCCACCATGTTCTACAAAACAAACAGACATCAGGTCTACTTGGACGGGACAATAGAAGAAAAGAAAATGTGATGTAACCACTGGCGAGTCTGCACTCAAACGGCACTAGAAGGTCTTTTAATATATTGTCTCCATTTTCTGACATTTGACTAAATCTAATATATTATTTTTTGGGGGGGCCTTTCCCTTTGAGACAGTGAATAGGCATGAAAGGGAGAGAGATTGGGGGTAGCATGCAGCAAAGGGCCGCAGGTCGGATTCAAACCCGGGCCGCTGCAGGTCTCAGCCAACATGGGGCAAACGCTCTGACTGGGTGAGCTAGAGGATGCCCCATCTGAATAAATCTAGAATTGGATTGCACCTGACAATGTGTCAATGTGGACTTCTGAAATTTGGTCAAACAAGGGAAGACCGGATCACCTTTTTTTGGCCCCCGATCTTGTTTTGATGATATTGAATATCTGATACTTGTATTTGCTCAGATAAAGCTGCACAGTTTTTTTGTTTACAAAAATAACTAATAAATAAAGCTTAATACATTTAACTCAGCGGTAAATGAGTATTTTCACTCAGCACCAACACTGACTCATTAGGATCCCAGAAAACCCCCAACCAAAACACAAACTGTCTCAAGTTACCCGCTAGACAACAAAGACTAAACTTAGTACATCCAACAGCATTAATACAAACACACACACACCCTCAGCAGGACAACTTTGGTCGGGTTTTTGAGGATTTCTGTAAGCGGGTTAGCGTCTGACTTCTTTGAAGAGTCCGCTGGTTGGATGGAAACAGAGACAAAGGTCAGTTTTTTATTCTCCTCAAAATAATACGTACATACAGTACATGCATACAGTACATACATACCTATGCATATTAACTTTTCAGCTAGTCCTTGGTTAAACTAACAGTAAGAACAGAAGGTACCAAAACTGCAACAAAGTGTTTCTCAGGGGATACCTGGTGTTGTGGCCTCTACATCCTTTTTAGAACAGGGAGAGAATGTCTACTGTAAGAGTGCCTGTATTGTCATCCAAATCTAGTTTGGCACTGTAAAGAGTACAGAGATTCCAGCTGATTGCCTCCAAAAAATATGAATACAACTATAGACAGTTTGACAGAAAATAAAGCAGTGATGACTAATGATGACTGACAATGACCTCTAGTGGCCAAAAGCAAACAATGCAGCCAGAAAGAAGCACAGGATAAAGTCAACTGTAACCTTGCCCCTTATGACCTCATTCCAGATCGGTCCATCTGAACTTTAATTTTCTCAAAGGCAGAGCAAGATACCCAGGGCCTGGTTTACAGCTATTGCCATTTCTAGGCAAGGGTTCTAGGTTAGGGTTAGTCCCAATTAGGAGCAGAGCTTGAAAATAAGGGACATTTATAACTCAGTTTGAGCTGAATAGAGGTAAAATGACTTAACTTTTAACAGATCTAAAGCGTTGCTGCTTTGAATTTGGTAACTGCACATGAAAATAGATTAACATATACATGGATAGAACAGATGACTGCAAACAAACAAACACTTAAAATAAAAGACGAGCAGGACATTACCCAATGGGGGGGAGAGAGCAAATGGGAGTGAATGCCAACCTGCAGAACCTCCGGCTGAAGTCTCAGCAGCACCTGCCTGGCTGGATCCAGCTGCTCAGACACAGACACAAGAGAGTTCAAAGATGTGCACACACAGTAGTAAACTATCCACCTGTTCCTGAAATTAAACACCACTGATGAGTGTAGAGAAGAAATACACATGCAAAGACCAAAAGTGGCAACTAAATGCAGGTAAGACTGACTCACTGAGACTAAACTACAAACATAAGGGCTGGAGACGACACAAGCAAAGGTCAGTTAAAGCAGTTGACGAGTAAGAAGGACTTGAAGGAAAGTAAAAGTGGACATGGAAAAACACACTGGCATACAGTGAGGAAAATAAGTATTTGAACACCCTGCTATTTTGCAAGTTCTCCCACTTAGAAATCATGGAGGAGTCTGAATTTGTCATCGTAGGTGCATGTCCACTGTGAGAGACATAATCTCAACATTTTTTTTTCCAGAAATCACAATGTATGATTTTTTTAACCATTTATTTGTATGATACAGCTGCAAAAGTATTTGAACACCTGTCTATCAGCTACAATTCTGACCCTCAAAGACCTGTTAGCCTACCAAAATGTCCGCCTCCACTCCATTTATTATCCTAAATTATATGCACCTGTTTGAGGTCGTTAGCTGCATAAAGACACCTGTCCTCCCATACAATCAGTAAGAATCCAACTACTAACATGGCCAAGACCAAAGAGCTGTCCAAAGACACTAGAGACAAGATTGTACACCTCCACAAGGCTGGAAAGGGCTACGGGGAAATTGCCAAGCAGCTTGGTGAAAAAAGGTCCACTGTTGGAGCAATCATTAGAAAATGGAAGAAGCTAAACATGACTGTCAATCTCCCTTGGACTGGGGCTCCATGCAAGATCTCACCTCGTGGGGGCTCAAGGATCCTAAGAAAGGTGAGAAATCAGCCCACGGGCTACACGGGAGGAGCTTGTCAATGACCTGAAAAGAGCTGGGACCACCGTTTCCAATGTTACTCTTGGTAATACACTAAGACGTCATGGTTTGAAATCATGCATGGCACGGAAGGTTCCCCTGCTTAAACCAGCACATGTCAAGGCCCGTCTTAAGTTTGCCAATAACCATTTGGATGATTCAGAGGAGTCATGGGAGAAAGTCATGTGGTCAGATGAGACCAAAATAGAACTTTTTGGTCATAATTCCACTAACCGTGTTTGGAGGAAGAAGAATGATGAGTACCATCCCAAGAACACCATCCCTACTGTGAAGCATGGGGGTGGTAGCATCATGCTTTGGGGGTGTTTTTCTGCACATGGGACAGGGCGACTGCACTGTATTAAGGAGAGGATGACCGGGGCCATGTATTGCGAGATTTTGGGGAACAACCTCCTTCCCTCAGTTAGAGCATTGAAGATGGGTCGAGGCTGGGTCTTCCAACATGAAGACGACCCGAAGCACACAGCCAGGATAACCAAGGAGTGGCTCTGTAAGAAGCATATCAAGGTTCTGGCGTGGCCTAGCCAGTCTCCAGACCTAAACCCAATAGAGAATCTTTGGAGGGAGCTAAAACTCTGTGTTTCTCAGTGACAGCCCAGAAACCTGACTGATCTAGAGAAGATCTGTGTGGAGGAGTGGGCCAAAATCCCTTCTGCAGTGTGTGCAAACCTGGTGAAAAACTACAGGAAACGTTTGACCTCTGTAATTGCAAACAAAGGCTACTGTACCAAATATTAACACTGATTTTCTCAGGTGTTCAAATACTTATTTGCAGCTGTATTATACAAATAAATAGTTAAAAAAATCATACATTGTGATTTTTTTTTTAGATTATGTCTCTCACAGTGGACACCTACAATGACAATTTTAGACACCTCCATGAGAACTGTGGGAGAACTTGCAAAGTAGCTGGGTGTTCAAATACTTATTTTTCTCACTGTATATAGCATTGAGGAGATTATTGGCAGCAAAAAAAACTTATAATTCACACAAAAGGTAGTGCTTACGTTTCTCTGCAGCATCGCCTATGATGATCTTTCCACCTCTCTTGCTTGTCTTCTCCACTGACAGCGCCGTGCTGAGGCCCTGCTCGTGCTTCCCCAGGCCCTGGCCTTCTTTGAAGCCGTACTTCTGCATAATCTTGTGGGCCACCGTACCTCTGTGGGAGTCGATATTGAAAAGAAACTTTAAAAAGGGTGATTTGTTGTCATGTTAAAGCTGCTCGTTCACACTGACATTAACCATCTCAGATTTGCATATTTGGATCATAGCGACGCTCTTTCACAGTGATGCGCTGATTACAACACTTCTAAAGCCTTTCGACAAAAATATAAATAAACAAATTAAGTCTTTTAATATGAATTCAAATAATGGGCCCTATCTTGCACCCGGCGCAGCGTGGCCCAAAGCCTGTCGCAAGTGTCTTTGCTAGTTTAAGACCGACGCAGATGTTAATTTCCCGTCCTGCGCCTACGTCATTTAAATAGCAAATGCACCTGAGCCCATCTTTCCGCAGTACAGGGTGGGGTGTCCAGGTGATTTCTTGGCGTATTGCTATCTTGCGGCAGCAGAAAGTGACCATTGACCAACCAAAACCTGGTCATAGAAGTCAATGGCGCAGCATTTTATTGTTATTTTAACAACACATTAGTATAATGTGCCTAGGCTCATGCACAGCGTGCACACATACTATGCTTGTTACACACACGCAAAAGATTATTTCATTATTTCATTTTGACCGGCGGTAGACGTGTCGGCGCGAAGCATCCGGCACAAACGGGTCCCGTTTGTCACTGCCCTCGCTGTCAAAATCCTCCTCTGTCGGAGACATTTTCTCGCTCGTCTCTCAAAAAACATAAACAAACGCACGTGTATGTCTGGTTGATTGACATGATTTTCAGCAAACTACAGTACATTTTAGTGGTCACATGGCTTTAAATGGCCAACAAGACCCGCCTCATGTGCATTTGAACCAATGACAGTGCGTTCTCTGCTGCACGCGTCATGAAAAGACTGACGAATACAAAATGCTGCGCCACGCAGCAGCCGGCGGGAGGTTCAAAGTTGCGCAACGCAGTAACCGGCGGTAGATGTGTCGTCGCGAAGCAACCGGCACCAAAGAGTTAAAGGGAATGGGAGATGACACTCTGATTGGTTTATTACATGTTACGCCCAAAACACACCTTTGATTAATGAAGACACTAAGTACAACCCTTTTGAACAATGCGCACGGACACTTCTTCACGCTCTCAAACTAGCAAAAGTGGATTTGGAGACGCCCTAAACGCACCTGTGCCATGCGTTTCACCTAATTGATGTTAATAATGATGCACAGCAAAACATTTGTGTTTGAGTGTGCGTGTCCCACCCACCCCATGTTAGCCAGGAAGGAGCTGGTTGGTCCAGGCGGTGAGCGCGGCCGCTCCGAGTCCTCGTACATAGGTGGAGGGATGGCGGCCTTTGACCCTCTGGAAGGACAGCCCTCATCCTCGTAGGAGTACGAGCCTAAACACACACCGAAAAGAAAAAACACCAACATCATGTAGTGCAGCAGAACCACATTGTTCAGGTGTTATGCATACTGTTGTCAGCCAGAATACAATTCATATTTTAGACTTTTTTATATTCCTTGCATATATTTTGTATTTGGTTGTTCTTTAATTGCTGTAATTACCATCACAGCAGCTCTGTGAAGAACTAATGATGATATTGTGATTTTACACTGACATTCCCGGCGTTAAAGATACGTCAAACTCAAATGATGTAGACAACGCTGCCCTCTGCTGTAGACAAACTGGCCAGACTGCTCATTTAACAGACTATTACCAGTTTGTCTGAGGTCGTCGGGATCCAGGCGGTTAAATATCATCAGACCAACTAGACTTTTTTTTTTTTTTACTTGGTTAGTGGGCCGTGCACGAGACAAGTGCATAAATGCTGATGATTGGCTGAGTAAAATGTCATGATAAGCCAATCAGAGGTAGAGCTGGGCAGGTGTTCGAAAGCCGCACATAACGAACAACATAAGCGAGTCAGTCAGTTACTTCTACCTATAGTTAGTCAGCGGTGTAAAGCCATCACCACCTGATGGATCATAAGACTTACCATCCTTGTCCACAAGTGAAGAAGGAGGGGCGATAGCTGCTCCACCCATGGCTGGGAGAGAGAGACAGGAGATCCATCATGTTAGAGGATTACAGAAACTTTCACATCTTCTGCTGTCCTATCAAAATAAAGGCTGTAATGCCCAAAAACATAATCTAAAAAAACAAACTTAAAAAAACATCCAAAATTGGTGAATAATTCTAAAGATCACATGTAAGCTAAGTGCGGTTAAATACTCACTTCGTTTCCTCCGCTCTGTCTCGTAGTCCTCCTCCTCATCTGACTCACCCTCTGCTGCAGGGAAACGAGAGAAACCGCTTGGCGCTCCGCCTTCGTGCCTGTCTTTCCTCTTCCTGCAACCCACCCAGTTCAAGATTTAAACCTGAGTTCCTTCTACTTAGTCTCGCGCTCTTTACTTTTTCACAAATTACGACTATATAACAAATTACTATTGCCCTTACTGGGTTTGGTCCCATGTTATGGCTACAAGTAGAGCTGGGCGATATTGAAAAGAAAATCTAATCAACCGATATTTTTGACCAAATACATCAATGGCAATATTGTGGCAATATTAGGATAGTAGGGTTAGTATAGTAGTAGGATGCAGCATTTAAAACAAAAGAAAAGACGACACTTTTCATGACACAAGTCATATCTGGCCTCATATTCTAACCCCAATCAGTCGTCAGACACCGCCTACCAAGAGCCTGGGTCTGTCCGAGGTTTCTTCTTAAAAGGAAGTTTTTCCTCGCCACTGTTGCACTGTTGCTTGCTCTGGAGGAAACTACTAGAACAGTTGGGTCCTTGTAAATTCTGGAGTGTGGTCTAGACCTGCTCTATCTGTAAAGTGTCTCGAGATAACTCTTGTTATGAATTGATACTATAAATAAAATTGAATTGAATATATTGATTCCGATATTGTGTCCATAGCATTGTGTCCATCCATAGCTACAAGCACATAATTAAAGATGCATCAACATCCCCGAGGAGCCTGAGTATGAACGAGGGAAAAAGTGCTTTGAGTAAACCATCATGGCAGTACTTCTCTCTGTCATCCATCTCCTTCAGCCGCTCCTGCTCCCTCTGCCGCTGTCGTTCCTCACGGTGTCGCTTCACCACCTTCTCGTAGTCGTTGGGGAACATTGGATCGTACTCATCCGCCAACGGGATCAGCACATCGCCAGCGGAAAAACCACTGGGCACAGCGTCCTGAAGAGCACATCAACACAGACACAGGACCAATCCGACACGTGAGAATGAGATAGACGCAACTGTTATGTGATTTTGATCAGGATTAGGGCTGCGCAATATATTGTTCTTTTATTGCCATCGCGATATGAACTGGTGCGATAAACACATCGCAAAAGGCTGTGACACATCGCAAAAGAAAAAAAGAAAACTGCACTTTCAAATATAACTTTTTTTGTGCTCCATTTTATATTCAATTCAATGTTAAATATGTTCAATAAAAGAATGTTAGAGATAATTTCCTTTCTTTGGTTTTAAATTCAACACGCAATTTGTTGTATTTCTGCAGAATACTGACAGCAGCAGACCTGACTACACTTTAATATCT
Organism: Etheostoma perlongum; assembly: GCA_026937815.1. NCBI lineage: Eukaryota > Metazoa > Chordata > Actinopteri > Perciformes > Percidae > Etheostoma > Etheostoma perlongum. Next base: position 22,574,905 of record CM049393.1, on the reverse strand, counting down.
GTTTATTTATTGCAAGAAATATCGTTATTGTGATATTCAACAACATTATCGCATATCATGCTCACCAAATTAGGATATATTTATTTTCAGGAGATAAGGTCGAGTCTGTGTGCTGTAGCATCACAATCCCACACACTGCTCTTTATAATACTATTAACATTAGGTACATTTTCGCATCTTTGGCTAAATCCAGACAATGGAAATCAATCAAGAGAAGAAAAGCTAATAAAGATTTCATGACCAATGAAGACATGGTTGACTGGGTAAGACAGACCTTAAGTCCAGCAGCAGCATGTGGAGGAGTGTCTATGATCTGTCTCTCCTCACTGGAGCCTCCTCGCTTTAGATCAATAACTGGAGCCAAGACAGTGGTCTGCTTCATCCGCTGGGTCTACACAGACACATACAGAAACAGAAATTTCATATGCTTCACATATGTACATATTACATATATACACACACATGTACATACACTCACCGGCCACTTTATTAGGTACACCTGTCCAACTGCTCGTTAACACTTAATTTCTAAGCAGCCAATCACATGGCGGCAACTCAGTGCATTTAGGCATGTAGACATGGTCAAGACAATCTCCTGTAGTTCAAACCGAGCATCAGTATGGGGAAGAAAGGTGATTTGAGTGACTTTGAACGTGGCATGATTGTTGGTGCCAGAAGGGCTGGTCTGAGTATTTCAGAAACTGCTAATCTACTGGGATTTTCACGCACAACCATCTCTAGGGTTTACAGAGAATGGTCCGAAAAAGAAAAAACATTCAGTGAGCGGCAGTTCTGTGGGCGGAAATGCCTTGTTGATGCCAGAGGTCAGAGGAGAATGGCCAGACTGGTTCGAGCTGATAGAAGGGCAACAGTGACTCAAATTACCACCCGTTACAACCAAGGTGGGCAGAAGAGCATCTCTGAACGCACAGTACGTCGAACTTTGAGGCAGATGGGCTACAGCAGCAGAAGACCACACCGGGGTGCCACTCCTTTCAGCTAAGAACAGGAAACTGAGGCTACAATTTGCACAAGCTCATCGAAATTGGACAATAGAAGATTGGAAAAACGTTGCCTGGTCTGATGAGTCTCGATTTCTGCTGCGACATTCGGATGGTAGGGTCAGAATTTGGCGTCTACAACATGAAAGCATGGATCCATCCTGCCTTGTATCAACGGTTCAGGCTGGTGGTGGTGGTGTCATGGTGTGGGGAATATTTTCTTGGCACTCTTTGGGCCCCTTGGTACCAATTGACCATCGTTGCAACGCCACAGCCTACCTGAGTATTGTTGCTGACCATGTCCATCCCTTTATGACCACAATGTACCCAACTTCTGATGGCTACTTTCAGCAGGATAATGCGCCATGTCATAAAGCTGGAATCATCTCAGACTGGTTTCTTGAACATGACAATGAGTTTGCTGTACTCAAATGGCCTCCACAGTCACCAGATCTCAATCCAATAGAGCATCTTTGGGATGTGGTGGAACGGGAGATTCGCATCATGGATGTGCAGCCGACAAATCTGCGGCAACTGTGTGATGCCATCATGTCAATAAGGACCAAACTCCCTGAGGAATGCTTCCAGCACCTTGTTGAATCTATGCCACGAAGAATTGAGGCAGTTCTGAAGGCAAAAGGGGGTCCAACCCGTTACTAGCATGGGGTACCTAATAAAGTGGCCGGTGAGTGTATGTTCCCTTGTAATTGTTTGGCATTCTGAATACATGAGCACATATATGGACATCATTATGTCAATTTGGTGTGAACTCACTTTTTTCCTTTTCCATTTGCGTGGTTACATGTTATTCTATGTGGCTTACTATATCTACTGTATCCAATCTCTTTTTTCACCAGTATCAATAAAACAGAGTTTTCCCTAGGTTTGTGGTAGACTTAGGTGCGCATATTCGGCGGGGGGTTTAGAGGTCCTTCCTGAATAAAATGTTACATTTTTCTATATAAAAAAAAAGCAATTCCCCCATACATTTTGTGTCTTTGTGAATTTTTGATCATTTTTGTCATATTTGGAATTGTTTTGGGTGTTTTTGGTCATTTGGCGTCTCTCTGGAGTCAGTCTTTGTCCCTTTGTGCTAGTTTTGCGTCTCCACCATATCTGTGTCTAAAATGATGAAAAAGCTAGATCCAAAACCACTATACCTAGACTTGTCAAATCTGGACTAAATTATCCTAGAAAGGCTAACGATTCTTAAAAATATAGTTTCAGATTTGTGAAAACCTTTGTGAAATTCTATTTGTGAAAGTGCATATAGGGAGATTTCCCTGTTCTTCTTCATACATACAGTACACCACATACGACACATTAGAATAAGTGAATTATTCCTTTATGGCATTTTCACAAATAGAATAAAGTTTTTACAAATGTGAAACTGTGTTTTTAAGACTCTTTGGCTTCTCTGTGATAATGTAGTCCTGATTTGACAAGTCTAGGTATAGTGGTTTTAGATCTGAACCTGGTCCAATGTGGTCTACATATGAAAAAAACTGTAAAATCTCACTTTATTGCCTTTTCACAAATAGAATAAAGCTTCCACAAAACTGAAACTGTTGAAACAATCCTTAGCCCTCTCTGGGATAATTTAGTCCAGATTTGACAAGTCACTTGACAAGACAAGTGGCTTTGGATCTGGACCTGGTCTAATGTGGTCAATCGGAAGCTAACTTCAGCTTTAAGTTTTCCTTAAATTTCCCCTTAACTGCCGAATCGGATGCCAACTTCAGCGTCGTCCATACTTCCACCTATTTCACCTGTGTAGCTACTGGAACGTTACTTGCATTGCATGTACCAACCTTGGCCTGGGTAAGAGCCGCCTTCTTCACCTTCAGCTGCGACTGCAGCAGCTTGAAGTTCTTGGACCAGCCTTCGGTCTTGGTGTCGCTGGCACCTACACCGAGGTCATCATACAGCGACATTGCTGCCTGTCAGTAGTGCCTCTGTATCCTGCAGACAGAGACACGTTCATTTGATTTAACGATGGCGTTAATATAACCTGGTTTCAAGAGCCTCATTTCGTTCTGCAATGCTTGGCGGGAATAGACATAGTAGCAGCCTAACTGCAAACCTGGTTAAATTCTATTTTCAGTGATAATTCATAAAAGCTTAAACCCCAGCAAGCCAGGAGAAACTGGTTAAATATCAATGTAACGTTAGCTACATAATGCTAACATAGCTACTTAGCTAGCTAACTGCATGCTCTTAAACGAATTACCTTTAAACAACCTTGTTATTTAAGCTTGTTTTCAACATACCGGTTTTAGAAATGCCTGGACAATAACTAAAAGTAAGTGCCTATAACATTAAAAAGGTTTAGAGGGACATCTGAAATGAGTTAGGTCCTCGCTGTATGAGGCGGAAGTCAGGAGCACAACAACAAAACTAAGCGCGAGAGTCAACGACATTTAGATACAGTTTCCGCTCTTGGTCCACCTAGCGGCTGGATGACAACATGCACGTATGAAGAGAACTATCGCCACTATCATCAATTGGTGGAGCGGGCGCGCACGTGTAGTGGTTTGCTCCTCGACCCAGCGGCTTTGGTTCGACTCCGACCTGCGGCCCTTTGTTGCATGTCAATCCCCCTCTCTCCCTCCTTTCATATCTTAAAATGCCCCCAATACAAATTCTTTAAAAAAGATGTATATCTTCTTCTGCTTTTAATCCAAGCATGGGTTTGTGTGGGGGTGTGTCGGTGAGCATCCTATATCAGCATCCTCATTACCATCTAAGCGTACATGGGCAGGAACACATACAAAACAAATCAACACATCCTTATTGTAGCCTACAGTCTGTATGATGTATTTCAAAAGTAAGATCTACACGATTTCCATGTTTTGATGTGACAGTGCTGCCAAGCTAGCCAAAGCAATTAGTGCATTACTGTTGTTTTCTTCCAACCATTGCAGTGCTAGTATTATAGCTAGAGGCTCAACTGTATACACTGATAGATGATCTGTGGCTCTCTTCTTAATAAATACTCAATATTGGTGAATAAAAACTGCAGCTCCAGTACGAACCATCTGGAAATATCAATAACTTATCTGCAAAGTGCTTTTCAATATAACACTGTACTATATTCCTAGCAGATCTCTGTTCAGACTTCTCACTCAGTTGCTGTTGGCTACTTAAATCTACTAATGGCATCACAAACAACAAGGGACCATCAGTTGAAGACAGGACTGTTGGACTATATGTTATATTTCCTAAACCTATACTTTCGGCTTTTACATTCACCAAAACTATAAAAAAAAAAAATGGATTTGTTATGTTCCCAACAATCCTGCAAAATGGCCTTTGCTTGGTGAGCTCTACCATAACCTGGTTTATTAGTACCACCCTAATGTCACATTTCTTAGTGTCTGTATTTTCTGTCTCCTGTGTTATTTGGAAGTCTGTTGTCAGTTGTATTCTGTTGTTCCTGTGTTTCGAGTTTTGGTACTTCTGTAGTTTTTCTTTAGTTTTCCTTCCCATTCTGGGAGGATTTTTGCATGCTGCCTTGTGGACTCTTTTTGTTTATATGGACTTTGGTATATCTTTGATTTTTTTTTATTAAATCCTCAAGCAACACTACTCTTGTCTGCTCTCTGCATTTGGGTTCTACACATTCTCTTGAAGCGTGACAACTTGTGTGCAACACTTTTACTTCAAAGTTGTTTGTTACTCCATTCATTTTCCTAACCACTCCCCATACCTCTAAGTGTTTCTCTTACAATATTGTGTTACAGTAGGCTTTGTAGCCTACATTTTGCTGCCCTAGGCTAATTGTTTGATGTGCATGGTCACTACAGAACTCGTCTCCAATAACAACACACAAGGGCTTTTTAATCATGGCGCTGTGCCACCGTATCGTGTAACATAACATAACTTGTAGGCTATGGATGTGCATTTATTTATCCAAATTAAAGAAGAACATGTATGCACACTCTATGTAGCCAGAGGTGCAATGTAACTAAGTACATTTACTCAAGTAATGTACTTAAGTACAAAGGTTGAGGTACTTGTACTTTCTAGTACAAGTACCTCAGTCTTTTATTTTCATGCCACTTTCTACTGCTACTCCACTACATGTCAGAGAGAAATATTGTAATTTTTACTCCATTGCATTGATCTGACAGCTTTAGTTACTAGTTACTTTACAAATTAGGATTTTTGCACACAAAACGCATGTAGTTTTTTTAATCTGATATTTTATCATGAATTAAACTTCACGAAAAACATAACTGCCTACAAGCAGCTGAAATAATTAGATCATTAAACACAACAAGTACAATAGGCTACTTTAAGTACATTTTCTTGAATTTACAGAGGCCTACTTTTACTCAAGTACCATTTTCAATGCAGGAATTTTACTTGTAATAGAGTATTTTTACAGTGTGGTATTAGTACTTTTATTGAAGTAAAGGATCTGAATACTTTATCAGCTACTGTATGCAGAAGGTATGTAGTCAGTAATGGGCCAGGGCGGCACTGCCCCCCCACTTAGATAACCTATCTGCGAGTGACGTAGTTTTTAGTTTTCTTTGATCCTGTCACTGTTGTGGACTCGATAAGATTTGGCACCTTGCTGGCCACTTTTCAGTATATCTTTCATAATTCAAACAATGCTTGCCTGGAAGTTTTCATTCTTTCATTATCTTTTACTGCTCATTATCTGACCATATTGCTGAAGCAACAATGCTGTTATGAATGCACAGAGGATTAGTTAGATGTGTGATTTCTGTCTGATGTGGGCTGGTCTATGTCCTGCAGTATGTAGACGCCTTCTCTGCATGTTTAGTTGCCACTTTGTGCAATAAAATGGTTAATTTCATAACATGTGCAGAGCCAATACTGCTGGTTCTGCCGGTGCAAATATATTTTAGCTTAAAACGGTTAAAATCGACAGGTTTTTGTCTAAATTGTTGTGTACAAACCTTTTAGACTGAGTTTTGTTGGTTGTGCATGTAGTAGACAGTAGACTACTGCTATTGTCGTTGTAATAGGCATTAGGGGAACGTTCGCTAAAGGTTACAACGTTAGGGGAATGTTAGGGGAACGTTATCTAAAGGTTACAACATTAGCGGAATCTTAGGGGAACGTTCTCTAAAGGTTAAAACATTAGGGGAATGTTAGGGGTACGTTCTCTAAAGGTTAAAAAGTTAGGGGAATGTTAAGGCAACATTCTCTAAAGGTTACAATGTTAGTGGAACGTTCTCTAACGGTTACAACGTTAGGGGAACGTTCTCTAAAGGTTACAATGTTAGGGGAATGTTAGGGGAACGTTCTCTAAAGGTTACAACGTTAGGGGAATATTAGGGGAACGTTCTCTAAAGGTTACAACGTTAGCAGAACATTCTCTAAAGGTTACAACGTTAGTGGAACGTTCTCTAAAGGTTACAACGTTAGTGGAACGTTCTCTAAAGGTTACAACGTTAGTGGAACGTTCTCTAAAGGTTACAACGTTAGGGGAATGTTAGGGGAACGTTCTCTAAAGGTTACAACGTTAGGGGAATGTTCTCTAACAGTTACAATGTTAGGGGAATGTTAGGGGAATGTTCTCTAAAGGTTACAATGTTAGGGGAATGTTAGAAGAACGTTTGATGTGACCAAAAACGTCCCCAGAACGTTAAACCAGCTTTCCATTACAACCAAAACACAATCAAAACCTAACCAAACCTAACCTTCAGGGAACCGCAACCAACAACGAACGTTCCCAGAACCAAAGATTGTTAGCTGGGGTTTATGTTGAAAGGTAAAATTAGACTGTTTTTTTTCAGTTTGTCCTTTTTGCTACTTTTACATCTTTTTGAAAATGGCCCATTCACTTCTGTACTGGCAAGCCCAAAATACTATTTGTGCCTACGCCACTGGTATTCAGCCGAAAACATGACGCCTGCGTGGGAGCATGTATAGAGATCATATTAGAACACGTGATCCAATGCTTTGCAAAGAAGTGGTGAAAGCGAAAGCACAGTACTCCAGTTAACAGTAGTACGTCGCAGTGTGAGGATGAACCATACCGGACATGGTTTACATGGCGAACTTGTTTTAGGTCTCCGCAGATCCGTCCGATGGACCTGGGTTCCTCTTTATTCTCTGTTATCTGTCTGCTCGGAGCTGCGCTCTGCGCCAATGGCGGTAAGTGCAATCAGCCCACTTTACACATAAGATTACATGTTCAGAACTCCCCTTTAAAGAATCTTATTCAACCTTACACTAGTTTGGTCCAAACCAGGGCACTGCAAAAATAACAATAATGCAAAATAAACAATATTTGCTTTTTTATTAATTACCATTGCTATTCATATTTGCACTTTTCCTTTCAGCCACTATTACCGTCTGGTTTTGTGTGACGTTAGTCTGCAACTGAACAGCATTCTAACACAATTAAGTCAGCTCTAAACAAAACAGACACCCCTGTAATAAAGTAGACCAGATGTGCAGAGGAAATCAACACCTTTTAAAGGCATGGATTTTTAGAATAAATTAGCTCTGTAGGGTTTTACTATGGCTACAGCATGGTAAATTTCCCATGATGTGGGATAATAAGGTTAATCTTGACTCTTAAGACTACAGTATTTATAGACCCAGAGACGCTAAAAAATGTGTAGGCCTACCCTGTTTTTTTATTTAGAACAATTGTTTGATTGTTTAGAACAATCTCAGTGTAGCTGCAGGGAATTGGTAGATCCTTTTGAATCTTGGTCTAACAGTTTGAAGAGAGAACCTTTCTAGAACATCCGTCTAGGCATCACGTCATGTTAAACAAATTAGCCTATAGAGTTACAGTAAAGCAAAAGGTTAATCAATCCAATAGGATGTGCAAAATCGCACAAACAGAAAACCTCCATAAATCCAACAGGACTCATTCACAACCGACTAAATAAGCAACTCATACAACTGACTTTGTTAGCTGAAACTAATTTAAAAAAGGTGAACCATTTACATTTTCTGTTGTTGCATTTTTGTGTGGATATCTGCATCCCAATTGTGATTTGCCACTTGATGTTTTTTCTTCCCAGACAACATCAGTTGTCCGTGTCCAAACATTCCTACACTGGCTCTAACTGAACCTCCACTAAATTCCTGCCACCAAATTGACGACACTTACCGCTACACGTGCAAAGAAGGTTACAAGAGGAAGGTGGGAACGTCAAATCTCATCAAATGCAAGCAAGAGGGTGGTTCTCCAAAATGGTCCACCCCCACCCTCGAGTGTAAAGGTAAGTTTAAAGATATTAAATAGCTCAATCACAGAATCAAAAGAAAAATGGAGCTTTGTGACTGAAGCAAAAATTATCTCTCTACCCAGTTACCATATGCTACCATAGGGCATAGGTTATTTTTTGGAAAACTTTATTTAGAAAGTTAATGGTACAACGTCAAAGTACATCGTCAAGAAAGACAGATAAAAGGCTAAAAATAAACATTAAGGAGATGAGGGATTAGATAGGCCCAAGGTTTGGTTCGTATCATGATTTTTGACCCACGATCCAATACAAATCTTGATTCTTTTTCAATGGGGGGGGGGTTCTCAGTTAACATACAACTTTTTTTCTACCACATGGCATTGTTTTGTCATTGATTACATCCCACTTTGCAACAGAGGTATACAACAGATAGCTATTTCTTGATGTTGATTGATTTCAATATCGATGATCCAATACCAAAGATTCTTTAGTTTTTTTGCAAGTGCAAGTGAACGCATGCTGGAAGAACCCGTTATATTTTGGATCCAAATCACAGGCAAATACACAAATTATTTTTCACTTTTGTTAAAATTGCAAGACAGAAGATGGCCTCAACGTCATAGTTCTCACCCACTACCTCTGTTCACCGATTGTATCGCTAAAGGTTTGACCGGAGAAAAACCCGCGAATGTACAGCAATCACAAACGTAGTACTGAAGGAAAATGAAAATTGAGTTGAAGTACGTAGGAGGGCGGAGCCAGGCTACCTCAACATTCCTAACCGGAAAACGAACCCGGGCCGCAGCGGTGACAGCACCAAATCCTAGCCACTAGACCATCATGGAGCCTTGAACTTTATCAAATAAATGTATTTATAGCTAATTCATACTGTCAAGTTTTACATGATGAACAAATCATTGTGTTTCAGCTGACCCAAACAGACCACCCCCAACACAACCACCAAAGAGCACAGTAACAAGTAAGTTTCAATATTTGTACACTGTAAGGTTTTAATATGTGTCGGAGAGAAGTGTTTTTTTCTCAACATGTATGATTCATGGTCTGATTTGCACTTTTCCTTTCAGCCACTATAGTTACCGTCTGAGAGGTTTTGTGTGACGTTAGTCTGCAACTGAACAGCATTCTAACACAATTCAGTCAGCTCTAAACAAAACAGACACTCTTGTAATAACTAAGTAGACCAGAAGTGCAGAGGAAATCAACACATTTTAAAGGCATGGATTTTTAGAATAAAATAGCTTTGTAGGGTTTTACTATGGCTACAGCATGGTAAATTTCCCATGATGTAGGACAATAAAGTTAATCTTGACTCTTGAGACTATTTATAGACCCAGAGACGCTAAAAAAATGTGTAGGCCTACCCTGTTTTTTATTTAGAACAATTGTTTGATTGTTTAGAACAATCTCAGTGTAGCTGCAGGGAATTGGTAGATCCTTTTGAATCGTGGTCTAACAGTTTGAAGAGAGAACCTTTCTGTTTACCTGTATACAGGTAAACATCCGTCTAGGCATCACGTCATGTTAAACAAATTAGCCTATAGAGTTACAGTAAAGCAAAAGGTTAATCAATCCAATAGGATGTGCAAAATCGCACAAACAGAAAACCTCCATAAATCCAACAGGACTCATTCACAACCGACTAAATAAGCAACTCATACAACTGACTTTGTTAGCTGAAACTAATTAAAAAAAAGGTGAACCATTTAAATTTTCTGTTGTTGCATTTCTGTGTGGATATCTGCATCCCAATTGTGATTTGCCACTTGATGTTTTTTCTTCCCAGACAACATCAGTTGTCCGTGTCCAAACATTCCTACACTGGCTCTAACTGAACCTCCACTAAATTCCTGCCACCAAATTGACGACACTTACCGCTACACGTGCAAAGAAGGTTACAAGAGGAAGGTGGGAACGTCAAATCTCATCAAATGCAAGCAAGAGGGTGGTTCTCCAAAATGGTCCACCCCCACCCTCGAGTGTAAAGGTAAGTTTAAAGATATTAAATAGCTCAATCACAGAATCAAAAGAAAAATGGAGCTTTGTGACTGAAGCAAAAATATCTCTCTACCCAGTTACCATATGCTACCATAGGGCATAGGTTATTTTTTGGAAAACTTTATTTAAAAAGTAAATGGTACAACGTCAAAGTACATCATCAAGAAAGACAGATAAAAGGCTAAAAATAAACATTAAGGAGATGAGGGATTAGATAGGCCCAAGGTTTGGTTCGTATCATGATTTTTGAACCACGATCCAATACAAATCTTGATTCTTTTTTTTTGGGGGGGGTGTAATACAACTTTTTTTCTACCACATGGCATTGTTTTGTCATTGATTACATCCCATTTTGCAACACAGGTATACAACAGATAGCTATTTCTTGATGTTGATTGATTTCAATATCGATGATCCAATACCAAAGATTCTTTAGTTTTTTTGGACAATGCCCCTTCTAACCTGTAGAGGGACCGAAGAAGAAAAGTGTTTGGTGCCTACAGTAAAGGTAGCTAATGCTAATGTAATTCTTAGTTACATTTACAATTACAACATCGCTCTCCACGTTCGGTTATTTTTAGAATGATTGTATCGACCACTCTGGGCTAACGTTAACTGTATAGATAGACGACTAATCTAATGGTAATTTAGCCAGCCAGCACACCCCTGTCTGCTGCCTTAGTCTCCCGGCGCTGTGAGGCTTCAGTCGGGATGAGCGCTAACAACAGCCCCAGGCACACATCCACAGTCAACCCCAAGCCAGATAGCAGCCATCCACTATCATTACAGCCCCGGAGACACATCCACAGTCAGCCCCCAGCCAGCTAGCAACCATCCACTATCATTACAGCCCCGGAGACACATCCACAGTCAGCCCTCAGCCAGCTAGCAGCCATCCACTATCATTACAGCCCCGGAGACACATCCACAGTCAGCCCCCAGCCAGCTAGCAGCCATCCACTATCATTACAGCCCCGGAGACACATCCACAGTCAGCCCCCAGCCAGCTAGCAACCATCCACTATCATTACAGCCCAGGAGACACATCCACAGTCAGCCCCCAGCCAGCTAGCAACCATCCAGTATCATTACAGCCCCGGGGACACAGCCACAGTCAGCCCCCAGCCAGCTAGCAACCATCCACTATCATTACAGCCCCGGCCCGGAGACACATCCACAGTCAGCCCCCAGCCAGCTAGCAACCATCCACTGTCATTACATTACTATCATCAGATGGATAATTACACAGTTTTAGAAACATTTAAAAGTTACATATGGTCACTTTAAAATACTGAGAAATTTAGTCAGTATCAGTTCTTCCTCCTGTCCTCCTCTCTCTGCTGATGTGATTCACTGTAATTGAACGCATGCTGGAAGAACGTGTTATATTTTGGATCCAAATCACAGGCAAATACACAAATTATTTTTCACTTTTGTTAAAATTGCAAGACAGAAGATGGCCTCAACGTCATAGTTCTCACCCACTACCTCTGTTCACCGATTGTATCGCTAAAGGTTTGACCGGAGAAAAACCCGCAAATGTACAGCAATCACAAACGTAGTACTGAAGGAAAATTCATACTGTCAAATTTTACATGATGAAAAATAATTGTGTTTCAGCTGACCCAAACAGACCACCCCCAACACAACCACCAGAGAGCACAGTAACAAGTAAGTTTCAATATTTGTACACTGTAAGGTTTTAATATGTGTCGGAGAGAAGTGTTTTTTTTCTCAACATGTATGATTCATGGTCTGATTTTGCAGATATTCCCACTGGCACCACCATTATCACTTCAGTCAGTAAGTTTGGTATTTGCATGAATTCTAAAGATAGAAAAAACTACAATAATACTAATAAACTAAAAATATCTAACTGATTATGAAACAAATTACTACATATGTCTAAATCATCTGTGTTAGCAGTGGTTGTACTAGTGGTTACTTTGTTGCATGTTGAAAATTTTGTTAGGATAACCAAAAGATTCTAGGATCCAAGTCAGTGTATGACAAAATGTAGGAAGTGTGTCACTGCAATGACTGGAAAAATATGAATTGACCCCCAAGACATTTCAAGAGATTGATAATTGTGTGCTGCCATTGAGAGAGCTAAATGGTTATTTGGCTTTGACATACGGTTTTCCTTGCATATCTTTGTAATGAACCTGGGCACGTAGATACCTGTTTTTATGTGTGGATTCTTTTTGCATTCCATGCAAGAACTTGTTATAGCAGGAGAATTACAGGTGTAACTAATAATGATGGTATTAGTGTCAAATAGACCCAGAACCCATGCCCAAAACACCTACATGGAATTCAGCCACCATTAATTACATAAGCCAAGATGTCCCCTCAGAAAATGACTCTGCAATTCCCATGTTCCCATGTTTTGTGAGGCATTTTTGCATATTATAGTGATAGTGGAGCAATTAGCTGCTAAAGAGGCTGATATTTCCCTCACAGGTTGGTGGAGACCAAAACAGAGGTAAAAGGAGATTGAATATTAGACTTACATTTGTCAGGTGACAGGAAACAACTCCAAGTGAATGCTAATGTTGCTCCTTGTCTGCTGGATGTGTTTTTAAGCAACTGATGAGGTGGTAATATGCCGATGGTCTGTTTTTTTTAGCTAGATTATTCTGCTGCCCCCAAGTCACCAAAAAAAATCTGATAATACTGCTTAAAAAAGTCCTAATATACAAAAAAGGACTTTGGTAGTACATGTTGACATGTCACAGTATGAAAAGCACAGGTGTAATCATAAATCACTGTGGCAGTGACTACAGTGATGACTAAAAGCTAAATGAAAAATGGAATAAATAGAATGGTCTGATTGTAACTTCCTCTCATAGAAGTAGTAGTAGTATAGTAGTTGTACTAGTAGCTTTAATGATTGTTAATATACAGTAGCAGCTGAGTTTTGGTTGTCATAGCAGCACTTGTACTATTACAAGAAATAGTAACAACGGTTGTAACAGTAGTAATACTATTGTGTAAGGAACCAACACAAAACCTTGCATGTGTTTTTCTAATGTTTGTTAATTTCTATGTAGCATTTTATTTCAGAGTAAATATGACCAGTGTGTGTGGAAAATGTACTTCTGTACCACACAGAACTGAGAACTTTCCATGCATGAAAGACATTTGTACACCCCCGGACTCCCCTAATCACAGTAGAACAAAGTTGGTTTTCTTCAACAGTAGTTTTACAAATAGTAGTGATGGTAGAAGAAGCAACAGCTCTTAGCAGTATTAGTAGAAGTAAATTAATTTTTTTTTATCAGCAGCAGCTTCCACATGCCAGCAGACGATCCAGAGTATAAGCACCGCATCACCTGGTCTACAGGCCCAGACAGATCACTCACAGGGTAAATAGCATAAAGCCACACATGTTATGCTACTTGCAGTGCACCGAATGTATTGTATGTATTAGCAAGGGTGATTTATCTTAGTGGGGTGGCACAGGGTTGGACCAATAATCAGTAGGTGGGTGGTGGGGGGGGGGTTATAAGTATACAGCATAGAAAGTCTGCATACAAATATAGGAAATATTGGATAGGATAGAACAACACAATTCTGCTAAAGCCTCTCCTGGAACCATCACCTTATCGTGGTGGAGAGGTTTGTGTGTCCCTATGAACCTGAGGGCTGTGTTGTCTGGAGCTTTGTGCTCCTGGTAGGGTCTCCCATGGCAAAGAGGTCTCAGGGGAGGGGCCAGACAAAGAATGGTTCAAAGACTCTAATGGAAAAGCAAGGAAGGGATAGAGGGACCCTGCCCGGAGGAAGCCCGGGGCCCCCGTCTGGAGCCAGGCCCAGACGGTGGGCTCGTGAGCGAGCGTCTGGTGGCCGGGTTTGCCACGGAGCCCGGTCGGGCACAGCCCGAAGAAGCAACATGGCACTTCTCCCTCCAGCCCATGGGCCCACCACCTGTGGGAGGATCCAAAGGGGTCGGGTGCGCTGTTATATGGGTGGCAGCGAAGGTCAAGGGCTTTGACGGACCAGACCCGGGCGGCAGAGGCTGGCTCTGGGGATGTGGAATGTGACCTCTCTGTGGGGGAAGGAGCCGGAACTTGTGCGGGAGGTGGAGCGCTACCAGTTAGATCTGGTGGGGCTTACCTCTACGCACAGTCTCGGTTCTGGAACTGTACTCCTGGATAGGGGTTGGACTCTGTCCTACTCCGGAGTTGCCCATGGTGTGAGGCGCCGGGCGGGTGTGGGGATACTCACAAGCCCCCGGCTGAGCGCCGCTGTGTTGGAGTTTACCCCCGGTGGACGAGAGGGAGCTGTCAACTGATCACCATCTGGTGGTGAGTTGGGTCAGGGGATGGGGGAGGACTCTGGACAGACCTGGTAAGCCCAAACGGGTAGTGCGGGTAAACTGGGAACGTCTGGAGGAGGCCCCTGTCCGACGGACTTTCAACTCACACCTCCGGCGGAGCTTTTCGGGCATCCCTGTGGAGGCTGGGGGCATTGAACCTGAGTGGACAATGTTCAAAGTCTCCATTGCTAAAGCTGCGGCGGCGAGCTGTGGTCTTAGGGTTTTAGGTGCCTCAAGGGGCGGTAACCCACAAACACCCTGGTGGACACCGGTGGTCAGGGAAGCCGTCCGACTGAAGAAGGAGTCTTTCCGGGATATGTCATCCCGGAGGACTCCGGAGGCAGTTGCAGGGTACCGACAGGCCCGAAGGGCTGCAGCCTCTGCCGTGACAGAGGCAAAGCAGCGGGTGTGGGAGAAGTTCGGAGAAGACATGGAGAAGGACTTTCGGTCGACACCAAGGTGCTTCTGAAAACCGTTCGCCACCTCAGGAGGGGGGAAGCGAGGAACCATCCAAGCTGTTTACAGTAAGGATGGGACGTTGTTGACCTCAACTGGGGAGGTAATAGAGCGGTGGAAGGAGCACTTTGAGGAACTCCTAAATCCAGCTGACACGCCCTCTGTGGTAGAGGCAGAGCTGGAGGATGATGGGGATTGTCGTCAATTTCCCTGGTGGAAGTCGCTGAGGTAGTCAAACAACTCCACAGCGGCAAAGCCCCAGGGATTGATGAGATCCGTCCAGAAATGCTGAAGGCTCTGGGTGTGGAGGGGATGTCTTGGTTGACACGCCTCTTCAACATTGCGTGGAAGTCTGGGACGGTGCCTAAGGAGTGGCAGACCGGGGTGGTGGTTCCCCTCTTCAAAAAGGGGGACCAGAGGGTGTGTGCCAATTACAGGGGTATCACACTTCTCAGCCTCCCTGGTAAAGTCTACTCCAAGGTGCTGGATTCGGCCGATAGTCGAACCTCGGATTGAAGAGGAACAATGCGGATTCCGTCCTGGCCGTGGAACAACGGATCAGATCTTCACTCTCGCAAGGATCTTGGGGGGCCTGGGAGTATGCCCAACCAGTCTACATGTGTTTTGTGGATCTGGAGAAGGCGTATGACCGGGTCCCCCGGGAGAAATTGTGGGAGGTGCTGCGGGAGTATGGGGTGAGGGGGTCCCTTCTCAGGGCCATTCAATCTCTGTATGACCAAAGCGAGAGCTGTGTCCGGGTTCTCGGCAGTAAGTTGGACTCGTTCCAGGTGAGGGTTGGCCTCCGCCAGGGCTGCACTTTGTCACCAATCCTGTTTGTAATATTTATGGACAGGATATCGAGGCGTAGTCGGGGCGGGGAGGGGTTGCAGTTCGGTGGGCTCGGGATCTCGTCGCTGCTTTTTGCAGATGATGTGGTCCTGATGGCATCATCGGTCTGTGACCTTCAGCACTCACTGGATCGGTTCCCCGAGTGTGAAGCGGCTGGGATGAGGATCAGCACCTCTAAATCTGAGGCCATGGTTCTCAGCAGGAAAGGAGTGCTTTCTTCAGGTGGGGAGTGAGTCCTTACCCCAAGTGAAGGAGTTTAAGTACCTTGGGGTCTTGTTCGCGAGTGAGGGGACCATGGAGCGTGAGATTGGTCGGAGAATCGGAGCAGCCGGTGCGGTATTACATTCTGTGTATCGCACCGTTGTGACGAAAAGAGAGCTGAGCCAGAAGGCAAAGCTCTCGATCTACCGGGCAATTTTCGTTCCTACCCTCACCTATGGTCATGAAGGCTGGGTCATGACCGAAAGAACGAGAGCCAGGGTACAAGCGGCCGAAATGGGTTTCCTCAGGAGGGTGGCTGGCGTCTCCCTTAGAGATAGGGTGAGAAGCTCAGTCATCCGAGAGGAGCTCGGAGTAGAGCCGCTGCTCCTTCGCGTCGAAAGGAGCCAGTTTAGGTGGTTCGGGCATCTGGTAAGGATGCCTCCTGGGCGCCTCCCTAGGGAGGTGTTCCAGGCACGTCCAGCTGGGAGGAGGCCTCGGGGAAGACCCAGGACTAGGTGGAGAGATTATATCTCCAACCTGGCCTGGGAACGCCTCGGGATCCCCCAGTCGGAGCTGGTTGATGTGGCTCGGGAAAGGGAGGTTTGGGGTCCCTTACTGGAGCTGCTGCCCCCGCGACCCAACTCCGGATAAGCGGATGAAGATGGATGGATGGATGGAATTCTGCTAAAAGGACCCTAAACCACTTAATATGCAACTCCACTGTATAACCTACTACTGATTTACAGTGTACTTCTACATCAGAGGAAGACATTGTAGACTGTACATTCAGAGTCAGAATCACAATTAAAATGTAGAGTAATCAGACAATTGGCTCATGAACTCAGTGGCCGGTGCCACCCCGTAGCTAGCCCCACCATTGCCCATCAGTCATTATATACAGTATGTTTTTTAGGGTTTCCCTTATCATTATAAGGTAATATTTGGGTGCAGCACCCAAGCCTTTTTGGGTACCACCTATTCATGTAAAATCAATTTAGGCATCAAAACTAACTACATGACTTTTTTCAGATTGAATGATTGTAGTTAGTCCCCAGTGGACTTCTTTAACAGGTTTTGTCTTTAAGCTTTCAGAGTGTTATTTATCATCTGCTCAAGCTTGTCCAATGTTTTAGACACAGATGTAAATAAATAAAAATGGTCCAAAATATTAAATAGAACGTGACATTTTTCTGAGGGAGGACCCCTAAACCCCCCGCCTAATTCGTGCACCCAAGTCTTCAACAAACCTAGGGAAAATGGTTTTAATATATCCAGAAACATGCACTTGACCTTTTTCTTCCTCGAAAGGAAGTGCCCTCTATCTGGGGTGCTTTTTTAAGCTTTTATTTGAAAATATATATTCCTGTCTGCGCACAGCTTCCCTGTCAAGCGCATATAATTATTGAATATAGAAATCAAAACATCAGGTCGAGCGATTAGACTTTAGACCTCCCATATCACCATAGAACTTCCCCAGTTAATGACTTACATCAAGCGTCCTTTTCCCTGGAATGTTATGTTCAAATGTGCAGCTCGGTTGGTTAATTTGGAAAAAGATTTTAGTTGATTTAAGGTGTTATATACAGTATATGTATACAAAGGTCATTTGGAAAGCACTCCAATTAATACTTTTCATTGCCACAGGGAAAACGTGTTTCACCGGCAATCTAATTCCAGTAACACCAAAAGAAATTAAATTATGTATTGCCATGTGCAAAATAAACAGATTATTAGTGAAACTATGTTCCTCTCTCCTTGGTGCCGTCAGTTATTCTAAATATATACTTAAAGCTAGTAGCATAGAAAACATACATTATGGAATAGTTTCCTTTGCTGTTGCCTGCTCTGCACGGATAAACCTAGTGCATACCAAAGAAGACCATGGCCTCTGTGTGAACTCATTATTTTGTAGAAATCTGTTGAGGGTTAAACAATTGCGTGAGTGTGAGGGAATTCAAATAAATTGGTGATATATTTAAAGTTTTTCTTAAAAAAAAGAATCTTTTGACCAAATAGTTATGAGAAGTCAATTTTTTCGCTTGAGGCCCTGCCCCCCAAAAGGTCTGTGCACGTCCCTGAATATATTGCATCCCCCCCCCCATAGTTACAATGTCTATATATGCTATTTAGGGTTTTCTAAATAAACTCTCACATGAGTTTAACTTAAAAAGTTAAACTTTATCTGCCACAGATTTTCTTGTCAGCTTGATGTCGGCAAACGCAACTTGATTCTGCTAGGACAGCGTTCTAAGGCCATCGTAGGAAAAAAAAATTGGGGGGAGGGGGTAATATTCCGAGACAAATTTAGAATTTCTAAGATTAAAGTTGTAAAGTTACCAAGATTACTTCTCTGTAAGTTTCAAACTTTGCAAAGTCATCCAGGGGGCCTGATTGGACCATTTGGCGGGCCGGTTCTGGTCCACGGGCCGTATGCTTGACACTCCCACTAGCTAATATAATAATATTATATTATAATAATTTATAGTAAATATTGCACTTATATAATCAATATAGATTTGGTTAATGTGTACATTAGGGAGAACATTTCTTGATCACATCAAGTATTTCAATAGTGTTAAAAGTTACTGGATTTCAAGTATTTAGCGTTACAAGTTACTGGAAATAAATGAGAAGGCCCAGCCAAAATATTTGGAAACATCATTTAGCCAAATAATAGCTGTCTCCATTTCAACTAAAGCAAATCCGGGAAATCAGGGAATTATCCAGCTAAAGGGTCTGATAACATTGGAGAAGGACAATTAATCATATCACGTACAGCAAGTCAAGCCAAACCATTAGAAGATTAGAAAACGGAGCCAAAATGTTATCTGGGGCTTCTTCTCGAGAAAAACAACAAATCTGCAAACCTCTCCCCCCTTTTTTGAGTCTCTTTGTGCTTCCACGCTGGTTCCACTATCCCTCTTTTTCATGAAATGTTTTGCTCTGTGTGTGGTGGTTTCAGCCTGGTCCATCATATCATGTTTTTTTTTTCAAGCATACACAAATCTGTAAAGATTAAACAGTTGTTGTTAAAAAAAAATATGGGTTCTAAAAAAAATAGAAAAACAGCACAGAAACCTGGAAGACATGTCATGCCATGACATGGGAATGTCATGTGATCAATCCTCCTTAATGCACTGCCTTTATCTGCCAATGGTAAACTGTTGAAATTAAACTGATTGAATGACAATCCAAGTTACTGGGAAATCACATTCCTTTCTTTCTTTCACAGCCCCAATTATAGAGACAGAGACGACAGGGACGACAGGGACAACAGGGACAACAGGGACGACAGGGACGACAGGGACGCACCGGACAACATCAACCTCAACCACCACTGAGCGTAAGCCTCCACACTGCTGTTGCTCCTATTTATATGGAAGAGGATTAGGGCCACTGGTAAAAAATGTATTTGAGTTCTGACTTTAAACTCAGAATTGTGACTTTATTCTTAGAATTCTGACTTTATTCTCAGAATTCTGATTTTAAACTCTGAATTCTGACTTTATTCTCAGAATTCTGACTTTATTCTCAGAATTCTGACTTTAAACTCTGAATTCTGACTTTAAACTCTGAATTCTGACTTTAAACTTAGAATTCTGACTTTATTCTCAGAATCCTAACATTATTCTCAGAATTCTAACATTATTCTCAGAATTCTGACTTTAAACTCAGAATTCTAACATTATTCTCAGAATTCTAACTTTATTCTAACAACTGAAATAATTAGACACAAAATAGGTTTTGATCGTTTCCAGTTTCTAAAATGATTTTTCTGCATTGAGTACTTTTTCCTGATGATGCATACTTTTACTTAAGTAACATTTTCAATGCAAGACTTTTACCAGTAACAGAGTATTCTTACAGTGTGGTATAAGTACTTTTCCTTAACTGAAGGATCAGATTACTTCTTCCACCACTTGTGTTAAGTATTTCTCTCTTATTAGCAGGAATTGGCAGCAAAACAACAGCAGTGATCGGCTGTGCTTCATTGGCCTTCGTCTTAGCTTTGATCGGAATCAGCCTATATTGTTATAAAAGGTAAGCTAGAGAAAAGCATATTACCATGACATTGGAAATTTCATTCATTCATTGAAAAATCAATTCGTTCAGGTGTAAATATGTCACGCTACACTGTCTTTCGCTTGATAGAACAACTGATAGGTAAAGCAAAACCCATGTGAATACTTCAAAACACGCATTTACACCACGGGTGGGGGTAAAGATCAATACAGCATAGTATTGTGATTTATTTTGTGGCATGTGTATTCATTCACATCAATTCAATTCATTTTTGTATGTGTCCTCCCTGAAGCAGAGTCAACAGCTGTCTGTTGCTAAATCACCCGCTCAGGGCCCTGTAGTCTGAAAGATACAGATGTCCAGAGCTATTTTTATCAATAAGGTGCAAAGCTGGGACATTTTCTTACTGTACGTGAGCAAACAACTAAGCTAAATGAGCTGGGGCATGGGGGGACAGATGCAGAAAAGATGCAGAAACGGCTCCAACTTGTCTGAGTGTTTCCACCGAAGACCAACTCAGTACTTTTGCTCAGCTGTCTTTAATTTCTGTTTCAACAAAGTCTCATTTCAAAAACGTCTCATCTCCTGCTGTACAGAAAACTTCCACAACACATGTTTCTCTCATGGATGACAATGCGTGGTGCTTTGCACATGTTAATTCTTGTAAGCTGAGCGAAGAAGTCTCTCCCTCAGTTTCTGTAGGTTCCTTGATCATGTGCTCTACCGTGGTAGAGGCTTGTTGTCCAGCTCTCAGGTTTCATGTCAAAGTCTATGAGATCTCTCGTCCTTGAAGCGCAGTTTAGGTCTACCCGTATGCCGAGTTCCCGCCACCAATGCTCCATGTAGTACTGAGTGGGGAATGTGAAATGGATGGATGGATGGATGGATGGATGGATGGATAGATAGATAGTTTATTGATCCAAAAAAAATGGGAAATTATAGTGTTACGGCAGCAAAATCAGTCACACGGCACAGAATATAAATATAAATTAAATACTAGGATACAAAATAAAAAAAAAATAATAATAAAAATGAATAAAAGAAATAAAATATAAGAACAAATATTTGAATATATACAGGATGGGAAAACAAGATTGTGGCATTCTGATGACATCTACCCATCTCAATTCGTTCATGTATAAATACAGTATGTCACGCTACACTGTCTTTCGCTTGATAGAACAAGTGAAATTTAGGTAAAACAGTTTGTTTTTGCAAACCAATGTGCCTTTTTATTCAAAACACGCATTTACACTAGGGGTATAGTATCGAGAGTTCTGTCTGTGGCAAGACGTATCAATACACAGATGCCAAGTATGGATCTTTTATTATACTGTATAACTTGGTCAGTTTGTCTACTGGACAAACCCATTTTGCAGCAATAAAATCAAGTGAGATGAACAAACTACAAACAAACATGTATCTTTTTAGATGAAACAGATGTGGACAACGTTTCCTCTTGGGGATATCATTTGAAATTGGGAAAAATTAAAGTTGGAAAAATGGTTATAAATTCAATCAAATTACAATAATATCGTATCATGAGGCCTCTGGTGATTCCCACATCTCAATCTTAATATTCTTAATAACAATAATTACTCGGTGCAATAATTTATCAGTTACATGTACAATAGCTGTTATTTACTCACTGCTGCTACTTATGTTCACACTGTACTTTATTTAGGTACTACAATATAAATTGCACAATCAATTGTTTTAGCGACATAATCTTTTTCACCTGATCTTACATTTTAACGTAATTTTGCTTCACTTCTACTTTCTTTCACCATTTCTCGTGCCGTGGCTTTTTTACTATATCCTGTACACTTATTGACTCGCTCTTTTCTTACTCTCATTTTTCTGACTGTGAGCTGAATCCTGATTCGGATGGATTAGCATTTCAGTAGTTATGATCTCACCACTGTTTCTTTTTTTTGTAGGAAGTCAAGAAACAGCATCCCACCGGAGCCAACAGAAGCACTGCTATACTTGAATGCTGAGGGCCGCACCTGTGTCCGGGTCTTAGTGCCGGACAATAAGCAATTGTGACTGGAATGCTGTGTGGACCGGCCAGACCCTCCATTGCAGCGCTGTGGAGGAGGGTCTGGCAGTGCTAGACTACAGCGTTCCTGGAGCTCACGGGGTCATCCCCATGCAGTGAAGAACCACCTTGTTCTTATTAGATTGTGTGATCGCCTCCATGAGCTTAATGGCTGGCTTGGTATGACATTTGTTGTTTGCACATTTCCAAAAAGTTTAACTCGCAACTTTTTTCGGAGCAGATCTCAACCAAATACGTAAACTGCACATAAGGAACTTTCATTTTAAAGACGATGTGACCATCTGGTGCTACAACAAGTAGCACCAGATAGTCTTTTCTACCCTTGTAGGATACTGCTGGGGATATTCTGGATGTTTCTTTGGTTGCTGGTTCAAATCCCCATATGCACCAAAGAATGGTGGCCTGGTAACTGGAGAGGTGCTAGTTCACGTCCTGGGCACTGCCATTTAAATACAAAATACCATCAATGAATAAATCTTTCCAACAAGAACGGACTGTTTAGCCAAAGCCTCATATAACAGGTGCCATAGAGCTCCATTGCTCTCTAAAATCTGTGAACACATCACAGGGAGGAGCCTGTATCCTGGGTTACACATTCATCACAATAGACATTCCTGATGAATTCCTGATGAATTATTAAACAGTCCATGGTGCAGACCTTTCTGTTTGGTTTCCATTTATACAGCCAGAGCTGTGTATCAACACTTTCACCCTGAGCAGATATTCACTGAATGTGACAAAGTGTTTTGGCTTAACATCACTTATTATACCTTTAACCCTCTGCAGGCATTTTTACATTTCTTTATAAATTCACTTTTTAAGGATATTTGCATATAACTGGATACCCATTTGTTTCATATCAAAATGTTTAGAACAAACTCAGCGTTCTGTAAAGGGAGGCCTAATTCTGTTCCAGAACAATGTGTAAAGCGATAATTTGGCCTTAAAGCTGAACAGTCGATGCTCGCTTTTTGCAAATTCTCAAATCTCTTGTGAAAACAAACCTAAACTCAATTGTTTTGGTGTTTGAAATGAGTTTACAAAAGTCTTGGGTTCACAAAAGTAGCTTAAAATGTGAATAAAATAGCAAATCTATTTGCTCTATTTGTGGGATTGGTTGACAATAAGGAAAATATAAAATATTGACAGTTGTATACTTCAACAGTACATTATTGTTTATTGGTATCCAGCTGTGAACCTTTTGCTCTCACTTCAGTACAATAGGGATTAATGGAATTTGGTTTGTGCTGCTAAGAGCACCAAAACATTACATTTGAAAAACATGTTTGTCTTTTCAAATACAACGTCTCACGTAACCAGTTGTTCAACCACCCTTTTATAAAAAAAATAAATAAAAAAAACTGGATTAAGCATAGGTAAACAAGTTTTTAATTATAGAAAGTAAACTAGTTTGTTAAAAAAAAATAAAAACTATCATTATACTCCGTTTCATCGTCATATCTGGGGGTCTAGTAGCATAGGTAGATGCTTTGATGTTCAAAACCATATTTTTGTCATACTGCCCAATTGAAACGCTCAGAGTTCCTGGCTGTTGTCAGTCTCCAAAGCAAGTAGTTTGCAGTTTGTTCATACATACTCTTGAATTGTGTGGGCATTGCTAGCATGACGGATGGCAATGCGGGAGGAAGTGAACACGTCGATAAACATCTGCCGCCTCCCCCCCCCACTTCCCCAGACAAAATTAAATTATTTTAGTTAAAGGTTGTTGTTTTTTTTGACCATTTTCAGCCTTTATTTTTGACAGGACAG
Source organism: Etheostoma perlongum (assembly GCA_026937815.1). Classification (NCBI taxonomy): domain Eukaryota; kingdom Metazoa; phylum Chordata; class Actinopteri; order Perciformes; family Percidae; genus Etheostoma; species Etheostoma perlongum. Next base: position 22,551,022 of record CM049393.1, on the reverse strand, counting down.
CTAAAGATATGAAAGGGGAGACGGGGGGGGGGGGGGATGACATGCAGCAAAGAGCAGCAGGTCAGTGTCGAACCCTGGCCCGCTGCATCGAGGAGTAAACCTCTATATATGGACGCCCGCGCTACCAACTGAGCTATGTGTTAAAGCTTATTGTTAATGAATTCAATATAAAATGTGTATTGTTGTGGCAATTCTTAGCTGAACATAGATATCCTGTATCACTGTAACGCTTTAATATAAGATTTCCATAGGAATCCCTATCATTATTGAAATATGTATCAGACCTGATATTTTATAAGCAACTGGATGTTTAGGAGTATGATTAAAAAAAAATACCATGTTTTACATCAACGGTGTTTTGTGTGCCTACTTATGAACGTTACTTTCTATTTTCATGAGAAAAAAAAAGTGTTTTTGTTCAAAGTTTTATAATGGTCAGTGTGAAAAAGGCCTCTTAAAAGAACACAGTGAACAGGCTGTCTGCTGAAACCGCACTGATAACACACACCTTGGATCAGCAGCTTTTTAAAAAAGCACTGTGCTTTACTTTTATTTCCCCATCCTGGGATAAAATTCAGCTGAAAAGCTGTTTGACTGTTCCCCAGGAGCCGTGGCTGATTGCTAGCAGCTGTTCGGCAGGAACTTGGAACAAAATCCCAGAGTAGTCATTTCTGGATTGTCTGCCAAAGCAATGTGGAGTATTGTTATTATTAAAATAGGGCTGGGCAATGGGGAGAAAATTTAGATATCCAAATATTCTTGAACAAATACCTCAATGTCAATATTGCAGCTATATTTTAGGGTTGACAACTGGTGCTTTAACAAAAATATCTTCACACTTAGATTTTAGATAAATAATCATCAGTAATGTCGACATAATGTCTAAGTGGGGAAAAGGCAAATAATAAAACAGCTAGAACAGTCTGGTAAGATCAGAAAAGTACATCACTTCTCTGTACATCAATTCTGTAATGCAGCTTGTAAAACCAGGAAAAGACAACACTTATGTCTTATTACGATGTTACATTATCCAAACTCTAAGATGATATCTTGTCTCATAGCACAATATCGATATAATATCGATATATTACCCAGCCTTACACCAAAACCACAACTAGTGTAAACTGCCCTTCCATGACCAAAGGATTATGTACTCATGTTATCATGATGAAATAAAAAGGTGTTATCTTGTTAGCTGCTTTCATAATACACATCTTTTAACCATAAAATGCAAAAAAGTCACACAAATGATATTCACAAAAGTTTCCTTTTAAATAAAAGTGGACAAGTCTGCCAGTAAATTATTATTATTATTTTTTTTTAATATACTTAGTGTCAGACAATCACACTTTGCTCTCCAGTTAACCCTCAGTCCTACGAGTGGCCACTGGGAGCTACAGGCCAGTAATCGTCTTTTTTAAAAAAAGGGCATCTCAACTGGATAGAACACTCAATTTTTTTTAATCTCTCAATCTCACAGAGAAAAATAAAAAATAAAATATAGCAACTGCAAAAATCTGTTACAGAGACATTTAAATAGTCTGTTTCAACACTTAACATTATTCGTGGCTGTTGACCTGAAAAGTCCTTTTTCCAACTATGCACAAAAGCAGTTTTAATTTCAGTCCTGGAAGACGAGCAGGGTTAAAAAAGTGCCAGTAGCATCATGTGGTGCACCTGCTGGCCAAGTCTTCGTGGTATTTCCGCCATCGAGAGCACGTCGTCGGTCATGAGGAAGGCCATTGAGCCAATGCGCGTCCACACACACCGCTCGCACAATGGGCCGCCAGCAGACACACCATCGGACTGGACAGACAAAAAGAAGGAGACTTAATAAATCACAGCAAGCAGCGTCTGAGGGTATTACAGCTATTGTGCTTTTATAAATCAGACTGACAAAAACTAACTGTAGTTTCATTTATTTAGGGTTTGGTGGCATCAAAAATAGCATACATACTCAACATGAACCACGTGGACGCACTAAGCTGTAGTTTTTAACGTCACTGTCTGAGATACTCCTTGCCAGTTGGAGACAAAATTACAGATTTTAAATATGAAGATGGTGAATTGAAGCGTTATCATCGTTGTAGAGCTTCCTTAAGGCGTTGTTCCACTACATGGTAACTCCTCAACTCGACTTTTTCGGTTTTCCATTATTAAAAAAAAAAAAAAAAGGTCCCTGGTACTAGCTAACAGGTACTTTTTTTTTTTTAGCATCACCAAACTACTGATTGGTTGGAGAGAATCGTCACTAATCACCGCGTCATCATTGCTAGCGACAGACGGGGGTGTCCTGGACAAACCCGCCATTTTTAGATAGTTAGCCAGCGGTGTTTTATTTTGCTGCCTCCAGCTTCTTTAGAAACTAAATGTGTCTTCTGGCTGTGGCAACAGCCACACGCCGAGAATCAAAAACAACACACCTTAAATGTTCTGTGTGTGTCGCGTTAGGTCACGGCAATTTCCTGTGGCGTGGCTGTAACGACCAGCCACGCTCGCCTCACGCATGAGGCGGTATTAAACAATCTGCAATGGAAAAGGGAGGACGGGGCCCCCGTAGTTGCTGTCAGTTTGTCTGTTATGAACGTTGTCGTTACTACCACATTGCATTGTGGGATACTTATGCAGGCCATTGCTTACTGTAATATTTCACCGGAAATAGTATGCAATTCATATACCGTAATGTTGGTTTCATACCAAGGTTTCGGACATACTAAAAACTCTCACATGCTGTTTCAGCCTACTAAATAGCATGTTAGTATGGTATTTGGGACGCAACTTTTGTTTTTCTTCAATACAACCTTCACAAAATGCTACCTGGCTCGTTTAGGCTAACAGTAACTCAGAGGCTGTAAGCATTTGGAGACACTTATAATACTGCATGTCCATGACAGAAACTGGGCTGTAAAATATATCCTGTATAGACCAAGTCACAAACATTCTTAATGGCCCCAAGTTGATTTCTTGTTGCAGTGTATGTGAATAACATCAACAAGGGGCCAGGCTGTTGCCTAGCAATGGAATTCCATTGAAAAGGTCTTACGCTTTGGTTACATGTGTAGCCAGTTTAATTGATTATAGTGAAAGTGTAGTGTTGGAAAATCTGCTCCGCATATGTTCCGCATGCAATGTAGCCGGCACATTAGAATATTACATTGGCCTGTTATGTTAGTGAGGAGTTGATATGTTCTTACACATTTCATCTTTTGTTTGCACATGATGAATGCTGAGCCGGGCGTGGTGCAGTTGGGACAGTCTGTGACACAGCACGGCAGAGGATCGCCCACCTTCATCAAGGTGCTGGGCATCTCAGACTTCAGCAAGTATTCCTGGAGTGACAGGAAGTTGTTATTGTTAGAATACTGTATATGAGAGACACATTATCTCAGAAGTGTTACAAAGTCTACCGTAAAAACATGACCGATCTCCGTTCAAACTCATGTCAAACAGTTTTTATTACTCTTTGGGTGGAACTGGAAGGGCCCACATGGCATTATTTAATTGATTTACAGCTTCACAAGAGGGTCCAGCTGGTGGGACCGCACTAGCTGAGCTGGATATATTTCAGAGTGTCTATGTTCATGTATCAGTGTTTTATAGCCCTTACTTTCTAACATTGCAATCCATCTCTGGACTCTTTTCTCAAAGGCAGGAAACAAGAAAGAAGTCAACTGTTGCAGTACAGTGCAGTTGAAGGGGAGACTATGGGCCTCATGCCCGCTAAAACCAGGAGCAGAGGCAGACATTGTAAGCATTGGAGCTTAGCCCAAAGACAGAGGGTTTTGGATACATGCTGCATGTTTTTCTAGATTTATGGTAGCTATGCATTTTTTTTTTAATAATTTTGGAAAGAAACATGATAGTTGCCAAGAAACAAAATGTCCTTTGTTAATAGAACTTTGGCTCCATTGACTGCTGGTCCAGTTAGAGAGACTGAGGGTAAATTCAAGGTATTTGAAGAACCTAAAAGATCCTGGGCTTTTGAGAAAACATATTGGGCTTAAGCCCCAGACGCCACCCCCTAACACCTGCACCAGCACTCCACTGGTGCTAAATATGTCCTTAACGTGTATCTTTAAATGGGAAAAAAGGGGAGGCTCTGGGCCTCATGCCTGCTAGAACGCAGTGTTTACCCTACATAGGCTCTAACACTCATAACTTTAGCCTTCATAGACTTCAAGACAGAGCTGCAACAATTAGCCAATTAATTATTTTAGTCCATTGACAGAAAATGTATCAGTCTGTGTTCAGATCTTGTGGTTAGGGAATGTTTTCTTCTTTTCCAGTTGGCAAAGTGAGGTGCTCGTTAATGTCCCCAACATGCATCTTAAATGGGCATATACTTCCATTCTGCTAAACTGTGGTTCGAGCAGAGCAGGCTGTGTTTTGTCTTCCTCTGCACTGTTCAGGCGCCAACAAGAGCAATTAAGTCATATAACTTGTATAACAACAAGAAAAGAGAAGTACAAACAGTTTATACAAATTCAGCTTCAGTTTAGTCCTTACTTCCTATGTTTTTTTTGTGTGACATGATTCACCACATCTGTTCACTGGATGTCAAACTGGATCACTTATTTTTAAATGGACCATAATCCATCAAATGCAAGCAATAAGCAGTTTGGTTATATTCCAGCAGAAATAACCAACTAGTAAGATTTTATGACATTCCAGACTTAAACCAATCATTGACTCTCCATGGATCTCATTACAAGCACTTAGAAACACCACACCAACATTTCCTGTACATTTAGTGTAGCCAGACCACAGGTTAAATTTGATTGCAGGAAATGAAACTGATTATACTGACAGAAGTTGACGTGAGGTTGAGGTGTTAATTTCGTCAGACGAGACTAAATAGGTTCGTCAAAGACCTTTTTTTCCATGACGAAGACGAGACCACAACGAGACTGCACCAGTCAAAAAACACAGACTAAGACTAAATTAACATGGATTATTGTTGACAAAAATAGAAAAGACTAAAATGTTTTGCATTAAAAAAAATAAAACTAAGGAGGAGGAGAAAGAACTAGTGCAGTGCCCGTTTGGCATGTCGCCTGTTCCAAATCAGTCCAAATCTATCAGGCGCGGCTCGGCTGCGGCTCATCTAGTCCCCTTTTTTCATCTAGCTGTCACACATCCATGTAGCGATGTGGCCCGGGCAGGGGAAGGAGGAAGCCCGGTTCAGCCTGCTGCAGAAGACGCTACAGCGCGTTGCGATGTCTCCCGGCCCCGGATAAGGAAAGGAGAGCTGGCGAAGCTGCTCTTAAACAGCTTGCAGAGCGGCTGGAGAAATGTACGTACAACTGCTGGCAACAAAACAACGTGCTGTAGAGCCCAGGAGCCCTGGCGCTTACCTAACGTGTCTGCGTACGACTGTATTTGCACGAAGGAAGAGGCTCGATATAAAAACAGACGCAAAGTTTCATTCAACAAAAATCATTCAACAAGTGTATTTTGTCATAAATGTAATTATGACATTTAACCCATATTTGAGATGTGTGAAACACTATTTAACTGAAATGTTTATCAGAAATAATCTCAGAAAAAAAAAACTAAAACTGACACACTAAACACGATTAAGCACTTCGAGTTCTCTTTTGACTAAAACTAGACTAACAAAAAACATGTGAATGTTTAAATATGACTAAAACTAACAAGGACATTTGACACAAGACTAAATTAAAAATAGGTGACAAAATTAACACTGTGAGTCAAGGGACTTCCAGAACCACAGTCAGAGATTTCCCTGGGTTTTTAGTAGAAGCTTAGGTGCAAATTATGTCATACACTCATTTGGATATTAGAAACATCATCATGCAATTGTTTGCATAAAGCGTAGTGGTTGATGGTTGCAACGAGGGAAAGATCACTAAAACAAAACTTGAAATAGCAGCTTTTCGCTAAAAGGAGAACAGCTGGTCCGTAGGAAGCATTGAACATGTGGGTGGGACATCTTACTTCTCTTTATCACAACCCTAACATCCTGTCAGCTACATGAAAGGATGGCCACAGAAAACCGAGTGGCGGAGGTGGTGGCGATGGGTCACAAACGCTTTGGTTTGTTTTTCCACAAGAGAAAGGAATGGGTGATTAGACAAGAAGTGGAAAAAAGCCTCAGAAATAAGATGATGCAAATACTTTGTACTGGCTGTTAATATGTGCAGATGCTTATGTATCATTGCATTCGCTGCATTGCATTGGCTGTGATTTGAATGTGCAAACATAAATGAGCCTGCCAAAGCATTTTAGGACAAGTGTGTGATAATGTCTTACCCCAGCCACTGTGAGGATGCGACGAATGGTCTTAGTGATGATAAGAGACGTCTTGGCACGAGTCACTGCCACATACAGCAGATGCCACTCATCGTCTACAATATCAGCTGAGCAGGGAAGATAAAATATTCAAAAGATTTAAATATTAACCACTTTTTAGACTGCCTTTAAATCTGCAGTAAGGCAATATCCGTCAATGGATTAGCCCTCTAACATAGCACTAACAAACAGGAAAGCAACCCTAAAAAGCAAGAGGTAATGAGTTGTTGGAAACAGATACAGTTACTCCCGTATAAGACAGGGCAAGAGAGTCTACCAAAAAGCTATAATGTAAAATATATGTAAAAAAAAGAAGAAGAAAAAAAAAAAAAGGTTTGTCCAAAGAAACGTACCAAACGAGAAGTTGGGATTGTGGTGCAGATTGTGCTCTGAAGAGGGAACCTTGGCAAAGTCATCGGTGACCATCACCGTGTCAAACTCCAGACCTTTAGCCTTGTGGACTGTTCCGACTATGAAGTCTGAAACAAAACAACAAACATCGGTAACAACCAGTGCTGTAAAAGTATTCTCCCCAACAACGTTATATGCCAAGTGACCCAAACACGTCAAAATACTGTATTTATGTCTACCGCTTGCACACCTGACACAGAAATTCTGGTCCCTCACTAGTTAATTTAATAGCTATGTAGTGTTTATGATTTAGTACAGTCGCATATATGCAGTAATAGACAATTCCGCATTTGGTCTAAGTACTTCAGTGCTACAATGTACCTTCTCACATGTGTATTTTAGTTACTCTGTTGTGCTTGCTCTGTATAAACAAACGCAAGCTACAGCCCAGTTCAGGAATTATCAACAAGCCAGAGTCTTATGATGTAGCATTACTGGCATAAGGTTTATTTAATAGTTTATGTAATAGTAGCCAGTACTTAAGTGCCTTTACTGTTACAGTAACAATTATGTACAATTAGTCACGCTAAGCTGCTAGAACGCAGTGTTTAACCTACATAGGCTCTAACAATAACACTATACATTTAGCCTTCATAGACCTCAAAGGGAAATGTTTTTTTTTTCCAGCAAGTTGTGTTTGACTTCTGCTGTGGATATGCTGCAATTTGAATAACTGAGAACCAAACTTTTTTTTAAATGCAAACATTTCATTGTTTAAGAGCAGTCCATTAAGCTCGTCTCTCCTGGTTTTTATAATTAATCTTTTATAATAAAGTATTAAATGGACTATAATCCATCAAATGCAAACAAAAAGAAAACCCATTTCTGTTATATTCCTGAAGAAATGACCATTTGTAAGATTTTATGATATACCTGACTTAACCAACCTGACTCTCCATGAATCCCACTATAAGCACATAAACACCAGACCAAACATTGGGACTTTATTGCAAGAAGTGAAACTGATAGCTGGCAGATGTTGAGGAACAACTTGGTCTGAATCATGCTGACAACATGTGAAATAAAGGGACTTTCTACAAGTCAGCTACAAAAATACCAGAGGAAAATTGACATAATGTCTGTACATTTTCCAACAGCGTTTTCTTCTATTTCTGCACTAGGACGTCATACTTGAATCTGAAAAAGACTTCCTGCTCCCGACTATAATTAACTGGAAACAGAAACAAGTCTCCAAGCAAAGGAAGCAAGGAATGGGTGTGGGGCCACAGACAAGTCTCAATCATTTTTTCATGAGACTCTTTAACAATAACAAAACTGTATGTAGTAAGTATGTGTTTGGAATTAGACATCATACAACTTTCTTTTTTCAATCTGTGCATACTTTATTTTAAGATTTTTCTTTGCATACCTGCTTTGTTGTAGTCACCTTCAAAGCAACTTTCCAGGCGCTTGGCCAGTTCGGGGATGCGCTTCCCATATTTTTCAACGATACTGACTTTGGCATTCAGCTCAAGGTCTTCGGTCTGTTCAACGTACTTCTTCAGGGCCAAGAAGGGCCCCTCCGGGTTTCTCTTGGCGAAAGAGCGGATCAAAGGATCCTTGATGACTGAACGAAGAGCAAATTCAACATTAATGTCAAATTGGGAGGAATTTTAAAAAACTAAAAAAAACTAGCTGTGGGTAGATAAATAAATGTATGTGCATGAATCTCACATTTCCCCCCTTGCATCAGATGCCAGACGTCCATGATCCTATTCAGGCCGATACCTGCGACACCCTGAGGGAAAAGGTAGACCGGTAAGTGCCGGATTTTTTTTAAATGCTACTTAGACAGTTTATGATATAAAATATGCTTGCTACTACTTCCTTGTGCTTGTCTGAGTATTTATAAAACACACTCACTCCTATGAAGTGGACCCGGCAGTGTGGGTTGGAATCAGTCAGCCGGACGGCTTCACTGAACACACTGACATTGCATCGTGACAAGATGGCCGTCTTCCCCCGGCAAAGACTGACGCCCGTCTTCATAGCTGCTGCAACCTTGTCTGCAGTCTCGTCACACACGCCTCCTGTAGAATGGACATGCAGCGCACACAGATATGCTAACAAAACAGTGACCTCAAATTTTTACATTACAACAACTCCCAGGGCAATGAAAGCATCTATGTTTTTGAAGAATCTCGTATGTGTTTCTAAGTAGACAACATATTTAAAATAAAAAAATAAATAACAAGGAAACCGTATGCAGGGTTTACCTTTTTGCTTTCCTCCTACTAGAATCTTCTCCACTCCCTTGCACACTTCAAGGATGGTGGCACCCACGTAGGCAATCTCAGCACCAAACCGAAAGCTCTGAACAAATTCATCAGTAGCACGGGAGTTCATTTATTTCAGAGTAAAACACAAGACTCTCTTTACAACTGCCAGTGTATGATTAGTATTCACCTATGAATAGAGCCAGAGGCTCGGAGGAATTCTACTTCTACTCCACTACATCTCAGAGAGAGAGAGCGAGAGAGATATTATACTATACTAAATCGGTCGGGCTCTAGTTTAAGCTCCTTCTATGCAAATGCTACGTCTTTGTGTGTGTGTGATTGTGTATACCTGTGTCAGGTAGAAGATGTGAGTGTGGTCAACAATGTTCAGGGCATTGACAGCTCCTTTGAAGGTGTAGATCTGCTGATGAGGATCTCCAACCAGGATTTTCCCACAGCGCTGAGACAGAAGCACATCCATGATGGCTGACAGGGAGCAGAGGAGGAAGACGCCATTACAAAGTTAAAACCAAATAACCATAATGATGCTTTGCCATAATCCTACCAGTTACCACATTATTACCTGGAGTGCAATCTTGGGCCTCGTCGATGAAAAGGACATCGAATTGGTCAGACAAGCAGGGTTTTGGGTTTTGGAGCTGCCATAACTTAAGGTAACCTGGTAAATGAATAAAACATCTATTAAACACCCGTGCAGCATTCCCTCTATTAGAACAAAATTACTTTTATTTCATTTCACGTATTTGCAGTTGGCGTACCATCGTGGGTCATGTAGTACGCTTCTTTTTTTGTCTCGTTGAGATCCTTCATTTTGTGCCAGATCATCGTTGCGTCTTCCACAAACAACTAGGATTGCACAATAAAAGAAATACAATGTAAATGTGACTGTGCAGTGCTCATGCTGTTTTTGCAATTCATATTTCATTGGAGTTTTCATAAAAGACATTCAACATGAACAAAAAAGTGGATATTATACCTATATGTATGTATAGCCATGTAAAACAGTACTTGGAAAAGACACCATGCAAAAAAGGAAATGAAAGTATCAAAAAAACATTACCGTACAATACTAACAACATAAACTTAAAAACAGATATTAGTAAATTAAACTAAATACAGCAAACATATTTAAACATTTTTAAAGATTTGTGATCTGCTGTAAGTACTGAGTTCCCCCAGTAGCCGTTTTCACAATAGCCACTCAACTCCTTCGCATGCAGAGGGGGGGGTGACCAGGTGCTCATGCTCTTGCCTAATATTTATTCACAATAAGGGCACGTTCACATCTACGTGAATACTGGCGACCATCGCCTTGTGAAGCAATATTTCTGCTTAATGTAATGGTAATCTGCTGTATTCATACAGAGCTTTATAAGTCTACTCAAAGTGCTTTTACATAGAACATGCACCATTCTCACACAAACATTCATACAAAGGGGGCTGAGGCTACCATACAAGGTGCCAGCTGCACATTAGATAAATCAGATAAACATTCACACACCGATAGCGCAGTCTTTTCGGGGTTTGGTGTGCCCACGGACATTTCGCAATGGGGAAAAAGGGTCGAACCACCGACCTTACGATTGGAAGTTGACCTACCGCTCTACCACCTGAGCCGCAGCCACCCGGGGCAGTGCAGGATGTGACGCCAATGACAGCCAAATGAGGTTCACCCCATAGACTGTATAGTCAACCACACACTTTTTTGCCATCAGTTGAGGCGGTGACTATGGCATTCAATGTTCACCAAAGTTGAACTCCACGCAAATGCAAATTCCTTTGCTACCGGAAGCGAAGGTTTTATTCCTCGAAGTGAACGGGAGGCAAACATTCACCAGTGTTTATTTTGCGCATGTGTGACTGTGCCCTCAAGTAGAATATGGATATTTATATCGATATCAATGTATGATGCTACATACAATTTTGGATATTGATATATGACACAAGTGTTGTCTTTTCTGGTTTTAAAAGGCAGCATTACAATAAAGTGATGTCATTTCCTGAACGCAGACTGTTCTAGCTGTTCTATTATTTGTCCTTAACCACTGAGATTATTGAGATTATATCCACATTACTGACGACATCAAATATTATGTCAAAACACCAATAGTCAACCTCTACAATATCGGCGCAATATCGAGGTATTGGGTCAAAAGATGTGATATTTGATTTTCTCCATATCGCCCAGCTCTACTCTAAAGGGTATGCAGGGTCACTTGTATACATTAAAGTGTTTGTACCTTTTTTTCCTCCTCACATATAGACTCTCTGAGGTGGTTCTTGGCCCTGCGGGAGCAGGGGACATGGCTGGTATTGATGGTCTCGTCTGCTGATGCCATAAAGGCGTTGAGAGTTGTGGTCACCACTTTGGCCTTGCTAAAGCCACCGCGGCCCTGAGGCAGAACAGAGCTGATGGCGAATGGCTTCAAGTTGAAGGTCAGGTTCTGACGAGAATTATATCTGCACCAGGGAAGATCACAGAAGCACAACAAGTGATGTGGTTCTTAAATGGAAAACACCTTATATACCTCAAGAAAAAAAAGTCATTGCAGAAATAAAAAAGCAAAACAAGCTAAAGCCTGTCAAGAGCGGTTTGTTCTATTGGTTGTTAAACTAAAATCAACATGGAAAGTTTCGCAGGCAGTGAGCATAGGTCAAAATATGTTGACTTTTATTATGACAGGCAAAAACAACTAAACCAGAGAGTTTCTGGATTGACAACCTGCAGGCTAATAAATACCCAGGCCTGAACGAATAACTACTTTTTAGAGTCTTCCTATAAACCAATCCCTTTATTTTTATCTTCTTATGTGTGTTGTAGTGATGCATGCATTGTAATTAACCTTTGTGGGTAGTTACAACAATTCTGTTCTGTGTGCAAAGGAGGACATCCACTGGTCTTTGTATAATACTACAACCCTGAACCTTCTTCTGCCAAATGGAGCGTGTCAAAAGCGTTTGAAAGCTTATAAGAAAGTCTTTCCTGTTTGAGAACTGTTGACTCTCTGACATCAGAGTGTTTTAAAAGGTTTAAGATGACCAAGCCACAACAATAAAGGCTTTTGGATTTTTCTAAAGAGTGGATTGGAGTTTCCCGAATTTGGCCCCATACAATGTTTAACATCTTTAAATCTAAGGGGTTGACATAATTTTTTGGCTTTATATTTAAAAATCTCCAAACTCATTGGCTATCAATCTGACAAAGGTTTAGCCTCTAGGGGGTTCCGGTGTAGCCAGTGGATATTTGGTTGACAGACATTCAGTCCAAGACTTTGTTTTCTGTGCGCCCGAACAACTAACAACTTGAGAGCTGAGAATGGAGTTGGAGTTAAGAGACGGCATCTATTTATTGATTTCTATGCAGATGTCTGCACAGGAATGAAAAAAATTCAATAAAAGAGCTAAATCGTCCTCAGATGATAACTGACGGGTTTCCCAAGATTGCAAAAACATAATACCCAAACCATATCCAATACACAATATCAGCATTTGAACCCTTTATCAACTCCATCAAATCAAATCAAACAGCTAAACGGAGCCTTTGAAATGCTACTAGTTGAAGGGAAATATGTCCAGCCAACACAGGATGTATGAGTAGATGTTACCCTCTTTTGTTACTTTTACACATTTATGCTAAATTCCATAATGCTCATAAAGTTCTTCACCTAACCAAGTTTGATTGCTGAATGCTTTATTTATTCATATATAAGCAGCACTGTTATCTTGGTTCTCTAGCTCGTACTATATATAAAAATACTGAACAGAATGTGGTGTATTTTTGTAATATATAACACTACTGATTTAATATCAAAATGATAAAGCAGAAAAAACAGCTACGTCTTCTTGTAAAGTCTGTATTTGTAAACACAAAAAACTCAAAAGCTTTCACTGCTACTGAGAGCACCTGAGGGGAAACGTCTCACCTCCTCCCAACTTCGGCGAAGGCCAATGAGTGGACAGTCTTGCACGCCACGTTGCTGGGGAAGCGCCGCTGCGCCTCATTGGCCACTGACTTGTTGAAGGCCACATACAGGAAGCGGAGGTGTGGCCGCTGCTCAGCGTACTTCACCAGCGTGGTTGTCTTCCCTGTACCTGTGACCAACAGCATGGGCTGTTAAGTTATGACACAGCAACACTGATAAACTGATTATTGACCTCCAACATTTATAGGCTATGTGTACGCAAAACAAAATGCAACATTACCCCTTTTTACAGCAAGGTGACCAGATTTCTCAGACAAAATCTGGGGACATTTTCAGGAAAGGAAAGGATTTCTAAGGAGGTCGACCTTTCTGTTAAAGATTAAGATCCTTTTTAAAACATAACAGTTTGCAAAATTGCGTTCGCTAAACCCACCAGACTCCATGTAAATAATCAGTGATTTTAGCATGGTAAAATACGGCTTTCTAAAACATCTCTGAGCTCTGAGCAGCGCTGGCTCTGGCTGTCTTGAGGCTGCGGGTGAAGGGTGTGTGACTATCGGCTACTTCTGGTCACCGTTTTCTTTCTTTCATTCCAGTTTCGGGTCTGTCAGTCACAGTGAAAACCGGGGACATTTCCGGGGACAGGTCACAAAAACCGGGGACTGTCCCCGGAAACCGGGAACTGTCTAGTCACCCTATTTTACAGTAAAAAGCAAATGCTGTTAAGTACAGTTTAAATATTGTAACCACATTTCCGATATGAAGAAAAACAAAACGTGTAAACATAGCATTATCAAACATGCACATGGCACTTTACCTGCAAAAGCCACAATCTTGACCACATGGTCTCCCTGGATGTCGTGGCTGAGGATCTGTTGTTGTTCACGTGTGAGCTGAATCTGGGGCCGCCTGGCAGAAACACACAAAATGCTGTTGGTTCAAAACTCCACAGTTATGCCAAACACACACCAAGCAGCGGCAAAGTGGGGCCACAACAAGTACAATTTTCTGTGGCTGGGAGGCGTCTTCATGTGTCTCAAGTGGGAAGATTTTAATCTGGCAGAAATTCCAGCAGATGCTCCCAATTTTTGTCCGGATGTTGTTTCCTTCCGCTTTCTTTCTGTTGGCTTTCTAAACTCTGGTGGCTTAATGAGGACCATGGTTAACTGCTCCTCAGATCTCAGCAGGGTAAATCCAGACAGCTAGCTAGACTATCTGAGTTTCCTGTTGCACGACTAGAACAACCTTTGAACATACACAGGTTCCACCAAAACAATTTCCTTCCCGAGGCTATTTTCCAGAGGTGCCGCCATGGTGTCTGGGGCCCCACTACCTACCCCAAATAGTTTTGTTTTTGCTCCATTTTGTTGTCTCTACCTATTGCTTCACTTACACTGTTACTCTCTCGAAACATGCACACATTAGGTACGCTCCACAGGGTTCATCACGTAGTGGACCAATGCGCTGACGTGCACCAACATGCGCAAGTGGCACAGTAACTGGCCAATGAAACAGGATCATTATAGCGTTTCAAGCAGACTCTAAATGAAACACAACTAAGCCACACAGCAAACGGATGGGACGCAGCACTCCACAAACATTTTGATTATATTTATTATTGCGACACTTAAAATTTATTGCGATGATGATACTGATTTGATATATCTTGTACCCCTAGATATAATATTGCGCAACGTAATATTGCAATAACGATACTGAGTTGATATATCTTGCACCCCTACCCACCCCTCGGAAGAAGTGGGTCAGTCATAAAGAAATGAATGTTGTACTTATTTCTTATGCATATCAGTCAAACTAATGCATTTTGTTCCTCACCTGCTCTGAGCGGAGCCGACAGAAAAGGGGCCGTTCTCCATCAGGTGAAGGACGTAGTAGATGTTGTAATGCAACCTGGAGAGACCGGACAGAAAAGAAGTTTAGAGGCCAACAATAAAGACGTGTTAAAATATAAAGGTGCTCCCACTTGCAGCTCTGACCTGTTACTGATCTTGATGTTGTTCCTCTTTATGGCGAGCAGCATCATGGCCATGTGGCTGAGGTACTCTGCGATGGCGGTGTGCGACATGCAGCCGCTGAGCAGAGACACCAAGGCCTGCACGTCTCCAACACTCTCACTAAGGATCAGTATGACAGCCATGGCCGCGTACGGGTTGGGACCCTGGAGATTAAACACCACGGTTGAGAAGAACTTCCATAACAGCCGTGCACACATTGTTAACTCCATTTTTAGGATTCAAGATAAATTCAAACTTTTGCAGCAGCAAGGGATAGAGAGAAACAGTACAAGGTACTCTAAAGATAAAATGAATATAAGTTTAGAGAATATAGTCAAATGTATTCATTTTCTCCATATGACTAACATGTGTGTGTACGTCATACCTCAATGCCAAGGTTAAGGAACTTCTGAATATCAGGAATGCGTAATCTTATGGAGGCCTCAGCTTGAGGAAAAAGGCGATGTTTCTTAACAGACTCCAGAATGTCCTCCGGCCTCACCCGCTCCCCGACTTTATGCTGGGCCATTAAACTGACCGAAACACACACACACACACAAGATAATTATTAAAACTGTGCATGTCAGCGTTTCCATACTTTTGTAATGGGACATTTTATATAATCCCTCTTAGTCATTTAATTAAATCTCTGATCCACAGTGACACAATGATACCAACATCAGAAAAAAAGCTTCAAATTTAAAAGGAATTGATTACTAAAGTTGTCAGGACTTGATCCAAATACTTAGCAGCTTTGTGTTGCTATAATCAGTTAACTCAGTCTGAGCTTTTTCTTCAGAGGTTTTAATGTCTGCTTGGTATTTTATATATATATATCTTCTGTCAACATCCTACCACTTTGTCGTCATTAAAATACAAACTAGGGATGTATGTGTTATCTCAGGCAGATACATTATTGGCCGATCAGTTATTATTGAGAATGGAATTTCAGACCATAATGCGGAACACAAAAAATATATTTAATGCTTAATATCTATAAGTGCAACAAAATCCACCAGGGGGAGAGCAATTTGTAAAACAAGCAGAACATAAACTTGCAACTTTCATATGGGTACGGGTGCATCCCTAAAACCAAACATTACAGCAACTCTTCTTCGTGTTTGTGCTGTAACAGAAATGTCCCTTACTAAAAAGAAAATGCAGACTTACACAACAAGGTGCCGTATGCTGTGCTCTGATGATGCTGGATCGGTTATTCTGCTGCTCTTCAGGATGAGGTTGATCTCCAGCACTGTTCTCTCCTCCCTCATCGTGTAGCGGTAGTATTGTTTCTTGAAGGGGACAAACTGCACAATGGAACACAAGCACACAAGAGCCGAAACAACTATGTTAAATTCAGGGAGCTTTAATTTACCTCGAAGTTTATGTAGTAATAGAACGACAATCTCCAACCACAAGAGACAAATGAAATACTCTCTTAGAGCTGGGCGATATGGAGAAAATCAAAAATAACCATATCCTTGACCAAATACCTCTATATTGATAATGTGGCAATATTGTAGGGTTGACAATTTGTGCTTTCACAACATATTTACATTATGAGATTCAGATAAATAATTATCAGTTATGTGGATGTAAAGTAAAGTGGTTAAAGGCAAATAATAGAACAGATAGAACAGTCTGGTAAGTTAAGAAAATGACATCACTTTACTGTAATGCAGCCTTTAAAACCAGGAGAAGAACACTTGTCATATTACGAAATCCAAAATCTAAGACGATATCTAGCCTCAAATATCAATAGAATATCAATATATTGCCCAACCTATAACTCTCTTAAAACTCATCTGTGTAAACACAAAGTTCATCTCTCAAACCTTTACTATTTTCATAGAAGAATCTCCTGTAACTCATTTGGGCAGCAAGTACACACTTGCCCTGCTTTTGTTTGTTTACATCACTTTACATCAAAGATATTGTTGCTTAACTTCAACAGTAGCTCCCTCACCCTGCTACTAGTATTCAACTTGATGTAATTCTGTGGTTTGTTTAACCTTGGTGTCCTGGACGATGCTCCTCCAGTGATGGCAGACGAGGCTGACGCTGCGGTAGAGGTCCTGGGCCGGGACCAGGCACAGTATCTGCCTCAGCACCTCCTCTGGAAGGTCGTCCATGCAGCCCTGCGGCTGCAGCAGAACTCGGCTGCTGCCCAGCAGCCCATAGTGGGCGTCAGGGAGGGCCTCCACCTCCTCTTCCTCCTCGTGAATGTCAGCGCCACATCGGTCAAATTCATCCTCATCCCCAAACATCTCTGCTGTCATTCCCTCCAGATAATCCACCACTTCCTCCTTCCTTGTCTCAGGCTGTGGCATCATCTCGGCAGCTAAGAGGCTCAAATCGTCAACTTCGTCTTCCTCCTCTGCAGCAAATGGGGCAGCTAACAGGCTGACATCGTCATCCTTGTCTTCCACAACCTCGGGCTCTTTTTCAGGAAAGAGCTCTCCATTGATTCTATTTGAGCCGGTGGACGAGCAGGGCAGGGAGGATTTGTGTGGACTAGAACTAAGGACTCCAGTCACAGAGAAAAAGTTGTCGATGCCCTGTTGTTTGGCAGGACTTCCTGAGGCAGATGCTGATGGTATAAGTGAGAGAGAAAGAACAAATATGCAATGTCTGACATAGACTTAATAACTTCCTACATAAAATGGGTTAGTCTGAACTTTTACTGAAAAACATAACCATAGACTCTCATGTCACCCTGTCCGTTTTTAAATGTTACTTTGAGTAGACACAGATTTAAGTCTGTAACAATGACGACATAATTGTCTTATTGTTTCTTTGTTTGATTAGCTAAGGTCCTAAGGGGTATGATTGTGGACGATAGTTGTTGATTTTGTTTAGATGTGCCAAATTGTAACTATATAATAAATTATTGGTCGGAGCATTGAGCTATGCTATGCTGGCCACAGCCTTCAATTGTTGCCATAGAAACTCCAAGCATTCATGGCTGAAGAGGGGTGGTTTACTTCATAGACTGGTCACATTAACAGTTATAAAACCAAAAAGCTGCATCCTGGAATTCATTCCAAACTTGAATTTGTTTGAAAAAGTAACAAATATATATTCTTACGTTTGACTGAAACGTAACAGACAATTGTACTGTTGATTGCAATTGTTTCTGGGACAATTCATTGTACAGTAAAATTTGGAATAGTTACAGCTCTACTCAGATTTGTCAAAAGGTTTGTGGCAGAAGGCTTAGAGCAGATTACCACATTTGCGTCGCTTGGTGGGTGTCCTGGGGTAAAGCCTCCGGCCGGGGTCACGACTGCCGCGTCCCTGGTTGACAGTGTGGGGCTGGGTGAGGGCACCAGTGCCCGCTGCACTTTGTCCCAGTTCATCACACTCCTCTGCATTCAGGTGTCGCCTTTTGGCCTTTCCTAGAAAACCACACAACAGTCAGTCATGTCAGCACAACACACAGTCACTTTATTTGATGAATATTCTCACCGGACTAGTTACCAGAAGTCCTATCCTACAGTAGTTATAAAAATTCAGCAACATTTTAAGAAGAAATCTCTGGTAGAGCGCACGCGCCCCATGTACACAGGGCACGGCGCAGGGTTTGAATCCGATCGGCGGCCATTTGCTGCATGTTTTCCCCCTCTCTCCCAACTTTTCCCATCTACAACTGTCCTACAAGAGTCCTGTTTTTAGTCCAAATGTGGTGCCAAATGCCTTTGCACCCTGAAAAGAACAGTTATGAAGGAAAACACCGAATGTATCCTTTTATTGCTATGAAAACTATCAAAATTAATATTGGTCATGTCCGTTAACGTTACATTTACTTAATGTACATTTAATGAAAATGCCAACGGTCTCAGGCTTCACTAAACACCAATTATATTACGTAACGTTAGCCAACAGTTGTTTGTTTAGCTAATTCGCCTCTAGTTCTAACTCACCTTTAACAGCCATCTCCATCTTCGTGTCCAGCGCATCCGTCTTTGAGTCACAGAATTTCGTATGCTTAGTCCACATTCAAATTACGAATAAATGCCGTCGTCGTATCTTGCACAAAAATAAATAAGGGGTAACGTTAACTACATCTTAGTAAACACCATGGCAAACACCGAATTTTGCTAGCTTATTTACACTTCTGCTAACATTACTTCTTTCTTAAGTTTGTAACCACCAACCTGTTCGGAAATTCAAATGACCCGCCCTGGCAACATTTATTACTTTATTATTATTTGTTTTAGTATTTGACGCTTAAGAAAATGCTTTGAAGTTAGCTAGCATACATTTAAGCCATAGACAGTTAAAGAAATGTAAGCAGAGGTTTCCAACTGTTTATGTTGAAAGAAGCCACATGATTGGCCAACTCTTCTTCTTCGTTTAGGTTATTGGTTGTTGTCAGCGCATCATAAAACTGAATTGTCGCCACCTACTGGACTAGATGTGGGGCAGAAAACGACAGTAAGAAGTGCATTGAATAATAAAACAATTGGCTAATCAAGTATTACATGTTTAATATCTAAAGGGTACTCAATAAAAATGTTGGGTATTTAAATGTGTAAATTATTTTAATTAAATGTAAAAGGTAATCAAAACATACATACAGGGCGTTGTTGTGGGTGAGTCCTCCATTTAAAAAAGAAAACACTAACAGCATTACCACGTACACAGCTGTTAGGACATCATGCCTAACAACATGATGAACATACAGTAGCATGGGAATAAACATAAGCCCAGGAATATACTTTCCTTGTATGATTTGCTCAGTTGTTGACACCTCAGACAGAAACACATTTTCAGGTAAGAACAAAAGTAGTATCACATTTATTCATTTGTAGTTGCTAGGGTAACTACAGCATCAACGTCCAATTAATTGAGCCATAATGAGGTTGGAGGCACAGCAAGGACGATTTCCTATGAATCAGTTACTGCCTCTATCATGACAGTATCTCTGTCGTACATTACAGGGGAGTTACACAGGACAATCCCCCCTCAAATTGTTAACATTGTTGTTAATAGCCCAACCCAATACTATATGTATCTATTATCACACATGGGTTATCAAAGAGAAAAAGTAGAACACAACAAACTGAATGGAAGAATTGCATCGTACTTCAGCAAGAGAAGCAACAGGAAAAGTGTTTGGAGGTGGATTTCATTCCCCCCGTTTTTAGGAATGTTTTACAATCACTAAATAAAAAATTTGCAACTTGCATCTCATTAAACTACATGTAATCTCATAAAAACTGGAAAATACTATTTGTCTGGAACTAAAGGCTGAGACTAATATTCTGCGTCAAGTGTGTAAACAACCGGGCAGCAGTGTGTGTTTCAGGCCTTCATACTGAGAACAAAAAGTAGTCCAGGACATGTAGTGCAAACAGGGCTCCTTCATAGGTTCACTTTCTAAATCCAAGGCTTTCATTTCATAATTTGACGTTTGTTTACAGTATGATTAACACACTAAGTTTTATTGTGTCTTCTAACTTTCATATTACTCTATGTGTGGCCATTATACAGTACTTCATAGAAACTAAAATTGAAATATGAGGTTACATGGTGGCTAAAACATTGTCATATAAATTCTTATTACAATTTGGAAGTCCTCCATGTCCTTTTTAATACAGATTTTCCAGTCCTGTGAAGGAGCCCTATGTAACATAAAAGACTATTTCTTCTTGTCTCGTTCTCGTCCTGAACATTTTTCCTTCACTGTTTCAGGACAGGGAGCTCCCTCGGTTTAAAGAAGGCCTGGACCATCCCCATGGCAAAGATGTACACTTTAGCATCCACCACGATCTTTTCTTTCTTCATCAGATCTGCCAGATAAAACAAGCATGTATTAGTGTGTTTGTTTGTGTTGGTGCGGACTCCGAATGCTCGTACCGCTCTCACTGTAACACCACTATGGAAAAAAGTTGAAGCCTCACCATCTATTTTCTTCTGGAATTCATCAAGTGGTAAAAGAATGACTTCAACAAATTCTGCAAAGAGAGGATAAAGGCTTTGGTGCTGATTTGCTGTATGGGAGAACAGGATTATTTCTGATATAATAAAAAGGAAAATAGCTCACCTCCATCACCTGTGGAAGAACAAAAGAGAACAAGATCATTCAAGTGTTTTTTTCTTTTTTAATGTTACAGACAAGTTACTTTTTATCTGCAAAGTTTGAGTTAGTGGTCAAATATTCTTTGTAGCCAAGATAAAAAAACTAAGTACGAGAAAGTTGATGATGGCGACATGTTCTCTTAAAATCAGTCATACCTTTCTGCACAAGGCCAGATGAGCGAAAGTAATTTAAGGAAGGGATTAGCCACAGAGTAATTGATTGAATGAGTGAGCAAAAATCAGTTATTCTCCGACCTCTTTTCTACACTAAATGTTAAGTGTTTGATTAGATGAGCGAGTAGGGGTAAATCCTGTGTCCTCACCGAGCTCTTGTTTTGGGTTGATGTTCTCCCCTTCATCGCCGTTGATGTTGACCATGATGATCTGGGTGGTGCAGTTAGACAGACCAGGGTCCAGACAGGTCACTGCCAACAAAACAACAACATTACTACTTGCAATGCATGTTCCTAAAATATAAAAAGGAGTGAACTTCTTTTTGAATTTGCACCACTGCGCTGAGCCCTGAACATCTCCAACACATGCACAGGAGATAAGATAAAGCCAAGAGAGCCAGCTTACGCAATTACGTGTACAGTCAGCAAGTTTTTGTTTGAGGATACCTGGAGTGACTCCTACGACCTCCCCTTTGTACCCGGTTTCTTCTTTTAGCTCCCTCAGTGCAGCAGCCTCTACAGTTTCCCCCTCGTCGATCAACCCTGAGCACAGCAGAAACAAAACAAAAAACAATATTCCAAGTGTCAGAAAGCATCAACAGTTAACAAAAGTCCCAACAGCCAAGAATGAAAGAGGTCAAATGTTTTGGAGGCTAAAAAACAAAATTAACGTGACATTAAAAAGTGGTGAATTTGCAGGACTTGTCAATCATTTTTCAAGGTCTATTTTGTTGAAAGACGCAGGACCAAAATTGGTAAGTTGTGGGGCATGACGGTGTCTACAGAGAGTGAACCCATAGAGAACCATCGGACTGACCTGCAGGAAACTCCAGAGTGTGGCATCCCAAAGGAGGACGAAACTGCTTCACCATCACTACGCAGTCTTTATGGAGGGTCCGCTTCAGCAGCGCGCGATAATACCAACGCCTGCAGAGAAATGGGTGTTACAGCCTGCACAAATCCAATTCGGGCCCATTCTATCAATGCAAGGTCGACTGAGCAGCTAAAAGTGGAGAAACAGAGACGCTCACCATCTGTCTCCGTGTTGGTTTGCCTCGTTGTCCTTTTCACCGTCTCCCAGGTCCTGGTGGATAAAAACAGGAAGGTGAAACTAATATGCAGGAAACGTGTATGGTTGTGAAGTTGTCACTAGGGCTGGGTATCGTTAACGTTTAAGAGACCGGTACCGATACGGTGACTTCCATACCGGTTCATATCCTTTTATGGTTACCAATTTTATAAAACAAAAAAAGAAATTACAACGTCACGTCACAAAATCTTTCTCTCCTGGGTGCCTGGGTGGCTCAGTTGGTGGAACGGGTGCCCATGTGTGGAGGTTTTTGGGCTTTTCTGCCTTTAATGGACAGGACAGGGATGTGAGAAAGGGGAGAGAGAGGGGGGGACATGCAGGAAAATGCCGGACCCGAACACCGGACCTCCGCGTCGAGGTACAAGCCTCGAAGTATATGTGCGCCCGCTGCACCCGCTCCACCCACCAACCCACCCCGGCCACTGACCTGCAGCCCTTACTGCATGTCATTTCCCCCCCCTCTCTCCCCTTTCATGTCTTCAGCTGTCCTGTCAATAAAAGGCCTAAAATGCCCAATAAATAATCTAAGAAAATATCTTTCTCTCCTACAACACTTTTTCCTGCCTGCTTCTATGACATATACGTTAGAATGCCAATCAAAAACATTGTTAGATCTTGGTAAGCATGCATGCTGATTGGCTCACTGATGTGCAGTGGATATGACACATCTTTGGTGTGGGAGATCTGGGTTCAATTCCCACTGTGATACATCAACCAATTTGTCACTTAATATTACATTACATGTCATTTAGCTGACACTTATATCCAAAGCGACTTACAATTGCTCTGGAACAACTCAGGGACACATTGGTTGATGTATCGCAGTGGGAATCGAAACACACACTCCCTCACCAAAGGCATGTGTCATATCCACTGCGCCATCACCACCCCCTTAACCACCTAACCCATAGTTGCTCCAGAGGCATGCAACCTCTGATATAGCAATTGTAAGTTGCTTTAAATTAAAGCATCTGCTAAATGACATGTAATGATGCTGATGAGATTTGCTTCTCAAGTATTGAAATTGGAAATTGAATGACACAGCATTTTTCGATCCTCCATACTTTAGAGACAATTCCTAAGTGCTTAAAAAGTATTAAATTCAGTACCCAGGCCTTTCAAAGACAAGAACAGTACCTGGTTTTTCCAGCTCGGTCCACGTATGTGGTCTTCTCCAGCTTCAGCCACTTTCCTTCTGCCATGAGCTGCAAAACAGAGAGTGAACACACCGAGATCAGTTGACCTGAATAACACCAAACGCAACACTCTGCTCAGTTATGACAACACTTAGAATACTGCTTCACAGCTCAGTAAAGATACAAACATGCATGTGGTTACTGAAAGGGTATTTTCTGCGAAAAAGGATAGCAAGAAAAGAATAGAACACACATGTATGTGATCATCTTAAACGATAAATATAAGGGCCATTTTGTTTTTTTTTGTGTAACGTCTGAATTGAGTACTTTTAAACAATCTATGGTATGCGCACACAGTGAGCTGCAGACCAGTTTGAGTCCATTCAACTTAATTTCATTATCAAAGTGGTGTATGTCGGACATTTTGTTAAACTTTAAGGATACTCAAATCTCCATAAAAAATATCTATGTTCTGAAAAATTAGGTAGAATTTGCTGCTCAGGGGTCTTCAAAGTTTTTTAGGCCAAGGACCCCTTAGCTAAAAGAGAGACGGAGCAGGGACCTCCTACTACATACCATTTACCATACATACCATTTAATTGCATATTTAACTGGACCGGAAGGATTAAAATTGATATTCATATTATGTACACATCAAGTTTTAATGTCTTACCTACAGTAAGGCTATCGGCATTCAATATTATTCAAAATTAAATGTTCTGTCATCGAGTTTTGAGGGAAAAAAACATTTTAAAACCCTAAAAAAAACATACGTAGTATGGTTACCTCTTCTTCCACTATGTGTGGAGCAGAAGTCACTTTGGGTTGTTCGGAATTGCTCATTTTCAATTTCTGGACAACTGAAAATGGAGGAAAAGTCGAGTCAAAAGCTTTCATTCAAAATTGGACACGGTGGTTCACTACGAGTTTAAAGTTAGCTGAAAAACAAACAGAGTTAGTGCAATGTTGACGAAACGTTTTGAGTTAACGTTACTCAATTAGCTGCTAAAGCCAGGCAACGCTAACCAGATAAATAGATAGTTAGATGTAACTCCCCGCGTTCCTTTTCTACGTTTAGCTTTTCTATTCGTTATTTGTTATTTGAACACTAGCTAGCTGCTTTACACTTAGCAATGCTGCCGCGGTTAGGAGCTCGTGCATTTTTAACTTTAACTAAGGATCTAAAACGAACAAACTAAACTTAACTCACGTGAAAACCGAATGTAGCAGTAGAGAATAGATATGGGGAAAAACAGTGAGGAGTCACTCCGTCACCACTTCCGGGTATCGGGAACGTCACCGGTGAGGTTATTTACTTAACATTAGCTAACAACTAACATTGACTTAACATAAAAACATTGTGTCATTTCTACATGTCTAACGTAGAAATTCAATAAAATAAAAACACGCGGGGATAATGCAAGAGTTTGATATCATTTACCATACTTCTTAAAGATATGGTAAGTTGACAGCATAAATATTTGACCAATATACAACGATACTGGCTCCTGTATTATTATTATATGCTTATTTATAATGTTAGCTGGATTAAAGTTGTCACATATCGTCACATGTCAAAATATATTGACGTTACGTCTGTAAATGTTTTAAGGTGTTGAGTAAGTTATCAATTCAATAAACGATCTCTGTCGCAAGTCAGCGGTTTGCATTCCCACATGTGCACCTCAAAAAGGCTTCCCCCTCTGTATACACGAATGTATTACACAATTCTAGCAATAACGCTTTGACTGTTTTTCAGTAGTATTTTAATAGATTCACATTAATTTATAACAGAATAGAGAGCACAATTGCCTCGAAATTTCAAGGCGTCAAATGAAAATGCGCCCGCGACATTGTCACAAATATCTAATGGGGTTCGGAAGATATTTACTGATGGACTCTTTTCCTTTACAGGATATTGCAGCATGAAGAAGGAGCAAGTTGTCAATTGTCAGTTTTCGGTTTGGTATCCGATATTCAAGAAACATTCGATTAAAAGGTAGACAGCTGATGTGTTGTACAGAAATTCCGAAGACATATTTTCAATGTTCTTGCTGTAAAACAGCCAATTTAGTCAACAGCTAACGTTAGCTACCGGACTAAAACAGGTTACAGCTAGCTATCTGAGGGCTATGTGTATCGTGTGTATTACTAAATAATTGTGTTTAATTTTCCTTTTTCAGAGCAGCCTCCCTAAACCTCCTTCTTTGTCAGTTTGTTGTCTATTATGTATTCTATTAATTACATACATTTATATGTGGTATTTTTTATTCTTTATTCCAGTCTGATTCTCCCACTGCCTCAGAATGTAATAGACTATTTACTGGATGATGGCACACTGGTAGTCTCTGGGAGGTATGAGGCCACACACACACACACACACAAACACCCAAACTCGATTTGTTGGAATAAATGTGAAAAGATCATGCCAAAATTCGGCTCGATATTAAGGTGCTATTCCTTCTTTGAATGGCACCTGCTGTGTTTGGGAAGCATTTGATGTCAAAATGCTGTGGGGTTGTTTTTAGAAAACTATTTAGATTTAGAAGTGATGTTACAGGTTGCCTTTGTTGCGGTGTCACGGTAGTTTCCTTCAGACCACACATTTTCTCCATTTAAATGTGTATGTGCCAGTGATGGAAGAAGTATTCAGATCCTTCCGGAAAAAAATGCTAGATTAATTAACTGTACTGTCCTGCAGTACTTGTCCTTGTAGGCTATTTGCAGTATATTAAATCGTTTTGGACCTATTTGTTTTGCACTGAAATGACTCGCCTGTCGGCTCTGACAGCGCTGCATCAGCCTCATATCCTGAGATATAAAGTCGACAATTCCTTCCGTGATATTATTTTTGCGTTTGGATGATAGAGGCTTAACATCCAGCGTGGTGTGGGTGTGTCTGGGGAACGCTACCGTCGTTGCAGGTGGGTGCGCCGGTAGTTATGAAACGATTATTAGACTATAAAATATGCCAACTCTGATATGTTCATACAGCCTACTCCAAACAGACAGGGCAACCTAACACAGACAGGTTAGCTTACCGTTTTTAGGTGATACGCCATGTTTGTAGTCCAGCTGTGATATGCAAACTGTTACTTGCAAACTTTGCATTTGACTTTTTTCCGTTATCTATTTTTGTAAAATGCTGCCACACTGCCGATGTCTTCGACATGGTAGACGAGGACTGACTGGAAACTAAACACTCACAATTAAATAAATATTCAGCAAACCATCAGACGAAGGCTTTCTAGTTCTTTCTTCAATCTGTCTCCGGTGGGTTGGGCTAATCCAAAAAAGGTAAAAACAAGGGGGGTGTTCTGAAGACAGACTGTTACCTGTGAAACAGGGGTGCTCTGTAAACACCCCCATTAGCAATAATGCTTTCCACCCATAGACCGTAACGGTCTATGCTTCCACCTGATAAAATTAACACGGCAAAAAATCGACCAATCAGAATTTTGGTCGAGCCAGAACGTATCGACCAATAAATCGACTGGGAGGTTACAGCCCTACACTACATGTGTTAATTTGTAAATAAACTAGTAACTGAAGCTGACAGATGAATGTAGTGGAGTAAAAAGATACAATATTTCCCTCAAAAAATGTAGTGGTGGAAGGTAGCTTAAAAAGAAAGGACTCAAGTAATGTACAAGTACCTTAAATATGTGATTAAGTACAGTGCTTGAGTCAATGTACTTAGCTACATTCCACTACTGGTATGTGCATTATGATGCTCAGATTTGCTTTGTGCCCTAAGCACTCATCTATTGTTGTTTCTCTTCCCTTCAGTGACCATAACACACAGCATACACACGCTAATATCAGTGACTCGGATGCAGAGGAAGACATTCAGGTACAGGAAACAAGACTAAGGTGTTTTTTCCATGGTCTGTATTCTGTCTTATTTTTGCCTCATTGATGGAAAGGAAATGAGTCCTTGTTTTCCTAATTCACAGTCTTAAAATATTTCACATTTTTGCAGAAATACGTCAGGCCTCTGCTATAATTTAGGAAGTCATTTTGTCACTTTTTTTTAAACACATAATCTAGTTATTAGTGACTGATGTCATAATTATTTGTTTTATGTCAACAAATAGAACAGTGTTCAAGCTTGTTTTCTACTTCCATCTAGTGGTCAGATGATGAGACAACCACCACTGTTACTGTAAGTACATTGTGTATTATTGCCCACCTGATAAAATGTTTTACTTAAACTGAAACCTGCATTTACAGTAGCTTAAAGTATTCCTCCACACTCACGGTACAGTGGGCTGATAGGTAGAAACACCCCATCTTGGTCTTAATCAATGTTAGTGCTGCCTTTGAAACCATGGATCATAACATCCTCATAACTCAGGGAAAGCCCTAGTGCCGTATTTTGCACCCCGAGCAGTGTGGCGCACAGCCCGACGCAAGTGTCTTTGCTAGTTTTAGAACGTATCAGTCAGGCCGTCATTTTTTTCCCATCCCAACTTCAGCAATACCCTTTTCACTTGGCTTAGTCAAATTACCGTGGCTTGTCTTTAGCTTGTACAAAATGCAGCAGCGGTGCTTTTAACTGAGACTGGCCATAGATCTCACTTCACTCCTATTTCAGCATCGCTGCATTGACTGCCACTAAAGCTCAGGATTTATTTTTAAGATTCTTTTAATTACTTATAAAGCCACTACATGGCATAGCTCCTGCCTTTATTTCAGAACTACTAAACCTTTACACCACTGAGCAGCCACTTACTGTAAGTCATCCAACCAAAACCTGTTGGCTATACCGCGTGCTAAACGTGAAACTAAAGTCAACTGGTCTTTTGCCGTGCTAGCCCCCAGACTAGAACAATCTAAAAGGGTTGATCTGCGCAGTGACTGGTTGCTGAATGCTTTCTGTCTCCGTTTGTCTGTTTGCATGTACTGTATTTTCTGAATATTTTTCTCCTGTATGCACTGTTTGCTTGGTGTTTGTTTTCTTTTTCTCTAGTGATGTTGATGTGAAGCATTTTGTAACCTGTGTTTTACAAGGTGCTATATCGATTAGGGGTGAGAAAAATAAACGATTCTTAGATGCATAGCAATTCTGTCTAGAACAATTCAATGCTCGTTCCTGATAAGTTAATAATCAATTATCAAAACAATGTGTTGGTTTTTATTTAAAAGTTACTGTATCCAGACAAGTACAAATCAAAAAACAGAGTGACTGAAAGAGGATGGGATAATGGACAACAACTTAGAGTTTATGCAAGAGTGCCAAAAAACAACACAAAAATGGCCAAATGGGAAAAAAATAAGTTTTGTGTATATACAGTGGGTACGGAAAGTATTCAGACCCCTTTAAATTTTTCACTCTTTGTTTCATTGCAGCCTTTTTCCAAAAATCAAAAAAGTTCATTTTATTTCTCAGTAATGTACACTCAGCAACCCATCTTGACAGAAAAAAAACAGAAATTTTTGCATATTTATTAAAAAACAAAAACTGAAATATCACATGGTCATATGTATTCAGACCCTTTGCCGTGACCCTCATATGTAACTCAGGTGCTGTCTATTTATTCTGATCATCCTTGAGATGGTTCTACACCTTCATTGGAGTCCAGCTGTGTTTGATTATACTGATTGGACTTGATTAGGAAAGCCACACACCTGTCTATATAAGACCTTACAGCTCACAGTGCATGTCAGAGCAAATGACAATCATGAGGTCAAAGGAACTGCCTGAAGAGCTCAGAGACAGAATTGTGGCAAGGCACAGATCTGGTCAAGGTTACAAAAAAATTTCTGCTGCACTTAAGGTTCCTAAGAGCACAGTGGCCTCCATAATCCTCAAATGGAAGACGTTTGGGATGCGACCAGAACCCTTCCTAGAGCTGGCCGTCCGGCCAAACTGAGCTATCGGGGGAGAAGAGCCTTGGTGAGAGAGGCAAAGAAGAACCCAATGGTCACTGTGGCTAAGCTCCAGAGATGCAGTCGGGAGATGGGAGAAAGTTGTAGTAAGTCAACCATCACTGCAGCAATCCACCAGTCGGGGCTTTATGGCAGAGTGGCCCCGGGAAGCCTCTCCTCAGTGCAAGACACATGAAAGCCCGCATGTTTGCTAAAAAACACCTGAAGGACTCCAAGATGGTTAAAATCCTCTGGTCTAGACCAAGATAGAACTTTTTGGCCTTAATTCTAAGCGGTATGTGTGGAAAAAAACCAGGCACTGCTCATCACCTGTCCAATACAGTCTCAACAGTGAAGCATGGTGGTGGCAGCATCATGCTGTGGGGGTGTTTTTCAGCTGCAAACACGACTGGTTGCAATCGAGGGAAAGATGAATGTACAGGGATATCCTGGATTTTAGTGCTCTGGACCTCAGAAAGGTTTACCTTCCAACAAGACAATGATCACACCGCTAAAATAACAAGTGGCTTCACAACAACTCTGTGGCTGTTCTTGAATCAGAGCCCTGAAAACCCAATTGAGCATCTCTGGAGAGACCTGAAAATGAAGTTTACCATCCAACCTGACAGAACTGGAGAGGATCTGCAAGGAGGAATGGCAGAGGATACCCAAATCCAGATGTGAGAAACTTGTTGCATCTTTCCCAAAACGACTCATGGCTGTATTAGATCAAAAGGGTGCTTCTACTAAATACTGAACAAAGGGTCTGAATAACCATGTGAACAGTTTTTGTTTTTTTTAAAAATGCAAAAATTTCTAAATTTCTGTTTTTTTTTTTCTGTCAAGATGGAGAAAAAAAATGAACTTTTTTGATTTTTTTTTTAAAGGGGTCTGAATACTTTATATACACATGATCAAATAAGACATACATAAAACAATTGGGCAAAACATATATAGGCTGTTGATCTACTTTATCACATTCCATCTGACCACCTCATGTTTCATGTTCTCCGCCTGTAAACCTGACGGAGCCTTTGACATGGACTCTGACTCAGCATCTTTAAGGCCTCTTTAAGAATAACAGCTTCAGTAGACAAAACATTTCATTTACACTTGTGTGTGACAAATATATGTCAAAATCATACAAACTCAGAATTATTTGTATATTTTTTTTAAATCACGCATGGAAATGTACTTTAAAAAATTGTTGCATCAGTAATCGGGTTAGAATGGAATCGTGAGGTGCCCAGAGATTACTACCCCTAATATCAATACAGTTTTACTTAGGTATTAACTCTGCTTTTGACAGAAATGTGTATCAACCCGTGCATATCATTTAATAATGCAGTAATTATGATAACTGTGTGATGTGACTTTGTGTGTGCTAGGCTCCTGAGTTCCCAGAATTCACCTCTAAAGTGCAGGAGGCCATAAACGCCCTGGGGGGGTGTGTCTTTCCCAAACTGAACTGGAGCGCACCACGGGTAAAATACACCACTCAGCTGCTTTTAGTGAAATGAAAACTGTGTTTGCCTGCTTCGTTTTAAGTTAGCAGAGTGGTGAATTCATTAGAACAAAGTGTGTCAACATGACTTATCTTAATTTAGCAGAACCAAATTATTATTTTGGCTTAAGGCCCCTGTGTATGTGTGTGTGTGTGTGTGTGTGTGTGTGTGTGTGTGTGTGTGTGTGTGTGTGTGTGTGTGTGTGTGTGTGTGTGTCTTTCAGGATGCTAACTGGATTGCACTGAACAGCTCCCTGCAGTGTGACAGCCTAAGCGATATATTTCTGCTCTTCAAAAGTTCAGACTTCATCACCCACGACCTTGCGCAGCCGTAAGCCTCGCCGTGCAACAACATCAACACACACACATATTTTGCATTTAGATGACAACTTATATCAGAAAATAACCTGGTGTGGGGTGCACAGGCTGATTTCTGTCTGCAGTAAAACACAAGTGGCAGCTGGAGAAATTGCTGTGATGTATACCTATCGCTTCTCCGCTCTGCATGACAAGCAGTTAGTGCAGCGAGTTAGAGTGTGTGCGTGTGTGTGCGTGTGTGCGTGTCCTTGGGGTCCTCAGGTTTTGTATGCAGGATGTGGTCCTCAGCTCTAATCCATGCTGAGGCCTCTGTAGAATTTGTTGATTCTCTCGATTACATACAAGCACCTGCACACACATGCACGTATGGCTTTCATTCTGAAGCGCACACACGGTTGTCTCTGAGGCTTTGATTACTTTCTCCTGTCTGTACCTTTTCTGTGTGTGTGGGGCTTTGCAATACATGATCATTACCACAAAACAGAGCTTAAATCAATGCACTGACCCTGCTATTTTGCAAGGTCTCCCACTTAGAAATCATGGAGTGGTCTGAAATTGTCATTGTAGGTGCATGTCCACTGTGAGAGACATAATCTAAAAAAAAAATCCAGAAATCACAATGTATGATTTTTTAACTATTTATTTGTATTATACAGCTGCAAATAAGTATTTGAACACTTGAAAAAATCAATGTTAATATTTGGTACAGTAGCCTTTGTTTGCAATTACAGAGGTCAAACGTTTCCTGTAGTTTTTCACCAGGTTTGCACACACTGCAGAAGGGATTTTGGCCCACTCCTCCACACAGATCTTCTCTAGATCAGTCAGGTTTCTGGGCTGTCGCTGAGAAACACGGAGTTCGAGCTCCCTCCAAAGATTCTCTATTGGGTTTAGGTCTGGAGACTGGCTAGGCCACACCAGAACCTTGATATGCTTCTTACAGAGCCACTCCTTGGTTATCCTGGCTGTGTGCTTTGGGTCATTGTCATGTAGGAAGACCCAGCCTCGACCCATCTTCAATGCTCTAATTGAGGGAAGGAGGTTGTTCCCCAAAATCTCGCAATACATGGCCCCGGTCATCCTCTCCTTAATACAGTGCAGTCGCCCTGTCCCATGTGCAGAAAAACACCCCCAAAGCATGATGCTACCACCCCCATGCTTCACAGTAGGGATGGTGTTCTTGGGATGGCACTCATCATTCTTCTTCCTCCAAACACGGTTAGTGGAATTATGACCAAAAAGTTCTATTTTGGTCTAATCTGACCACATGACTTTCTCCCATGACTCCTCTGGATCATCCAAATGGTCATTGGCAAACTTAAGACGGGCCTTGACACGTGCTGGTTTAAGCAGGGGAACCTTCCGTACCATGCATGATTTCAAACCATGACGTCTTAGTGTATTACCAACAGTAACCTTGGAAACGGTGGTCCCAGCTCTTTTCTGGTCATTGACCAGCTCCTCCCCTGTAGTTCTGGGCTGATTTCTCACCTTTCTTAGGATCATTGAGACCCCACGAGGTGAGATATTGCATGGAGCCCCAGTCCAAGGGAGATTGGGGAGGGAGGGAGACTGACAGTCATGTTTAGCTTCTTCCATTTTTTAATGATTGCTCCAACAGTGGACCTTTTTTCACCAAGCTGCTTGGCAATTTCCCCGTAGCCCTTTTCAGCCTTGTGGAGGTGTACAATTTTGTCTCTAGTGTCTTTGGACAGCTTTTTGGTCTTGGCCATGTTAGTAGTTGGATTCTTGCTGATTGTATGGGGTGGACAGGTTTCTTTATGCAGTTAACGACCTCAAACAGGTGCATCTAATTTAGGATAATAAATGGAGTGGAGGTGGACATTTTGAAGGCAGACTAACAGGTCTTTGAGGGTCAGAATTGTAGCTGATAGACAGGTGTTCAAATACTTTATTTGCAGCTGTATCATACAAATAAATAGTTAAAAAATCATACATTGTGATTTCTGGATTTTTTTTTTTTTAATTATGTCTCTCACAGCGGACATGCACCTACGATGACAATTTCCGACCCCTCCATGATTTCTAAGTGGGAGAACTTGCTAAATAGCAGGATGTTCAAATACTTATTTTCCTCACTGTATTTATAGACATATGATTACAACATACGATGACAGATAACAGGCTCTTATTTTGTAAATCAACTTGTGGGGTGCGAGGAGGCAGTGGTGATGTGGCTGGACATGGAGACAGTTTAGAATTAGGTCGAATCCATGATGTATTGACAGTTGTATATGGTGAACAGGGTCTGGCTGAGCTTCTGCTGAGAGGAAGCTAATATTCTCACATTGGACGTGGAGTTCCACAGCAGCACATATGTGCTTTTTGGACTCTGTTAAAAACGTCTGTCTCAAACTTCCTGAGAGCAACACAGCAGCCAAGCTGTTTGCAGTGTGACTGATCCGATTACAGTGAAAGTTAAAATAGAAATTCTAAAACACCAAACACTTGTGATGCATTGGTGTTAATATTTCTTGTTGTAACCTTCATTCCTTTCTTGGCGCAGATTCCTTGCATGTAGTGACCAGGACTCCCCAGATCCAGTTATAAACTATGAGGTATTTTTTAAGTTTTATTTTCATTAGCTTGTTTTTAATACCAGTTTTAGTGTCTCTACATGCAGATGTAGAGTTCTATTTGCTCTTAAAGGTCCCATGCCATGCTGCTTTTTGGATGCTTTTATATAGACCTTAGTGGTCCCCTAATACCATATCTGAAGTCTCTTTCCCAAAAGAGCCCAGGTCTTGTCAAAAATAAACTAAAAGGCTGAAAATGCCCCCAAAAATATCTTAAAACAAAAGAAATGTATCGCCTACAATAGGTAACAAACATTGTTTGCTCCAGCAATGAGGTTCCGGAGAGCTTGTTTGTGCCACAATCTGATTTGCATACATTGCCTAAAGGTCCCATGACATGGTGCTCTTTGGATGTTTTTATATAGACCTTAGTGGTCCCCTAATACCATATCTGAAGTCTCTCTCTCAAAATTCAGCCTTGGTGAATAATTGGTGGAATTACAGCCACTAGAGCCAGTCCCACAATGAGCTTTCCTCATATGTGCCATTTCTGAGTCTGTAGATATTGAGGAAGAGGGGAAGGGGGGGCAAGGTAGAGGTTGGGGGTGTGGCCTTGACCAACTGCCACTTTGCTCGTTTGAAAGCCATGATGTCTCTCTCTCTCTCATGGGTGGGCCAAATTCTCTGGGCAGGCAAAGCAGAGAAAGTGGAGGTATTCTTGCCCCTTATGACCTCATAAGGGGAAGATTCCAGATCGGCCTATCTTAGCTTTCGTTTTCTCGCAGAGCAGGATACCTAAGGCTCGGTTTACACCTATCAGCATTTCTATCCACTGGGGGACCATAGGCAGGCTAGGAGAACTTATATTAATGTTAAAAAACCTCATAACGTGAAATTATCATGCCATGAGACCTTTAAGAAAATTGTGTTTTATTCCAGGGCTGCAACAAATGATTATTATGTCAATTAATCTGTCAATTGTTTTCTCAATTAATTAATTAGTTGTTTTGTCTATAAAATGTCAGAAAATGGTGAAAAAGGTCAATCAGTGTTTTCTAAAGCCCAATATGTCGTATCTCAAATATATTCAGTTTACTGTCACAAAGGAGTGAATAAACCAGGACATATTCACATTTAAGCAGCTGAAAACAGAGAATGTTGATGTTTTTTTTCCATTAAGAAAAGAAATGACTAGAAAATTAAGAAAAGAAAAACTAACAAAAAAAACTGACTTTGCAGCTCTATTTTCTACATTTTTGTCATTTAAAGTGTCTGTGTACACACTCTCACCCCTCCTATGTATTTTATCAGCGGTGTTGTCCTCTGTCCTCAGCTGGTCCTGAGAAAGTGGAGCGAGTTGATTCCCGGCGGAGAGTTTCGCTGCTTCGTCAAAGAAAACAAACTGATCGGTAACCCCCACCCCCCCCCCCCCGCTCACCTTTCTTCATTTGGGCATTTCGCCCCCAAACATTTTGGAAGAATCCACACATATACATAGTACATTTAACGATAGGAGTGATTTTTGTTAACCAATGTTTGAATGGAACTAAGTACATTAACTCAAGTACTGTAACATTTTGAGCTACTTGTACTTTACTTAAGTATTTGTTTTAAGCTGCTCCGAAGGCAATATTTAACGTTTTACTCCACTACATTTATTTGATATTGTTTCTATTTCCTTTGCTGATTCAGGTTGTTAATAAACTAATAAATTCTGATGCATTATTATAGATATTATGCATTAAACTACCCAATAATTGTTTGAAATCAGCACCACCTGTACTTGCTGCAAGATTTAAGTGATGACACATTTGTAATCCAATAATATTATATATATGATACTGAAATGGGGCCTTCTGTATAATTGGGGGTTTTGGTGGTACTTTTAAGTATAATGCTAATACTCTTGAACTTTTACTTATGTAACACTTTCAATGCTGTGTTCACCCTCTCCCAGCTAATCCTGCCCTGTACTGACCAAAGTTGGAGAAAGAGTAATCTAGCTGACGTTACCTAGCTACTGAGTATGTGTGACTCCCAATAAAGATAGTAGAGAAGTGAGATGTCTCACTCTGTAGCCAAAACAAAGACATAAACACAGGGTGAAAACAACAGGACTTATTCTGAATATCCAAACCGAATATGCAGTTTACATGACCCGTATAAAATTCAGAATATTATCATTTTTGGAACATAATATATAATAGTGGAATACTAGTGTGCATGTAAACGTACCTATTGGGAGCCACCAGGATTAGCAGGGAAACATGCTGGGTTGCTTTACAGCACAAGACAGAAAGAGGGCGGGGCTTTTACACATACTGAGGCAATTGTGTCTGAAATGGAAATCCGTTTGAAAAGAAACCCCTGTTAGAACTGTGATATAATGATGTTGGAGGTGTACTTTTCCTCAGCAGGCTAATTTAGAAACAATTATAAAATTCAATTTGAGCTCCACTAATGATGTATCTGTCATATTTTCCCAGCGATCTCCCAGAGAGACTACACTCAGTATTACCAGCACGTCTGGAAGCAGGAGGATCAGATCTGTCACGCCATTCAGGGATTCTTCAGCCAGCACATCCAGTACAACTTCCTGGACGAAGACTGTGAGCATCGGCATCCTTGTTTAGTTTTCTTTCTGTGGAAAGTGTCACATCTCCTTCAGAAACAGATAGCTGCTTTATTTCATTTTTTTTAAATGGTTAAATATTCACTGTTGTTGTATTGGGACAGGAGAAAATGCATGAGAGACACTGATCAAATGTGTGTTTTTATTACATCTTTTAATTACATTTTCAAGTTTCTTTAATGTTTATTTTTGTCTTTGTGAAACTAGCAGATATATATAATGTGCATGTTGTATGATTGAATGTGAAGTTGTTCAAACTGTTTTTGTTTGTTTGGCAGTTGTGTTTGATGTCTACAGAGATAGCCAGGTAAGTGCAATGATGAATTTTAATATTGTCCTTTTTTGTTGTTGTTGTTTTGCAAAGTGAGTTAACACTTGTATTGTTGCAGGGGAGGGTGTGGCTGATCGACGTGAACCCATTCGGGGAGGTGACAGACTCACTGCTGTTCAGCTGGGAGGAGCTGACGGGTGGGTTGGAAATCACCCAGCAGCAGGTCAGCCATTGTGACGTTTTTATAAAAAATAATATTTTTTAATTTTTATTGTTTGGAGGGTTGAAAAATAGGCTAAGATGAGACAAAGTGTTTGTATTTGACCTACTGCTGTCTAATCAGCATCTTGATTTGCCACACCTGTGAGGTGGATGGATATCTCGGCAAAGGAGAAGTGCTCACTAACACAGATTTAGACAGATGTGTGAAAAATATTTGAGAGAAATAACCCTTTTGTGTACTTAGAAAAAGTTGTAGATCTTTGAGTTCAGCTCATGAAAAATGGGAGCAAAACCAAGTATGTGGTTTCCAGGGCAACTGCTAGCTCACCCAGTAGTGTGCACCCCTTTTGCTGCATGTCGTCCCCCATCTCTCTCCCCTTTCCTGTCCTGTCAATAAAGGCCATAAAAGCCCCACACCAAAAAAAAACAACATACAAAACAATCAATAAAAAACAAATTGGTTTTCCCTGTATGTGCAGGAAGGCCCGGCGTTTCGCTGCACCACCAGCGAGGTGACGGTGCAGCCCAGTCCTTGTCTGAGCTACAGAATCCCGCGGGACTTTGTCGACCTCTCCACTGGAGAAGACGCCTACAAACTCATTGACTTCCTCAAACTGGTAAGATGTTGTTACAAAACCTTTGTTATATGAGTATTGAGTATGAGGGGCTCACTTATTTTGGCTTGTAGTACAGAGAAACCCTGAAAGAAAAACTACAGTAGTCTGTATTAGCTCCCATCAAGCTGGGCTGTACCAAGTCATACAGGGGACTGGAGTTCTGCAAATAATGCGTACCTGTTTATTAAAGTGCCCATATTATGCTCATTTTCATGTTCATAATTGTATTTTGAAGTTGTACCACAATAGGTTTACATAGTTCATTTTCAAAAAACACCATATTTTTGTTGTACTGCACATGGCTGCAGATCCTCTTTTCACCCTGTGTGTTGAGCTCTCTGTTTTATCTACAGAGTGAGACATCTCACTTCTATACTATCTTTGATGGTTTCACCTCGTCTCGGCTAGTGACGTAGAAAGATTTTAAACCGGTCACCCGGAGACTGAAGGCAGAGGACATTCAGAAACCATATCTCACTCAAAACAATGACTGTTTTATTTCCAAGTTTTGAATGCGTGTGGAAGCACCAGAGACACAAAATAACACCCCAAATCCGAGGAAAAAAGTGTTTATTTTGATCTTTTTTTTTTATGGCTGGCATTTATTTAGCCTCCTTACCAGGGCCATTCAGAATCTGTGGATGCTGAATTTTGCAGATTTTAAAATTAAAAAAAGAAAGAAAGATTAAAACTCTAATTGTCAGCACATCTCCACCCTAATTAGAAAAATAGTCTGCTAAATTCAGTAGATTTTCATTTTGGATTACCACTGAAAGTGTAAACAAACAAGAAAGTCAAAAAAAAAGAAATCAGCCGATTCCTTTTGGGTCTGCTCATTATTTCTCTCTTTATATAGTAGTTTTTTTTGTTGCTTTTTTTTTAGTGGCAGTGTCCTCCACTCCCATTCTGCTTTCATTTAAAACATATTTGCCTCGGTACAGAGACCACAGGTTGCTCATCTCCCCCTGGTGTATTTCTGACCGAGTAGCTACCGAAAGCACATTTCCTGCCCACATTGATGTACCCCTCCCATACACCATCCCACCACACCCCACGCCAGCCCACTAATATATGTGACTACCGGTCTGATTTATCTATTAAACCCTTCTACAGTTTGATTTTAAAACGCTTACTGTTTTGTATTGCTTTTCAGCTCAATGGACAGCTCATTCCATTCCTTAGCTTGCTTAATGTTGACATTGAATATAATCCGGAATTGAACATAATCCGGAATTTTTCAAAATTTTCCAATATTGACACCCTTGTAGAATGAATGAATTTACAAAATTGGGAACCAGGGTATAACTTGAAGTTTTGATCTCATCTCCATGTTCTTCTCCTCTCTACAGAAGAAAAGCCAACAGGAAGATTCTGAGGAAGAGGAGGAGGTGGCGAACACTCCACAGTGAAACAGCTTTATCTGAAAGCTAAAGAGTAGCTGCTGGTGTCACCAGCCCTCCATATGTTTTCTGTACAAAGTGACTCTTTACCTCTCTGTCCTGTTAGAGCTTCTTTTTCCCTTAATCCCTAATAGTTTACTTGTGTTACGTCTTATTGAACATGTTAAATTAGCGGTATCATGTGAATGTCTCTTCGAGGGTTCATTTTCTCTTGAGTTTTTTTTTTTATTTTTTGCCCCCGACACTGCAGAGCTCCGTCTTGCTGATGGTAATGGCTCGGTGAGACAGGAAAGGGAAGCCTTCACACTGTCAATTAGTCATAGGGAATGATTCATTTTTGTTCAAGGGGGAGGGAAAGAAAATTGTGTTACTGCAAGGGGATGTATTTACTAACACTAAAGAATACCTGCTTTTATACAGTTTGTGTATCATTTTTTGCAGCCCAAATTGATTGTGTGTGTGTTTTTTGACAGACTTCTTTATTTTAACACCAAAAACCGTTCATCACTGAGTCACCTTTAATTGTTTTTTCCAGCAATCCCTGCTCCTCCATCTCTCCTTGGCAATTTCCCCTGAGCAGTTTTGACACGCTCATTGCTCCAAGCCCCTCTAGGCACTCTTTTTGAGTCCTGTTTTTTTCCCATCATGCATCGGTGTAGACTGTTACTCCCAAAACAAAAAACACCATTAGACTTGTTGTCATGTATTGGCTTGGCTGTCAGTCCAGTGGGTGCTGTAAACTAGCACATTAGAAATTGATTGTGCTTTTACGCAACGGCTCTCATTAGGCCGGGAGCTAAATGAGCTGTGCACGCACAGCGCAGGGCAGTTCATTTTGGGTTGTTTTTTTCCCCCCGCTAGATTGATAGAGCAATTACAGGGATATGGAAAGAGCTGGTGTGATGAGAGTTAGAGCTCCCTGGGTGAAAGGCTGTGGACGGAAGGAAACAGAGTACACATATTGTGGAGAATGTTGCACATTAATCATCATTTTAAAAATGAAATCTGGCTGTAAACGAAGCAGCCAGACCTGGAGGAGGTGTCCCTGTCTGACCTGCGTACAGTATACCTCAGAATCTGGACACAGGGTTCTTTACCGCTGAATATAAAGCTTAGTCCACGATGAACTCCAGTCTGCAATTAGAGCTGGACAATATGGAAATAAAATGAATATTTTTGACCAAATACATCGATGTCGATATTGCGACGCTATTGTAGGGTTGACTTATGATGCTTTCACAAAATATTAAGAGATTTTTGATAAATAATCACCAATAACGTGGATACAATGAGTAAGTGGATAACGGGAAACAATAGAATAGCTAGAACAGTCTGGAAAGTTCAGAAAATGCCATCACTTTATTGTAATTCAGCCTTTAAAAGCAAGGAAAAACACTTTTTTTTTTTTTAAGACGATAGCCTCAAAGTTTATCGATTTTGCTAAGCCATATCTGCAAACAATAGGTAAATGTAAACAATGACAATATTATGTATTTTGTTTTCCTGAAAACATGTAGGCTACAAAAGCAGCTGCTAGTTCATTAAGTACAATAATACACAGCAATGCAGTAAATGTTCCTTCATGAAGGTAATAATGTTCAGTTGAGTGTGGGTTATACTGATAGATGTTTCTAAGTGCACAAAATATTAGAAATACCTTAGTACAATGCAGTAGGCCTACTATTCATTTTTAGCAGCTTTCAAACAAAAGCAAGATGCTAACTTCGACATCAGCTGCCAGCTCTAAAAACAAAAATAAAGAGATACCGAAACAACTAGTAAACTTTAGGAAAATGATTGGAGCGGCGCTCAGCCGGGGGCCTGTGAGTATCCCCACACCCGCCCGGCGCCTCACACCCAGGGCAACCCCTATCCAGGAGTATGGCTCCAGAACCGAGGCTGTGAGTAGAGGTAAGCCCCACCAGATCTAATTGGTACCACTCCACAAGCACAAGTTCCGGCTCCTACCTCCACAGAGGTGACATTCTACGTCCCCAGAGCCAGCCTCTGCCGCCCGGGTCTGGTCCATCGAGGCCCCTGACCTTCACCACCACCCGTGTGGCAGCGCACCCGATGTAATACCTAAATAAGTGTAGAAAATAGCTTCTTCTGTACCTACCACTTAGACTGAGGTTTAATTCAACCTGTTAGATGATTTATTCTTCTGGGAAACGTCCTTTTCCCCAACAGACATTTGGACATGTAGTAGGAAAAGCACAGGTGTTACCAATAACATTAACGATGTCTCTGTCCTATTAAAATGTCCCAGTAAGCTGTGACAGCGTGGCACTGAGCCAGCATGCATAATATCACAAATTAAGCCATCCTGTTTTCTCATTTACACCTGTGTTTTTCTTACTGTGACATGTCAAAATGTCTTCTGTAAATGAATAAAAAGATCTGCGGTTTGTTGCTGTGACCTGAGCGGCATCTAGATGAGCTAATGTGATAAAATTAGCTCTCAGTCTCTGCACGCCTACAGTATAGGATCTGTCCCATGTATTTTAAAGGATAACTGAGTCATTTGATGATATGGGTTTATCATGTAATGCTTCTATATGGGCCAGCCAATGAGATGATAGTATGTGTATGTGTGCATGACTAAAATGTCTGGCAGTGTTTAAGCTGGATGTGCCTTTGTTTTCCTTGACCTTCATTCTCTTTTTAACCATCTCTCTGATGCCCTCCTTGCCTCTCCTCCTCCTCCTCCCTTTGCAGCTGGGTAATCATCTTTCATCAGGAGAAGGGAGGTCAGGTTTGCTGACTTGGAGTAAAGGATGAGGGTGGGTGGGAGGGAGAGGGGTTTTCCTTGGTTACAGCTTAGGAAGAGCTGCAGTAGTTTGCAGCCGGAATACTCATGAGCAGCTGAGGCTACAACACTTGTTCTCTCCCTCCCTCTGTGTGTGTGTGTGTGGGAGAGAGGGAGAGAGAAGTAATCTGGCCCCAGCAGCTGTCAGAAGAGAGTCCTGGGGATCAGTGGTCCTCTGCATGTAGGTAACTATGTAGGCCTAATCCAGGCCTACATAGTTTCAGCGGGCCGGTTAAACCCAGGTGAACGTGCAGCTGCAGCCGGGGTCACTGCTGGTCACCGTGCGGCTGTGCTGAGAAATACCCACGGCGTTTTGGGTGCCTAAAGGGTTATGGGTGCATCATATCTGTTGTCAGCAAGTTGGTGCATTGCGAATTTACTGCTGCCACATCCTGACCAGACAGACAGACAGACAGACAGACAGACAGACAGACAGACAGACAGACAGACAGACAGACAGACAGACAGACAGACACACACCTCTCTCTATAGATGCAGCTCTCTATATTGCCATAACCTGCATTGCAACAATAAAGCTCGATTTTAGTGTATGTATACAGTATATTATTATAAAATAAGGGCGTTAACAATCGAAAACGACGCATACCATATTGTTATTGGAGGAGTGGAAACCCTGAAAAAATACCAACAGCACAGCAATTAACGTTTAGACAAGTGCAGGTGGCAACAGCTCAGCGGTCAAGCTAGACATGCGTAACTATCATAATACAGGAAATTGTAAGATATTGCCTTCAAATTAAAAGCACAACAAAAGTGTTATTTTTAAGAAACTGGTGAAATTGATGATAGCCTAACTGTGAAAATGTTTGATAATAATAAAATAATAATAATAATAATATAATAATAATAATAATAAACATAATGGGTTGGGAGAGGAGAAATTGTTTAGTTTGGAGGTTATCCCTTTGCAAGTGAGTATGATTTGACTGTTATCACCGGAATATCTTTCCATTAATACAATGGAGCAGGGGTCTTCTACGATTTTTAGGCCAAGGAAGCCTAAGCCGAGAGAGACCGACACCCAGTAGGGGCCCTCTACTACATATATTGTATACAATTGAGTTAGAGATAAAAATGAATAAATGGATATTATATTATTTATACATAATGTTTTTATGTTAAACATATATGGAAGGCACAGTAAGCTTAACTGAATGGCTTATTTAGTTGCTTAGTAGGCCTAAGCTTATCTTCAATGTGTAAATAAAATGAATTTTCTTAACAAATAGGCCAATTGAACTTTGCTATTTATTCATTTTTTTTACATAATTTGGCGGCCAGCCTGCATTTACTCTGAAGACCCCCTTTCAGGTTCCTTGCTTAGACTACTGTTTCTGCTGTTTAAGTAATGTTTTTATCATGCCTAAAAATGTGGCCTATATAAAGCTTGT
The DNA here is from genome assembly GCA_026937815.1 of Etheostoma perlongum. NCBI lineage: Eukaryota > Metazoa > Chordata > Actinopteri > Perciformes > Percidae > Etheostoma > Etheostoma perlongum. Next base: position 22,508,045 of record CM049393.1, on the reverse strand, counting down.
AGAACTGTGCGATGATCATGATGATGATGATGATGACATTGATTTGACATTATTAGTCCTAGTAATGGTAGTAATAGTGGTTGTGGTATACTTCATTGTTATTAATGGAACAGCATAGCAACCAATTGTCTTCAAACTCCTGTGTTAAATACACAGGTTTTTATTATGAAAGCGACGACGAGAAGTGTAGTTATCTCTCGTGTCTTGACAGCCGCTGTCCAGACTGCCAGTGAGAGAGAGAGAGAGAGAGAGAGAGAGAGAGAGAGAGAGAGAGAGAGAGAGAGAGAGAGAGAGAGAGAGAGAGACAAGGAGGAGGAGGAGGAGGGAGGCACTGAGGCAGCAGGGACACGGTAACCTGCAGGAGGACTCAGATGGTCCTGCAGCAGAGGAGCACAGACTACCGGGACACTCCACACCTCTTAACGTCACATTCAGTTCGGCTTATTCCACTTTTTTCAGATAACGTTAACGTTACTCCTCCGTTTGTATTCTATTTGTTTCTCGCAGCCCAGTGTCGGTCGGACTTGGGCCGGTAAAGCAGCGCCATGGCTCGGGAGAACGGAGACACCGGCAGAGGAGAGACGTGGAAAAAACAAGTCGACGACATCAAGAAGATTTTTGATTTTAAAGAAGTCCTCGGCACGTGAGTTGACTAACTTCCCGCCAGATATCCCTATGATGTTCCAGTCATATTCACACTGGTGTTCAGTGTGTTCTACATGTGGGGCTCCGTACTGAGTTGACAGTGACCTTTAAGGCACTTAACGTTAAGCATTGTTACAGTTTTCCAATGATACCCCCTAACAATGTGCCAGTAACGTTACTGACATTAACGGTACACCATTTGGACTGACATCACTGTAATAATAGGCTATATTTGTGTCTTGTAATGCATAATGTTTCTGTAATATTCCTGAATGGGTCTGTTGTGCTGAGTGAAATTGCAGTTCTCCATAGCAATAGGGACTTCATACCAACGTTACTGTTATTCAGTTAGCTATCAATTTCAACCAATTATCCAACTTTGAGCTATTTCATCTATTTATCCATTACATTAACCTAACTATTTAACTCCTTATCCCTTATACCTAACATGTCAACTAGCTACTTTAACCATTTTAGTCATTAGTTTTAGCTAACGTTATTTCACCATTTATCAATTGTCGCCGTGTATTTTTACAGTTTATCCAAAATCTAGCCATTACTGCTAGCTAATAATTGGAGCGGGATATTCATTTTTTGTTGTTGTTGCTAACACGTCAACCATTTATTGTAACTAATATTCAGAGACTCTCACTAACTCAATAGCTTATATGAGTAATACATTTTCCTAAAAAGCAAAATTCCTATCATATTTATATAAAATGACTTCAGTTTGCCTACAAACTCCATTGTTCACGCTGGGTGCTAATATGTCCAATATCCCAAAGTAACTTGATGGCAGGTTCACAGGCACCCTCATAGCATTTACTTTGATCTCTTATGCCATGACTAGAGCCCGACCGATAAAGGATTTTTAAGACCAATAGAAATATTTGGTTATTTAAAAATCTGATTTTCCGATATATCGACCGATATATATATTATATAATATTTTTTTATAAATCCAGAAACGCTTAACAAAACATAAACAGATTTCCCTAACATTAGTTATTTTGTAGTATGAATTCTTTAAGATTTATGTATTTGATTAGGACACTGCGCATTAATCAACATTTCTGTAAATACCCCAGTGTTAGCCAGTCGACTAATTTTCAACTGTAGTCCTAGTTACCTAGCATTTAGTTCTCACTAAAATAATGATAATTTTTTTATTGTCACAACAGAACAGAGGAACATCAAAATATATTAACGTTCTGCTAAATAAAATGTATAAAAATACAAACTTCAGATATAAAACTTAAAGTCCTTTGAACAAAAACACAATAACAAAAAAAGTAATTAAAGTGTTGCCAGCAGGGACGTTGTAGAGCGTCCTCTGGTGTACAAACTCATAACACTCATAACTGTCCGTGGTTGACTGTCGTTTTTATTTTATTTTTCCCATACTGATTACCAATAGTTGGTGAAATGCCTAATATCAGCCGATGATATCGGCCTGCCAACATATCGGGCTGTAGCCATGACTAATATCTGATATCTTATTGTAGCATGTTCTATACGGTATGTGGTGTTTTTATAGAGACTTGTACAATGACAGGATGACCAAGGTGCTTAAAAGTGAGCTGGTAGTGATACAGTGGTTTATCTTTTTGACACATTCTGTAATATTCCTGGAGGGGAATTCTTCTTCTTCCTTGTTCCATCTTTTCTCCTCCGTCATCCTCATCCCTCTCCTTCTTGTTCAAACAAGAACAGAATACAGGTTGACGCCCCCCTGAAATCTCTGACAGCTAGTCCCTGTCAGTGTTGGTCTGCCCGCTGTGTTTTTCCTGCTGTGAGGAATGAGCTGCGTCTGTTTTGACTGCAGCCTGGAGGGGGACACACAGTAAGGGGGGGGGGGTGGCTATGGTGGATTAACTGCACAGGGATTAGGAAAACCTCCCCTAAATAGAAGGAAGTTCAATCATGTTGTGTAATGACTGAATGAGGATGGACGGGCTAGTTGGCTGGAGTTTTTTTACCCCAAAATTACCTGAAATTTGGACCGGATGTGAAAATCACACAAACACACACACACACACACACACACACACACACACACACACACACACACACACACACTTATGGATGCTGTCTAGTTCAGGACTCGATGATCCGAGCCATGTTGTTAGCCAAACATTAACTGGAGCTGCTGACGTCTGTTTGAACCTGATGCATCAGCAAAAAAGAGTAAGGGTGTGTGTGTGTGTGTGTGTGTTTGTGTGTGATGGGGGGAGAGTTAGTAGCTATGACTCAGTTGGAAACAGATGTTTTATCAGCAAACAGAGTTGGGATCAAAGCAGCCGCCTGGAACCAATCAAAAATTAGTTGTTGTCCAAAATGTGCCATGTGATTAGAAGAGCAGCCAAAGGGAGATTGTCAGCAATGGCAGTGAAATTAACAGAAATACAGATTGGAATGGTTGCATTTACTAGCAGCAGCGTTGTGTTTAGGTGCAGCAGCACGTGTCCGAAAACAGAATTTTAACAGAATAGAATCGACTTTATTGTCATTGCACAAGTCCACGTGTTAATGCCGTGATGAATGTTTTATGCGTCAGGGTCTTCTGAGCTGCATCTGTACTGACAGGATGTGACGTCACAGTTCTGACACTGACCCATCACATTTTGTTTGCTCCCACTGAATCACCCGTGCATGCACTGGTGGTTAGTATGTGCGCTTTTGTGTGTGTGTGTGTGTGTGTGTGTGTGTGTGTGTGTGCACTTGAACACCTCCTCTGTTCTGGGTCTTGACACCCTTCCTCAGTTTGTGACGTACCATTTTCTCCTCCACCTAATGCTGGATTAATCTTGCCAGGTAGCAGGCATGTACAAAGGGTTCACCTCGGTGTCCTATTACCGTCCCCTGGTGTGTTAGCTCTGTGGGTGTCCCTGTCGCTCACTATTCAATAATTCAACAATCAACACCACCATAGTGTGTTCTTTGTGTGTGCACATGTGGGTCTCAGGTAGGCCACAGCTCTCAGCGGGAAGGATCACATAAAGAACATGTGCAAAAGTAAAATGTCAGAACATGGTGAGAAAATGTCGATTGGTGTTTTCCGAAGCCCATGATGTCGTCATCAAATGTCTTGTTTAATGTCACAGAGAAGTGAAGAAAACCAGAAAGTATTTACATTTGAGACGCATGAATCAGAGAATTTTTACATTTACTTTTTCATGAAAATTGGCAAATTACTTAATAGTTGACCCATCCATTGATGATTAACGTTTTGCAATCGGGGTTTGGATTAGCCTCATGTTTTTTGACAAGAGGTCAGGGACTTAGTGGACACAGAGAAAGGTCTTTCCAAGTAGTTCAACAGAAAGACAGAGTGTGTGAGCAAGACAGAGACATAAAGGGAAGTGGTGGCAGCCGTGTGGTTGAGCACGGTGGGAACATCACTGTGCCATCTAGGGCACGCCGCCCTTAATTGATGCTCTACTTCCCTGCTGCTGGCACTGTTCTCTCCACTGTTTCTGGGACTGCAGAGCCCCCCCCCACTCTCCACCCTCCCCTCTCTCTTTATGTCCCTGTCTTAAACTCCAACACAGTCTAGTGAGGGCAGGGTGCGGTTAAAGTTCTTATTAATTTATCCCAGTTATAAATAATGTCTTATAAATAGAACAAAAGATGATTGTTTGCTATGTGACAAAACCAACTTCATCAGTGGACTGCAAGCCGACGTTTTAACAGCGTGTGTGCAAGTGTGTGTGCCTAGATGTGAGATGAACGTGCCTGTGTGTGTGCGTGTGTGTGCATGTGCCTAGAGATGAATGTGTACTGTGAGATGAATGTTTGTGCTTGTATGCGTGTATGCGTGTGCCTAGATGTGTACTGTTAGATGAACGTGCATGTGTCTTTGGGTTATTAAGTGTGCGCATTGCGTGTAAACTGTCACAAACACAGTGAAAGTTGGATACTCACAGTATGTCGACAGGCTTGTCCTCTGTTCATCAATCCATCTGTTCTATGTTCTTCTTTTCTTCTGCCAGTTGTCCTCCTCTCGAGTCCCTCTCTCAGGCTGTGATTGGTTGTTGTTGTTCCTTGTTGTCGGCTGCTGATTTTGTAGGTGTAATGAAGCAGTTGTTGCTTGATGGCATTGGTAATGTTATGAGTCAGTCATTATGTTGGCGGGGATTGCTGATGTGACTGAAATTGTTGTTATTGTGATGATTCACTGATAATAATGTTGTTGGCATTGTTGGTACTGCCGACGTACGTCAACAATCATATTGTTGTTTATGTTCTGTTGCTGACAGTAACAAAATGCCAACTAGGGCTGCACAATTAATCGCAATGTTATCGAAATCAAAATATGTGCTAGTGCAATATCCAAATCGCAGGGGGCGCAATATTTGTTAGAGGCAAAACATGAGTCAAACCATTCTAAGATAAAGTAGTGTGTCTCTGCAGAGACATCCGGCTCTCAAATCATATCCTACAGACTCAAGACAAAATCTGTGTTTGGTACAAATCCTCGCAAAAATCATACTTTTTATATTCTTCAATGAAAATGAGAATATTGATACAAAAATGATCATTCCCTCTAATATTGTGAATCATATCGCAATTGAAATTTCAGTCAAAATAATCACAGGTAGATACAGTATATTCCTCATAACGTGCAGCCCTAATGCCAACAAGGTGTTGATGATGATGTGGTTGGTGGCAGTACTGTAGTTCTGTAGTACTGTAGTACTGTAGTCTGGACTCCAGGCGTTTTCTTATTGGCTCAGACTAGTCTTGGACTTGTTTGGGTTTGTTCTCAGACTTGTCTCAGACTTGACCATCGGTCTTGCTAAATATTTCAGTTGGTCTTGTCCAAGTCCAGCAATATATGATTCAAAATCCATGTAGAACGAGCATTGACATGGGTCCCATGGGATATGCCTGGCCTGGCTGTGCCGTGTGTCTCCGCACCGAGCACACTAAGCCATCAGTCATTTTCATTTTGGACGCAATGTCGACTAACACTTTGTACTGTGGATTCTTTAGGACGTACACCCGTACACAATAAGTAAGAGGATTTATTTTCTGTCTCTCATTTGGACTCAACTAGTCTCGGTCTTTGACTTGTTCGGTCTTTGACTTGTCTTGGACTCAACAAAGGTGGTCTTGCCTATGGCACTGATTAGTGGTTTTGATGATGGGTGAGTTGTTGTGTTTTGGTGTTATTAATGTTTTGACGTTAACTTTTTTGATACTTATGTTTAGGACTGCACGATTCAGGGGAAAATATGAATTCCAATTTTTTAGCTTAGAAATGATATCACGATTCTCTGCCTTAAAGTGTAATGTTCATCACACACATGAACCATGACAAAACAAAACAAATTGGCGGTACCAAACACAGATTTATTATGGCACCTATAGCTCATTGTGCATCACCACAAGCCTGTAAACATAGAGGCCTCAATGAAGAGAAGGGTTTAAAACCTATTTTACACAGTCTATGCTTAAAACTCATAGAGGAAAGTAGTAGCGTTTGTGATGCAGTTGGCTCGTAAAATTAAATGGTGAACAGAGTGATTCAAGATCGCGATTTTATAACGATTAATCGTGCAGGCCTACTGATGTTGCTGTTCACTTTGTTATGGTCGCTGTCCATGAATATCTACATATAAATTGCAGGAACATCTGTCTGTCAGTGTGTGTGTGTGTGTGTGTGTGTGTGTGTGTGTGTGTGTGTGTTTGTGTGTTATGCACATATCCTTTGAACCGTTAGTCAGATGGATTTCAAACTTGACAGGTGTCTTGCTACGGGCACAACGTTATTTGGATTAGAAATGCAAAATAAAGATATTGTTAAATATATCGGTAAAAGAAGCACACATTGGCTTTTGCCTCACTAGCCTCTGGCCACTCCCCCTCTCACCCTGAGGACCAGAGACAAAGAGCAGCTAAATGTCACATACACCTCAGACCCACAACACTCTTTTCCTGCTATTGTATTAAATTGCTGTGAGCTGGCAGAACATAACGTAATCTCTGAGATTATTCCTTCACAGCGCTGTGCAATGCGAGAAAATCTCAGGGTTGAACCGGGCAGACACATCCGTTTTCATTAGACTCACCCTGGGTCGGGTTAATCAAGTTTACTGCTAACTTACAACACTGATAACATTACAGTTGCCAAAACACCCCTGCCAATCAAATCCCCTACTTCACCGTTAACCGTCAAGCCACTAGAAATGAACACGTCCTCCGCTGAAGTGTTAAATTCATTAACGGTCATACGACACAACGTCTCTCTCTCTCTCTCTCTCTCTCTCTCTCTCTCTCTCTCTCTCTCTCTCTCTCTCTCTGTGCGTACACACATAGTCTGATTCTGGTAGTTGATGAACGCAGATATAGGTGCTGATTAGCTCTGATAACGGGCCTTTAATAGGTGCGGTAAAAACACACACCCATGAAGGACCCAATGAAAATTTGGGCCTTACTTTTATCACTTTCATAGTTTTGGCAACCATTTCCATTGATTGCGATAACATCCCATTCACTAGAAGAACAGACGAACACTACAACATGGTTACAACAAAGTCTGATGTGGAAAGAAAAGCCAGTAGATCCGAAAACATTTTAGCAAGATTATCCCTATAAACCACTTTATTCAGAGGTAAAACTAGAAGTGAACACACCTACAGTCAAATCTTTCCTTGAGAAACCTTGTTGTAGCAAACAAAAATGAGACCAAATTGTACAAAGCTTAATAGTAATACTGTTGTAATTGTTGCTTTGTTGAGGACTCTGTTGCTGATGCTATGCATCTTTCATGTTGAATCTTTAGTCGGTCATCTAGTTATAAACGTGCGGAGGATTTCAACACAGACTAACACTGAATATGTTGATCTTAACTCAGTGCTCCTAAATCTGAGCTACAGTCATGTCACACACCCCGCCCACACATTTAAAAGCAGCCTTTTGGTACATGCTGTAAATAATACACTTGCCTTTGCCAGCTGTAAGAACTTTCCTCATCACTAAATGCATTTAAAGTGTGTGTGTGTATGTGTGTGTGTGTTTGTGTGTGGGGGGAGTATTTCTCTGCACAGATTGACACGTGTATCCAGACCTCTGAGTATTAATGATCATAAACTTTAGTCCATTATCGGATCAGCGCTCTATTTTAAGCTTCTCGGCAACCACATCGAGCTTATAATGGCCCCGAGCCGAAAGCCTGATGTCTCCCCTTCTGCTCTGTCCCAAAGCTGTGTTCTCGCCGGTGTGTTGCTGTTCATGTATGTAACTACAGTCACCATCTTCAAAAAGACGTATGGAGACTGTTCATCTAAGAAAACTTGTATATTTTCAATTGCAAAGAAATTGCGTCGTTTAAAAAAACAAATTCACTTTCACATTTTAAACATGTTACCTGTTGCTGAACCATTGGTTGCCTGGGTTCAACAACAAGGCTAGCCCGTTTTACTCAAATTTTTTGAGCATTTGACGTTTTTTTTTGTTTTTGTTAACATTTCTTAAAAAAAAACTATTTGTATAAGGGCCAGAAAAAATTGAGTTTGGGCAAGTAGAACTTTTTTTTCCACCTGCCTGACCGCACCAGTGAAACAAACCTTAAAATTGGTAGCACATAAAAGGAGAATCCATGGCCATTACGCATCAACAACAACATCTTGTCCTGGTATCCCACTGTGACTCCATTTTTGTCAGTTATGGAAGTAAGACCTATTAAATAAATGACAACTCTTTCAGGAAACACAGGTGTGCTGAGTGCACGTACTCCCACTGAAGATATTTTCCATTCTTTACTTTATTCGATGTGCAAGAGCAGGAGAGGTACATGAAGTACGCAGGGAGACAAAATGAATGCAGGTGCTTTTGGGCAGCTGGGGAAATGGGACAGCCGAGGGTAACGCTTCAGTTTTGTTTTTCCTGATTGAAGTATATGGTTTCAGGCCTGTTTCGCAACATAAAGGTTCCCGACAACAACATCTGCTGTTCGAGAGGGGAATTAGGGCCACAACCTGCTGGGGGACAAATGTTATTTGTTATGATGAAGTTAGCAGTTGGTCGGGTGACCGTATTTTCGGTGATCAAGGATGACAGGGGGCTGCTGGGGGGCAGCAGAGTTGCGGGGACGTAAGCACTGCTCTCTGCAGAGAGGAGCTACGCCATATGTGAATAAGTGCTTGCTGCACCGTAGCTAAAAAGCCAAATAAATAAATAATTTAAACATATTAAACTTATTTTCAAGTCTTAAGTTTTTCTCACGCTAACATACCATTTTCATGGCATAATCAAAGGTCAGAGAGAAACACCCCTAGGTATTATTTTTATGAGTTTACTGCTCATGAGTAACAAGTGTCCACTTCAAATGTTGATGATAAATCCTAGAACTAGAACATGCTTAAATACTTAACATATTCTTTTTTTCAAACTGTCTGTCTGAATATACCTGTAGTCATGTAGTCACCCTCTGTCTGAAACTCTCCTCCCCAAAAAGCCCAGTCTGCTCTGATTGGTCAGTGTTTCTGGGTCTGCTGCATCTGCGCTCTTTCATTGGAGCCGGCGATTGACTGTAATGGCACTGTAGCTGCATTTTCTATTTACCTATCTATATATGTACCTGAAACCTGACATTTGGTTCTGGTACCCAACAGTACCTTTTTTGGGTACTTTCCCCTCTGTAATGAAAATAAATAATTTATTTAGAACATTTTACACTCAACACAAAACAAAACCTCTCCCAACCTTCCTCTCTCCTCCCAAACCCCTCACTACAAACTATTAAATCAATTGGGAAACGTTCCTCAGTAGTACTCCAGTAATTTGGTCAGTACCCAATAAAGTACTAATTCGGTAGCCAAACCTAGTTGTGACATCACAACCATACGGAAGTCATGACGGCTCGTTCAAAGGCGCCGTTTCTGAATGCAGGCTGTGTGCATTTCTCTGTGGATTGAGTATTTTGATACTTTCACTGTATTTATATAGCACCTACACCTGCTCTGTAAAAAAAAAAGCATGCCCTGTTAACCACTCTTGATAGAAAACCACCACGGTGTACAGTATTTTGGCAAAATAACGCAGTGAGAGACAAGAATGTTAAACCTGCCGGTTAACCTGAAAGTTCCAGAGAAAGGATCCTCTCTCCTTTGAGCAGAGTATTGAAACGGCGACTGCTCTGCCTGTGGAGATATGAAATATGACTGTGAGTGTTGCTGAAACAGAGCAGAGCCTTTCTGGATAAATCAAGCTGAAATATCTGTCAGTACGTGTTGTTACCCTCAGGGGACTGCATTGTGTGTTGGAATTACAACGCTCGTAGTTTTACTTCAAGCTTCCATATATTTCCCGTAAGGCTGCACGATATGGGCTCAAAATCAAAATCACGATTCATTTTAGTATTCAAAGTTAAATTTTGCCTATCAACAGAAATAAATTGTCTAAATGATCGTCATTGGAAAAATACGTCGATAACAGCTGCAGAATTCCCGATGGCGATAAATTCACGATTTATCGTCCAGCCCTAATTTCCCGTGAATCACTCAAACATAACCAGCACTCCTGCCGAGCAGCCCAATGCCTTCAGTCAGCAAACCATAACAGTGATTAGCTTAATAATCACTGTAATAAGTGATAGGTGTCACACTGTATAACACACCTGGGTTTCAGGTCAATGCTTAATTCATTCTCAGATTCGACACACACAGACAGTTTGAAACACTAACTATACAATATTTAGTTTACTTTATATCAGCAGAGAGAAAGGGAAGACGTTTATTTAAATGACAATATTTAAGGTTAATATTTTAAATTTTTTTTCCCCCGAATGGCTGTGATAGCAGCTGACTGCTGCCAGATTGTCAGCCTCTACCTAGACAGAAAGGCATGTCAGAAAGCAGCTTAGCATATTTTCCCTTGAGGGACTGCTGCTTCTGACTGTGGCAGCGCAAAATATAACAGAGCAGAGGAGAAGGAAGAAGAAGAGATAACAGAGTGGAAATGAGGAATTGTAATGAAAAGCAATGAGTGGGGGGGTAGAAGCACATATAAGCTTAAGGGGGGCTGGCCTCAGGGGAGTCCTGTTCTGCCTCCATGAATATGATTGAAGTCATTTTCCAATTTGCCTTCCTTTCCTTCCATAATCTGTCGTCACCACAAACTCAAAGCTTTTGCTCTGAAAAAACAGCACTCTTCTATTCTGTGCTTTCTTTTCTGTGATTTCCCTCCAAATACAACGTGGAGGCTCATCATGTAAAATGGAGAGATGGAGCTGGCAGATGCTTACGATCTGCACAATATGGATTCAAATCATGGTAATAATAATGAATTATTGATGTCTGGCTCACCTGAGAAACAACTGCCCAGTTGAGAGAGAATGTGGTGTGCTGTTCCCAAATTAACAACCAGATTCTCTCTCTATCTCTCTCGCGCTCTCTCTGTAAGGCTTTGTCCCCTGCAGGAACACGGACATCTGAGCTTTCCTTTCTTTCTGCTCATCTCCCATTGAGACTGCAGCGAGCAAGACAACACGTTGCACAGCTGCCATTGAATTTCAAAGCAAAGACGAGAAAACTTTGCAAGAAGAGACTCGGCCCAGTCCAGAGATGTGGTGGTGAATAAAAATGTGGGGTACTTCTCACCTCGGGTGATCTGCAATGCAATGCAATGTTTTAGCGATATTAACAGTAGGGATAGACTGATTGCCGGCCCAGGCAGATTATCGGCCCCTTTTTTGGCAGTTTGCAGATTATCTGTGTCACCGTTGTATTTCCCGATAATGTTAATGAAGTAAAAAGTGTGCTACTTTGGCTCTGCTACAGCCTTGTGTCTATTCCTCTGTTTTGGTTCCACCCCCCACTGAGTCTGACTTAATGTCCCGCCCACAACGCTATCTGACTCTGTTACTGAGTGTTATGTTTCTAATTTACGGGCGCCCGGATGGCTCAGTTGGTAGAGCGGGCGCCCATATATAGAGCTATAGAGGCCCGGGTTTGACTCCCACCTGCGGCCCTTTGCTGCATGTCATTCCCCCCTCTCTTTCTCTTTTCATGTCTTCAGCTGTCCTGTCAAATAAAGGCCTAAAAATGGCCAAAAAAAATCTTTTAAAAAGTTTCTGATTTATTAATTAATTGCTTAAAGCATCAAAACAAATTTTTTGTTGTATTTTGTAACATTCCAAAATCTTAATTTTGACTTAAAGATTATTATTTTAACTGTAAATGCATATAAGTTCCAATGCATATCAGTTTTGTTAAAGGTCTCATGGCATGAAAATTTCACTTTATGAGGTTAATTAACATTAATATGAGTTCCCCCCAGGCTGCCTATGTTGCCCCATTGGCTAGAAATGGTGATAGGTGTAAACTGAGCCCTGGGTATCCTGCTCTGCCTTTGAGAAAATTAAAGCTCTGATGGGCCAATCTGGAATCTTGCTCCTTTTGAAGTCATAAGGGGCAAGGTTACCGCCCCCTTCTCTGCTTTACCCGCCTAGAGAATTTGGCCCACCCATGAGAGAGAGACATTATGGCTTTCAAACGAGCTAAGTGGCAATTGGTCAAGGCCACACAACCAACCTCCACCTTCCCCCCCACCCACCCAACCCCTCTCTCCTCCTCAAAAGCTACAGACTCAGAAATGGCACATACTAAGGAAAGCTTATTGGGGGACTGGCTAGTGGCTGAATGAATTTGAGAAAGAGACTTCAAATACAGTATTAGGGGACCACTAAGGTCTATATAAAAACATCCATGTCATGGGACCTCTAATTTCAAATGATCGGTATCGGACTTCGGTATAAAAAAAACCCCATTATGGTCAGTTCCATAATTTACAGAACTAAAATCTATTTTAAGGAACCTTTTATCAGTTTGATTTTAGTTGGCCGTGATATTTGTGAGGGGTCCCTTGTAGATGAGATTCAGACTGCTATCAGTAAACAGGCATGTGTGTACATGGTTGGTTGTATGTGTGTGACTGTGTCTTCTTGTGAGATACAAGTGCATCATCTCTGGCTCACATGGCAAATGGACTTACCATGTAGATTTAGTGTCTATACGAGTACAATATCCCGATGAACCAGTCCTAGAACAAATAAAAAACAGTGCCAAAGCTAATACAAAATGACCAGGTTCATCCCACCGTATTACCCAGAGTTGTTTTTCTTGTCTGTGTTTAAAGAGATAACAAACCTTTCCCAAAATGCTGTTCAAAAGTGGCCAGAGAAGTGGTGTAAATATGGTGGAAGTCTTTAACCTAGAAATCTAGACGCATCCTTGCGTTGGCTTGAGAGCTGGAAAACCCAAATTCTGCCAATGGTGATGGTCCCAGAACAGGCTAGGACGTCTTTGCATTCAGCTGGATTTACATATAGCTTAGCATCAGTAAAGAACACTTAACACTGTCTATGTTGTGACGGCAATAGCTGATCTTCATAAGATGCATCATGTTCATAGAGTAGGCATGGGCCGGTTACCGGTTTCAAGATATACCGAGGTTTTGAAAAAGTCACAGTTTGAAAACCACCAAACTTTTCTGTCATGCCGTTCCTAGGTATGAGCTCTTTGTTTATCTTCTTAAGGGACAGAAAGTGCAGTTTAGAAACCCCTCTCCTGCCAGTGTGCAGTGTGTTTGAAAATAAAATAGATTGTGTTCAACGTAAAAAAACAAGTTGCTTTTTACGCAGGCCACTCTCCATTGACAAGTGTTAACTTCCTTGTAGGCATGTACTCTGTTGAAATTTAAAACTATTGGATCCGCCATAGCCAATCGTTAATGTTTGGTCGTGACATCGACTTAGCATCTCTCCTTCACCACTGACGGAGCGAGATGGAAATCAAACTTGCTTCGCTCGCATCTTTCTCCGCATCCATTACAGAAATACAACTCAAACTAGCACACAACCTCAACGTCATCGTTCTCAGGCACTCCCTCTGTTCGCTGATTGGACTGGTTAAATGGGAGCTATGCAGTTTTGGCCATTTCTTTGCTGATTTCTGGCTTTTTGCTCGCAAGTGTCTCTATAGAGCTCCCCCCCTACAGCTTCGGAATAGATATTTAGCAGCTTCTATGTTTACTTGTGTCTGACTCCTTGCTCGGCCAGTCTGCTGTTTCCTCTTTCTCTGTTCCTCCAACGATGCTTTCCTAAGTTTCTGTTTCTTTTTTGCCAGCTCAGTCATGACGACAGTGTGAAAAACTCCATCGTTACCTTCTTAGCCGGCTCCTGAATGCGCGTATGTGTGCAGTGCCATGAAGCAATAGTTACATCGCGAGACCTGATATCACGCGGTACTTCCTGACGCTGAGGCAAGTTGCAAGGGTGGTTTTTCCTCTCACAGGCGCTAGGGGGGAGCAAGATGACCCCCATTCAACTAGAAAAAATGAAGCTGTTTAGTTAAGGCAAATTAAGCTTAAAGAGAACTGCATAGTTCCCCTTTAAGAGGAGTACTGAAGGAAAATGAAACCACTTCAGTCCAGTTTCCACAGGATGGGTATTAAAGTGCTGTGTTATAATTCTTTAGCTACCTGCTTAATTTTATTCAGCATAATAACTTTCTGGGACTTTATCCTATAGCGATCAGATTGCTGGGATTAATTAAAGTGTAACAACGTGTACCCAAATAATACATGGCATAATTTTTGGCAGGCGAGCAGCAGGTTGCCGTGGTAACGGACTTGCTGTTGCCCATCAGATTGTGAATGATTGCTGCCGTTAATGGAAGCAAGGCTGCAGTGGCTATACTGCTGGCCAGCACACACTCTGTCTTCTGGACAGGTAATTTAGGGCACTGCATGCATGCACGCACACACACACACACACACGCACACACACACTCAAAGACACACATAAACAGGCAGACATACACACATAAACACACATACATGAGCCAAGTCACAAAAACATAACTGCACAGTATCTGAAAGAGGATCTCTCTCTCTCTCTCTCTGTCTCTGTCTCTCTGCCTCTCTACCTCTCTCTTTCTGTCTCTCTCTCTCTCTCTCTCTCTTAATTTCAAGTTTCAATTTCAATTTGCTTTATTGGCATGACAAAAGATACATCTGTGTTGCCAAAGCATAAGAACAAACATACACATAAACAACAAGGAGTAAATACATCTTATATAATAATACAAGTGAACAGGATAATTATGATATAATTGTATTATATTATAATTATAATGTAATCATAATTATAATTTCCCCTTGGGGATCAATAAGGTATCTATTCATCTATCATGTAATTGCAGCAAACATACCATAAAAAACACCCCTAGTTTTTATTAAGGGTGTGTAGAGTGTAAATTTGGTCTGATGTACGATATTTTGGTTAATTTGAATTTCCAATTTAATTTAATAATCCAATTTGAATTTCTACTCTCTGTTTCTCTCTCTCACTCACACTCACACACACCCCGAAGCACAGCATACTTAACACACATACGTAATATTACTATAACATGACACACATAAACCTTTTGTGTGTGCGCCAAACAGGCTGTTTATGGGGCGCAGCTTGGCCCAGTTCCACTCAAGTCATCCTTGAGACAAACACAATTCTTAGTGTCAAAGTTTTGAAATGTGTCAGACTTTACTGTGGTCACAGCTGTGTGTGTTGGTGTGTGTGTGTAAGAAAATGTTTTACGACTGCGACCTCATCAGTGTAGTCAGAGAAGCACTGTCTAGCTTTCAGTCTTATGTAATTCCACTTGAGCTCCACACACTCACACCCACACACACGCACAGTGCATGTAGTCAAAGTTTGTTAGCAGGTGTTTATTTCATCCTTTTAATTTATATGTTGGTGTGATGACATCTTTGGGACATAATAGCCAATCATCCTCCTTTTGTCTGTAGTGGGAAAACCGTAGGGAGCAAATTCAGATTGCGGCTCACATATGTATTCTCAGCTTCTCAGACTGGGTAAGTTTTGGTAGAAGTCTGGGAAGGATGCATACCAGCTCTCCGTCCTGGTATTAAAGGTCCCATGACATGGTGCTCTATGGATGCTTTTATATAGACCTTAGTGGTCCCCTGATACTGTATCTGAAGTCTCTTCAGATACAGTATTATAGAGGCTGGGGGTGTGGCCTTGACCAACTGCCACTTTGCTCGTTTGAAAACCATGATTTTTCTCTCTCATGGGCGGGCCAAATTCTCTGGACAGGAAATGCAGAGAAAGGGGCAGTAATTTCAGATTGGCCCATCTGAGCTTTCATTTTCTCAAAGGGTAGGATACCCAGGGCTCGGTTTACACCTATCACCATTTCTAGCCACTGAGGGACCATAGGCACGCTGGGGGACCTCATATTAATGTTAAAAAACCTCATAAAGTGGAATTTTCTAGCCATGGGACCTTTATGCACTGATTGGCCAATGGGGAGCGCTGGAATAATTCACATTTATGTAGTTATGTATCAGTGCGTTTACCTATATTGAGTAACTGGGTTACTGTTGGTATTTCTGCAGTAACCAGATTTTGTGAATGTCACAGAGACAAGAAATCCGCTTGACACCACTCTCATGCCTGTACACTAATAATGAAGCCACCGTCAGACGACAGTTAGCTTATCTTAGCTCAAAGACTGGAAACGGGATTGGCCTAACAGCTAGCCTGGATCTGTCCAAAGGTAACAAAATCCACTCATCTAGAACTCTAGAACTCACTAATAAACCTGTTATCTGTACAAAAAAACGACATCTCAGCTGGTTGACTGCCCACAAGAGTCTAATAGAGAATCAATATCTTTGAGTTTTCGACAAATCAAGACATTTGAGGACGTCATCTTGGGCTTTGGGAAACACTGATCGACATTTTATAGACCAAACAACCGATCAATTTCCTGGGAAAATAATCAACAGATCAATCGGCAATGAAAATAATCGTTAGTTGCAGCCCTATTCTCGAACGAATGTCTCACACTAAATATGTCAGACACTGCTGGCTAGATTTGATGAAACACTCTTGAATCTTTTTTACACAAAACTAAACTATGTGGAGTCACTGGCTCCGGATTGAGTCATGGAGTCCGCACCATTCCGGTCATCATATCATCGCCCAGTCTTTCTCTCTGTGTAACCTCAGGGCCTACCGCACCCCGACGCAACCTTCTGCTGCTGTTTACACACCTCCCTTGTTAGGTTTGTGTATGTGTAACTTAAGCTACCGTGACGTCAGCAGCAGCAATTAAATTAATTTGTAATCTGTTGAACAGAGCCGAAATAAAGCTGACTAAATAACTGGTATGCCATGTTAACACCTGTTCGTGTGTGTGTTGGTGTGTGTGTTGGTGTGTGTGTGTGTGTGTGTGTGTGTGTGAGAGAGACTGTTACTGTGACTGTCTGGGTGTGACGGAGGTATATGTTTTGTATGTGTGTGAAAGAGATACAGCAAACCTGCTGTGAAAGTGAATGCATAGTTTCATCAGAAGGAAAAACAAGTACGAGCATGTGTGTGTGCCGATACTTGGCTACAGGATTTCTTTTTAAAAACAACAGAAAGCCACCTCACGACATCTTCTTCAAATATTCACAGCAAAAGGCTTATTTATACAACCAATACACTAGAGGTCGTTTGATCACGAATCTGTATGCCTCCATTATGGTGGAGGATTTGCTTGTTAATGACTTATTTCCATGTGTAACAGCCAGACAGGAGACAAGGAGCTACATCTCAACAGCTCGTTGAGGGGAAGCTGTAGAGCCCTTCAGTGACACTCATTCATGGTCTCATTTAATCATCCGCAAAGGTTATGTAAGTTGAAATCCTATTGTAATTCTTTTTTTATTATAATGAGACTGAGCTGATGCCAGTTGGCAAACGCACGAGTAGGGCTGCACAATATGAGGGAAATATGCAATAATGTAGTTGATTATGGCAATAACAATATTACTTAGGATAAATCAACCGATTTTAAAGTGTACTCTAAGTTCTGCTGCTTCCATTGTTCTGCTAAAATACAACACATTGCTTGTTGAATGAAAGGAAATCATTTTTTTATTGAACAAATTCAACATTAAATTGAAGATATGAGGCATAACTAAAAAAGAATGAATGAAAAAGAATGTTATATTTGTTCTACTGATACAAAAGCTCTTGAGTGTCTTTCGCCATATGTTGCAACCTTTAGCAATATGTTAATTGCTCCACTTAATATTGTGCTGACAATAAAAACATGATATATTGTGCCGCCCTACACACGAGTGACCTCCGCTTCACAGATGAAAGGATTTGCATCTCTGTGGTACTTTTTGATTTTGGATTGTGGGTATTTAGGGTACATTATACTTTAAAAGGACGAGGTGACTGTGTCACTCTGCCAACAGAAAAGTAAGGGGAAGACATATATATATATATATATATATTGCCCCCCCACCTCTGAACCACTCTGTTAAGATAACAGGACTGGAAACATAATGAAAGGGCTGCATCTAGGCAAACACAGTGATGTGTACTCAGCGTGAGATACATGTAGATAATATCCCCTCCAGGTCCTAAAGAGAGGCAATGCAGTTGTTGTCCCCTCTTCTGCGGCAAAATATAAATCCATTCAACGTAACAATTTATCCTATTCAGGGTCGCGGGGGGGCTGGAGCCGATCTGAGTTTGCATTGGTCGAGAGGTGGGGTAAACCCTGCACAGCTCTCCAGGCTACCACAGGGCTGTGAAAATATATTTTCATAAGTTGTCTTTGTACTCAGCTTCTTAAGGCCTGGCTGGATTTGGGTTATTACCAAGGGACAAATACAAGTTGTATTTATGTTAGAATACAGTAAATATCAAGTATTAACTTATACTGTAGATAAATATGACTATGCAAGACAAGTCGACATTCCAAAATGTATGACTATGTGTATGCAAAATTACAAATAGTAAAACCACATACTACTCAAAAATTATATGACTTCCACTAACATGCTTTGTAGTCTTCCAACAGATCCTTTTTTACTATCCTCACCACTTATTTTACACCCGTTATTAGAGGCGAGGACCTTCAACATGTCAGGTCATGTGTTTTTATGTCTAGCCCCCCCCTCTCTCTCTCTCTCTCTCTCTTTCTCTTTCTGTCCCTCTGTATGCCTCGCTCACTAAGCATCATGGTTGGCAGTGTTTATGTGGCTGTCACTGCCGTCAGCCTTGTACCTGGATGGATACTATTGTGGGCTGTCCTGTGTGTGTGTGTGTGTGTGTGTGTGTGTGTGTGTGTGTGTGTGTGTTTTGGTTAGGGGAATCTCCAAGGTCACAGGAGACTAAGTGCTGAGTCACCTACTGCTCCGTCATCAAAACAGCTTTCTCGCTGTGGCAGTTTATTAAAAGCTGTGCATTGATGCTATTGTAGATTTAGGCCATTATTAAATGTCACATGTATATAAAGGATCAAAGAGTTGCTTATTTGAGGAAAAAGTACAGCATCATTAGCATTGGTAAAGTACAGCATCATTAGCATTGGTTCTGGGCAGCTTGCCTACAGAGGGTTTGTCACAGCTTTGTGACGTCTGAAAACAGCTGCCTTCAGTCTGGCCTGGAATTAAAGTTGATGAGAGGGGTGAACTAAAAAAGTCATAATGTCTGAACGGAAAACCAAAACAATAAGTTCAAACGGGTTAAAATGATTGGTAGAGCTGAGGGGAAATGCATGGTTGGTTCATATTATCTGTAGATAAGCAATTGCAAGACACTCCATTCACATTACACATTTGATCCTTTGAGTGGTGTTGCCGGCAGCTTGGTTGTCATCATGTGTTTTTCCCTTTCGTTTTCCTCCTCATAAACCCCTTGCATGCTCTCTTTCATGTAAAGGGAAGTCTCCTGACATTCTGGTAGTGGCCAGGGCTGTTGCCATGGCAAATCCATACATCAGAGGCTGTGTTTGTGTGTGTGGCCGTGTGCCCATGTCTGTGTGATGTGAACACACAATATTTCCTATGTAGTCACTCCCATTTTCCATTTAATAACACACACACACACACACCTCTTATGTCACTTCTGAATTTGGTTTCTCTTGTCTCATAGGAGTCCAGTTCATTAGACTTTGTAGCATGTACTGTACTTTTAATAAGATAATATGACATTACAGTTGAAAGAAATATACACAGCATGTTGCGCGCTGCCTTAAACATCATCTTTAAACAGTTGTCCCTTAAAGCTTAAAGCCCATGTTGCAGGTTAACCACCACTGTTGATTATTGGGTACAAAAAGCACTCAAGATATGTATATCATTTTTAAAATTGTCTCCAAATAGTGTTAAAAGTTAGTTTTTGGTCATTTTTGGTGTTTGCGGGTTTATGAAGTCAATTCGGCGATGACGTCACAATGGGGAGCGAAGTCTCAGCCTGGCGCTAGAACTACGGAGACTGACTGGGATGTGGAAGAGGAGGAAAGGCGAATGTCTACTTTGGGTTCCTCTGAATTATGGACTTGAATCGTGTGCTGTATCTCCGCACACACCCCTGAGATCTCATAAAGCCAGTGCATTGATTCATCTCTTTTGACTGTTTATTATAGTATATCATTCGACTATGACCAGCAACCTGTAAGCAATCTTGTCCTGCATGAATCGGTTCATATTTTTTTATGTTAATGTTTAATTTTGTCCTACAGAGCTCTGCAGGCATGTCCCATCTGTTGTGGTATTGCCGGTGGAGTGGAGCCCAATCTTCACACCCATATGGACAGTGGATTGGATGACAGTGTTCAGAGCATTTAGACTAAATTTTGCTTGACGCATTGACGTGTTTTCTGCATTTTTGTCTTAATGGTATAGAAGGCTGTACAGGCATAATCTCTCTCTCATCTTCATCTACTGCCGTCGGAGCCACAGTGAGAATACAGACTATAATTGGCACTTAATTGCTGCCGTGGCAACAGTGCTATTTAAGCCTACGCACTCTGCAACTAAAGCATATATAGCACGCACGCACACACACACACACACACACATGCATACACAGTCACAAAAAAGGGGAAGGAAAGACGTGGAAGCTCTCTTTTCCTCATTTCTCTCCAAGTGTTGTTGGCTGATCTCTTGGCCTCGTTTTAATTGTCATCTAATTAAATAAACGTATAAAACCCTGACCAGGTATGGTCAGGGTTAATGATCAAATCCGAATCACCGTGATGTCGGGCTAACACAAACAAATCCCAGGTAGACTAATGGCCATTAGTCTACATTGATGACGATTCATTCAAGGTATTGCTCCGGTGCCGTTGGAAAAAAAACGTCCCTTGTTTTCAGCCAGATGTCTTTCACCTTCCTCTTTCTTTGTGTTGGCGCTAAATTCTACAACATTTGAATTAAAGTTCTATGGTTACCTGCTCCTCAGATCTCTGCAGGGTAAATCCAGAGAGCTAGCTAGACTATCTGTCCAATTAGAGTTTTTTGTTGCACGACGAAAACAACTTTCGAACGTACACATGTTCAACCCAAACAAAGTTCTTTCCAGAGGCTATTTTGCAGCGGCACCAGGGTTCCGTCCGTCGCTTAGCGCCGCCCATGACAATTGTGATTGGTTTAAAGAAATGGCAATAAACCAGAGCAAGTTTGGACTAGCCAGACCCTCCTCCAGATTAGATTATAGTATGTCCAGTTGTTCCTCGTCCCTCATTGCTCAGCGCTGTTATGTTGTCTGTATGGGACACAGGATTTACTTAGAAGTTATTGTAAACAAACATTGTGACTGGGTCTATAGTTTGACGATATGTAGAGTGTGCTCCCCATGTAGGCTCAGTTCTTGGCAGTGGCCTGGGTTCATATCCGACCTACAGCCCTTTGCTGCTTGTCATTTTCAATATTTAAGACCATGGTGAATGAAAAGTGATGAAAATATTCAGTTTCTTTTGCATCACTTCATTCACATTTATGTTTAGACTGTGTTATAGTAGTGGGCTGTGTTATGCTTGGTTACTGTTGCTATGGCAACCTGGCTTCAATGTATTCCCATCTTCGTGTTCACCAAGTTCACCTGCCTGCTGCTGTGTAAAGAGACTTCTCTCCACACACTGCTCAGTGTGTAATAACAGGTGTTGCATTCTCTGAACTCTGCAGATGTGAACTATGGTGGCACCGAAATGCAACACTGTCTCCTGAGAAGTTCAGTTCCAAGAAAATGTGAGTCTAAGATACAAGGAAGGGCTTTTAAATGCAATGGATTAAGGGGGTGAAGGATGATGTGTTCCTAAAACTTAATTGTTACAACTGATAGCCCTGGCTGCCTTGCAGTTGGACAATGTGAGCCTAAATTCTGTACAATAAATTCAACATGAGGTCATACGTTGGACTCCCAGTGGCCTGTTGGGTAGAGGAAGATGCTTCAGATGAAATGCGTCTGTCTGAGAGCCCAATGGCTTGTGCCCAAAACTGAAGCGAGAACGAGCCAGGTCTTTTTTTTTTACCAAACCTATCCTGCCCGCCAACTAAATTTCATCTGTCTGTCTTTGTCAGTATCACTCTCTCTCTTCATCTGCTGCACACAATTACAGTAACCACATCACTGTTATTATTTCTTCCAGTCCTTCCTTTTTCTCTCTGATTCCTTGTTTCTTTTTTTCATTTACTGTGTGTGTGTGTGTGTGTGTGTGTGTCAGGAACTGGCATATCTTTTCATTGGCATCAAGACAATGACACGCGATTCAAGCAGATTAATTTGTATTCAAAGCACATGAAGATAACGGTGCATGTGTGTACGTGTGTACGTGTCCGTGGTCTGCTCAGTGATGGCGGTAGCTTGGCGCTGTACAATTGTCCTTGTCCATGCTCTGTCATTATCAGGCCTTCTGCTCGCTGGATGTGTGTCTTTGTGTGGGTGTGTGAGTCTACTCAGAGGCAACCACTTCTGCTTTGATTAAACTACCAATTATTGATCGGGCTGGAGAAGACCTACAGAGCTGACATTATCCATCTCTGTGTGCATGCATGCGTTCGTGCTTGTATGCATCCAGAGAGCTAACCTGTTCTTTCCCAGCTGCCTTTTTTTGTAACACTATATGTCATTTAGCTCCCGTTCTCAATTGATTCCCAACTAGGGGTACTTGGAAAAATCCTAAAGTAGCTCAAATACTGTAGTTTGAAAAATGGAAATTATGATTTAATTAAAAAACATTGAGGGTCTGGCAAAGTGAGACAAGCCTACCGACAGCATTTCTGGTTTAGCAATTTAACACACTCGACTGTCCTGCTGTTACAGATGTGAACTAACTACAGACAGCTGCCTCATTCATGGGCTCACAGCAGTGCATCGCTGAAGTTCGTGGCGCTGCGCCGCTGCCAAATAAATACAGAGAAAACATAATGGGTATTTGGCATTATTTTTGGCATAAAAAAACAAAAACCCCAGGCTTGTACAAATATAGTGGGAAGACTGATCTATACCATATATTGATCTAATGCAGGGGAAAATGTAACAGCAGCAAAAGGAAGTATAAGAACAGTACACAGCATGCACATCTAAAACTGTGTATACAAAATGAAGCACAAAAGTTGCACTTGGTAGAATGGAAATGGGTAAAGTGTCTTGTGTCCTTGGGGGTGTATTATTATGTTATTTCTCTTATAGGAGCAACTTAAGAAATGCAGTTGACTTATACTCCTGTAGTTGTTTAGGTCAATTGAGATCAGGGGTGATAGAACAGTGTGACAGCAGTTGGCACAAAAGGCCCGCAGTAAGAACACACTGAGGATGGAGCAGCCTGCCACTTCATGTTAGGGGTGGAAGGTGTTGCCCAGGAGTTTGTCAATCTTTTTTTCTTCTTTTCTTACCCGCCTCCTCTGTGGAGCACAGAGAACATCTCAAGACCGAGCTGGCATTTCTAGATTCTTGTTTCAATTCTGAATGTAAATGCCTGTCTCCACAACACTGTGTCAGTACTGTAGTTAAGCCTGGCTACACCACATATCTATTTTACGATAGTGGGGTGAAAATGCTCTGGCTTGTTTGTATTTATTTTAAACCAATCATGACCATCCTGGGCGAAGCTAAGCCCCGATAGTGGAGAAAGGAAAGGAACATTAGGCTTTATCCCAGCAATGTACATCTGTTGATCCGGACTACTTTGGTCCTGACTAAAGACGATGGAAACATGGTTCACAGACAATCTATCCCTTTGTGATGGTGATTTCCATCTCACACTATCATCAGGTCAAAATTACCACTTTGGTTAATAACCTAGGACCTGCAAAACTAACCACATTTCCATCAGCCACAAGTGTACTTTGTGTGTAATGCTAATTGTCAAATATTAGCATGCTAACACGCTACAGTAAACAAAAGGTAAAGTCATAGAGAACATGGCAAACATTATGCCTGCTAAACACTAGCATGTTAGCATAGCCATTGTGAGCATGTTAGCATTCTGACTTTAGCATTTTTCAAAAAGCAACGATTTAACCAAGGCTGCGTGTTTTGAGCTATGGTTTGAGGCGTTGTGAGAATCCTGTACAGTAAACAGGAAGCATCACTGCCTTTATCGCTGCCAGAAGAAAGTGTTTAAGTGCCCATATTATGAAAAAAATTTCTTTTCTGGGATTTGGGGTGTTATTTTGTGTCTCTGGTGCTTCCACGCGCATCCAAACTTGGGACAAAACACATCCATGCTGTTCTGAGTGAGATACAGGTTTCTGAATGTCCTCTGCCTTCAGTCTCCGGGTGAGCTGTTCAAAAACTCCACGGCTTTCTACGTCACTAGCCGAGACGAGGTGGCTAACCGTAGAACAACTCCCCCCACCGCACCACCCTGCGGCAATAATCAGTGGGCGGGACATGTTGTTACTACTACAATTGGTGGTAAAGTCGTTGTTTTAATCACATCCCCCCTCATTTTGCTATTGCAATGCATTCTGGTCTGTTTTACTACTATGACCTCTTAGCCCCTGCTATAATGGTATAACTGTGTATGATTGTTTCATGGTCCTCAGAAAGAAGCTCTTGGTCTTTGACACCAAAACCTAATGGAAAATACTAGATGACCCTGCATAGTCTCACAGAGGAATCTGATAACTGAACAACTTTTTATAATCCGTATATTTTCAGCTTGACGTTGAGAAACACTGATGGCTGATGTCAGTCTCCTTGTTAAATGTGTCACTGTCACCTTGTCAGCCTATTCTAGTCTCTTTCTTCCTATCCCTGTCTTATTGTGAGTGTGTGCGTGCTTGCGTGCGTGACAGACAATCCCTGTTGGATATGCAGTTAATGGAGAAACATGCACACACTTTTGCTGCCAATACTCTTCTTGCGCGGTGCACTGACAGAGGCAGTTGAGCTCCATCCATCCATCTTCATTCGCTTATCCGGTATCGGTTTGTGGGGGGAGAAGCTCCAGTAGGGGACCCCAAACATCCCTTTCCCGAGCCACATCAACCAGCTCCGACTGGGGGATCCTGAGGCGTTCCCAGGCCAGGTTGGAGATATAATCCCTCCACCTAGTCCTGGGTCTTCCCCGAGGCCTCCTCCCAGCTAGACGTGCCTGGAACACCTCCCTAGGGAGGCACCCAGGAGGCATCCTTACCATATTCCTGAACCACCTCAACTGGCTCCTTTCAACACAAAGGAGCAGCGGCTCTATTCCAAAGCTCCTCTCGGATGACTGAGCTTCTCACCTTATCCCTAAGGGAGACACCAGCCACCCTCCTGAGGAAACCCATTTTGGCCACTTGTACCCTGGATCTCGTTCTTTCGGTCATGACCCAGCCTTCATGACCATAGGTGAGGGTAGGAAACTGACTGGTAGATCAAGAGCTTTTCCTTCTGGCTCAGCTCTCTTTTAGTCACAACGATGCAATAAATGGAATATAATACCACACCTGCTGTGCCGATTCTCCGACCAATCTTACGCTCCATTGTCCCCTGTCTTGCAAACAACACCCCAAGGTATTTAAACTCCTTCACTTGGGGTAAGGACTCACTCCCTACCTGACAATTACACAGGTTCTTACAGGAGGAAATGCAATCATTGCTGCCGCGGGTAAAGGCAAGCTAAGACTGCCAGCCACTCAACCCCCGACACGCTTACACACACACACACAGCCCAGTTTGTAAACTCAGCTGCCAGATATTATACAAGCCCCTATTCTCCAAACAGGTCCTTTTAGTGTGTGTGTGTGTGTGTGTGTGTGTGTGTGTGTGTGTGTGTGTGTGTGTGTCAATGACATACATTTAGGTTGACAAAATGTAAAGTGGACCATGCTCTGTTTGTTCCTGCTGTCGTGGTTGGTGTGTGTGTGTGCGTGTGTGTGTGTGTGTGTGTGTGTTGCATGCATAACCTGTGAGTAGCTTATTTATTTGGTCCATTCTGCCTCTATTTACATTTGTAGCACACAGACACACAATCTCTCCCCCTATCTCTCTCTCCTGACCTTTTTCTCATTTCAGCACAGTTTAGCCTCACTTTCCTTTCACTTCTTCCCACCATTCAGACACAATATTCAGCATGAATGAACAGAGAGTGTGCATGTGTGTAAATGCAAATGATGTACAAATCCTTTCTTTACTAATGTAATCAATTATTGTTGCTCCCGGTTGCATTATCATAATTGCTAACTGGAGATTAAAGCCTATCCACATGTTGTTGACGGTCATATCAGTGTTGATCGTCTTTGCATCAACATTGTTTTTTAGCGTGACCTGTTGGGATTATAGCTCTGAAGCAGGATAGCTTCCAATCAGTGCAGCAGTTTATGAGGGGCTATTCTACCGGGTGATAACTTAAAGGAAAAAAACAACATGAAGTCTCTTTTTAATATGTTGAGCCACTACAAGCCTTTAAAAGATAGACACCCCAAGTCTCTGGAATTCTTTAAGTCTCTGGAATTTCTTCATTCGGTGTGTCTAATCGTATTCTGGCATATTTGTATAATTATTTTCTTCTTAGAAGTACACAATCTTTGAGGTGGAAAAAACACAGTCCTCAACCATAGAGGCTGGTTTGATTTGCCCCTTATACTCCCTTAGAGACTGAATTATAGTCACAAAGTTGTGAGACGCAAAACAAAACAATGAGCTGAGAGAAGCTTAAATGCTTCTTAGAGTTAGGGTAAAATGCAGATTCGCCCTTTTCAACATTGCAAATGGTCATTTGAGCCAATGCTATTCTAAAGACATGGACAGTAGTGGGTTTTAACAGTTGTTCCCTTGATGCATACTGTATTATCACAGTTTTTTTGCACCTATTATTTATTAGCTGTACTGTATTTTTCTTTAAATTCTGGATTTTCTGGCAAACTCACAACATAAAGACAACTCCAGCTGCCATCTGCCTGTGTGTAATAATTAAATAACCACTGTGAAAATCTAAGAGTCACTGGCCCTTATTTATCAACCGACAGTAGAAACCAGCGCAGGTATGAGCGCATAAATCATCTTACGACAGGCTTCACGTGGGATTCATGAAATGTTAGTGTCACACCCCAACCCCGGCGAGAATGCTGGGGTGTCCGTTTAAAACTCAAACTACAATACCAGCAATAATCCTTCCACTGACAAATACGACATAGACCCAGACCAGGCAGTTCGCAAAATGTAACACACAAGTTAAAAGTTGTTAAAACCGCTAAAAAGACACAAGTAATAAAAGTTTAAAAAGCTAAATATTGAGAGTGATCTCCTTGCCGCTAGTCCCCAGTGTTAGTTACAGTCTGTAGTTATGTTGATCTCAAGAATGGCCGATTCCGCCCAGGGAAGCCTAGGCTCTTCCTTTCTTTCGCCTGTCCGCGTCGCGTGTTCCACCCGGCCGACGCTGAGGGAGAACAAAAGAAGCTCTCAGTCAAACGGGATACCAAACAGTTCTCTTCCACACACTCTCACAGAGGACAGCTGGAAAACTTTCCTTCACTTATCTGCATGCATGCGTTGAACTCCTCATTTGGGTGGCTGCAGCCTCCCTGTTGTTCCGGGCTCTCAGGATGTAGTCTGGTCTGCACCACGATGCGTTCACCCGCACTTCTAACGACTTGTACCAACAGCCACTGCTCTAGCCTGGATGTTCGTCTCCGTTCCCACTGTCCTCCGTGGCCGTTCGTCTCTGCTCTGCTCTGCTCTTTGTTCTGTTCCTCTTTGCCTTTTCACTGGCAAGTCCCCTACCACACCACCTTTTGACATTAGTATCACACCAATTAGAGCGTAAGAATGGTCGTACATTGATAAATGGAGCGGCTGGAAACGGTCGTAATTTAAATATCACACCCCAATATATTCTCGGTTTTGAGGCCTCGCCCCTACAGTTACAACATGGCGAGACGTAATCCGGCTAAGAAGCGGCACTTTCCAGAGGTGGAGATTGAAACACTGACATCTCAGTTTAATTTGCAGTAACGTGTGTACTATCTGGCAGCCTAAAACTGGTATTGAAGGCTGTAGGAAGAATGCAGAATGGAATGAGATCACTGAGGCAATCAACAGTGTTGCTGTATTAAATTGGACTCCAGCTGAAGTTTATTTAATTAATACATCCTTGACATATGTATACTCCTCGTTCGTAATATACAAGCTTATATTGCAATCTCTTAGGTCTACATGTAGGTGTACCTATATTTAAATAAACACACAGTAGCAGAGTTTATGCAGTGTTTTTTATTTTACTCATGTTTTTTTCATGAGTCAGAGCCAGGCAACCGTAAGCTGTGAGGGAGAGCGTGAGTCCTCCGCCCCCCCCATGCTGGACCACCACGCCGACCCTGTCTCCTCACAGCAGAGGGGCTGGAAAAACAAGCCGAAATATGTCGGCCAATGGCAGAAAGAAATCATTCACTTGTGGCCATTAACGACACTTTAAAAGACGAAAAAACGAAAACCTGAAGAATAAATAAAAACGTTGTGCATTGTCATGTTTTCTGTATTGAATATCATTGCCAAACATAACACTATACCTTTTTAAAGCGAGGAATAATATCTTGTCTCCTTCGTAAAGCCCCCAGTTGGAGCTGTGCTGGTCACTGTTCTCTCTCATTATTGCCAGTGCCACTGGTGTGATGAGATGGCGTTAAAGATAACCAGTGCAATGGAGATGCGATGGGAATGATTGCTTACAGTAATTACACTAATGTGGCTATGTTATCATTCTACATCGACTGAGGAAATAGTTTGTTCTCTATCTGTTGTAATTGTGGGATTATTGGGATTAGGAGGAATGGACTTCAGTGCAGATTAAGGCTGTGTTCCTGTATTGTCGGTTCGTTAGAAGATACACCGCATATACAGTGAGGAAAATAAGTATTTGAACACCCTGCTATTTTGTATGTTCTCCCACTTAGAAATCATGGAGGGGTCTGAAATTGTCAACGTAGGTGCATGTCCACTGTGAGAGACATAATCTAAAAAAAATCCAGAAATTACAATGTATGATTTTTTAACTATTTATTTGTATGATGATGCAAATAAGTATTTGAACACCTGAGAAAAACAATGTTGACATGTGCTGGTTTAAGCAGGGGAACCTTCCGTGCCATGCGTGATTTCAAACCATGACGTCTTAGTGTATTACCAACAGTAACCTTGGAAACGGTGGTCCCAGCTCTTTTCAGGTCATTGACCAGCTCCTCCCGTGTAGTTCTGGGTGAGAACTTGCATGGAGCCCCAGTCCGAGGGAGATTGACAGTCATGTTTAGCTTCTTCCATTTTCTAATGATTGCTCCAACAGTGGACCTTTTTTCACCAAGCTGCTTGGCAATTTCCCCGTAGCCCTTTCCAGCCTTGTGGAGGTGTACAATTTTGTCTCTAGTGTCTTTGGACAGCTCTTTGGTCTTGGCCATGTTAGTAGTTGGATTCTTACTGATTGTATGGGGTGGACAGGTGTCTTTATGCAGCTAACGACCTCAAACAGGTGCATCTAATTTAGGATAATAAATGGAGTGGAGGTTGACATTTTGAAGGCAGACTAACAGGTCTTTGAGGGTCAGAATTGTAGCTGATAGACAGGTGTTCAAATACTTATTTGCAGCTGTATCATACAAATAAATAGTTAAAAAATCATACATTGTGATTTTTTTTTTAGATTACGTCTCTCACAGTGGACATGCACCTACGATGACAATTTCAGACCCCTCCATGATTTCTAAGTGGGAGAACTTTCAGAATAGCAGGGTGTTCAAATACTTATTTTCCTCACTGTAAGCACGTACACACACACACACACACACACACACACACACACACACACACACACACACACACACACACACACACACACACAGGGCCGGAGTTTGTGTTGGGAGAGTTATTGAGAGGTAGTGAGTATGGCTGGGGCGATATGTTTTTGTCCCAATTTGATTCTTTTACCATACATGGGTGCCGATACGATTTGTATTGTGATTTTCATTTACTGTGATTCTAGAAGTGTTGCGATTTGATAGAATTGCGATTTTCTTATCCTTTAACAAAAACAAAAGTTGAATAATACACTTCTAGAGACAATACATCATGCTACATTTCTAAAACCTAATTGTTTAGTTTCCTTTAAATAATGCACATCACATGTCAGTTGGTCTGACATTTATTTAATTCTTAAAGAAGTACAGTACATAACATTTCTGCTTTTGCTCTGTTTTGCTGGAAACAGATATGATATAGTCGCCGCGGGCAGTTCCATATGGACAGAAAATATTAAGGTGAATCATTAAAAAATGTCTAAGATTTAAAAAATAGCAAAAACTATTACGATACATCCGTAAATAGATTTATTTTCCCACCCTTAGTAGTGAGCTTAAACCCACAACAGCCATTATCTGGGCAAGCAGGTGTCTTTTGTGTGTGTGTGTGTGTGTGTGTGTGTGGATATTGAAGAGATCTGATTGGTCCACCTTGATCACCAGGGGCAACCGGCAGTATGATCACTTTGTCGCTGTAAAAGATGTTCATTCAATTCAATTTTATTTATAGTATCAATTCATAACAAGAGTTATCTCAAGACACTTTACAAGGACCCAACACAAAAGGATGTGTGGAACATGTGGTGACAAACCAAGAGAGGGTGACAGAGCGAGGGAGAAGAGGGGTGAGAGAAAGTGAGAAGAGAGCGAGATTCTCGCTGAGAGGCGTGAGGAAAACACCTGAAGCAAGCGCTTCAGGGACGGCGGCAACAAAGTGTTTACTGCTGTGTTGGCACGTTAGTGTTCTTATTGCCAGTCGCCCTGGTGGCAGATGGGCAGCTTGTCAAATGTGCTTCCCTCAAAAGCTCCAGGGCTTTCTGCACAGCAGCACATATCGCTGTGAAAGAGAGCTCATTCACAGCAGACTCTTTCCGCTCGAATCAGGAGGTTAAACACACTTACAGCACAGATATACACACCGAAATACACACAAATGTAACAATGAAGGAATGAAAACCTCAGCATGGAGAAGGAGGAGGAAGGTTTGATGAAGTGCAGTGGATGACGGTTTAAAAAAAGGTAACCTGATGCAAGCCTCATATTTCAAGCAGGCAGGCATGTTGAATGGAGAGATGGAAGGTGATTCATGAATTGAGTCTGGACTGATATACAGTGTGTATATATATATATATAATATATATATATATATATATATATATATATATATATATATATATATATGATAACACAGGACTCTCCATCAACATTTTCTTTCTTTGCTCCCATTGGCGTAGTGCTGTTACAGATTCATCACTATAAACCTTACTGCTTTTGCTACTTTTACTTTATTAGGATTATTTTTGGGGGAATTTAGGCCTTTATTATGCAGGCCAGCTGAAGATGGGAAAGGGGCAACAGAGAGAGGGAATGACATGCAGCAAAGGGCAGCAGGTAGAAGTTGAAGCTGCGGTCACTTTGACAAGGACCATATGCCTGTGTGAGTTATGTACTTTATGTCTTTATTTGTAGGCCTATAGGACAGCTTAAATTTGAAAGGGGAGAGAGAAGGGGTATGACATGCAGCAAAGGGCCACGGGTTGGAGTCGAACCTGCGGCCGCTGCGTGGAGGAGTTAACCTCTATAGGCTATATGGGCGCCAGCTCTACCAGGTGTGCAAACCAGGCACCTGTTTTTATTTATTCTTCTGTACAACACTTTGGTCAACCTTGATTGCTTAAAAATACTAAATAAATACTAATCTTTGACCTAATTATTTTGCACTGAAATGACACTCGTCTGTCGGCTCTGACAGCTCTGCATCAGCGCTCTGTGCATGTCCTCGCACGGAGCGGCTGAACATGGAGCTGAACATAGACTACTTAAAACGGGGCAACCTAAGGCAGACAAGTTATCTTACCGTTTTTAGGTGATATGCCATGTTTGTAGTCGAGCTGTGATATGCAAACTGTTGCTTGCAAACTTTGCATTCAACTTTTTTTCCGTTATCTATTTTTGTAAAATGCTGCCACACTGCCGATGTCTTCGACATGGTAGAGAAGGACTGACTGTAAATTAAACACTCACAATTAAATAAATAGGCTTTCTAGTTCTTTCTTCAATCTGTCCCCAGTGGGTTGGGCTAATCCAAAAAAACAAGGGGGGTGTTCTGAAGACAGACTGTTACCTGTGAAACAGAGGTGCTCTGTAAACACCCCCATTAGCAATTAGTTCTTTCCACCCATAAACCGTAACGCTCTATGCTTCCACCTGATGAAATTAACACGGCAAAAAATCGACCAATCAGAATTTTGGTCGAGCCAGAACGTATCGACCTATAAATCGACTAGTTGAGTGGGAGATTACAGCCCTACTATCCACATGCCCCAACTTTTCCTTCGCTTTTGCTCTGGTAAGGACTGAGCCTTGATACATGTGTGCGACTTCTTTCTTTTTTGTAAGAGCTAAATGCTACGTCACAATTTCATTGCTGACGAGCTAATGTTTAGCAGGTATCATTTTAACTGTGCTCACCCTTTTGGTTTGGCTTGATAGCACGCTAACATTTATTAATTAGCACTAAACACATACATAGTACATCTGAAGTTAATGATGTTGCCAAGTTTCAGCTAACTATTTTGGTTTTTCGGCAGACAGTAAAGCTAGCTGGTCAACATAGTGGAGCATTTAGCAAAAAGCCAACTGTTGACCCCAGGAGTGTGTGGAGGCCAGAAACACTTCAAATGAATGCTAATGTGGAATGATGGTCTTGCTAGCTGAAGCTCATATTCTCCACCTTTTTCTCGGTGATACTCTGATGTTTACATTTGAAAATCTTGATGGCCTGGCTAGCATAGCTGCCAAGAGCTAGGCAAAGTGGGCAGGAGACTGGCAAGTTGAGTCAGAGCGACATGCCATCACCTTTGTCTTTTTTATAAAGTAATATTTGTCAAATAGACAATACAGAATACACTTTGCGGAGCTGACAGAGAGGCAACTGAAGATGACTGTGCCTTCTAGAACATGCTAATACACCGTAACAACTTCATAAGGTGATAATATTCAAATGTTGTCTTAACGGTTTGTTCCTCTGTCCTAAAGTGGACAAAAACATCTTTCAGTGCAAAAAAGTATAAAAGTGTGTTTTACGAAGAGATTTAACAGATGATACAGACTCAGCCAGCATTATTTCCACAGGCAGCTCGTTCTAGATCCATATTATCTCTTTCCCGCTAAGTTCTAAGGACTCCAAAACAGAAAAAGAAAAAAAACATCTGGCTGAGGGTTTCTAAGCTACATACAACTCATATCGGACTAAAAAGTCAAAAGTATAGTATAGCTAGCAGACAGGCCATGAAGGGCCTTAAAAAGAGCCTTCTTGTGATTTTAAATTCAATATCATGGTGCATTTAGCGGATCTTAAAACGTTATAAATCTGGATTTGTGTAAGCTGCAGATAGTTTTAATGTTGTGCAGGAAGAGACAGAAGAAGGGGAGAGAAACGGAGAGAGAAGAGATATTTACCCTAAAGCGACATCAGTAGAGCTGATGGCAGATCGACACAGGAGTCAACACGGTTCGGGCAGATTAACTCGCAATAGGCTCATCTTCATTCATCACCCTGCTTGTCGTCCTGGTGCACACACACAAACACATACACACACACACAAACATATAAGAATGGAAATACTTTTTGTGTAATATTGGTGATTATTATTAAGGATCATCAAATTTTATGATGCAGGCAACTAAGATTTGATATTGTCGACTTGTAGCTGTCGTTACAAATGAATAAACGAAAAGATTGCTAATGATCTAATGTTACACTTGGCAGGTCTGATCACACTGTCATTGCGATGTAATTTTCTGCATATTAAGATGATCAGATACCTGTACCTTCTTGTAGATGGGATCTTTAAGGCAACACAAATGATTTCATATAGTTTTAAATCTGGGGGTACAATGACTGTTTTTTTTACTCATGATTATAGACTCTACGTTTCCTGCTGGCTACAGCAATGGCACTGATCGTGTGAGTCTCAGTTCTCGGAGAGGTAGTACCATGGATTTATTAAGAGAATGGGTAGAACATAATCAGCCAACTACAGGAAATAACCACCAAATGCCAGGGTTTAAAGGGGCACTGCACTATTTTTGGAGCTTGACCCATACTTGGGGCTACAAGTAAGGTTATCTCGGGCTCTTTTTGTATGTGTATCTTCTGCTTCAAATTTATGGAAATGCAATACTAAATCACAGTTAAAACTCTTACTGCATGAAACGTCTGGAACGATTTCACGCAGGAAGAAATCAAACAACTTGTCTTTGTCCTCACATAGCCTCTATGCTACTAAAATATCTTCAGAATAAACCATTTATCACGCTGGTCTATGTAAGGGTGGAGAGTTAAGTTAAGTTGAATTTCTTGTAGACTAGACCCTGCTGGGTGCACTCAGTCGATAGATTGCATTTTGTTTCTCACCTCTTTATTCTCAGCTCTACCACCCATCCACTTTGACCTCCTCAGCCAATGAGGGGCTTACTGTTAAAAATGTGGGAATAAATCAGAATTACAGTGCATTTCTTTTCATAGCTATATGTATACAAATTGTTTATGTAAATGTAATGTAAATGTGCTGTATTTATATAGCGCTTTTCTAGTCTTAACGACTACTCAATGCGCTTTTACATCATATAGGAACCATTCACACACATTGAACCACTAACCTTCCGATGATTGGCAGGCAACCGCTCTACCACTGAGCCACAGCCGAAACAGGCTGCCAGGTTATATCATCCAATGAATGATCTGCATGTGACTCACGTGACTTCTTGTGTATGTGTTGACAGAGGAGCGTTTTCCGAGGTGGTCTTGGCCCAGGAGAAGCTGACCGGACGGATGTTTGCGGTGAAGTGCATCCCTAAGAAGGCTCTGAAGGGGAAAGAGAGCAGCATCGAGAACGAGATCGCTGTGCTGAGGAAGTGAGTGCAATTAGACAAACACACACACACGAAACATAAGCCTCCTAATTCCTGGTAACCGGGGCAACTGTACACCCCAGAAATCCACCCCCAGGTCACGATCCACAGCCCACCTACCGCACACACACATCACGATTAAAACTTCTTTTTGTCTGAGCTCAACACGGCTTCACAATATTACTCACACAAGTGCTGCAGGGAACTCTATTTGGATCCTGTTTCTTTTTGCTGGAGTTTCAAGTAAATGTGAATGTTCTAGTTCATCATTCTGAATTCTGAATTATTGCCAGAGTCAGAAATGCCCTAACTTCTTTGAAAGACATCCATTTTTAAAAACTATACAACTGTCAAAAAACACTCCTGAGCCAAAAATGATATATGAAGCACCACCTAAAATTACATGATTCAACCTATCAGGGCCAGTATACTGTATGGTATATTTAACAGCCACCAACAGTCGCATCACTATATCTGTTTTATGGAATGAATGTATGGAGGTTATGTTTGGGGTGGCAGTAGCTCAGTCCATAGGAAGTTGGGTTGGGAGCTGGAGGGTTGCTTGTTCAAGGCCCTTTTTGGCCCAAAGTACCGAGAATGGAGTGGTAGCTGGAGAGATACCAGTTCCCCTGAGCAAGGCACTGAACCCCCCAAGCCACTCAGGGCACTGGTCCAGCACTGGCAGACCACTCACTCTGACATCTCTTCATTAGTGCATGTATAGGACCTGAGTGTGTGTATTTCAGGCCTGTGTGTAATAAAAACTCAGTGTGAATTGTAATTTCCCAATAAAGCATCAATAAAGAGTATAAATTAAATTATTATATTATGAAAAAGATACCAATGTTGTTTGCATTTGTTGGAAGCGATTTGAACTGGGATCAATGCCATGTTTGGGTACACCGTGCAGTGTTCCACACAGATCCATGACACTAGCATGAAAGGGAGGTAAGGTGTACTTTCTACAAAAAAACTCATAAATTCAGAAGAAAAAACAACACAGGACTAGAACAAGGACTATCTGTTTGTCTCCCTCTTACACACCAACATGTAACCACCCGATTACAAAGAGATATTAAACTGCTGGGCTTCTGTGCGCTGTGGCAATAGAGATGTATTATTCTATTAGAGACAATAAAATTGGTCGTTCGGCTGCATTGTGTAACATGAGAAAATGAGAATGGCCTCCAGTAGTGAGAGAGAGATTCACACTTTAATTTAGACAAATGAGTGTCATTACTGTAAACACATGAGAGCATAAGTGAGCCGACTGGCAGTCTGAATTAACCTGCACACTGTGAGACACCACGTTGACTTTGGGGGGGAAATCGGATGGATTACTTTGCAGCACAGACCAGGAAGAGGATGGTGGTGTTCCGCAGACAAATAGAGCTAACACTTTAAGAATTGGATGTTTTTGAAAAATTTGGTTTTAATTTGGAGGAACGCTAACAATAGCGTTCCTCCATAGTTGACATTTCTTCTTAATTTCCCATGGTGGAAAATGTCCAGGGAGTGTCCCAGCCCGAGGGCTAAAGAGAGCCGGCGTACAAACCTTATCACCTCTTATCCTCTTATCACTTTTCAGAAATTGTATTGCAACAGTGATTGCAAAGTCTCCTTGTCAAGGATCCTTTTCAATATTTATCAAGTGATTATGGTTTTAATCGGTCCAAAAATCAAAGGTATTCAATTTACAATTATACTGTATATAACAGAAAAGCAGCAAATACAACTGTAAAGCTGAAATAAGTGAATGGTTGTGAATTTTACTTGATAAATTACTTAATAGTTTATCAATTATAAGAATTATATAATTTCATTTCAATTTAATTAATTCTAATTTCAGCTTATGTCAGAGCTAATGTTAAATGTTTCATTTTCTCTTTTTAAGATAAAAAATGCCACACATTACATCTTTTAGTGCACAGCAGCTCCATCTGTACAGAAGTAATAGAAGACACATGCAGGAGAAATCCATGAATGAGAACAACTGGCTGTAGCAGAGAGAGTTTTTCTGAATCCTTGCTCTACTCTGCCATTACACTCGTCATTATCTCAGACACATGACACTTGTGTGAGTCACGCCTCAGCTCTGCGTTGCCTGCCTGCAATCGCACAGGTCGTGTGTGTGTGTCTGTGTTTGTGTGCACGTGGGTGCATGCGTGTTAGATAGACCCTGGCGGACTTAGCTCTGTTTACAATCCAAAAGATAATTAACCTGAGGTGTTAGGATGATGAATGTACACCTACACACACAGGCACACACACACACACACACACACAAAGATGGAAACACCCTCATCACAGAGCCGTAACCATGGAGAATTTAGAATAGAACTGACAGAACTAAGCAGAAAGGTGAGGGGAAGATAAAAATGGGTTTTGTGCAAAATGGCCCCCTGTGAATGGAATGTTGTTGGTTTGAATCCCTGAAGAATTTGTGCTGGGAGGAAATTAAAATGTTAGTGTAAAAGTTCCTCCTCAACTTCGGAATATAGCCTATAGTTTATTTTTTTCGCAAAATTGCAATTCACAGTACACTTCCTATTTATTGACTATTTTTTAGGAGCTTTCAACCGCATCTCTCCGGCCATCTTTTTATTGCGACTTTAGTCATTCAATCATGCCAGGACGCATTAACTGTCAAGTGTGTGTGCCCAGAGATCGGATCTTGCTCTCATTGGGATCCGATCAGCCAGACGACACGCCGAAGGGGCCTAGCTCGCATTGAGTTTGGATCTTAATGAGGTGGGGACAGCACGTGGGCACAATTTGGACAATTAATCAAGCGTAGGTCTCGCATTGTCTTTGCGCCACACAGGAGTTCCTCTCCCAAGCGAAAGCAAAGGTAAGAGAGGAGGAAAGCCAGGGCTGGAGCACAGCTGAGACCTGCTGTCTTATAGCACTGTAGTCACTGTGGTAGCAGCATTAATTGCTCCACTGGTCTCTCCTCAACAAAGCACGTCTCGTACTGGCCCGTCCACTATTAGGCTACAACGAAAAATAAAGAGAAGAAGAATGCTCTCTCTTGCATCTAGTGCCATTTTGGATGCACCTATTATAGAAATATTAATGTATCTGCGCAGAAATATATCTGATCACTATCCAATCAGGCAAATCGTATTGAAGTGTCTAGTGTGGACGCACCTATGTGGACACAGGTGAGCTGATCTGGCGCATCTGATCACAAAATACCATGGATGTATAATAAACCTGGATACAGCGTTCGAGGCAGAGACCCGTTCCTTCCTATGGTGGCGCATGAAGCCAAACTTTTTTAACTTCCTCGTATAAAATTACCCAGGTGATCACCGGTTGCTTCCCCATTATGGGGCCCATAGGGCAGGCGCACTAGAGACCTCCGCTGGCCTAACCAGCTACTTCCGGTTTAGCTCTCCGCTTACTTGAAATGGAGAGGAAATATTTCAAGCCCTTCTAGACTTTCCATATGTTATCGGGTCGAATATATCCAATTTGGATAGTGAAATGAGTCATTTAGCGGGGGGATGGGGGGTTGGAATGCTCAAAAATGTATCCACTTCCACTGTATATATGGACGTCTCTTTCACATATAAGGAGAAGGTCTTTTTGGGCCCTATGGCATCATATGACAGACATGGAACAATTCCACTGTTGTCAAAGTAGCTTCAATGCCCGGCGCACTTCCTGGAGTCCTGCATAATATGCATCGAAAAGAGAACTGTAACCATGACCACAGTCTTCAGATGTCAACAGGCCTCCAGGCACACTGACCTCACCTCGAGGTCTGTTTAGTAGCTGTTCCGGAGCTTTCAATCATATCGTATGATCTTTATCAGCAGATGGCGTTTGCTGTCAAATGGGCAACAAAAAAAAAAAACATGGAAA
Source organism: Etheostoma perlongum (assembly GCA_026937815.1). Classification (NCBI taxonomy): domain Eukaryota; kingdom Metazoa; phylum Chordata; class Actinopteri; order Perciformes; family Percidae; genus Etheostoma; species Etheostoma perlongum. The sequence goes on along the minus strand of CM049393.1, from coordinate 22,469,300 downwards.
TCTGCTGTTCCATGACAACTGGACAACCTCTCTCTGCAGAGGAAGACCATGTAATGTGAACAAAAGCTCCAGAAAAGCTACTAAATGGACCTTGTGGAATCTGGATACTTATGTCTGGATTATAAAGCCACACCATTGGAGTATTATTCTGGATTATCAGTTATGTTTATATTACATGTGGCAGAAGCTTAATGGGGAAGAAAAATGTTTGCAGTTCAACAGCAATCATGCAGAATTAAAAGTTATTTAGTTCTGCTAATGGGTTATTGTGTGATGCATGTTGCTGCTATGAAATGAAATGCTTTTACCGATGGTTTGTCTTTGCTTTGCAGGATCAAGCATGAGAACATTGTGGCCCTGGAGGACATCCATGAGAGCCCTGACCACCTCTACCTGATCATGCAGCTGTGAGTCGAAGTTTTATGTGTGTTTTCTTGTTATGTACTTGAGCTTTCGGGAGTGTTGATCAATATAGCTGTTGAGAAAACCGACCCCAAACTCATCCATGGGAGATCATTTGATTTGGCAATCTGATGATAGTGAGCTATGTGCTATAACCTCATTGGCACTCCAATGATTTTACACATGGAATTCAGTAAACTTGTTGTTAGTGTTAGTGGCAAAGGGCAAAGGGTTATCCACTGTAGCTTCAGCTGGTTGTTGTGGTGTGGCTGTACAGTAGTAACATTCTCACTAATAGGTTGATAGGATTTGGCTCCTAAATAGGTTACTGTGACATAGTTACGTCAGACCTCATCTGATAATGGATCTTTTAACTGACATCACTGATATTTAATGGTGTTCATGTATAGCTGCAGTGACATTTTTAATCTAAGCTACAGGCATCCACTTAAAGAAAACTATTTCTGCTGGAGAGTAATACTATCCCTGTTAATGTTTACTTAAGGTGTATTTTTTATTGGTAACACTTGATTATGAATTCATGATGAAGCAATGAAGAAGTAATGTTAAGTTAATCATGATCACAACACTACAATTCTTCCCAATATACTGTATGTACACACTGCTGTGACTGGTCAGTTTATTGTTCTGTCACTTTAACTACAGATTTACCTGATAAAGAAGACATGAATATCATAAAAATCAGAAGTCATGATGATTCAAATACCTTAATTGATGCAACGAATGTATTGTTCCTGCATTACGTCATGCACAAGACACTATTAATCCTTGTACATTAATCATAGATCATGAAGTACTACATGAATGAATTCATCCCTTTTCACGGATGAAGTCATGCATGTATTCATGATAAAGTGTTGCATTTTTATTCAACAACACTTTTATTAATGGCAGAGCTGTCGTCATGGCCCAGAAATCTAGACGCACCCTAGCGGCAGCAAATGTGATTTGCAGCCAGGGTCAATCTAGCAACTCTCCATTGGCTTGCAAGCTGGAAAAAACAAATTCTGGTCAGCCAATCACATCGTGTATAGAGTCGGTGGGCGGGCTTAACATAAGGACGGCAGAGTTGCAACCGATTCACGTGAATTTCCTGCTACTTGAAAACAAAGAATATTGTCTTTTGAATCGGCTTTGGCCACAACTCTGGAAGACTTGGAGTTAAGCTCGGAATTCTTTCTTAAAAAAGGAAGATGTGGTTGGAGTTTTGCTGACTGGATACGGCAAGAGACATCATGGCTTTCCAACAAGCAAAGTTGCAGTTGGTCAAGGCAATTTTAAAATTTGGGAAAGAGACTTCAGATACAGTATTAGGGGACCACTAAGGCCTATATAAAAGAGACTTCAGATATGGTATTAGGGGACCACTAAGGTCTATAGAAAGGAGACTTCAGATACAGTATTAGGGGACCACTAAGGTCTATATAAAAGAGACTTCAGATACAGTATTAGGGGACCACTAAGGTCTATATAAAAGAGACTTCAGATACAGTATTAGGGGACCACTAAGGTCTATATAAAAGAGACTTCAGATATGGTATTAGGGGACCACTAAGGTCTATATAAAAGAGACTTCAGATACAGTATTAGGGGACCACTAAGGTCTAGATAAAAGAGACTTCAGATACAGTATTAGGGGACCACTAAGGTCTATATAAAAGAGACTTCAGATACAGTATTAGGGGACCACTAATCTTCCAGGCAGTTATACCTTTTCGTATGGGTAATTACTTGTATGTTATGTTGTTATTTCTGCTACAGCAAAGTCAATAAATCATCATCCCAAGAGGTTTTGACTGCACAATGCCAGGCACTCTTGCTTTCAGAACAAAAGACAGTATTCATTCTCACAAAGCGTGACAGAGATAGGGCTGGGGCCAGATTCAATACTTTATAGGCAGCAACCGAGTCGCCTCCTTAGTATCGAGTATCAAAAGGTGTCCTGTCATTCAATGCCAAATTTCAATACCTAAGGAGCGTCAGTGAGCCAAGCATGCAGCATGCTTCTACCAAGATCTAATGATGTCTGTGATTGGCTGTCTGACGTTATATGTCATAGAGACAGGCAGGGAAAACTGTACGTTACGCAGAGACGGGGCTCACGTGGTAGGAGCTGAAAAAAAAACCAAATAGTTTTGTGCTGTATTTTGTAATGTTGTAATTTATTTTAGTTTTTGTGTATTGATATCAATACCGGTATCGTCATTTATTTTTTTCTAACGATACCCTAAACAGAGACAGTAAAAGGAAAGACCCATTCTCTGCTCCTTTGTCTTCCTGTACACCATCCTCTATATTTTCTCTCCTCTCTCACACCATCTGCTCTGTACTTCGTTCACTTCATGGCTTTTGTTCTTTCTTTCTTTCTTTCCTCTTCTCTTGCATCTCATTTCCATCTTGACTTTTTGCTTGTTCACTTACATTGTTATCTATTCATGGAATATAGGTCAGTTGCCATAGTTACAGGGTCAGAGGTAACACCCGAGTTATAAACTTTCAGGGTGGCATTATCAGCATTAGGGATTTGTTTATGTGATGTTCTTTTCTTTTCTTTTTTAACTAGACTAGAGCTTTCAGATAACTCTGTTATCGATTTGTATGTTTGTTATTCCACTTCTTATTCCAGTTAGTACTGTTTTAAGATACTGCATGTCTCATGTTCAGACAGAGAATCAGAGAAGGACACGCTTCACTCTGAAAAATATATTAAAATCTAGAAGATTCAGTGCAAAAGCATCAAAAGAGAGAGAGGGAGGCAGAGTAGTTTAGTCCTTTTCATCTGGCCCCAGTGCTGCAGGCGGGTCTTCTTTCTGCTGTACACAGTAGCTTCATCACTGTACAACCCATCTGCTGAAACAGAAAGCCAATGTGTCCATTGTTTGCTGTAAGTGGTGATGGCAATCTGTCATCAGTGCTTCAGCAGACATTAAAGCAGAAAGTGGCTTTCTGCTGCATTAATTTGTACCAGTCACGATTTGTCATACTTTTGAATTTATTGGGATGTCCAGGTTTAATTTTCTATTGACAGGAATCTCATTTAGGTGCAAGGGTTTCTAAATATTTTTCTGTGTAATTGCGGTGGGGCAGATCGATGGGGTCTGACAGCGTCTTCCTCCCATTCATCCCAGCTCGTGTTATGTAACCCTCCACCGCAGGGAGGCAATCAGTCCGCGCTGCTATGAAAACTCGATGCAACCGATTGCAACGGGGGCTTGATATTGATGCTGTTTGTAATATTACATATTAGTAAAGAGATTAAAGCACTGTTACCGGACTGTAGAGAGAAACTGGCTTCTGACAAATCCAGAGGAAAGAGTTTCAAAGTACGCAGCATCTGACTGTGATGAAGTTGTCAAACCTCAGACAGGATATGTTGCAGATACATAGATGTGGGGGATTATTATATTTCTTTAATAATCATAATTCTTTTCTGTTGGGGTTTTGATTTGCTGCTTGAGTTCGCTGCTTCTCTTTTGTACTTACTGCCAGGCAAGTCTTCACTATTATGTGTGTAAGTGTATATACTGTATATGCACGGAAGAAGATTAGGGCCACTGGTGACAAATTAATCTGAGTTCTGACTTTATTCTCAGAATTCTCAGTTTAAAGTCACAACTCAAATACATTTTTCACCAGTGGCCCTAATCCTCTTCCGTGTGTGTATGGAATATCAATATTAGGATTGTCAAGTCCTGTCTGAGGGAACATGTGTAAACCATTAGCTTAGCTACAATGCTAACTACACCAAAATGAATTAGATCTAATGGTCATTTCGTTTGATATTGTGTTTACATAAAATGTTACTTTTTTAAATTACATTTTCTAGTTTTCTGTTGTTGTTTTTTTTTTCATTCTGAACAAGAGACATTATTGTCTTCATCAAAAAAAATACTTTGGACTGTGTAAACGACAACAACAAAGATGGAAATAAGTCCAGGATGTTATCATTTAAAGTCTGTTATGTTCTATTTTATTAATATATTACAATGTTGGCAATAAGCCAGACCAAACCAAACAAATCAGTCAAACCAAGTTATTTAAAGTGTTCACATTTAATGTGACTACACTTTCTACATCAAATAAAAGGGTTTACACAGTTCACAATGTTTTCCTCGGTTTAGTAACAATCTATGTAATATCAGGAAGGATGTGAGATAGTCTTCACTAATTCTACTACATAAGAAACAGAAGGGATGTTATTGGTCTCCCGTTATTTTAAATGGCGCTGCATACTCAAGTTCAAAGCAAGAACAAATGCCTAAAAAAGATCTATTGCTGAACTACTGTTTCTCTGTCGTAATCAGGTTACGTGTACACAGATAAGGAGTTTAACAGTTAGAGTAACCGTAGTGTTTACGTGACCGTTTCCACAGAAATGGCTTAATCTGATTCAAGTGTTCGTGTAAAACAGACATTGACCGGATTAAAGAAAGCAAACCAGATAGATTATGTAAGGGCAGCCTTTGAAACAGCGGGGCAACTGGGATTAGTTAATCAGGTCTCCCAAGACTGGAATGGCTCTTCATCTCGGCCACTGTGAACAGACACAGACACACACACACACACACACACACACACACACACACACAGGCGCCAAAAAATTCTCTTTGCAGGAAAAACCCTGCTGTTGCAACATTTATCCAGGAAAAATGTTAATACCTGAAATTAATGGTTAGATCAATAGTTAGAAAGAAGCGATGACTCCAACCCCAGAAACAGATGACTTTGTTTGAAAAGCCCCCGCACACCTACACAGGTGTTTGCACTTATTCTGGCTCATTAGACTCCTCTCAGGTTGAAGAGGGGACAGCGTAGGCCTTTTTCACACAAGACTTGCTTAAAAGTGAGGGCAATTATTCCCCAGGTTTTTTGGCGCCCCCCTCAAAGTGGTTTTAGCCAGCGCCAAAGGAAAATCACCAGCACCAAAACATCTTTGACCTTCAGCAGTAAACTCCCCTCTCATCCACTGCTGCTGTATTTTACACAGCTAAGTTGCATAATTTTGACTGGACCTGAATGTTCTGTTGTAAAGCTAGCACTAATACCATCTCAGTTTAGGATCGAGCAACTGGTTACGGTACACAGTGTTCCCACTAATCAAACAAACTGGTTGTTGGGGTCAAGTGTACTCGTATCCGGGCCCTGGTCCCTCATGTGAAAGCCGCCTTACTGCATTATAAGATTATATTTTTATATTTTGAAATGTCACCTACTTCTTGAATTTTTGTGTTTTCAAAATGTTCACTCATATAAATAGACACTTTCTCATCTATAGAATGAGTCGCACTGCATTGTGGGATTTTTATTAGAATCCAAAACATATGGACGTCTTTTTCATTTTATTGCGAAACATTTGTGAGGGCACTAGGGAGTAGGGAATTCACATTTTACAGTCACATAACATGGTGGACTGTAAATATAGTGTGCTATAGTAAATATGAACATAGTCATAAATTGTCAAGGTGCTTGTGACCTTTCTACCTTTCTACTAGACTTTTTTTATTGGGTCTCAAATGAAAGAAGGTGATCTGAGCTAATTTGACAGTCGCACAGCCTTATTTGACTGGCTGTGTGTATTGTGTACATATTAATTGTGTGTGTGCTGTGTGTGTTTGATGTGCTTGTATGCGTATGTCTTTGGGTTCTTCATGCCTTTGCACGTTTGTGTGTACCCGCTTGCTTTTAACATGTGTTAAAACGTGTGTGTGTGTGTGTGTGTGTGTGTTTAGCCCTTTCTTGTCATTCCCAGACATGACTGAAACCGAACAAGTCGCTGCCTTCTTTGAAGAGAAAAAGAGGATTAGCAATTAATTCTGATCTCTTTTTTTCAGAAAACGTCATTAGAGTTTAACGTCCACAGGCTCTAATCTGATTTGTTGCCGTGGCAGATACCCACGCAACTGTGGGTGTGCGTGCATGCGTGCATGCAGTTTGCCTTTGTGCATACTAGTGTGTCTGTGGTGTTTTACTTGCACATTTCTGGCCTCTAGTGTATGTTGGTGCTTGTGTACATATGCTTGTGTGTGTGTGTGCGTGTGCGTGTGCGTGTGCGTGTGTGTGTGTGTGTGTCCGTGTCCGTGTCCGTGTCCGTGTCCGTGTCCGTCCTTCAGTAATATTAACATGCAGTATATAGAGAAAACTGCAAGGTTGTTTTTTGGCCATTTTGGGCACCATTTTGGAGTCCAATGGATGTAAAATCAATCAATTAAATCAATCAATGAAAACTAACTAAATTACTTTCTTCAGATCTAATGATTGTAGTCGGTCCCCAGTGGACATCTTTAGCAAGTCTGGTCTTTTTTTGAGTGTTATTAATGTATTATCTGCTCTAGCTTTTCCAACATTTTAGACACATAAATGTTAATACTATATGTGCACCTTAGTCTTCCACAAAGGATCCCTAAGGAAAACACAGACTACTATCATTATTACTACTAGTATATTTTACAAGTACAGCTACTGTGTTGCTGCACTTATTACTCACTGTACATGCTGCTTACATACAGTATGTTGGAACCTTTTGCTACGACTTGGAAATAGTCCAAACCTTTAGATTAGGTGATATGGAGAGGTGAAGGTGGAGGTGATCCTCCAGCAGGGGGAGCAATGTGTCCGTACAGCAGATGGTGAGCCCCTTCCCATCTGTACATACTGTATGCACACCTGAACGAGTCATGTCATGTAGTCTGGAGTCGTAAAACATCAAACTAAATATTGAAAGAATCTGCCATAGGGGAGAATTTACAGATAAACTGTATGTGAGTATTGTATCAACTTGGCAGGAGCTTAGCCTCCTTTCAAGAAGCGATTTTTCTTTGAAAATGGAGCAAAAAGTCATAATTTCAGGTTATTTTTTTCAGTATGGTTCTTAATTTCTCTTTCAAAGAAGCAAAACAGTTGTTTGATCAATATTCTCAAAATTGTGCTGTAATTTTCAAATCCAATCTAGGTATTTTCAGATCATGGACATGAAGCTGCATTACTGCAAGATTTTGGATTTCTGTATGGGTAGATCTATTTTAAACTATGTGAAATATTGTCATCTGTATGGTTTACAAAAACACACAAACACACACACACACACACACACACACACACACACAAACACAAACACCTGTACATTTCAGCTTTTACCTTCCCAGTACTCCAGGGCAATCTTTTAGTTAGTTAGCTTTGCTGCTGCTATTCATACTCCAAAAAAACAAAACAAAACATTAAACAATAATCTAGGGGGATTCTTTTGGAGCTGCATAGGGAACAGAAATAAGTCAGGGCATTTTTAAAAAATGGAAACTGTCCAGGATTATAGGAGGATGCATTTTTCAACTTTTTATCACACACAAAGCAGCATGTTACAAGGTATGGTCAACGCTGCAGCGCATATGAGTTTTTTTGTTTACGTGTGAGGTAGCACATGGCTCACAGCTTCCACACACTCTTGGCTGGAGCCATCTACAGCTCATAAATTACCAGAAATCCCCCCCAGCCTTTTACCAGTTACTGCCATGTGTGATTGTGTGCTTGGCAGAGTTTATGCATGCCTAATTTTTTTACTGACACACACGCAATCCTTCTCGTTCTACAGGGTGTCTGGCGGAGAACTGTTTGACCGAATCGTGGAAAAAGGGTTCTACACTGAGAAGGATGCGAGCACGCTGATCCGACAAGTCCTGGACGCTGTGAACTACCTGCACAAGATGGGCATTGTACACCGAGACCTGAAGGTACTGTAAGACAAAGACACACACACTCCCCACATTTTAAAACCACTCGAGCGGTTCGTTCTCACTAGACAGCCAATGACTTACTAGAGCAATAAGAGCAGTGTCTTGACACATGCAGTGAATTGTGGGTCAGCGCTGTGTGTCTGTCACTTTCTTTTAAAGTTGTATAAATATTAGTGGCTCAGATTTTTTTTTCAGACACAAGACTTTGACCAAAACAACCCTAAATTTAAAATCTGTAAAAACCTCTAAAATCAAAAAAAACACTTGGTTCTCACGCCCTGTCTCTATCTCCTTCCTCCAGCCAGAGAATTTGCTGTATTTTAATCCCCAAGACGAGTCAAAGATCATGATCAGCGACTTTGGTCTTTCCAAGATGGAGGGCAGCGGTGATGTCATGTCCACTGCCTGCGGCACGCCTGGATATGTGGGTGAGTTAGTCAGTCTTCCCTGGCCTCCAACAGTCTATAGTCACTCTTCTACTATTTTTTCTTTCCCCTTGAACAAAGTCACCTCACTCTAGTGTCCTGGAAACAGTTAGAAAAAGGTTACAAACTTTTCGGAAGAGACAATTAACTAAGTGGTGACGTCTGTTGTTAAGCTTTCCATTCCTGCTCGGCACATATGTGATGATCGATAATCTTTTTTTTGAAACAATGGGCCCTTGATTTGTAGACAGATGTAGACAGAAGCAGGTTTTTGTGCTCATCATATTGGTGCTGTGGTTTGGTGATGGCGGTCATAGCTCCCACTGGTTTTTATGTCTCATTATGTCACTACATGTTGGTGTAAACATGAACTGAGCTGTCTCTTTGGATTCCTGCAGGCGTTGATCCAACAAAACACATGAAAAATGCAAAGAGCGCATGTTGTTCCCATCTGACACCATTCATGTTTCCCATTTACACTCTTGCACCCTCACCAATCTGGCTCATCACTCTCTCACTTACACTTAGCTTACCTTTCTTTATGATTCCTTACTTCTAAACACTGGAAATGTAACATGCAACATATATACAACCTTTCCTGGGCGCTCGCTTTGTTTCAGGGACATACATAGTATGTACATGATGCTGACGCAGTAATGTTTAGAAATGTTCAGTGTAGTGCCCTAAATCTCGTTTGGTCATTCCCTATATAGTTCACTATTCCATACAAAACTATATGGGGAATAGTGGGTGAGGGAATGAGGGAACGGTTTTGAACAGAGCTTTTATTATCTTTGAGCGTGAGGTCAGATCAGGGGTCAGAGGTTGATGGAATGGGATGCTAGAGCATGTGAGGTGGCAGAGAGGAAGGCACGCACAAACTGTCTGTCACATGTCTGACGGGTCTGTGATGTGTAACGGGACACACATTCTGGCACAACACTATTAACACAACAGCAGTTTGTTTGGGAATACCAGAACCACTAAAAATAGTCCAAACAGTGGCGGCCTATAGCTCACTCAATAAGTGCGTGTCATCCCCCATCTATCTCTCTCCCCCTTTCACATGTCTATCCTCTATCTCTGTCTAATAAAGGGAAAAAAATAAATAAAAAATATAGTCCAAACAGGCCAACCGGTTGATGCATCCATAATATGATATAAACAAAAAAATACAAAATCAAAATAGCTGTTTAACATAAGAAGAAAGGAGGCTTAATGGGTTAATTGCAGAATGTGCAAAAATACATATAGTATGTGTAATTGGCAGATGCATCATTCTGGATGGAGGTCAGTGGCGGTTCTAGGAAGAGGCCAAGGGTGGCCAATGCCCCATTATTTTAAGCCTCGACCCCCTAACTGTGGCAAATATTTTCATACATTTTTAACCCCACCTATATCCCCAAAGAAGGTGTATTATTCATGTGCAGTGATAAATGAAATGGAGGTTAACACTGAATGAGTATTCTTGTGTTCATGTTAAATGTGTAGCGTTAGTCCTTTGTAGAACCTTAACTTTGGAGGGTTGGTGGTTTGTTATACTTGTGCTTAGTATATTTGCTACCCCTAAAATCGCAGGTGGCCCCAGCCTGGCCCGTCCATTTGACATGGTCCAGAATCGCAACACTGATGGAGGTCAATGGAAAGTGTAGTGAATAGGGCTGTCAGTGGGGGTCCGGGTCATTGTTAATGAGGAACTATATATAGTGTCAAAACCTTTCAGATTACTACCATACTGCATTTACATTTTTTACCCTGAACTCAGTTTGTGAAGCAGGGAGCATCAGGCACAATACCTCAGTGTGTAAAAATTCTCAATCCAGACAAACAACACACACCTTCCCAATGAGTCAGGTCGATCTATAAACAAAGCTCTGATTCAACACATGTGCGCAGAGTTTATGTTTTGCCCCAGATATTGTTGGTCTTTCTTCATATCTTGCTGTGTGTGTACGGGTGCCAAATGTATTTCGATCCAGCTGCGTGTGCGTGTGTGTGAGGGGATGTTACTGTGAGGTCACTGTTGTCAGTAATTTGCTCTGTCCAAGGCTAATAAGCTGCAGGGGAAGGTCAGGCCATTCATGTCAGTTAAACGTCTTGCAGCCTTGCAGAAGATTTCCCACCATTAACCACACTGACTGGAAGGACACACTGGATTTTAATTTGGAAAGTCATGGAGAGTCTGCTTATTTTCTCAGTATTCAGTCTCATAAACAGCTACATTTCCATGTAAAAATCGCACAGGAGTTTTAAATGGACCTCAAGCTGACAAAAAAGGAATATGCTCCTAATAACACAATCCTAATTTAAGCTTAGTTCTCCGGCTACTGCAACAGGGAGTAACAACAGGCTCATTCGCAATAGACTGGGCCTGCGCAGAATTGCTCACGGCTCATCTCGTACGAGCCTATTAGTACGTTAATAGCAAAAGCAAGCGACTAAGGCCCACCATTTTTTTCTTTCTTTCAGCTCCAGAGGTTCTCGCCCAGAAGCCGTACAGTAAGGCGGTGGACTGCTGGTCCATTGGAGTGATCGCCTACATCCTGTAAGTACCAACTGCTCTTCTTTGCGTTACATCACACTATAAAGCAAGTGGTTTCATCCAGGCAGACTGACTGATCACCAAACGTTCAGTTTGTGTCAGGCAGTGTTAACGCCAAGAGCACCTAAACCAAGACTTTGAGGGGTTGAGACCGAGACCAGACCAAGAACAGACCAAACAACTTAAACATACAGTATATACACACAACTTATATTTATAGCTAATATTCCCATTGAGTGAGGGGTGAAGAAATTTCCAAAGTTTTGGTACAGAGGCAGACTGCTAACATCAGCCAGCTATCTTCATTAGCATCACTTACCCTTACCCTTTTTTTATGCTCCCTAACTTACTGCAGATAAAAAATGTAGGTGGTCCCACCTGCGTCGGTTAGTCGTACTCATTGCTGCAGGGCTTAAAGTATTCCGGCACCGTATATCCGGCATAAAGTACTTAGGCCTGGTGCCGGATTTCTGGTTTATATTTAAAAAAAAAAAAAATAGATGAAAAAGTCCACATGGGATTTGTTTTTGATGCGCTTAACCAATGATCAAAACTTCCACCTACTAATAAAAAGAGTTCTAGCCAATCAGATGCAAAGTAGGGCGGGTCCTTGCCGAAAAGCGAGAGTGCGGTGTGTGGTCTCTGTAGTAACGGGGCTAAAAAAAATGTAGATACCATAGACATATAAAGAGTAGACGCCGCATCGAACGCTACTGCCTACTTGCAAATACATATAATTTACAAAAGATAGGTACTGTATATGATGTAGGCTATAATAGGTATTTTGCCAATCACACATTATAAAGATGTTAGGGAAGAAGAAACAGATAGTGGCCGTAAAGTCAGATATTTAAGTTCAAGAAACAATATGATTATATTATTAGAGTCTACTTTTTATATTTGTCTCTCTCTCTGTCACACACACACAGTACTACCACGTTGTTCTGCATCAATCGCCTCCCAGACCTTGACATTTAGTAGCGCCATTCCCAACACACACAGACACACACACACACACACACTAGGGTTGCACGATATTGACAAATATTGCAATATTGATATGAATTCCGATATTTTTACACATATGTAAAATTACAAAATAGATTCATAAAAAATTAAACAAGTTTTCTTACAACAAAAGGTTTATTTCAACTGACAGTCATATTGGACTGGTCCAACATGAATAAATAACTAAGGACCATGTCTACAGAACAGGACGGGTTCTACTGGTTGGACAGTATAAAATACATAAATAAAGTTATAATATAAATAACTAAGGACCATGTCTACAGAACAGGACGGGTTCTACTGGTTGGACAGTATAAAATATTTAAATGAAGTTAACAGGACAGCTCCACAAAATAAACTAAATATTGCATACTTATTGCGACTTTCGATATATTTGATAAATGACCAGTTGTCTCAGCTCTTATATAAGTATTTGGACAGAAACACCTCTTTTACTGTATGTTGTGTTGACTCTGTACTCAAGCACATTGCTATTGAAATGGCTATAAGAGTAACGTGCAAGTCTTATAAAAAACAAATCCTAACTAAACCAGAGACAATCACAATGTAATAACATCATAAGCATACATTAGTGCTACTTTTGGACCCCCAGAATAATGTATGTCATACTCACTTATATAACGATCTGCTGTGTAAAGATATTGCGTGATATATCTTGCACCCCTAACAAAGCACGCGTACCAGTACTTATTTAAAGTAGCAGTATGAAATGAAAATTGGCGGTTTTTATTTAAACTGCACATTTACTTGGTTGAATCTCCCTTGAAAACTCGCAAAACTTAACTTATGTATCAATTTTCAAAACACAGATAGAAAATGCTTTACAGAACCCAGAGTGAAAGAGATAAGATAAAATGCACAGTGCTCTGGCATCTTGTATCTTCTGTTGCTAAGTAACGAGTATGACCGGTCCAAGATGGCGGCTGGATTTCTCGCGCTCAGCAGCCAATGTCTACTCTTTATATATGTCTATGGTAGATACAGCTTTTGTTGAGAAAGGAGTTAAAAACAAATGGCACTGGTCATGAATACAGGACAAGAGGAAATAAAATAAAAAAAAGGTGGAGACGGGAAGCCGTTTAGCACTCTGAGCTTACTCACTGTAAGGCAGCGCTCGCTAGTCATTAGATGCTAGCTAGTCACAAAGCTTCGTTCCGTGCACTCTGTCATAGGAGCACGTTACTGACATCAACGGCTGCCGCTGCGCCTTCGCTTTTGCTGACCGACAGTGTTTGTGATAAAAACAATACGTGTGTGTACGTTCATAGAGGAACACAATTTGTCATTAACGATGGCCACTGTGTAAAATATATCTAAAATCCAAACTGCCTTGACAAAGCTGTCTGTTTGAAATCAGCATGGCCGTTATTTAACCGTTATTTAACGGCCTCGTCCCAGAGTTTAGACGTCTGGCTATATGAAAAGCTAAACAAATTTAATAAATGTACATGAAGCAACTAATGTCAACATGGACATAATCATGAATGTGTTAATTCGTTTTTATGATGATGACCTGGCCAAAGTAACAAAACAACAACTAGAAAGTTTTGTTTTCACAATGATTCAATGTAGGATTATGATATTATTGCAATATGAAAATCTACATTGACTCTTAATTTAAGAAGTAAAATTTATCTATCCATTATCTTTTCACTTCTTAAAAATGATGTGATAATTGTGTAATGTAAGAAGGACTTTAACTGTTTTGCCAGTCAAATTAACTTATATCAAAACATTACACTGTGGACCCCCCCCAAAAAAAAAAAGTTTCAGGCTCAGGATTATTTTTCACTTTAAGCCCTGCTGCTCTGTGTTTTATTATAGATGTTGTTGCGAATAAAAAATATAATAAAGATTGGCTGACATTTCCCAGACAGCCAACGCTTCTTCTGCTGTCACCTACATTCACTTTGGGAGTGTGTGTGTTAAAGGGGTCTGGGGGACTGGGGTTAACAGTAGGCCTAACAATGTCAGTAATTCCAAGCTATGAATGAGTCAAGTTATTGGCTGCATTTGAAGCAGGAAGTTTCCCATCCAATCACAGTAATTAATTACTGTGATCACAGTTAACACATAAATCAGGCGATGCACAGGCAATTCATTGGGTTCCCGTCAGCTGTGGTCTTGATCGGTCTTAAAATAAAGATCCAGAGAAAATCAGAAAATCCAGAGTCCTCTTCATCCGAGACCAGAGACAAGAAAATGCGCTCAATTCTGAGACCGGTCTCTAGTACTATAGAACTGGTGTCAGGTTCACAGTGTACATGAGTTTCTCACCAGGAGCCACATTAACACCTCATGTCAGATGCAACCATTTTTTTTCAACCAACTGCAAGATCCAGGGCATGATGGGAAGCACCTGGCTCTGAGCTGATCTAACAGCTGATTGGTTCAGGATTGACTCAAAAACATATATATATATACACACTTATGTATTATAATCAATTTGGCTGAACACATCACAGAGTTCTGCTACTATCTTTTGCTGTAAAGGGTCAATTAGTCAGAACAAGTGAAAACACCTGTGGGATTGCGGGGTTATTGTAAATAATTGTGAGGTAAATGAATAATATCCATTCATTTAGTCTTAATTCAATTGAATATGTTTTTCACAGCAACAACATTTAACTTGGCATAGCAAGGACAGCACAGGTGTTACTGATAATGTAAATGTGCTGTATTTATATAGCGCTTTTCTAGTCTGAACGACTACTCAAAGCCGAGGCTGCCGTACAAGGTGCCATCTGCTCATCAGATAAACACTCACACACATTCACACTCCGATGACACAGCATCGGGGGCAACTCGGGGTTCAGTGTCTTGCCCAAGGACACTTCGACATGGGACTGCAGGGCCGGGGGATTGAACCACCAACCTTCCAATTGGAAGGCAACCGCTCTACCACTGAGCCACAGCCGCCCCTAACATTAACAATAGATCGGTTCTATTCAAGTGTCTCATATTACTGTAATATCAACACCAGTTTAGTACTTGAGAGATCCAGCTGTGTGAATGTGTGCAGGGAAATGTACAAATGGGAATTTAGTTTGTTGCGCACAAATATTTAGACACAAAGGTCCAATTTTTGTTTCACTTCACAAAACCTTATTTACATTGGCAAATCTTATAAAACACGGGTAAATAATATCATCTATCAAATCAATTGAAAACAGTCCTGTTTAGACATCTGTCTTCTCGTTCATGTAGGAATATGTGACATCTAATGGAAACACACACAATGACTCACCTCAAGCTTAGCTTGTACACACACACACACACACACACACACAAAGCCACTGGCTGAGTGGTGATGTATTACTACCTTAAACAGCTAAAACCACCTCCGTATTCTTTTCATTAAGCTAGTTAGCATCAATTTGTGCTGCTCTAGCAACTGCAATCAAAGTTTACAACGCTAGTAAATGCTAATGTGTGCATGGAGCCTTCTGCCCTCAAAGGTAACTAAACTTAAAACACTTTCATTGGTCCCACGTGTGTGTGTATTTGTTGATTTTTCCCTGTGTGTGTGTGTGTGTGTGTGTGTGTGTGTGTGTGTGTGTGTGTGTGTGTGTGTGTGTGTGTGTGTGTGCGTGCGTGTGCCGTCATTGGGGCCAGAGCTCTGCGTAATGGCCTTGTATGGACATGGAGCTGTAGGCTAGACTTCTTTTTCTCTGCTTTTTGTTTTTCTTCTGCTGTGTGTCACCCCCACCCCACACCTCTTACCACCACACACACACACACACACACACACACACACTTTCACTTTTTTGTGTGTGTATGTGGCTGATTCTTTTTGCAAAGATAAATAGCTTGATGGTTGTTGCATGGGTGGATGGATGAATAGATTTTATTATATATATATATAACTATACATACAGATTGCACATATTAACGAGTTTGACAGCATATAAATATTAATATTGCACAAGTTGAAAGGTGTAAGCCTACTTGCTTTATTTGTTTAATAATCAGTTTATTACCATACCTCCACACAGGGATCAAAACCAAACATTCCAGTATGGTACAGAACGGTCACTACAGCAGGGCACTCTGCAAAGGTCTCTCATTGTCTCTCTCTGTGTCACAGCCTTCTTTTTATATTATATACATTGGTCAATTTTCACAATATGTTTCTTTTTATGTTTGTGAACCACATGTTAAATTAATCTGTGAATGAAATTAGGTTTTGGTTTCCATCTACCATGTTAGTTGTGTGTGTGTGTGTGTGTGTGTGTGTGTGTGTGTGTGCGCGTGTGTGTGCAGGCGTGCGTGCGTGCAAGGGTGAAAGAGAGAAAGAGCAGCTCCCTGCTGGCAATTAGCACAATTAGCGTTGGGATTCAGACTATGTTAGCTTTTAGCTGCTGCTCAGGTGGAAAGATCACTTCAGGTAATTAGCCAGGATAATCACCTGGGATCTGCGTGTGTGTGTGTGTGCCTGTGTGTGTGCGGGTGTGTTCAGTTGGATGGATGGCGAGTGACGGCTGAGTCTCCAACCAAAAGGAAAGCATCTCATTACACCAGGCAGACACTTAGTTTCTTCCCGGTGTGTTTGTGTGTGGGTGTGTGTTTGTGTGTGTGTGTTGTGAGTGGGTTTAATGGAGTGGAGGGTTGGCTGAGTGACAGATGAGTCCATAACTAAATGAGAAGCCAGAAAAACAAACGGAAAGCCTTACTTTCCTCACGGCAGGCAGACTCCTTCTTCCTTTCTTCCCGGTGTGTTTTTCTTTTATTCCGTTTGTGTGTGCGCGTGTGGGTATTGATGGAGAACGGCATTTTAATGAGTTTTTATCAAAATCTTTTGGTGCATCCAGAACTTTAGTAATGAGGTGCAGATGATGTTTTTGGTTGAGCAGCAGCTCATGTGCTGGTTCAGTTGGCTCATTATGGCGAATCAGACTGGAGCCTGAAGCTTCGGTTAGCACAGAGAACCAGTTATCTAATGTTTACTCGATTAAGATGATACAGCCAACTACTGCCAGGGCTACGAATAAAGAGGCTGTCACATTAACTACTGCGGGACCAATGTGACTTTGTCGCCTGCAACAAATACAGGCAAGAAAACCATTTAACAAACAGACACAATTTGCCGGCAATTGATACAAATCCCTAGCCTGGATGCCAGCTGAATTTAGCCCCGCCCACAACATTTGAGGTTGACTAAAATCTGAGTATGACGACGTCAGGCTAACAAATCCCATGAAGGCAGATATACATGCAAATTGCATGCAATTAACTGTTTTACAGAGATGTAGAGGCAAAAAACCCTGAACACATTTTGTTCATGTATAGTTATAATATGGTTGGAATCATCAATTTAGACAACGGTATTTTGTGAAATGATAACATGATCGTATGTTCACATCAAGGTCAATATAAAGAAATTATTATTGCCTTGGCCTTATCCAGGGCTATGGGTGTTCATGATATATTGTTACCACACTTATCAATGAGTCAAAGTCTGAAATTAACTTATTCTGTACAGTATGAAATGAAGAAGTGAGTTAGTAAATGTGTTGATGACTGAATGAGGAATAGACTAAATGAAAGACGTAATGAATGAATGAATGAACGGTTGACTGAGTACGTGTCTTGTCGGCAGGCTGTGTGGTTACCCTCCGTTCTACGATGAAAACGACTCCAAGCTGTTTGAACAGATCCTGAAAGCCGACTATGAGTTTGACGCACCCTACTGGGACGACATATCAGACTCAGGTTAGTCTTCTTCTTCATCTTCCTCCTCATCCTCCACCTTCTTCTTTTTCTGATATCTTGACCGTGTGTGTGTGTGTGTGTTTGAGAAACACTCACACAGAATGTCATACACAGGCTAACAAAAAGGCGTAAAATCTATACAGATATTGATTTACAGTCAAAGAAATGTTAACAGATTGTGTGTGTGTGTGTGTGTAGCATTTATGTGTGTCAGGTTTCCTCTTGAAGCAAATACAGCAGACGGTGCTCAGAACAAATAGAAATATCCCAAACCATAGTTACGTGGGTTTTTGCAGATTTCTGCTATTTGTAAGAAATAAAATCAATGAATCCATTTTTGGGTGTTTCATTTTTCACTTTAACTGAAGATGCAGCTCGGTCTGTGGTGACACTTTTCAACCATTGTAACCTTCTGAAACCTGAACTCAACAAGATATTGTTGTCATGATGTTTTTACCATGTTAGGGGATGACGGTGTCACCCCTTTGGTCCAGAGTACAACAACTGTTGATGCACTGACATAAAACGTTACACAGACAGTCATGTTTCCCAGAGTATGATTCTCAGTGACTTCAGCGATCCCCTAACTTTTGCTCTAGCGCTACCGTGACGTTCACATTTGGGGCTTGGAGATGGAAATGTCTTAGCAGCTATTGGATGGATTGCCATTACATGTTTTTACACATTCAATTCAGGATGAATTGTTAAAATGTTAACCTTTACCTTTCATCAAGTTGAAATTTTGATTGTTTAGGAAAAACACCTGCAAAACTAATTGTATATGGTATAATGAGCATTTGGCTGTGTTTAGTGCTAATTACCAAATTGTGTTAGCAGCATGCTAACACACTAAGCTCATATGATGAGCACAGTTAGCATTATACCTGCTAACCATCAGCATTGTCTTTGGGAGCATGCTAGCAGGATTTACAGATACCAGGTTTTCAGCAGACACCAACAACAAACATTTGCACAAGCAATTCAAACTAACTGAAACATCAAAGATTATTTGAGTTATGTGTGTCAGAAATATATATTTTTAAGGCAGATTACACAAACGTAGTTTCCGCAGGGCCTTAAACAGTCTAAAAACATCTAAAATTTCAAAATTAAAATTGTAGGCCTTAAAAGTCTTATTTTTGTAGTATTGTGTTCTAGGTCTTACATCCTTTTGAACAGGAATTAAATTGTCCTATGTCCATGTAACGCTACATCTTATTGAAATGTGTTTTTTTAAATCCTTTGATGTTTTATAATAATTTAATTTATACTCTTTATTGATGGGAAATTACAATTTACACTATGTTGTTATTACACAATACACACAGTACTGAAAAACACACACATGCTCAGGTCCTATACATGCACTAATGGAGAGATGTCAGAGTGAGTGGGCTGCGACTGCTAGACCAGCGCCCTGAGCGGTTGAGGGGGGGTTCGGTGTCTTGCTCAAGAGCACCTTAGCAGTGCACAGGAGGACTGGCATCTCGCCAGCTACCAGACCACACTCTGTACCCCCAAAATGTTGTAGTTCTTTCTTTCACTAGTCCAACTTGCTGTATATGTACAGATTATTATTACTCTGACACTATTCAATTTTAATAATTTTATTTACTTTGCAAGTACTTTTGTGACTCTGCATTTCGTCGTACTTTTATGTTGGGATATAGGTCTTAAACTTCAGTCAAGTCTTAAATTTGACTTGTTGAAACCTACAGAAACCCCGACAAAGACTTGTTTCAAAATTCTGGTCTAAAGTTATTGTTTTATGGCCCTTCAATCTTTTTTTTTTTTTCTCCCAGCCAAGGATTTCATTGGCAGTCTGATGGAGAAAGATCCAGCCAAGCGTTTCACCTGCGATCAGGCACTCAGACACCCCTGGTGAGAAACACACTGGCACAGAATGTCATACACAGGCTAACAAAAAGGCATAAAATCTATACAGATATTCAGTTCATTCATTACATTGAATTTGTGTGTGTGTGTGTGTGTGTGTGTATTTCAGGATCGCCGGGGATACAGCCCTCTGCAAGAACATCCATGAGTCAGTCAGCCGACAGATCAAAAAGAACTTCGCCAAGAGCAAATGGAGGGTAAATTTGGATTACTGCAGTTTATTCTTTGTGGTTTGGGCTCCATTGCAGTATCCAGTACCACTACCCAAACAATTGTCTGTGTTTTTAGAAGATCAATCACTCTGTTAAATCATCCACGTTTCCTCCTGCACCTCTTAGAAAAAGAGAGAATAAGCCGCAACTTTGAGACAAATTCCTGTCTCTTTAAGAACTGCTCCTCACACAGTATGCCATTTCCAACTCTGGGTGTTAATAGCACATCCAACTTGTGTAATATTTAATACTCACATGTTTTTGATCAAAGATAAACTGCAACAGAAGACACTATCATGGTATTTGTGCGCTAGTTCATCAAAAGCAGATTCTCGTCTGCAACTTCAAAGCCATTATGAAAGGAAAAATTACTTTTTTGATCTTTTCAATGACGTAATATCCTTTTGAATCCTTAATGTAATCCCCTGCTGCTCCACAGCACATTGATAGTACGAAAACCTCATCCTGAACCAAAAAATACAAATGAAGCCATCACAGAGAATTTCTGCTCCTTCCCACCTCTTAACTGATATTCCTTTGGATTAAACTTCTGAATGACCTGTTGCCGTTATGTCACAAATCATCCTATTTTAAAGACACGTAATAAAAGATGCTATGCTGAAATGTAAAACAAAATGACTCTTCCCATTTCCTACCTCTCTCCAGCAAGCGTTTAATGCCACCGCCGTGGTTCGGCACATGAGGCGGCTGCAGCTTGGCAGCAGCATGGGGAGCAGCATGGACGCCTCCAACCCGCCGACCAGGCCGAGCCAGACGCAGAGGCCGGCCCAGAGCCAGGCGGGCCAGAACCAGCCAGCTCAGAGCCAAAACACCGGCCAGGCGGCGCAGAGCCAGAACGCCAACACAGCTGCCAGCAAAAGCTCTTCCATAGACAACAACATAGCAGCTCCCCGCAAGGAATGTGAGTCAGTAGTATCAGTGGCACCAGAAAGTCAAGAGAACATATGGGCATTAAACAAAGTTAAAGAATGGATAATTCGCTAAAACCCCTCCCCTGAGCGATTGTCCAATCCTAGTTTAGCAACCGCTAATAGGCACAGCGGTCCTATCATTTGGATTTCCCCACAAGCAGAACTGATGTGTAGAGTGATACTCTGTATGTTTAAAGAGTGGTGTGTGCAGAGTGTTTTCTTAAAACAAAAAAACAAAATAGTATAAATGTGGGGGACAGATTCAACAGTAGCCATGTTTCCATGTAATTGTCAAGCAAATGGTTTTTAAATTTGCACAAAAGAAAATTTGAATTAGAAGCATTTCCATCAATTGGTTTAGAGCAAATAAAATAGACTCATACTAGTAAAATAGTTTAATCACAAGTTGATCAAAGAGTTTAGAAGCTAAGTTATTTGGCTTAATGGAGAGAAGTAGCATTGTACAAGCGAGACAGGGCTGTACGATTCAAGCTGGTAAAGCAATTCGTCAATATACCTGATGTGGCTGAGGCACAGGCAATAGTTCACCGCAACTCTACTACACACCCTGTGCCACAAGCGTACGCCGCCCTGGATGGGACCCATATTCCAATCCTTCCACCATCCAATGGAGAATGGAACTATAGCCGCGTGAGTGACATGTTTATATGTCACAACTTCATAAAAGCTGTTACCATCTCCAATTTTGCGCTGTTAACTCTCTTTCGAAAAAGGCAAAAACCACCCTCAAGCAAGCGTAAAAACGTTTTTTTTTCCAGTTTTTTTTTAATTTTGCCATTTTCTAATGCAATACCTCAAAATGTGCATTAAAAAACGTTGATGGAAACATGACTAGTATGTTTGTCCCCTCTAACTTAAGTTGCGTGAGCATGTCTGGCTAACTACCTTAATGAATCTACATCTCTTATTTTGTTGGGTTAAAAGTTATGTAATGTATAAATCTTAACTATTACTTGTCCACCCAGAATTCAGAGAGGCCAATGTGCCACTGATTTTGTATTTGTTTATTTTATATATATATACAGTTATCAACATACTGTAAAAGACGGAAGAAAAAAATATATAATTAAAACACATATATACCAAATCAAAAAAAAATCATATACAAATCAGTCCAAATCTATCAAAAAACAAAAAGGATAAGTTCAACAAAGAGCAGGCAGAAGCATAATGTTTATCAAGCCTTGCCTCTACTTTACAATATCATATTATTACATAAAAAACAAATAGATATGCACAGACAGCATACAAAAGTCATACAATAATCCAATAACTTAAACAACATACAACTGTACTGAATACATAAATGGGAATGTACACTGTGTGTACATTCCCATTTATATATTCAGGTCACCTTTCTGTAATGGTCAAGTATTGTTTTTGTGAATCTATTTTTGACCTGTATAATATTATAGCTCTGTTTGATGAAAGATACACATGCTTTCATATTGCACATGTGCCGTGTGAGAATAGAAGGGACAGTTTTATAACGAAAGGGGACGTAGCTTAGCAAAGGGTCAGCAACAGCATTATTAAAAATATATATCACTGCTGATCCCTCTGCGGGCTCTTCCCTCTCAGGTGTAGCCACACCGGTCACGCCCTGCAGTCTGGCGTCTGCAGCCTCTTCTCCCGCCGCCGGGGCAGAGCTGAACCGGCCACATCCCGCCGCGGTTGCCGCGCCGGTGCTCACGGAGACCAAGTGACGCCAGGTCACGCGGGGAACCAGCTGGGAGGCCACGGCGCTGTGAGGCAGAGAGACGGAAAGAGACGGAGGACGACGGGAGAGGAAGAGGATCCCCTCCCCCCCAGCCCTCTTCTTCTTCGTTTCGCCCTCTCCTCACTGCCTTTCTACTTGGATGCGCCACATCCCCCCCCTTCCTTCGCCCCCCAGCAAGTTCCCCGCACTGCTCCCGGGAGAGCAGAGGACTTTACTTCTCCCCCACCGATACAAGCCACACGGCGCCGTACTGTACGTTCGCCCGCCAATCAAACGGACGCCGTGTAGGATTCCTCCTGACTCTTCATTGAAGAAGTTCGTACGGCTGGCTGTGATTGGTTGCTGTTTAATGATAACTGGGGTGTCGACTGCTGCGAGCTGTAGCAGTTAATTGGTGGTTTCCCGGTGGGGCCGGTGGTATCATATTATTCAATGTCAGTCAACATCAACTTCCCTCTTGAATCTGGTCTTTCCTTCGACACTTTATTTAGCTCCAAATTAGGTTTGACTGTTGACACCTGGATTGTTTTTTTTATTATTACTGTTAATGTTAAAGGTGGTATGTGTAACTTTTAAAAAGCAAACGCATTTTTGTCAATTTGATAGTGCTACTTTGGTATAATTACTGGAAAATAACACGACCATCGCAGAGAAGATTAGTCACATCCAGCAGATTACCTCCAAATCTGACCTGGTGACGGAGGCTGATAGGTCTTCTTAGTGATGGTCTGATTAATTTACACTAATTGAACTAATGTAGCAAACTAATGTGACAATGATGTCATGTGAAAACGCTACATATTGCACCTTTGAGACTCTTTATGTTATGTCCTTATGGGCTTGTTTGTCTGTTTGTGCTTTAATAAGTGCTTTAAAAGTACCATATGACTGTTGAGATGGGGAAACATGACTAAGCGCTTTATGTATTTTGCACAAAGAGGGTCAGATATGTTCTCAGACACAGATTAGCCGCCATCCACCTATGTTTATCAGAGAGTAGAGATTGTAAATCTTTATATATAAAAAAAAGAAATAATAACCCAAAGTGGATGTTAGAGCATTGTACAGCTTGTTTATTGCCTGAAAGATTCTGATCTGTTTATTATTTTCTTACTTTATAAGACTTTTATAACAATCACCCTTTAAGGGACACACATACATGTTACTAAGGAACATGCAGCAGGTTTAGAATAGGATAGGATAGAGGTATCTGCTGGAAACTGCCACCAGTTGAGAATGTTAGCGACTACACTATAGCTTGGCGTTTGATTTTCCTCAACTAAGGAGCCACAAGCAGCGCGGTGCAGTTCCAAAATGGCTACAAAACATCCTACAAAGCATCTCGAGATACCAAACTGCTTCCTATATGGGTCCTCAAAGTATTTGGCTTGTGTGGAGACAAGATGGGGAGGCTGTCGCCTGCCGCTTCCCCCCTTCCGCCCCCCCCTTCCTCCAAAGAAGCCATTTTCGCATCGTCAAGCTGCACCTAGTTCAGAAGTGCTCAGGGAAAACTGCGGCTGCACTGTGAGCTGGTGAATACCGATTTTCCTGGTTTAGGTTGTTCCGTCAGTGTTTTTTGTCCAGGTGTTGTGGCATCACAGTTAATGGTCCAGAGCTCAAGGTGTTAGCTGCGTCCCCATTGCAGTGTTGTAGTGACTTCTGACTTGAATATTGAAGACTCAGACTTGGGCCCAGGCTATTCCATCGTGGACTCCAAGGTTGTTTTTTACTTTTTTTTGTGTATTTTGTTGACGACAATCCCCAATCCTTGGAACAGTGCGTCAGAGCTCTTTGCTTGGACAGAATCACCAAAACAACATGGAGGATAGGTTAGTTCTTGCTGTATTCGGGGATCCCTTCCTTTATGGCCCAACAGCAGACCGTTATTGCGGCCGACATCAGAAGCTTGGTTAGCGGAGCTTGGTTCACACCAGTGGCGATTTTAGACCCTTTTTAAGGGGGCTCAAGCCTAAATTTCATCTCCGCCCTCCTAAAAATTATAATACAAAACAACGTGTCTTCAAGTTAGTTTGTCTGTTAGTGACAGAGGGCAAACAATTAATATCCTGTGTCGCTGTCGCCAATGCTATGCACCTGTAACCCAGTCAAGAAAAGTTAGATTTTTTATTTATTTATTTTTTATCATGTCAATTTATTCTGGTAGTCCATAAAGGGACTTTTGTAGTTTTTTCATATGTTCAATATTTTTCATTTATCCTCTGTTATAATAATAAATACATATATTCATTGTTATCCAGTGAAATTACTGATTTAGCAGGCGGGGGGTGCACTGTACCCGTTTCACAATCTCATTAGGGGCTGGGCCCCCCAAAGGTATCGCCCCTGGTTCACACGATTACTAAAATGGTCCAACAATGGCAAATGTATATATTTAAGTACTGTATTTATTTGATTATGAGCAGCAAAGCCAAAGGATGTTGTTTACAACAAGGCTCCAGTCGTCCACAACCTACTTCCAGTTGTACTGAGGATCCGGTTAAAGGCGAGGCTTTTTATTTTTCCAAAACAGATGGAATGACTTAAATCCACAACTTGGAGTCCCTTTTTAATAATTCTAAGTTCCGTATGACAGACTGACTTTGTTTTAATTAGTTCTTGATGGAACCTTCTCATGACTCATGACTGCAGAAACCTGGATTGTGTCACTGCTTGCGATGTCTTCATAGACATAACTCAGAGGGCAGAACTGTACGATGTTGGGTGCCTACCTACGCACACATATCATAATGGTTTGATGCAATTCTTCTGATCCCTTTATTGTGAATTGTAGCCAAAGACTAGTGCTAGGTATGAAGACAATTTGGTTCATTCTACTCGATGAATTAGGGAGAACAGAACTAGATAGGAAGCTGTTGGAGTGGACTAAAACTAAGGGCTGAACTCTAGTTCCAAATTAGTTTGGAGAGAAATGTATTCACCTTTGATCCCTTCCTAATCTTTTGCCATTTACCTTTTTAAAAGATACACAGTGCTACTGAAAAAGTGAGACCACAGCTGAATAAAAGGCAGATGACAGTAAATCAACACTCTCCCAAGGTTTCTGGAATTCGCTTGGCTCGCCGCGTCGTTGTGTGTATTAAGTTCCAGCGATTTGGCACTGAAGTTGACTAAAACAAACCATGACAAGGCATTTGTGGATGCTGTCCAGTCTAAATCTGTCTCCCTCCTCACCTTGTTCTCTGTCCTTTGACAGCAGCACCTACTTCCAATAAACTCTGCAAGTACATTTCCAGTGTGTGTAGATTTTCTGCTCTTTCCCACTGTTTCCTAAGCCAAAAAATGCCCCCACCACATACTTTACAACCTTCCTACCCCATCTCTCTCAGCTCCAAGCCCATTAGGTCTAACTGACTTAAATCATTCATACTGAGTCACAAATCTATAGTTGACAAGAGAGGGAACCCAAGCTTTCTAATGTAACGAAAAAGACTACCAGCTATTGGTTGAAAGTTTAACTTTGAATCTTAAGTTGTTGCTTTATTACCAAGCAGAAATGCAGTACCAAATCACTGTCTCTGAATGTGCACATCAGTATACTAAAACATGTAAATCTACAATTGTATATTAACAGTCTGGTTGTAAGCCGTCATTCCCAGTGATGGATTTACGCTCACTGCAATACATGGCTCACGGTGTAATTAAAAACGTTTTTGCGAAACTGATTAATTTCTTTTTGGTCTTGTAGGAATGTAAAAACAAGACAAACCATTGAAGGATAGGAATTATTTTCGGAAACCTCTAATCACACAGGAATTGTCCACCTCGATCATTTGTATGGGGCTCCAAAAACGCACACCAGATCTACTATGTTGTTGTTCAAGCACGTAGGCATAAAGTGTGAAATTTGCAGATGTGGTAACAGCACCGACACGGTTGATGCTTTTAGACGAATCATTGCAGTTACTTTAGGCATGTTGTCCTAGCAACTAATCCAGTCATAATAGAGTTTATGTTCAATAGTTTTGTTAGGATTAAGTGTGTAAGACAAGGCCAGTTAGCCTGATTTATTTTATTTTAAATATGCAGTCGTAGCGCAAGCTAACTTTTTAGGGTTTCTCACTGATTAACAACACCCACATGTACTACACCGTTAACCTTTCAGAAATATATATATATTCATTCTGACATTTTTACATTAGGGTCTTGTGATACATGTTTCTCTACTAATCCAGCTCTAAAGTCAATCCATGTAATTACCCATGTGTTAATGGAGGGGAACTTTTAACCATGTAAGGGCTTTATTCCAATGGTCACCTTTATCTAATTATTCACTGTAACCATGTATACATCCCCATTGATTGCTATGCATTTTTTAAAACATTTTTAAGTGTTGTCAATGCTTTTTCTTGGAAGTGGGATCAGGAAATACCAACTTAGTTTGGGGTGGAAAATAGTTGCAAGACACAGAATCCCTGCCAGATCTTAGACAATTACAATCACTTAACTATTAATTATCATTATTATTAATAAATGAGTTTCATTGTGTACCAGGTTTCTCCTCTGGCACAAATGCTGTTATCCAATCAACAGCCAACACTGTATGAATATGTTTCGTCAAATGTGATGTTGTCCACTTCAGTGTGGATGTTTGGGTTTATGAATGTATTGTGAGGCAGATTGGGGGTTGAGGTTCATGCTGCTCTGTGGTTTCATGTCTGCCATTAAAAAAATAAAAAGTTTTCTGAATGACTCTTTCCATGTTAAAGGTGCCTTGCCACATGTATTTCATTACTTTGTGGTAATGTCTGAAGTTGGATTCTGTAACAGTTTTTGTGGAATAAATGCCTTGGTTACCTTGTTTCAAGCCATTCTAGTGGGGTATAGAAAGCCTGCAGGAAGACTCGATTTGTGCCAGTTCTCATTAATATTCAATGAGCTAAGCTGCTTGACTGTGATTGGCTAACAGCTATCCAATGAGAGCCTGGCTATCAGCATCCTATACCCAGCACAACTGGGCGAGCTCATGAATAGTAATGAGCTCAGGCAACATGACATCAGACTGACCAGCTTTTGTAATTTGCCTGATTTATCTTCTTATTTCTTTTCAGTGGCTAGATCTGTCAGAGGAGGTAGCAGTTCATTTTCACATTCACCACATAACACAAATATGGATCTGACATATTTAAAAAAATGCAAGTAGAAACGGTTTTGTGTGGCAGGGCACCTTTAAAGATGCTACTGTAAACTACTACTGCACTGTAAATAGATTGTGAATATGAATGATCATTTTAAATATAATATTTACAAATGTTTTGCTGTTAAGGCATGTGAGAGTTAATTGAGTGAGTCGAGGGAAGTTGATTGTATTCTCTATGGAATGTTTTGTGTAAAAACAAAAAAAGCTAAAAAATCCACTTTACTCACCACTGCAGTTTGCTGTCATACTGTCCAGCACTATGTGACTGCCATCTGCAGAGCTACACGGTGCAGTGTAACCCCATTAGTGTTCCACCACCACTGCGGTGTCAGTCCAACTAAAAGTGAAAGCATTGTTTACTGAACTCCGACTTGCCATTCTAAAGGAAGAAATCCAAAGCTGTGACCGACTCTGAAACACACTGTTAAGGACGAGGAATGCTCCCGTCCACCCTTTCCCCTTTGAGCTCATACTCCTTTTTTTTCTTTTTTTTTTATAGAAGAAGCTGGAAAAAAAATGAAAACGCAAGCATGTTGAAAAAAAGTGCTTCAAGAAGTCAACTTCACCCTGAGTGTTTGCATAATCGTATATGCCCTTGTATGATGTTAGTATCTATGTAAAGATGTACACAGGTTGAGAGTTCGAAGTCCACAAAAAGCTGAGTTTACTCAGTAAAAGAGTTTCACTTCTACAAACAGTTTTGATAGGCGGAAATAATCTCAACGCTTATTGCAACACAGCTAACTGGCAT
Organism: Etheostoma perlongum; assembly: GCA_026937815.1. Classification (NCBI taxonomy): domain Eukaryota; kingdom Metazoa; phylum Chordata; class Actinopteri; order Perciformes; family Percidae; genus Etheostoma; species Etheostoma perlongum. Next base: position 22,440,752 of record CM049393.1, on the reverse strand, counting down.
TTAAATAAGGAGGACTGGGTACCATGTTCCAATGTAAGTTGCCCTTATGCTGCTTATGAGAGTGACTTCATGCTGATTCCCTGAACATGTGGACATGGCATGAAAATAATGTATGAACAATAACTTGAGACTTTTTTTATTGTAGGCTACCAAGTGGCAAGGAATGTTGCTTATTTATTTATTTATTTCATTCATGACCTTTACATTTCTACTACTACTTATAAGTTAGCAATAGCCTTATATGCTAGTTGGCAATTCAGCTAAGCTATGTAGCTAACTTAGATTATATAATGTATTCTAAAAAGTCTAACGCCAGCCCTGTTGCTTAATTTGTTTTTAAGTAATTCAAGTAGGCTACATGTAGCTATTGCCTATGTCCTATTGGCTATGTACATTAGCTTACCTAGCTATCAATAGCCTTGGAGGGCTAGTTTGAAAGCTAGGTAGCTAACTTAGATAGCTTATATAATGAATTCTAAAAAGTAAAACGCCAGCCCTGTTGCTTAATTTGTTTTTAAGTAATTCAAGTAGGCTACATGTAGCTATTCGCTATGTCCAATTGGCTATATACATTAGCTTACCTAGCTACCAATAGCCTTGAAGGGCTAGTTGGAAAGCTAGGTAGCTAACTTAGATTGCTTTGTGTATAGCGTGACTATGTTATCCCAAACAAGCAAAGGCTAGCACTGTTGCTAACTCTGCTTCCAAGAAAGTCAAGTCCATAGCTATTGGCTATGTTCTTTACTTAGGCTACATAGTTAGCAGTGGATTTTATGCTAAATTCTACACATCAGAATTGTTCTTCTATTGAACTAGACATAGATGTGAGTTTACTTATGTGTAAATGTTTTGTTATAAATTGTTGTCAAATACTTTAGGAGTCACAATATTAGCATTGTTTCTCATGTACTCAAAAGCTTGTAAGCAGTTGTAAATCCAGTGTAAAGCTGCCTTGCTAGCAGCTGTGCTTCGGTCTAGATAATGTTAAAAACAGCCCTTTACCTCAAGATTTGACTCAAATAATAGAAGAAGAAGACATGCCTTTATTTATCCCGCAATGGGAAACTCACATTTAATTTAATGAGAGCAGCTCTGCCTCTGAGAATTGTTTGTAGGACTAAAACTTTTTTGGGATCCGGTTTCTTCCTGTGGGTGTCCTCGTCCAGAGCCTGCTGAGTTGTAGCTGGCTGTATTGTATTTACTCTCTGCATGTGACCACAACAAATTGCCATCCTGTGCACCGTCACCACGCCAATAATACCCATGTTTCTCAGAGCGGGCACCGCCTGCCGCACTTATTGTGCTGTGATGACGATTATGATGATGATGATGACTTTCTGTTAATGGGGCTTGTATATCAGATGCCTTCGACAATCATGTGCACATATCAGAGTTACCATGACGACACAGGACAGAGCGACTGATTGTGTCTCTTTTGTCTTTCTCCTGGAATAAATCCTGAATGATGGTAATATAACTCTATATTTTTTGTTTGGGTCTGAAAAAATAAAATAGGGCTGCCTTATTAGTACTACTTATCTTATTAGTAGTACTTAAAGCCCATGTTGCAGGTTCAATTTTGCAACGAATTTGTGCAATTTGCTTGTTGGTAGTAAATATTTGAACTGTTATCCATTGTTTTTGATGGTGTTGGATATCGCAAAATTGATTATAATACGAAAATTAGGCACAATTTTACAGTGTTTTATTTTCCCCCTACAATGCATTGCATGATGTCATATTGGGGAGATAACAGAGCAGCCTGCGTTGTATTTACCACTGGTCTGGCCTAATGTGGCTTCTGGTCTTTTAATATTAACAGTCTATGGTCTCGATCGAGTCCATGTAACTTTATTATATTTATAATAATATTGGAGGGAAAGTGAAACACAGCTTAAACGGGGATGTTGTTCGGCTTTTCACAAGTTTAGACTGCTAGCTAACGATACGCCGTTAGCACAACAGCGTTAGCCTAGCCTGCTAGGTAAATATTACGACTGCCTTTGGTGTTGCCTACTGTATATATGCGTCCATGTTGTCAACATCATACATGTGGCATTAGTGCACCTTTGTACCATAATTGTATTGAATGAAATAGTAAGCTTCGCTCCTACGAGATGGGGGGTGGTTACGGTACACACAAAGCTAACTGGCTATAGTTAGCCTGTACGGATGCTTGCGGATATAGCTAACGTCGCGTAGCCAGCCAGCAACTTCGGCAGTATAGTTTCGGTAAGCTAACACGACCGCGTTGTCGCCCACAATCAACCTGCAGTGATGTTTGAAATATAAACAATTAGAATCCTGGTGCGTGCTGGTTGGAGAGGACCATGATCCTGTCTGAAATGTCACAAACGGATTTAGGCATCTTCAGATCAGCTGATCGCGGGGGCGAGCTTCCCGACCGGAGGCTCACTCCCCTACAGCACCCGCTCTCCACCGCAGCTTTTCGCCGCCACACACACGCACCGGCCAAACAGCGACACGTTTTCACCGGAGGAAGAGGTAAACACTTAGAAATAACACTCGGGAATGCCTTCTATTACTATATCTACATAAGTGTACCAGTACTTATCTGAACTAACGACATGATCACTGTCACTAGATCGAAAGAATACGTTGACATTCACTCGGTGCTATTCACTGACAGTAAAAAGTAAAGTCATTGTATGTACTGCTGCGTTGCTAAAATAAAGGAGATACATGAAGGAGACTTCCCCACAATCTTGACAATTCCTCATTTGCCCTCTCACATCTGGCAGGTTGGTAATTATTCAGCTGCTGTCCTTTCCTCCTCTTCCACATCCCAGTCAGTCACCGTAGTTCTAGTGCCAGGCTCAGACTTCGCTCCCCAGTATGACGTCATCGCCGAATTGACTTCATAAACCCGCGAACACCAAAAATGACCAGAAACTAACACTATTTGGAGACATTTTTAAAAATGATATACATATCTTGAGTGTTTTTTGTACCCAATAATCAACAGTGGTGGTTAACCTGCAACATGGGCTTTAAATTAGGAGTACATTTTGTGTGTGTGTGTGTGTGTACTCAGTATTTTATAACTTGCAACTCCAGGTTCCATGCATGTGGATATAAAGCAGACACCAGACCCACTTTATCACTTTAACTGACATATTGTCTAGATATATTCTGCACAGCAGCTGTTTAGAAGTCAGAATACAGATGTTGCAAACACATAAGGCACATGTTGCCTTTAATAGCACATGGGATACATTATTAGGCGTAAAGTATTAAACACATTGTCTACAGATGTTATTTCCCCATAGAAAAAGGAGTTCAGCCTCCTTACACTTCAGTAAATGATTGTGAAACTAAGGGTTCATTAAGAGTTCAGATAGAAACAGCCTTGAAAAAACTGGTATTGATTGGCTGAATTAAGCAAACCCCATTAATGGTTAAGGACATTTTTACTTTGAAAATCAACATTTGTGAATTCTTGGAAGATGTGAAATAAGCTGCTGTTTTACAACATAAAATATTGGAGTGTTTTTGCTGTCTATGTTGAAGGCCAGAAACAGCCAGTGTGTGTGTGTGTGTGTGTGTGTGTGTGTGTGTGTGTGTGTGTTCCACCAAACTTTGTGTCAAGCGCTAGTTAGCAAATATTAACATATACGTTAGCTTGCTAGCACACTAAACTAAGATGAAGATGAACATGATAATCATTTACCCGCTTAGCATTAGCATGTTAGCATTGTCATTGTAAGCAGGTTAGCATTGTCATTGTAAGCAGGTTAGCATGGTCATTGTAAGCATGTTAGCATGCTTACATTTGCAGGGCTTAAAACACTGCTAACATTGCTTTAGATTATTATGCTGCATTCACATGGAACCAGGCCATCATGAATATCATTTTAGCAGACGAAAGCAAGGTGCTAAAATTAGTTGAACCTTAAAGAGTATCCGGGCAACCGTAATGGTAGACGGGGCTGTGTAGATTGTAACCCAAGATTTACAAGTCTTGCAAGATGGTTGAGGTTACACATTGGCCTTGAATGGTCAAGGTTAGGAGAAGTCATTGAGCAACAAGTCTAGCAAGAGTTTTTATGAGTTTTTGCAAATCTATAATTATCATTTAGACGTAGCATAGGTGGCATTGTCGTCCATAGTTAACATATTTAAACTTTTCTTCCACCCCCCACAATGGAATTTACAACCAGATGTTCTGTAGCGCCCTCACACAAGGAGAAATGAAATCCTACAGAGATATTACAAGAAGCTACACGCATTGCTAGAGTAATTACATAAACAATAGACACACTACATTTGTATTTAATGTTTTATTCTATTCTTTGTGAACAATACAACATCAAGACAACTTTTCATCATGCATGTTTTGTCCAAAAGGTGTTGTCGTTCTGTGAACGCCGCAATAGTTTGGTTCGTTCTGTACGTTCACACAATCACAGCGAACCGAGACTTGTGGCTTCTCCATCTCGATGCATTTGGTGCCTGGTGGCGTTCTCAACGATGCTTGTTGACTTTTGCTCAACTTTGTGATTGTTACTCGTTGGAGTGGAAACATACTTCATTTTGCACTACAGTAAATATGCATCTGTTTTTTCCATTGACTTCATAAGCATTGGTGCTATATTTGAATTTGACTCTGCATTTGATCTGTACACAACGTAAGGGGGAAGAAAACAATGGGGAGTGTATATCAACATAAGCTGCAAGCTACCCTCTGCTCTTCTGTGTACACTATAGTTAAGCTAATATACATTGCTTATATTTAAAAGCAATCTCTGAAGGTTTGTATTTGCTCACCACTGATACTGAAAGTTGTGTTAGTATTGGTCTGTTATTAGCAGAGTTTGGCCCGGTGAAGGTTCCTGTGGTGCTTTTCCCTCCGTCTCAGTTGGAGCTTTTCCTCCTGACTGCCCGTCTATCTTGGTTGTGCACTGAGAATAGCACACACACATTGAATGCTCTTTCAAAATTATTCATCCCTCCAACACACACACACATACAAAACACACACACACACACACACACACACACACACACACCAAAACACTGTATTTCAAATCCCTTTGACACTCATGCACAATAACATGCACATGTACAGCATCACAGGCTCAAACACGCACACACACACACACAGCAAAATTGTATTTCTGTTAAATCAAAATTGCCTGTCATTTTCACAAATTTGTATAAACATGCCCACGCACACACACACACACACACACACACATACATACATACACATACCCACACCCACACAGCTTGTTGACTTTGGCTGTCAAGCTGTTAGTGTGTTTGTGCTCAGAGTCACTGATCTCTTTGCTTCTTAAACTGATTTCTCCTCATCTTTAATTCAGGGCTTTACCCTCTCTCATCTTCTCCTCCAGCCCTTCTCTTGCTGCAGGCTTTCTTCCCCTGCTCTCTCCTCTCTCACCCGCAGAGACATGTTGCTTTGTTCTTTACTAAGCAGCATATATTTATTCCATAAAACTAATTGCCTAAAAAAAGGCAGATCATCTGAAACAGCGTGATAACATAGTTTTTATAGAAAAAAATAAGAGGTGGGATCATGGCATACTGGGGGAATTGGACCATCCGTGTCATTTGGGTTGACATTTCTGAATTTAAACGGCAAGGGGTGACGTGATGTTTCCCCTCTAACTGTCTTGTTGCAAGCAATTAAGTTAGTAAGCTACAAATTAAAACCAAACATTAAACTGCATTGAAAATCCTCTCACAGTAGCACAGTTACACCAGCAATGCCATGATTTTTTTTTTACTTTACTTTAAGGAAGACTAGTATAGCATAAGTTCTTTTTTTATGATCAAATGTGCCAATGTGCTGCAATAGCAATGACTATTATTTCCCATACTTGTTATTATTCCGCCTCTTTTTTGTTCTGCTACTAGTCACGGAGCATTGCCAACACGTGCACACAAAATACATCAAAACGTATGTAATGATCGGGAATGGTGTGCTATGTGTTTACAAAGAGATTTACCGTGCGGTTTTCACGAAATCTGCAAAAACGGCACAAAAGTTCTCATAGACATTAATGGGAAATCTTCGGGAAATCGCTCAACATCGCTCAAAACGACACCTCTTTGGGGCCATGCTGTATCACCATACTTTAATGTAGAAACACAATTAAAGGTTTACACGGAAGACAAGACTTTGGTGTTTATTGGGCTGAATGGGAATTCGGATATCAAGCATGGCTTCTCCCAAATCACAGTTTGCATATTGTCTAGTTTTCAGATCGCTTAAGATTTTCCAATATGTGTGTATGTGGCTGAATGGTGAGAGGTAGAGTAGAAGACAGAGGGGGGGGAGCTGCAGTACGATTCTCAGAATTTTTTCCAAACAAATTGCTCTCTCCACTACATTTTTGACTCTTTATACATCATGGTTGGTCAAAATATAGACAATCTTGACACAAAAAACACAAAAGGAACACAACAGAAAAAGTGACGTCCACAGCTTACAAATAATACATGCAGAAAAAGGCATACACAAACGGATACATAAACAGTTAAGTCATGAGGTGGCTTCCAACGGGTTGCAATCATCCTCTTAGCAGCTGTAAGTCCAGCAAACACAGCATGTTTTTGAGCTTTAGAGAGCTGGAAGGCTGACAGGTCATTCAGAATCAAGACCTTAACAGTAACAGGCACAGTAACATTAATCAAGGCAGACATTTTGGATGTATATCTGTTCCAGAACTGACCAACAGGAAAGCACTCCCAGATCATGTGAAGCTATGTACCTTGAGCTTTTAGTGGGCAGAACATACATAAAGGGCTATTACTTATTTTCATGTGGTGCATTTTCACAGGGGTATGTTCTATGAATGAAATTATAGTGAATCTGCTGATGGTCTGGATTGCGAGATACTTCTGGGATGTTAGACTATACATCATGCCAGTCAAGAGCAGGGTCTGGGCAATCACCTACCCAGATCCTCTAAATAGGAAGGTATAGCGCGGCCAGATACCACCAAAAACTGATAAAGCCTCTATACCATACCACAGTTTTTAAGCTGCACAGTAAATAACTTCCAAATAGGATGGATGGGCGGACAATGAACTCCCCTTTGTTCCCACTGTGGAGCTGTTATCGGTTATCGAACTCTCTGGCATAGAACTTTCTAAGGTACGCCAGCAAACAGACATATCTGGATTAAGCCAGGTAAGGAGGGGTCTTATTTGTGGGCAGAATCATTTAAATAAATTAGTGCAGACCTTGACCAGTTCATTTTAAAGCCTGATAAGCTTCCATACACCTCGCATAATGATAGATGGTGAGGAAGAGACTGAGAGGGGTTTTCTAGTTAGAGTTAGAAAATGAAGGCTGTGTTAACATCCCTTGAGAAGTCACCCTTTTCAATAGAGAAGTTAATCATGTCCAGAAGGAAAGGCCCCGACCGTTCCCAAAAAGTTGCATAGAATTCAGGGGGAATCCCATCAAAGCCCGGTGATTTTCCTTATGGCATGTTCTTTTAAATGCTCAACTCAATGCTGCGTTACTCAACATCTCAACATCCTCTCTCAACCATAAACGGTTGAATCAGGCCAGAACTGTCACCTGAAGTGTACCATGGACCAAAGTGTCCATGGTGCAGCTATAGCTAGCTGTTTACTCTAAGTGATGTGTTCACAGGAGTGTTAATCCTAATTAAGTGTAGTGTAATTCACTCACTGTTTATCACAAGAATTAGACATGGAGTAATCACAGTATTGATTATTTCACTGTCTGCCCTCACTGCTGTCATTTGAATGGATTAGTTGGAGAAGTGACACTATTTTCCTCTTTGTCTGGAGACGTGTGTACGTTCAAAGGTTGATTTAGTCCTGCAACAGAAAACTCAGATTGGACAGATAGCCTCGCTAGCTGACTGGAGCAAACCTAGATATAGGACTTCAGAGTCCTTTGTCAAGCAATTCTGTCCACAGTACAGCGTGGGTTGTCAGATACAAAGTCTATAAATCACTTATTCAAACAGATTTTTTTTAAAGTAGCTCCTGTATTTCTTTCAATGATTCTCTTCTCTGCAGCAACATTTTTTTCAGGAACTCAGTCATCAGATATGCATGTTTGGCTGCTGCAGGGTCAGCGAAGATATAAAGTACTTCTGTACTTGGGTTACTCGCATGCTAACTAAGCATAGACCAAGACGATGAAGGTCTGCGACACTTTTTGCAAAAAGCAGACTGTCTGACACAGTGTATACACGTTTCTTGGTATATTATGCTTTATTTCACGCCTCACCATTCTGGAGTGTTTGATTAAGTCCCACAAAAGAGAAATGGCAATTTAGCTTTTGATGAAAGCACCTCTCTCTCTCTTTCTCTCTCTCTCTCCCTCTCTCTCTCACTATTTGCTTCCCTCTCTATCCATCCTGCCTCTCGTTTTGTCGTGTTTTCGACGATGTGTTTTCCTTTCATATGCTGTGGTCTCGTGATGCGACGGCTGCTCGGCTCCCTCCCGAGCTTTTGGCTCTTCAGACTGAATTAGAGGAATATTTTAGCGACGTCCCGTTGTTCAGAACATTGCTGCCCACACACACACATTCCAGTCACTTGATGGACCAGACACACACACACACACACACATCTCTTTCTCTCCTTATATACTGCACATACTGTACACACATGCAATGTCTCCTCTGACCTTAACCTCTCTTTACACTCTCTGTGTGATGCTGCAGGGCTTAGCTGAACCGCTGAGTGTGTGTGTGTGTGTGGCTGTTTGTTTTTTTGTACTCCGCTGACCCAGATGTTAATGGTCTTCTTCAAACATTGTCACGTTCACACTGATGTTCATCCAAGTTCAACTTTATATGCAAAAGAACATTCAAACATTACAAAAAAATCCACATATCCACAAAATGAATAAAAAATGAACCTTCTCAAACATCCCCGACAGTTACACCTCTCTCTGCTCACAAATCCAAACAACATTCAAATGAAATGTAATGTTTCTTATCATTGCATCACCAGGCCTTGATAACATAAAAGCTGTTTTGAGTGAGATACAGGTTTCTGAATGTCCTCTGGCTTCAGTCTCCGGGTGAGCTGTTCAAAATCTGCACGGCTTTCTACGTCACTAGCCGAGACAAGGTAGCTAACTGTAGCATGCTAGCTCGTTCTCAAACACACACTAGTTCACCATAATCTCCAAAAGAACTACTTCCATGTCCCTGTTCTACAGGTATTCCACAAGTGCCCTTTGTCTAGAAGAAGTCTCCCAGCTAATCCTGCCTTGGACTGACCAAAGTTGGAGAAAGAGTTATCTAGCTGATGGGATCTTACCTAGCTACTGAGCATGTGCCACTCCCAACAAAGATAGTATAGAAGTGAGATGTCTCACTCTGTAGCCAACAGTGATGCCGGTAACGCATTGCTAAATCTAATCTGAACACTTTTTACAATAGCGAGTAATCTAACTATTTCCAAACCAGAAATCAGATTAAAGTTACTTATCCAAGTCACTCTGCGTTACTACAGTATTTTTGTCATTTTCCTTAGTAAAAATATATATCTTTGCTTTCTTCTTGCGTCTCGGGGAGAAGTCACGTATACGACAAGTCACGTTTTCAGCATGAGGACAGTTCACGTGTACCACGCAGCGACTCAAACGTAAACAACAGTGGAGGGAGGAGAGAGACGCGCGTTTTCTAGCTAGTCACTGTTTTGAGTTTGTCTCAGCTAAAGACGGCAATATTAAGGTTGGTTGTACACTACAAAAACACTACGTCAAATTTGAAGAAACATTTGGAGTCGCAGCACTGAACACAAGAAGTTGGTCTGGATATGCATAATATAGGCACTTTAAGTCCTAATGTGTGGTTGTTGCAGATTGTCCTAGATATGTATTTAAATCTGCTATAATCAATATTTATTTATCAATATTAATTATGTGGAAGGGCTTGCTTGTAGTGATGAACCCACAGAGAATTATCACCCAACGCTGCACTTCCACTCAACTCTATGTACAGGTTCTGTACATTGTGGCATCTTTCAGCTCGTTATTTAGTTTTAGTTTTTTTTGGCCTGCAACATTAATATTTTGATTCAGTCTAATCAGTGTTGTTTCCAGTTGCAGCAGGGAGATGTTTTATGTACTAAAAGAATAAAAAGCTTTATTAAACCCACTGTACACCACCTGCCCAGCATCAAACAGCAGGCAGACAGAGTTAGCAGACTGTAACTAAGTACATTTACTCAAGTACTTCAAGTAAAAATGCGAGGTACTTGTACTTTACTTGAGTCTTTTCTTTTCAAGCCACTTTCCATTTCTACTCATTTCCAAAAGAAATATTGTACTTTTTACTCCACTACATTAATAAGACAGCTTTAGTGGATACTTTACAAGTTAAGATTTTGAACACAAAACATATAAGAAATTATAAATTAAACTACCTAACAATATAACGGGCTACAACTCCATCTGAAATGATTACAACATTAAACACTTAGCTGATTGACAGCACTGTTTGGGTCGTTTCCAGTTTTCTATAATGTGAGTACATTTTACATACTTTTATGTCACAATAACAATGCAGGACTTTTACTTGTAACAGTCTTTTACATTGTGGAATTATATTTTTACTTAAGTAAAGGATCTGAATACTTCTTCCACCACTGCCTTTGACCTCCGTAAAACACGTATGTCTTTCAAACTTCATGCCCCAAATGGGTAACACTTTCTGTTTTTTTTTTTTTTTTTTTACAAAAACCCATACCAAGATAACCCCAATGACATCACTTGGGTTATTTTTAAGAAGTGACAAAGCTTCGACAGAGCCACAAAAGATATTATACACCTGTTTCACAGGCTGAGTAGTTTTCCATCCTACCAGACCGTAAAGTGACTTTGACATGTAAATAGGTGGCGTGTCCCTTTAAATTATTAGTTCTCATCGTCTTGCTGCAGCCTAAACAGACCTATCCATGACTTTCTTTTGTTTTAAAACTGAAACTACTTTTACTTCACTTTGGAAAAACCAGCACTCCAATAATAAGCTCCTGCTGTTGCTGTTACTGTTGTCGCTCGCGGCTTCCCCCCCCCCACACCCTACGTGATCCCGGCCTGGGAAGAGCACAGAGCCCCAACTGAACCCAGTAGTAGAAGACAGCAGAGCTACAACACTGCTCCACCTGCGAGAGTAATCATCGGGAAAACAAATGTTTGATTCCTTTTCAGGAAAATTGTTGTTCTTTTGTCAGACGACCAGTTCTTACATTACTCTTGTGTTATGGCAATCTGGGAAACAACAGACAGAAGAAGTAGTGTATTAAGAAAAAAAAAAACCTATGTAGATTATTAGTGTGTTTAGTCATAATGTGTAATTTGCTATTTCTTTGTCCCTTACATAGAGACCGCCCAGCAGTCTCTTGCTCTCCGTGGCCAGTTTTCAGTCCCGGTGGGTTGCCAGTTTGGGGCAGGTGTTGGATTAGTTAAAGTTGCATCCTCTTGCGTAGCGTCGTGCTTGCATAACGCCCGGGTGAGGGCTCCTCCTGTGTTATGGCATTGAGGTGTTGCCCCACCCTGCGCTCTGCAGCCTTCAGCTTCTCCTGCAGCTCCTGCGCCTCCTGCTCAGCCTTGCGCGCGGCCTTTCGGGCATTCCTCAGGGAGCGCTTCGCCTTGCGAACGCGCTCCTTCAGCTGCCGGTTCCTGCGCTCGGCCGCAGCCAGACGCTCCTGCATCTTGCGGCCTCGCTCCTCCTCCTCGAACAGCGCGGCCTGCACCGAGGAACACAGCAGCTGGAGACAGGAAGGAGAGGGGAAAGTAAGTTAACATACAGGAAGGCTTGTTTTCCTAACAGGCAAACCAGACTGTTGTAAACTTCCAGTTGCCATCTTTGTCAGATGGTGGTGTAGTGTGGGAGCACTGGGGATGGGATTTTCCCAGCAGCCTTTTTGAGGAAAAAAGTCTTTCTAGCTTTGATGTCCACAGTGTTGTTATTTCTCCCTTTCTCTCCCTTATACTTGGAAGGAGAGAGGAGGGGGAAATAAAAATGGAGGTCCTGACCCACGTCATTTACATTTATCCACACAGGCTGCCTAATGCCAGCGCAGAAACACAAGGGGACAAAGTTTATGTGTGTCTGTGTAACATAAATTCACATGGAGCGCCCTTCCCTCCCAATTCCAGGGTCACATGCTTTGATATTTCGGGGGGCCTGATTTTCCATCTCGTTGGTAGAGCACAGCTGACCTCAGGGTTAACAGCTCTCTTAGTCACAGTGGGGAACGCATGTGTGTTCGTGTCCCACTGCACTTAGTCAGAGCAACATACAAACCTAGGAAATGTCTCCTCAGTTGATGGTTAGTGCTAATCGCTCCTTGTGTGCCACTAGTGCTTTGCTAACAAAGGCACGACACCAGTAGTCTGGATCAACAAAAGTACATTTCCAGAGTAATTTCATGACATGTCCCTCACCTCCTGCTCTCTGCGTGTGTTGCCAGTCTCCAAATCCCTTTGCTTCGGGAAAACAACTCTGATCTAGCAAGCTACACGCTGAAAATGACGAGGCAACGAGGCAGGCCTGCTTGGTTCTTTCAGGGGAATGATTGTAAAGATTTGCAAAGAATATGTTTAGGCATTTACTATCTAATCTGGACTTTTGGGGAGCAATTGGTGGGATTCCTATAGACAAAGTACACACAGAGATACACTGTTAAGAGCAAATGACATTTCACTTTGTATCCAGCTAATTTCAATAGCTCACATTACTGTATTGTGTGCAGAGTTTACTTCATTTAACGTTATATGTGGTTCTTAAAACATGTTCCTTCCAGAGACTATTTAGCATAGCCACCGTCGATGCTTCTGGGGCTTAGCTCCACCTAAGACGATTGTGATTAGTTTAAAGAAAGAAAGAAAGAATCCCAGAATGTAGCTGTGGTGCAGCCAGACCTTACTCTACAGTGCTGTGGAGATGCGAGCCTACACCTGTATCACCAGTGGCTGTGTATCAACAGTGTATTCTGTATTTGAGTCAGCGTATGAATATTTTTGGCTTAACTAAATGCATTGAAACAACATAAAGTAGATCACTGATACAATATAGCTACAGCACTTCTTTTTTTGCCCCACCTGGCAATACTAAACACGTTCCAATACCTTCAAATGAACTTGCTGTGGCCTGTTCACACCAGCCTCAGATGGCTACAGAGGATGATGGCCTCAGTGGTTGTTTTAAACATATTCTAAGGTGTGTCTTGGCACCAGTTTTGAGAACTATGATGTTATTGCAGTAAGGGTAAATATTTAGTTTGAATATATTTAACAAGTAGAATGTACTGTTGACTCTGTTCTGATTTGCAAAGATTTAGCATGATCCCATAAATTAAATGCAAAAAAGTGTAATTGTCTCCACGCTGAATATATATATTTCATTAAATGGACAGGTAAATTAAATCTAACCATTAAATGGGAGCTACTTTGTGTTACTCTTTACAATGACATCTGTGGATCATCCTGAGTAATGGGGAGACTTTCTCTGGACAGGGAGGTTGCATTTCTTTTGACACGCAATCAAGGTCACCTAAACTTTTTTTTGGTAATTTGGGTGACCTGACCCTTTAAAGGGAAGTCTTTCTCTTCAAGTCAAATCCAGAAGATGAACTGTTTTATTTTTTCAGTTTGACCCCTTTCTCATAGAAAGCCTCTCAGTGGGGCGCCCCCCAAACACACACACACACACACACACACACACACCACCTGTCAAAACATCCGAGTCTTACCTGCCTGCTGTTTAGCATCATCTGTATAAACAGTATTTAGAGGACATGTAAAGACACACACATGCATGTATACGTGTCCTCAAATTCAAGAGGAGGAGAGATCATATATAAAATCCACTAAAATGCATTTAAAGCTGCACTGTCACACTAACAATGGAATAAAAATACTGCATACAAAAAATAGTCGCCGCTTGTTGTGAGGAACCTACAGATAATTATATAACACCCAACTTTGCTCTGGAGCATTTTAGCATCTTTCAATTCATTGTTTTGGTTTTAGGGGCGGCAACTTTGCTGTTCTGATTGAGTCTCACTAAACTTGCTCCCATCTTGATACCATCTGACCTGATATTATATATCAGGTCAGATCAGTCATATCTATCAGGTCTCTTTGTCACAGTATATTGTGACAGAGTGATAATGCCATCATGGTTTCCAGCCTCAGCAGAAAGTTATCAACACAGTTAGTTACTAGTCGTTAAACACAGTGGAGAATTTACCAGCTGCAAAGCCAGATATTTCCTCAAGGTTTTGGTGGAGACCAAAAACAAAGCTCAAAAAAAAAAAAAAAAATGGACTGACTCAGTTGGCCTGATCGCCATTTCAACTTGTTAAGGTTAGTGTTGCGTTTACTGCTTACTGTGCTGCCCATGCATGGCCAAAACATTGACATGCTACTGACAATGTGAACAACATTCAAAACATATTTAGTTCTCTAAAATATAACATATCTGGTCAAATATGGACTAAATACACATATTTTGTACAAATGTAAGACATGGCCTATTTTAATGTATATTTACTGTCGACACCAGAGAGGCGAGAGTTGGATGGGTGGCCTTAGTTGGATAGATCACTGCATCAGTTGTCTAATGTCATAGGTCAGTTTGTGTTCCAGTTTCCACCTCTTCATACTCACTGACCAATCACATGAGGGAAGTATGGGTTCATAATGAGCGAAGTGTAAGACTGGAGCTTTTGCACGATGCTTATCAGATGACAGTATGTGTTGTTCAGTATTGTTCATTCATCAACAGATTGACAAAGAAAGAAAGAAAGAAAGAAAATATGAAGAAAAGAGAGAGTAGGCCTAATGGGGTTGAAGGGATTGCGAGACGGGCCTTTGTGTGTGTCCAGGCTGACCTGACTGCTCATTTATTTCTGCAGACTGTGTGTGTGTGTGTGTGTGTGTGCGCGTGTGTGAGGATGTGTGTGAATAGGGATGGGTGATTAGACAAAAAGAGAGTGAGAGATAAAGAGATAGAAGAACAAAAGGGAGAAAGAGAGATGAAGAAAACAGAGGAGACCGAGAAAGTGGGAGCCTAACTACTGAGCGCAAAAGGCCGACAGTGTTGTCCTCCTTTTATCCCTCTAAGCCAGGGATTCTCAAAGTAGGGTCTGTGGCACTCTGCCAGGAGTTCCGTGAAAAGTGTTTTTTTTTTTTTTTTTACAAAAGGCTTTATAGTTCAACAAATAATATTACATTGTTTTTTAAATCTATAACAGTTCATAGATTATGTTCTAATCTAACAAATCAAAATCTTAGAATATGCATAATACATGTTTCATTTCTCTTGTGCAATTCTGTAGTGTGTAAAAAAAAAAGGCTATGTCAAATTATTCCAACATGAATGGGTCCCAGGTATATGCTCTATCCTGTAAGACGTTCTTAGCTGAAAAAGAACTTTGAAAACTGCTCTAGGCATCCTCATAAAATGTTAACGAGACTCAGAAAACTTGTTAAAGGTGTTTACATGGCTGTTAGTATTCCCTCGCTGTGGTTATAGTCAAATCTTTAAAAGAGCATGTAAACATGGAAATGTGCTGTTAAAAGTGTTTGGGAAATGTGTCTTTATCTTGCTGTGGCCTATCACAACCCGTTCTCACGGCGAACGCGTAAGATACAGACGTTTGGACAGTGGCTGTCGGCGTCCCTTTGGCGTGTGTGGAGAACGTACCGGGGAGAGTAGCATTTAGACGGGGTTTAGCGAGTAGTATGTAAGGGGGAAATTCCACGTTGGGAGGGTGGTTGGGGGGGTGGATGGGTCAAACACAGGACTTTCACCCAGGAGAGCGAGGTTCGTGTCACGTGTGTGGAACCGTTACCCCACCCACGACCTTTTCCTAAACCCAACAGCGTCCAAAGGGACACCAATAGTCCCCACCAAGCGTGTAGCGTCAATAACAACGACAAAGGCACCTGAAGACCAAAGATCTCAGAAGTATATCAGAGAAGGAAAAGGATACCTGTATTAAACAGATCAGGTTGTTACTGTTCGTACTTATACCTAAAAAGTAATGCACTTTTTCATTCATACATAACATGTCAGGACCATAGACTGTAAAAAAAAAAAACGTTGGGACGTTGCGTTTCCTCTTCCTAACGCAGTACAAAAAGGAATCCAATATAGTCCGGATACAGGCGGCGGAGAGGAGGTCAGGTGACATAATATAATGAGCAACAATCCGCGTAGGGATGAATGGGTCAAACAGACAGACTTTCTCTCAGGAGACCACTGTCCTGTGTCCTGTGTGGAAACAAAAGACAACGTTGTCTTATTTTTACCTTCTTTTGCTGTGTAACTTGCGTCCTTAACACCATGTACGTGACAAATATTCTTATTTTAACCCAAACCTTGATTTTTTTCTGAACGCTAACCATAGTTTTTTTGCCGAAACAGCTTCTGCACTGCAAGGGCTCGGCAGGCGTGCTGATTGCTCTTGTTCCTGGAAAGGTTGAACAGATAAATGGTGGGCTTACAGCAGTGTCATGGTAAAAGCTGATCTGAATGATAAGAAGAGGCTTTAACAGAAGCTAATTGGAGGTTCTGGCAGAAAAGTGGAGGAAAGCTCTCTTTTATCCTTCTGGAGGGTCATCTGGTTCCCACAAGGCTGAAACCAGAAGCAACCCGCCTTCTAACTCCAATTTTAAGGAATGTTTTGTGTTTAAAGTGCCCATATTATGGTCATTTTCAGGTTCATAATTGTATTTTGAGGTTGTACCGGAATAGGTTTACATGGTTTCATTTTCAAAAAACACCATATTTTTGTTGTACTGCACATTGTTGCAGATCTAGTTTTCAGACATATCACTTCTATACTATCTTTGTTGGGAGCTGCACATTCTCAGTAGATAAGATCCCATCAGCTAGATAACTCTTTCTCCAACTTTGGTCAGTCCAAGGCAGGATTAACTGGGAGACTTCTTCTAAATGAGGAGCACTTGTGGAATACCTGCAGAACAGGGACATGGAAGTAGTTCTTTTGGAGATTATGGTGAACTAGTGTGTGTTGTAGCAGTGTTTTGCCATTGAGAATGAGTTAGCATGCTAGCGCTAGCATGTGCTACGGTTAGCCACCTTGTCTCGGCTAGTTGCGTAGAAAGCCGTGGAGATTTTGAACAGCTCACCGGAGACTGAAGGCAGAGGACATTCAGAAACCTGTATCTCACTCAGAACAGCATGGATGGTAAAGTTTGTATGCTTGTGGAAGCACCAGAGACACAAATTAACACCCCAAATCCCAGAAAAAGTGTTTTTTTTTCATAATATGGGCACTTTAAACTCTTCAGATGAATGATGTCTGAATGAAACCTCAAAGCACTGAGGGAGTGATGCAACCAGGGAAACACATCTTCCTTTGGAGATAGATGGAAATTTAGATAGTGTCATCATAAATTGGATCTTGTTGCTTTTAATTTAAGTTTGATTACAGTCCCATCAAAGCAAAGGAAAAGAAAAGAAAGAGAAGACTGTTTTTCTTTTGCATCAAATCTGATACAAAAGGCAGGGACATGTGGAATGGGAACAGAGAGACATGAAGAAGAAGAAGAAGAAGGTCCTTCCATCTCATCATCTGCCATAAATTCCTAAAGCAAAACACCTGTTTTGTCCCGCCCTGCCTGAGGGGTGCTCGTTGTCTAAATGATCAGTGTGTTTAACCCCTGACCCCTGGCCCTTTGACAATATAGCTCGGAGCCTGCAGGTCAAACTCAAAGAGAAAAGAAGAGTAAGACGCCACAGCACTGCGACCTGTTCCTGGTTCAGTTCTGCAGTTCTGACTTTTGACATTAACAAAAATACCACAAATCCAATCCGAATCCAATTAACCATGGCTGCTGCAGACAGTGTGCAGGTCAGTCAAGAACCAGATGCAACATCCTGACTGTTACTGCAATGATGCTCATAGACGTACATTTAAACATATCCTGTCCCAAATTACACAAATAGGTGCGAATGTATTGATTTTCCAAAGTAATGATGCAGCTGTTGTGTGATATTGGATCAGTATTACTGTTGGGTTTTTTGGGTACAAAGCCTGAGTTGATTTCAAGTCAATGGCGGGAGCAGGTCAAGTCAAGGGAGGTAAGTCCAAGTCAAGGCCCAAGGCAATGGAGTCATTTTCAAAGTCCAGTCTGAAGCCAGCAGACACAAATCTAAAGATTTTTGTTTTTCTGAAGAAACCATGTTTCAAGCCCTCATTTTTGTAACTTAACTTAACTTAACAAAAACCTCTTCACTTCAACATCTTAACAGTTGCCCTGGTAACTTTTCAAAATGAGGGCAAAGACTTGTGAAACTCCATTTCCAGCCGCCGTGTTCGGTCTTGTCCGAAGTGCAACCTGCTCGACTCACTCAGAGAAGGTGTAGTGATAAATCCTGCAGCCCTTTCTTCTTTTGTTGACAGGGTTCGGCTTTTCACTGGTCACAGTTCAGCATATTTTGCATCCTGATGTACAGCAAGGCTGCTGATTGACACATGTTCAAACTGCTGCCTGTCAAATATTTGGATCCCTGCTATTTGATCTTTGACCTCAGGATGGTCAGAATCCTGTCTGTGTGAGCAGCCAGACGGACGCGCCTTGGCCAATCAGAAATTGCTTTGATTTTCAACTCGCTGGGATCTAATTGCATGTGACCAATCACACGCTGTGAATCATATCAGAGAGAGAGAAAGTGTGTGTGTGTGCATGTGTGTGTGTGTGTGTGTGTGTGTGTGTGTGTGTGTGGCTGGCTCTGCACTGTGCCAGAGGGTAGTAGTTAAACTGTGTTTCTACTGATCCTAACCACATTCTTGTCAGCAAAGTCACAACTCAATTTAGGATTAGGTGTCCACACACACACACACACACACACACACACACACACACACACACACACACACAAACTGAAACTGCATTACCAACAAAAAAACTCAACACCTCAACCACAGATCTTACTCTCCCCCCCACACCTCCAGTTCCCTGCACCATGCTGTTCATCTGGACTGTTAATCTGTTATCTCCATGGTAACAAGATAGTGTTGGGTTTGTTTACATTCTCTCTAGACACCTAATAAGCTGACCTAACAGAAGATGGAGACACTTTTTTATCTTATTTTTCTCAGACAGTAATGAGGTTGTACAAGGAGATGGGAGTCATTTTGTTTTTAAGGAAGCAGCAAGTATAACTATGGCAACCATCCAATCATGCTCCATGGCAGTCCTCAGGGCAATAATTCTTGGTTTTAGACATTCAAAGTGAGAACAGTTGCATGATAACATTGTAATATATACATGAAAAGGTGTGTGTGGTGAAAACAATGTGCTGCCCTACCCTGCTGTCCTCCTGGGTGTCCCACTCAGGGCTGAAGGTGTGGAAAGGCTGGCTCCCTTGGGTGCAGTTGGAGAACTGGAAGAGGCTGGAGAACATGCGCCTGTTGTCGGACGTGTCTGGGAAGATGGCGTCCTGGAAGTTGACACCATGGGGGAGGATGTTGTAGTTCTCATCCATCCTGGACAGCAGATAAACAGGATGACTGATTAGAAAGCTGTAGCTGCTGCAGGAATTAATGGGTTGTAGCTGCATTATGAATTTACAACAACCAAATGAAATATGGTTTTGTAAGTGCCATAGGTCAATGCATTTCATAATTTAGAAAAGCATCATATTTAATGAGCCTGTAGTTTTCTTTGCATGTAAAATCTTTCTTTTGCAAAATAACTAGCAACCACAGCTGTCAGATAGATGTGAACAAACAATATAACATTTCACTTAAAGGAAAATACTATTATGCAAGATGCATTCTGCCTGGCACGTTTTATGGGACCAATCTAATATTAGTGACAGCATTGAAACTCAATTTTAGGCTGTAAAATACGTATTTAGTCATGTGTGTCTGTCGAAACTATTTGGACAAATGAGTCCAGGCCTTGCACCTCACCTGAGGAAGAAGAAGTAGGAGTAGTTCTCCATCACGGTGTGGGACTGGCAGGACAGGTAGCCCAGTCCGGTCAGGTTGAGCCTTGATCCAGTGGGCACCTCCAGCATGCTGCCCCAGGCCTGGTCGCACAGCATCTCCACCTCCGCGGAGTACAGCAGCCCTTCCTCCGCGCCCTCGTACCCATACCCGAACCCGAAGGGCAGCGAGTTATACAGGCTGCCCGCCCCGCCGCCCGGGGTCTCCCGGTGGATCGCGAGGACCCGGGCGTAGACGATGATCTCCGCCAGCTCCGCCCGGCAGCCCTCGCTCAGCGGTCGCCACTCGGAGGGGAGCTGGCACCCGTGCGTAAAAGTGCCCAAATGCGCAAAAACACCGAGCACCGCGAGGAGGACAGCCATGGAAAACATCCCGAAGGGCCCGAGAAGGGTTACAAGCTTCTGGCAGTTTGTAAACCTTGTGGTGATGCTTCACGGAAGAATAGTGGTAATATCTTATTCGATCAAAATTGGCTGTTTTATGCTGGAGGGCAGTCTTTTCAAACATACAAACTGCACAAAGTGAGTTGTAAATGTGTTTATAGAACTAAACGCGTGTGATGGTTACCTGGCCGCTTGAGGATGCTCCAACGTTACTGGACTAAAAACTCTTAAAAGTATGCCAAAGTCACTTTTTGCACAACATTCGACCACAGTTTCTTTGTCGATTAATTTAACTTGCACAAACTCAGCTCTCCTCGCCTCCACACTCATAAAGAGAACTCAAAAGTCGAATCAGTTCGCAAAAACTTAAGACTACTCCAACCTGTTACTGTGTTCCCAGTGTTTCCACCTCATCTGTCTGCACTGGGAGCAACACACTTCACCAAGGCGCACGAGTGCTGCGTTCAAGGACTATTGTGACGCTCCGACATGTGATGTTTCCATGTGAACTGGTTGGTGCGCATAAGTGCTATTATTTGGGAAATATCAATATGGTAGATAACTGGAAACTGGATAACTGCATGAACTGGATAATTTAACATTGTAAAGCAAATATTAAGCTTCATCCATAACTCCTTTTTTTACATAAATATTACCGTATCCTATATTGGCTTTTCTGGAAACCCGCAAGCATTACATTTTTATCACAAGTCAATCAATGATGAAATCTTGGTCACAAATCAATGTCATTATCAGACTGAATTCAGAAACTCTGCATTAGATGCAATTTTTAAGAAGTTCCCATTTTCACGATAGCGCACATAAAATCATCGAGAGAGAAAACTCAAACGTCCCAGGCCGTGAAGTATCATTGTGCTTTCAAGAGAGCATGTCCAGAAGAAGTTCTTCTTGAAAGAGGTTCAAAGTGAATATTTTGGATACATTTCACAATGACATCACGGATGGATGACAGCAGTCTGCAGTGGAACACATGAGATAACGATTAGGATAATGCCATTCATTGTTATGACTGTACATTTATCGTAATTAGTTTAGGCCACTAAATCTCTATTATATCTACTACAGAAATCATGTGTAAGAGACGATTCTGTATGGATCTATCAGCTGCTCCTGTTTTAAAATTATGCATAACTGCAGACAGATTGGCCCCCCAAAAAGCTCATGATAAATTATAATGACCTTATTGCTGCTCTGGCTGTTTCGTCAATGACAACCAAACATTTAATTGGTGTGAATGGATTTTTGCTTAGAAAACACTGCCATCTAATGGACACTGACAAAACAGTGTATGCCTATATTTGTTCTAGGCTATTTAATAGATCATCTAAATAATCAAATAAATGCTGTTTTATTTGCTTTTACGGGCATGGATTAAAGCAACAGCAAAAAGAAGAGATGCTTGGTTTGTGTTATTATTTTATTCTATTCTATAGCCTAATTGATATTGTCAGGTATTACATCAGGATTCATTAGGTCTTATTGTTGTAATATTTGTCTGCTTAAGCTGAAAGAATGGGGGGGGGGGTTCCAGTTACTGCAAGGTGACTCCTTAAGGGAAATCCCCGCCCTCATCTGTTATTCCCTGATGAGTAAAACAAGCGCTGTGTTCACGCGCTGCTGCCGTTCTTCACTGCTCTGCGACCCATGTCTGCGATGTCACTTCGAGGAAATGAAACCCGTCAAATCTACACAAGTCAGTCCTATGGCTGCGTCGAGCTAACAAAAGCTAGTTCAATAAGGATAGGAAGTAAGGCAAATGCGCTTTCAAAATAAGAGCCATATATCTATGTATAGCTCTCTCTATATTTATCTGAAAAATCTATCAATATATATATATATATATATATATATATATATATATATATATGAAGATTTATCACATGATTTAATAATGAGATTTGGGATCATTAGATTAAACAGAATTCAGTCTTTTTCAAGGAAATAAAAGATTATGTTACATATTATCGGCTAAATTGTATCAAACTCAAGCTGTTACTAATTTATACTAATTTCTCTTTTCCATCTCATTGTTGCTGTTTTCCCTGTATATATTTTTCAGAGACTGATAGTCTCTATGTGGCTAAATAGCATTACTGGCCAATTTAAAAAAAATGAATTAGAATGTTACATCTTTCTTAGAAAAAAGTAAACTTAAAAACATAATAGAGTAGAAATGATTGGCAAAAGTTATGCCCAATTATTGTACCTTTTTTTGACAAAAGTGGTGATTTTATTTCGAAAACAATCACCGGAAGTGGTCGGTTACCATAAGTGACTTGACGTCGTTACTAACCAGAAGCAGTTCAGTACAAGGTTGGTCGACATATTTTGCCATCTCTCCGACTGTTTTTGCTTTTGGAGACGACATTCAGACTGTGTTTGTTTCCGAAGTTGACAGCAGGTGAGTTAAACTAGTGTACGTGGTTTTAACGTTTGGTGTGACGCAGTTTGGCTCAGGTTAAACCATGTCCGCGTTTTTAGCTAAGTTCCTAACGTTTCAGTGTTTAAGCTAGCTATACCACAGGAGTCGCACACTGGAAAGGCCCACCTGAAGAAAGTAAAAGTAAAATCTTACGACCAACACATAGCTATACAGTGGGGGAGAACACGTATTTGATACACAGCTGATTTTCAATTCAATTTTATTTATATAGCGCCAAATCACAACAAAGGTTCTCTCAGTCTAGACCGTACTCTGTGATGTTATTCACCCAAACCCAATCCATTTTCCTACATGCAAAGCATGTAGAGGTCTGTCATTTTTATCATAGGTTCACTTCAACTGTGAGAGACGGAATCTAAAACAAAAATCCTAATCCTAACCCGTTTGTATTGTATTGTATTGCATGGCATACAGTAAGTATTTGATCACCTACCAACCAGTAAGAATTCCGGCTCTCACAGACCTGTTAGTTTCTTTAAGAAGTCCTCCTGTTCTCCACTCATTACCTACACACTCAATTGATCAAACAGATTCCAACCTCTCCACAATGGCCAAGACCAGAGAGCTGTGTCGGGACATCAGAGATGAAATTGTAGAGCTGCACAAGGCTGGGATGAGCTACAGGACAATAGCCAAGAAGCTTGGTGAGAAGGCAACAACTGTCGGCGCAGTTATTAGAAAATGGAAGGAATTCAAGATGACTGGCAATCTTCCTCGGTCTGGGGCTCCATGCAAGATCTCACCTCATGGGGTCTCAATGATTATGAGGAAGGTGAGGGATCAGCCCAGAACTACACGGGAGGAGCTGGTCAATGACCTGAAGAGAGCTGGGACCACAGTCTCAAAGAAAACCATTAGTAACACACTACGCCGTTATGGATTAAAATCCTGGAGGGCAGGCAAGGTCCCCCTGCTTGAGCCAGAACACGTCCAGGCCCGTCTGAAGTTTGCCAATGACCATCTGGATGATCCAGAGGAGTCATGGGAGAAGGTCATGTGGTCTAATGAGACAAAAATAGAGCTTTTTGGTCTAAACTCCACTCAATGTATTTGGAGGAAGAAGAATGAGGATGAGTACAACCCCAAGAACACCATCTCAACCGTGAAGCATGGAGGTGGAAACATCATTTTTTGGGGATGCTTTTCTGCAAAGGGGACAGGACGACTGCACCGTATTAAGGGGAGGATGGATCGGGCCATGTATCGCGAGATTTTGGCCAACAACCTCCTTCCCTCAGTAACAGCCTTGAAGATGGATCATGGCTGGGTCTTCCAGCATGACAACGACCCCAAACACACAGCCAGGGCAACTAAGAAGTGGCTCCGTAAGCAGCATGTCAAGGTCCTGGAGTTGCCGAGCCAGTCTCCAGACCTGAACCCAATAGAAAATCTTTGGAGGGAGCTGACAGTCCGTATTGCCCAGCGACAGCCCCAAAACCTGAAGGATCTGGAGAAGGTCTGTGTGGAGGAGTGGGCCAAAATCCCTTCTGCAGTGTGTGCAAACCTGGTCAAGAACTACAGGAAACGTATAGTCTCTGTAATTGAAAACAAAGGTTTTTGTCCCAAATATTAAGTTCTGCTTTTCTGATGTATCAAATATGTATGTCATGCAAACAAAATGCAAATTTATTATTTAAAAATCATACAATGTGATTTTTCTGGATTTGTGTTTTAGATTCTGTCTCTCACAGTTGAAGTGTACCTATGATAAAAAAATGACATACTTTTACATACTTTGTAAGAAGGAAAACCTGCAAATCAGCAGTGTATCAAATACTTGTTCTCCCAACTGTACAACCATAACATCCTCACATGGTGGCGTCTGTAGTATCTAGTGGTGGTTTTAAAGTAACATTTGTCCCACTGGTATTCACTGTCGTATCACTAAACAGGGTTACAGTTAACGTGGTATTAGCCTATATCATTATTTATCAGTATCTGTCGTTTGGCCGTTGTGTGAGGGCAGAAGCAGACCACAGTGTGTTTAGCATACGGCCGTCTTCCATTGTAATGTAATTAAGTCATCATGTGATGGGAAGATAATTCCGGCTGTATGTTCCTTTTCTGCTGCTGCATGCTGAAGCCCTGAGTCACTGGTGATGTAAGCCTTGAGCAGTTTTACGTGTTGTGTTGACATGAAACCACACGAGTAAAGTTAATAAGACTGACGGAAATTAATTGGTGTTTCATAATAGTCTAAATGACCTATGCTATTATACTTTGTTTTTTATTCTGCCATGCAAATATAATAAATAAAAAAACGAGATGTACTCAGTCCAGTTGTTCCTGTGGACATGATTATGCCCAGACTACATGGTGATTACCTCTGAAATGAATACGCATCGTATCTCTGTGTGTGTGTGTGTAGAGTAAATCCCAAATATTCCAAAGAGAAAATATGTTACAACTTATATACATACACTACCGGTCAAAAGTTTGGGGTCACTTATACATTTCCATACCACTCCATTATAGACAGAATACCTGCTAATTTGGGTGGGGGGGCTGATCTTTAATGCAATATCTACATTGCCCATTATCAGCAACCATTCATCTAATGTTCCAAAGGCACATTCTGTGTACTAATCTATCATTTAAAAATAAAAAACTAGAAAAACATTGGAGAACCATTTTACTATTATGTAAGCACATAATGTAATCTGAAAACTGCTGCCCTGGTTAAAAAAACAATGCAACTGATCTCAGCTGGCATTCTGTCTACAATGGAGTGCAATGGGAATTTCTATGTGACCCCAAACTTTTGACCGGTAGTGTATAGGTTTTGTAAATTTACATGAATCATGTTAAAGTGATGGATAGATGTATTTAAATCATCTTCATCTTTGCATTTTCACATTTTCACTGGGTACTTCCCCCTGATAGTTACAGTGTCAATAGCAATATTATATCAGTAATGAAACTGCATACAAGATGATAATAATAATACATTTTATTACCTTTCATAGCATTCAAGGACACCTTACAGTTAAAAAGGCAAATATAAATAAATTCAAACAAACACATTTAAAAGATTAAAATAGAAAATTAAAAGAAAGCAATCTGTCCATAATTTTGATGGAGAGGGGAACCATGTGGGGTAGGCCGTTCAGAACATCTCTGCATCTTCTTTCATTTTCCCCCTCTCAGCGTCATGGCGTCTGGAGGCCCCGTGATGAATGGCAACATCTCTTGTCCTCCGGGTCAGTCGGGTACGCTGGAGGAAACCCTGCAGCAGATGAATATCCTCATCCAGGAGAACCGAGACCTGAAAGGTGAGAATAGGTGTGAGTTAGAGTTGAGGAAAAGTTTTTATTTGAGGTTTTTGTTTTGTTTTTCCTGCACTATTCCACAATAAAGAAGTCTGTTCCAGACTTCGTACTCTTATCAGGTGTGGGCAACGTGTGGAGGGTCAAAGGTCAGTGAACGCCGTGTTCCTGACGGCTCATGTCAGGGTGGAGTTTCCCAGTTGAGGTGTGAAATGACCTTTTGGGACAGGGAATGCATAATAGCTTTGGAGAGGCTCGTAATTCTAATGACTTGGCTCCCACAATGGGCATTTATTCAAATTCTCCATCTGTGTGTCTCGCTCAGAGGCCCTGCGTAGACCAACCTGACGATGAAGGAGCGCTTCGAGGGTCTGTCTGCGTGGCGGGAGAAGCAGCGGGAGGAGCGCGGCTTCCTGGAGAACAGGCTGGAGGAGGCTCGGTACCGCATGGAGGAGCTGACCCTGGAACTGAACAAGAGGACGGAGGGGGAGGGGAGGACAGGGGGAAGCTTGCTGGTGAGGGTGTAACCTGATGCTGATTTCTGTTTATTTATTATTATATTCTACATTTCCTAATGAGACTTTTATCCGGCTGATTCTCCATCAAGTTTCACTATATTGAAGCTTCTGTCAGACTGTAACAAAATGAATCCATTAGCCACGTAATATTCTGCATGACGTGTGATGTCATCTCCAGGCGGGGTCCTCCAATCAGAGTGCAGAGCTTATTGCCCTGCGTGCCCAGGTTGCTCGTCTGCAAGCAGAGAAGAACGACCTGGTGGCCATGAACTCTGAGCTGCAGCTGAGAGCCGACAACTCACAGGACGACACCTTCATTGAGATCATCAGAGTCTCGGTGAAGAGCGACACACACACACACACACACACACACACACACACAGACACACACACGTAAAAGAAATTAGACAGACAATCCTATATAATCAGTTTTTCCCTCTGAATTATCTTCTATTCAGCATGGAAAGGCCTTAGGGTTGGGCGATGGACCCTAAATTGGCAGTTGATGATGTTTACAGTAAAACGTGATGGACAATGATATCGTTGTTGGGGGGTACAACTATGGGCTAACAGTTAACATAGAAACGATCAGACACATTTAAATGCCCTCTGTAGATAGACAATATTACATGCTGCCGCTGGTAGAGGCAGAACTTTACAACTTGACCTACTTTCACTTAACTACGGTGCCATCAGATCTCGGTGATCTGCGTAACGACAGTACAGTGGAAGGTTTTCCTTTAATAGAGTCAGTATATATATATATATGCCATCATTACTGAGATTAAACTACATTCTGGGTTATATTTGCACTGAATAACGCATTCAATAAACATAACTCTTGCAGCGCGCATGAACAGATGCGTAATATTAGCTCACACATAAAATAGCACCATCGTGAATTAACCTGTTGCTAACGTACATTCATAAATCCTACATAACATCATCATCAGACTTACTTATTGATGCACGCACACAGTAGTATCCACAAAGTTAGTCCAATGAGGGGATAAAGGAAAGTGTGATAGTTTCACATTAACGCCTGTTCTCTCTCGCTTGAGACTGCTGTGTCCAAGGTGCAGAGCATGGCCTCACCGCATGCTGATACGTTACTAGCAGGTAGAGCGAGCTACTATACTGACAGGGAGAGAGAGAAACTGTATCACTACAAATAGGTTGCACGTAAGGGGGGAAGTAGCTTCCACTTAAGGGGCAACACAGCGCAAAGCCCGACGCAAGTGTCTTTGCTGGTTTAAGAACAACGCAGTTGTCAATTTCCGTCCACTAGGATTAGCGTGTCTGATGTTGGAATTTAAAATGTTATATGTGCTTAAACATTGTGTGTGATTTGCATTATACATTTAAGCTAAAAGGCAAAAGCATTACTACAACATAAATGAAGACATGTTGGTCATGCATTAAGTTTGTTGTTATAAGTATATAGTTTGTTGTTTGTTGCATTAAGTTGTTTTGCAATACTCTGTTACTCTGTTCTATAACATAAGATGTTCTGGTACATTCCATGATAATCCAGCCTCTCCCAAATGTGTCGGAAGGAAAATTGATTGTTAGGGACGCTTCCTGAATCTGGTTTCAGTCCCTCTTAACAGACCACTGCTCTTTTGCTCTGCAAGTCCTGAACTGAGGGTTATAAACTTTTAATCACATTCCAAATGAAAACATAACGAAATAAGCACACAGACACATCACTGTGACCTGGAGACCCCACCCTTTGTGAATAAGACTAGGGGTGTAAGAGCCAAAGAGCCAGACAAAGGAAGGGGAGAGCTGTGATAGCTTGATCCAGGTAACTTTGTCTCAGGATATCCTATGTAATAAAAAGGATTCACACATCAACATCTGAGATTTTGACTACTAATTGACTGAACCCTGAGAATGGAACAGGATTTAGCTCCAACACTGACAGGGTGGGGGTGTGGCATCGTGATGGTGGCTCTCCATTGTGATGCCAGTCAACCATCACAATAATCCATTGGCACAACCCTATACAGTATATCAGATACACTGATGTGATTGGTGCAGCTTGGCTCCAAGGGCATGGGTAATGAGCATCATCACTCATTGCCAGAGTGATTCTCTGAGCTAATTCAAATTGTGCTCTGAAAGAGAATTCTGGATTTCCAGGATAAATTAAATGATACACGGCTGTAAAACAAACTTTTGAGATGTAACTGGGGTTTTTTTCTTCTCAGGATGGAGGTGTAGACGGCATGAACGAAGCGTGTGGTTCGGAACACCGCAGACGTCCGGAAATGAGCATGACGGCGTCCCAGCTGGACAGCAAGGAGCTGACTATCAGCCAGCTCCTCCAGTCCCTGAGGAACGAGACGCAGCGTGCCGAGCAGCTGCAGGCCGAGCTGCAAGCTTCTTCTGCCAGGTTAGAGGGCCTCAACTTAAAGGAGCAGTTCACCACTAAATAATCTTCTGCATATTTATCTGGGCCTACAGTAACTTGTAGGGATGCCTAAAGCTTATACACATACCTTTTTTATAGTGCATACAATACTAGGGTATTAAAATAATATTATTCATAAATATTATACATCATGTTTTAATGTGAAACATACATGAAGCGGTATACCCTTGAAGCTTAACTGTATCTGTGGGTGGCTATCTTACCTACAGGCCAGTAGCCTGTTATCAATGTTGGTCTCGTGACATTTTTTAACTTTTTGGAAAACCTTTTATATGATTAAACAATAACATGGGGCCTCCCTGCAGTAACTCTAAGGGTCCCGGAGCCCCTGTTGAAGATCTCTGATCTACTATCTTCACAGCAGTTGAAACAGTTAGCGACAGTAAACAACAAGGCAGGCTGTCAGTGGTACCTGGTGCTGTTTTCTTGTAAACTGGACCAAATTGTTTTTTTGTTTTTTTTGTTGAAGCACAGTGTTTTCATAGTTTTTTATGTTTTCATTCTAGTTTTTTTTGTACAGTGTTTTTCTGACATTTTTAACCTAATGGAAACAAATTATCCAACAGAATTAGAGAGCTGGAAGCGAGGAAGTCTAATGTGGAGGAATCAACACAGACCCAAGCAGAGACCAAGGAGGATTCTGGGAAAGAGGAAAAGGTATCTACTCAGAAGTGAACTAAACTAAACAAAGTGTATTGTAGTGAAAGAATAATATAATTCAGACAGGTAGTTTAACTGTAGCATTGCAATATGAGATTCTGACAACCGGTTGCTGTTAAAGTCACACACATTTAAATTACCTCATTTTGAAGTTTACTGTTGGTAATGTTTGACTTTACAATTACCATAACTGGCAGATGGTCCACTGATGTTTTTAATGTTCAGTTTGCTCATCGTAATGTTCATCTCTCCTTATTAAAATATATTTCAGGCAGAATCTGAGGTGGAGAATCTGAAGTGTCAGATGAGAACGCTGTTTAAAGAACTGCAGCAGGCCCAGAGCAAGCTGGATGACGCAGAAGGCATGAAGAAGAACCTGCAGGACAGGTTAGGCCACCACATATACATATACAGTATGCCCACACCAGGAACCAACAAGAACAAAAGATGGCAACCTATGATGTGCTCCGACAATAAAAGCTGCATTAACATACACTTAAGTGGTAGATAATGGAATTATAACTAGTAATAGTAGCTGTTGTAGTTCATGGCATAGCAGGGCGTTACAGCACGTAGGAGGGTACAGCAGAGCATAGCAGGGCGTAGCAGGACATAGCAGGGTGCAGCAGAGCATAGCAGAACGTAGCAGGGCGTAGCAGGACATAGCAGGGTACAGCAGAGCATAGCAGGACGTAGCAGGGCGTAGCAGGACATAGCAGGGTGCAGCAGAGCATAGCAGGACGTAGCAGGGCGTAGCAGGACATAGCAGGGTGCAGCAGAGCATAGCAGGACGTAACAGGGTACAGCAGAGCTTAGCTGGGTGCAACAGGACATAGTAGGGCACGGACCAGGACCACTGGGACGGCTGCAGTGTGTCAAAGGAAGTCCCCTGGGAGTCTAAAACTATAACAGCATAATTAAGAAAGACAGGTTAAGGAGTGGAGCCTGGTCGGGCTAGAACTCTCCCCTGCCTGGTCGGGCTGTACTCCCTCCCTCCCTCCCCTCTACTTTATTATAACATAAAGACAACAGGAACTTAATACAGTTTGGGAGAGTGCAGAGTGTTTACATAAAACAAAGGTTGGATAGAGCAGAGAGGGCTTTAATGAAACTTGAAAATAGTATTAAAAATTATGTTGACAGAAAGTAACAGAAGGAAGTTTTCAAACGAAATTAGTTTACTGTCGAAAACGAAATTTAAAACAATGCTTATTTATTCGATCATTTAAACAAATTCTGGCCTGAAGGGCTTCAGGTATTTGACACACTTAGTCCAAAGTTAAATGAAAACATTTTTCTCAAGACAAAGAGAGAAGGTATTTTAATATTTATTCTCTTTATGTTTATTATTTTGTGTTAACATGTGTCTTCTACTTTTTCTCTTATTCCTTGCTGCTGCAACAGTGTACATTTCCCCATTGTGGAATTAATAAAGGATTTGAATCTTGAATCTTATCGTCTCCCTCCATACCATACGTTATCATGGACTATATCTATCCACTACTGTATTGTGGAGTGTTTTTTTTTTTGCCAGCGGGTGTCAGAATACCAAACAAATACTCATCAGACCGTCTCGCATGGACAGGCGTTTCCTAAAAATAATGTAGAGAACTGGAGCGGTAAATTTTGTGAAGCTCGGCCCAGTAAGGTGTTATGACTGGGCAGTCCCAAAATATATGCCAGTGATTGGCCTCTTGAAGTCTGCACTGTCTCCAACATATCTCCTCCATCTATATGTACCTTCTGTTTCGGTGTAATAAAAAATCATTTAAGACATTTCTTACCAAACCCCCGCCGTATGTGGGAGTTGGTACATTTCCACTGAAATTTTACATACATCAAGCTAGACCTTGGTATAAGTAAGATTACTCTGTTTTTCCCACCTGTCTTTAAAGCTTTAGTGTGTAACTTTTTGATATTAATGAACGTCACAGGGAGGAGCCAGAAAAAGACAGCCGCAGCCTGCGACAAAAAGTTTAGACAAATACAACTTTTAGAGAAACCCAACGTCACCCTGTGGTGGCCAATCATGTAACCGGTGATCAGACTTGACAGTAAACAGTAACATTACTGCCGCAACAATGTTTTAGAACACAATGAGGGTAAAAAAACGAGTTTGTGTGGAGATTGTGTAACAGCTGACTGTTTCCTGCAACAAGCTCCAGCACAAAGCACAGTCCCTTTGGCTCTTTTTCTCTCTCTTTGTCCATAATAATAATAATACATTTATTTAACAGCGCCTTTCTAACTCAAGGTTGCTTTACAGACAATAAAAGATAGCTACAGGGAACAGAAAAGTATTAACAGTTATGAAAAAAAAAATGACAGGAACAGTGTATTTACAAATAAGCAAGCTGGAACAGGTGGGTTTTGAGTCTGGTTTTGAACAGTGGGAGAGAGTCAATACTGCGGAGGTCAGGTGGGAGTGAGTTCCAGAGCTGGGGAGCAGAGCGGCTGAAGGCTCTGTTCGAGCTGGGTGTACAGTGAGGTGGAGGGAGGAGGAGGATCTGAGGGAGCGAGAGGGGGCTGCGATGTGACGGAGTTCAGACAGATATGGCGGAGCAAGGTTATGGATGGCTTTGAAAGTATGCAGAAGGATTTTAAATTGTATTCTGAATTGAACTGGAAGCCAATGGAGCTGCTGAAGGACAGGGGTTATATGATGAAAAGAGGGGCTTCTGGTGATGACACGAGCTGTTGAGTTCTGAAGAAGTTAAAGTTTATGGAGGGATTTTTGAGGGAAGCCAAAAAGAAGGGAGTTACAGTAATCAAGGCGGGAGGTGATGAGGCTGTGGATAAGGATGGATGCAGTGTGAGAGGTAAGGGAGGGATGGAGGCGGTTAATGTTGCGTAGGTGGAAGTATGCAGACCGGCAGATATTGTTTATGTGTGACTGAAAGGATAGGGAGGAGTCGAGGATTACGCCCAGACTCTTGACCTGAGGGGAAGGGGAGACCAAGGAGTTGTCAATTGGTAAAGTGAAACTATTGATTTTTGGATAGGAACCAGTCTTTAATTTCAAGTAAGAAGTTAGTAAGGGCGAAGGGGGGGAGCGAGGAGGTGGGTTTACTGGATAAATAGAGCTGGGTGTTGTCTGCGTAACAATGAAAATGAATGTTGAATTTGCGGATTATATTGCCAAGGGGAAGTAGGTAGGTGATGAAAAGGAGGGGGCCAAGAACTGAACCTTGAGGGACGCCAGTAGTAACAGGGGAAGGGTGGGATGTTAAAGATTTGAGTTGAATAAACTGAGTTAGGTCGGAGAGATATGAGCAGAACCAGTCAAGAGGGGTGTGAGAGATGCCGAGAGAAGATTCTATTTAGAAGTCTATTGAGAAGAATGGAGTGAGAAATGGTATCAAAGGCCGCACTAAGATCAAGGAGGATGCGGATAGAGATGAGTCCGGAATCAGCAGCTATCAGTAGATCATTGGTGATTTTTATCAGGGCAGTTTCAGTACTATGTAAGGGACGAAAACCAGACTGGAAAGGTTCGTAAAGACTGTTCGCTTGCTAACCTGGCTAGGGCTATGTCCATGAAATAAAGCTGCATTCAAGTACAGTTGGAAATGTCAATATCTTTAAACAATCTGATGGAAAACAATAATTGTGAAGTATATAGTCTACTTGTGCTTCATTGGGGGGAATGAAGCACAAGTAAAGAACACAATGGGCCATTTGGTGACACTCCCACACCGGCGCACAACATGCGTAAAATTGCAGGATTGCTTTTGTTGTTCTACGGCCCCCGTTATGCGTTTTACAGTATACCTGAACTGTGTAAACAAGGTTTTTTTCTCTTTTAATTGCTGTTCCTAAGCTTAAACTTGACCCGTACATATTCTCCTTTTCTCATTATGTCTAGATGTCGGGAGGTGGAGCAGGACGTGGTCACTCTGAAGGCTCAGCTGGTGGAGAAGCAGACTGTTCAGTCGGAAAACGACCGGCTCAAGCTGCAGGTGGACAGCATGCAGGCTCAGGGCCAGATGGAGCAGAGGAAGGCTGGGGAGGAGAGGTCAGAGGCCACACATATACAGAGGCATTCATGTGAATCTGAGCTACTTTTTCTCTCCAGAAAAATAAGAAAACGTTTTTAGATTTTTTTGACTGTACAGTAAACATATTTATGGAAATGATTTGAAGTGGAACAGAGTCCCCATCATAGTCTATTTCCCAGTAGTAACCTGCACAAACTGAGTCATCGGTAACCTAGTCTATATCCACTACATTTCCATTTCTGAATTGTTCAGGTGCCCCTAGGAAATTCTATCAGGTATCTTTCATTTCAGCCGGATGTGATACAATTCTAACTGATTTAAAGAAATGCCAAGAAACCAAAACATGTTTTTTTTCCCATCCCGTAAATCACCACAGAGCTGTGGAGGAAGGTCTGGCAATGCGAGACTACTGGTAACCCCCTTTCTTTCTCTTCTCACAGGAACAACCTGGCCCAGCTGAAGGACGCCTACACCAAGCTGTTCGAAGACTACAATGAACTCAAAGAGGAGAAGAAGAAGAGAGAGGTTAGTTTGTATTGGATTATGAGGACCCTTTTCGCAATGTACTTTAATCTTATTTCCACCAAACCTATGCAGTTAAAAGAATAAACAATTAGAAAGGAGAGCTGGACGTGTTTGACCTTTGCCCTCTGGTTGTGCAGTCTCAGCTGGTGCAGAAGGAGGTGGTGGAGCAGCTACAGGAGCAGCTGACTGCTGCTGAAGAGGCCCTGGCAGCTAAACAGAACCAAATTGATCAGATGAAGCAGGAGATCTACAAGAAGGAGGAGGAGCTGCAGACCATATCTGTGTTCCAGGCTCAGGTCAGTGGTTGTAAAAAAATGTTGTTTAGTTAACCCTAGCATTGGATCCTAAGTATCAGACATCCACAAACCAACATGGCTCCCTTCAGTTTTGTGCTTTTTTTGTACTCTGTGTGCAGGCAGAGGTCTACTCCTCAGACTTCTACGCAGAGCGAGCAGCGAGGGAGAAACTCCACGAAGAGAGGGAGCGTCTGGCTGCTCAGCTGGAGTATGTAAAGAAGCAGAACAACCACCTGCAGGAGGAGATGGAATCACTGGGCAGGTATAGAATCAAACACAAAACCAAGTTTGCTTTTACACCTGGAGCTTAGTTCATTAAAAAAGATTCAGTACATTGTTCCTAAGTGCGTAACAATATCGATATAATAATCAACGATGCAATATCATCGATGCAAAGTGAAAATATTGACACGTATTATCTTTTTGATGTGCCTATTATTTTGAAAGACCCACTTTATATTAATTTCTATTAAAAAAATAGTTTGTTTTTTACATGTCTGGAAGAGCTTAGTTATAAATTGTCAAATCATATTTTAGTTGCTTTTTGTGAGTTAATATAAAACTGTTAAATGGGCATTATCTCATAGTGATCACAGGCCCTGGAATTAAATCAAAAATTTGTATTGTTGTACAAAGGATCGCTATAATATAGTATTGTGAACTTGTGATTTATATATATTTATTTCCTTTTAGTTTTTATCTGGTTCATTTTCGCTCTGTAACCGAGCTGTGAACATGAAGTTGAAGGCCTGACTAGTCAGTCATTCATTGGCCAGTGTTGGGGATGTCATCCTGCATCATCAGTGGCACATGAACCCCTTTAGAGAAACCTGTACTGCATACGTGTTACCACAGTTACCAAATAATATTGCATAAATATATACACTGTACATGTGCCACTGATACATGTATGTAAAATACATGTATGTATATGTGCCACTATATACATACATGTAATTTGCTTATACAAGATCGCTTTCTTGACAGTTCACGAACAGCAATTAGATATAATAGTAGTTTAGCTTTTGAGTTCACGCTAAAATCCTCTACGTTGACACAAATGAATACTATAAATGAACTGCCCCAGAATTAGTTTGGAAGCGGTCTGAGACACCTCTTTTTCTCCACAGGCGGTCGCTGAACGAGATGCAGAGGAGACATGTGCCACCGGGAGGAAATGCAGGAGCTGGCGCTAGTCTGATTGGAAGAGGTACACATGGGTTTTTTATGTCCTGAGCGTAGCCTTCCAGGCATACTTCCTTTCAGGCTGTATCCAAATTCCATGTCTTTTACCTGACTGGATAGAGCCTTAAAAGAATAGTTTGTCATTTTGGGAAATATGCTTTTTTATTTATTTATTTATTGCTGAGGTAGAGAAGAAGATCAATATCATTTTCATGTCTGTACAATACATATGCTAGAGCAAGGAGACAGTTAGCTTAGTCTAGCACAATGACGTGAAGCAGGGCGAAACACAGAGCTGGAACTATTTCTTGGATTGGCCGGTGACTTCCTGAAGTCTTCTTGGTACTGTGGAGGATGCAGCCAAGGGTTCTACACTGGGCAAGTCAGGACGACAAGACTCGAGGGAGACACTGACCTGCCTAAAAAAATATATTTCCAGCACATAAGTTTTTGTATGGATTGAACAAGCATGATATAACATACTAGTATAACTATAGTAACAATAGTTACTTTAGAAGTATTAGTTTCTTGTTTTGACAGAGCCAGGCTAATGATTTTGCTCTGATTCCAGTCTTTACACTATGCTTAGCTAAATTAACCGGCTGCTGGCTCTGTTTTAATATTTAGCAAGAATGTTATCAATCTTCACCACTAACTTTCCACAAGTCAAGTCTAGGGGGTGGCAGTATCTCAGTCTGTAGGGAGTTGGGTTGAGAAACGGGGGGTTGCCAGTTCAAGTCCCTGTACATGCCAAAGTACGGAGTGTAGACTGGTAGCTGGAGAGAAGCCAGTCCACCTGGGCCAAGGTCCTCTTAAGCACCCCCCAATCACTCAGGGCGCTGGTCCAGCACTGGCAGCCCACTGGCTCTGACATCTCTCTATTAGTGCATAAATAGGAGCATGTGTGTATATCAGTAATCAGTGTACTAACAAAACAGAGTGTAAATTGTAATTTCCCCACTGGGGAATCAATAAACATTATAACATTATAAAAGAAAGAGAATACGTGTGTTTCCCCAAATGTGTGACCATTCATTTTACCATATTGAATGTACAGTATAACACCTAAAACATGATTGGTGGAACTTGTTGCAACATACCACACAGTGACCGCTCAGTTCAGTGTTTCTTGAACATCTGCCCAGCATGTTCAGGTTGTGATCAGTGTCTCTGACTCTCAGGTACTGACTGGCAGCATCAGGGGAACATTCCCGAACACGCCTGTCCCAAGTGCAATGAGATCCTGCCGGACCTGGACTCCCTGCAGATCCACATCATGGACTGCATCAACTAGACCTCCATCATTACAAGCACCCATGACAACAACCACTATGCTTGCACCTTAATCTGAGTCTTCCTCTGCTTTAATCTTTACCTGAGACAGCTCAGAAAGCCTGTCATGTGCACATTAAATAAGTGCAGCATTCACAAGTTGCATTTGTTTACCAAGTATTTGATTGCTGAAGGCTATTTTTATTTTTTGGGGTTTCCCCGAGAAACTCCTTTTATATTTCTTGATTGAAAAGTATATTTTGGCTAATGACTGGGTTCTTGGTGTCGGGGGTAAAAGGAGCATTCACCATGTAGGCACTTTAATATGAAGATACATTTTTTATTTTGACTGTGATGCAGATGATACTTGGTAATTAGAATGTAAGATATTTAACTTGTAAATCAACCGATCCCTGTATACGACAGCCTTTATAATTCTATGTGCAGGAGGCTCCAACACCCTGCTCATTCTGTAATCTGCAGATTATAAATTACTTCTGAGTTTATGTTGTAATTCTTTGAATGAAAATAAAATGATTGCAAATTTCTGTCTGCTTTTAGTCATATTGTGACATAAAAAACTGGAAGATTATTTCTCTAACAAAGTATTTGAAAAACAGTTGAGTTAGAATGATAGCCTTCTTCCTTAAATAATACCTTGTGTCAACATTACCAAAATAGCTTAGTTTTACAGTTGGTGTTCATCAGTGAAAATTACATGACTTGTTTTGGAAATGTATGCCATATAATGGTGTTGTGGTGTGTGACTTTGG
Source organism: Etheostoma perlongum (assembly GCA_026937815.1). Taxonomy (NCBI): domain Eukaryota; kingdom Metazoa; phylum Chordata; class Actinopteri; order Perciformes; family Percidae; genus Etheostoma; species Etheostoma perlongum. Next base: position 22,402,998 of record CM049393.1, on the reverse strand, counting down.
CGACTCCTAGTGGTAGTATTGAAGTATAAGTATAACGTACAATGAAATCAAAACAATGACTGCTACATGACCCCTCAACTCATTGCATCACATTCAATATCAGCAGAAAAGTGTGTTCGATAGTATTTGTATCTCACAATCGTATTTACTTTGAATTCATTCAATCCTTAAACGCCATTCTACGACATAGAATTTTCTTTTCAGTTAGGCAGATCGTTGGGCAGCTACCAGAACTTTAACAACACATGAGGGTCCTTCGTTTAGCGCCAGTTTAGATTTTCTCCCCTCGCTCCGAGTGCAGGTAGTTAGGACTACAACATTTATCTCGATTTTAATTAAATAAAACCCATGACTTGTACATAACTACGCGCAGTGCTAATTATTGGGGAACAAACAACACATTGACATGTTGGAAGTAGTTGAAAAGTCCGTCAAAGTTGCAGTTTAGAGCTAGCAAAGGACACAAAGCTGTTACGTTAGCTCTAGAACCAGAGGTAAGTTGGCTATAGCTATTATCTTTGAGTAACGTTAAACATGCAAATACATGGACAGTTTATTTGAAAGCTAATCTTTCATTTGCTTTTCATTTTGATATTTGTAGAAGAAGAAAAAGCGAAATTCATACTCCCAAATGTTGACGTGTAGCTAGTTTAACTTGTAATGCTGAACTGTCTGTCAGTTTAAAGGGGTCCGGTGAAGCAGGCCACATAAAGCCTCTCCTGACACAGAGGCTGAACCTGAATTTCAATAATTCACTCATCTTTTTCAAATAGAAGTTCCTTTCCACTATAGTCAGCCTGTGTTTTGCCTGCACAACGTTTTGGTGTACTGGCCAGATAGGCCAGATGTTTGGACGGCAGTTTTGTGTGATACACACTGTATACACACTAGAGCCCGACCGATGAAGGATTTTTAAGGCCGATATTGATACGATATTATTAAAAATCCGATATGCCGATATATCGGCCAATATGTATTTATGAGTTCTTACTAAAATAATATAATAATAATAATTTTTTTTTATTGTCACAAGATAACAGAGAAACATCAAAGTATATTAAAGTTCTGATGAATAAAATGTATAAAAATACAAACTTAAGATATGAAACTTAAAGTCCTTTGAACAAAAACACATTAACAAAAAAATAATCAGTGTGCTGTGTTTACACAAAAATACTTTACCAGTGTGGATACACAGCCAACTTTTAGTGCAAGTCATTTTTAATTATCAAAATAAAGTATTCTCAAGGCAGGACTTTACCTATGTACAAATACATTATAGTGTTATACTATTTTGTACAGTGTAATGTAGTGTGACACTGGTTGAATGAAATATTTGCCCATGTAAATAACATTTGAATTAGTTAAGGGTGAAAGGAAAACATTAAGGGTGCTCTGATCAAGATTTTTGGGGCCGATCACCGATTGCTGAAAGCGTTATTGGTTGATACCGATCACTGGGTCTATTTGAAGCCTTCTATTTATCATGTCATATATTCAATTTTAATAGTCTTAACAACCATGTATATGTATTAAAATTAACAGAAGATAGTGTACTGTGAATTGTCAACTGTTTACTTTTATTGACAGGAAACTTTCAACATTCTACTTCCTGTTTGAAACATCTTAAACAGTTTATTTGTTAAGCTCTAATTAGAGCTTAACAAATAAGCTTATTCGAAATAAATTACAAAAAAGTCATTGTTAATTTACACAAACTTACAGTGTAATTAAAGTGCAGAGCAAAGAAAACAAAATAGAGATTAGTAAAGCCATATCTCTTAAAGCTTACTTGTTAAGCATCAATGGCAAATTTTTCTTTAGAAATATAAGCATCTCTGCATATTTGGCAGACAGCTTGTTCCTCTTCTCATCTACAATATTCCCTGTTGTGCTAAACGTCGCTCGCTATCTCCACTTGTACATGGTGCACAGAGGTAGGCTCGTGCTGCTTTATTGTCTTGTCAAAAAAAAAAGGATCGACAATGCTTCTTCCACAGGATATTATATCAGCGATGCTGCGTTGTGATAAAACTCCGTCCCTTAGAGCACCCTTAGAAAACAGCTATACACATTCCGACTTGCATCAGAGCATTGGGATGTATATACAGTAGCATGTGCGTTAAACATGACACAAAAATGCACAGAAACTGCAACTAAATGTTGTACTGATAAAGTCATTACGCAGTACTGTTTAACAACATTATGCAAAATGAGAATAAATAGGGGAAATGTTGTCATTGTTGCAGCAGATAAGAGAGGACAGATATGCTACAATTGATACTAAGCTGAAGAAAAGAAAAGAAGTAAACAACACACAGTGACACATTTAAATTATATTTCCAATATTATTCTCTAGAAAGAAAGCAGGCCACTGAGGCCAGGCATACAGATCCAGTCTTATTTTCTTAGGTCTCTAAACAATGTTATTTTAAGAGCTGCCAAATTAGTCTATCCTTCACTCCACACAATAATATCAGTGTCTGCCTTCTCGTAGGTCACCAGTTCATCTAAAATCAGCACCAACATTCACATCTCTAAAATGGAAAGTAAGTACAGCATCAATGGATTCAAAACACATTGAAGTACAACGTTATGAATAGATCACAACATAAGTCAGTTTATGTCTTCTCTGTCCAGGTGAGGATGATCTGGACATTCTGACGGCGCTGCTGGCTGAGAGCGAGGGAGTCGGAGAAGAACAGGGCGGTCAGGAGCAGGCAGACAACTTGGACGGCCTGTTTGACAATGATGAGGAAGAGGAGTACAAAGAAGGTGTCGAGGAGGAAGGGCAAGATGTGTCGGATCTCTTTGGAGATGTGGCAGACATTGAAACTGAAGAGGAAGACACTAAAAGAAAAGAAAGTGGTGGAGAAGCCTGTGAGAGTCTGGACAGGTCCAAGGAGGATTTACAAGGTTTGTGCCCCTAAAATCTCTCCTCTCGTCCAATTTATGGTCCTGCGTTGAATCTACGGCGTGGGTACATGCGCAGGTACGCGTAGATTCAAGTCCAAAACCGTAATCTGACGGTCACCTCCCAAAAGATTTAGCTACACATCGTGCCGATGCAAACCGCAACAACTGATTGGTCCATTTGGCCGTGGCTTGGTAGCGTTGCATTCCCCATTGCTCAATTCCAGGTTCTCCTTCTCTCCTCTGTAAACAACATAACATCAGGTTAGTGTGCACAGGGGAGACAACAGAGTTGGTCCTCGCTCCCGAAGCTAATCCCTGTCACTCTCACGCTTGCTCTACCACACACTCCCCGGCATACACACATGCCGGCCCTGCTATTCTCTCAAAGAGATAGGCTAGTATAAATAAGTATAAACCTCAGGCCACTTATGTAGGCTCTCCGTACATTCTACAATCAACCATAAATCCGCCTTAATTTGCTTTTAGTTGATGTACAATGTAATGTTCGTGTTTACCAGTGTTATGTCTTCCTTCCTCAGTTGAGCTGAGGCGCATGCAGGAGCAGATGCAGCGGTTGCAGCAGCAGCTGGAAGCAAGCCAGAAGGTTTCCACATCATCTTCCACTCCGGTCACGGCGGCAGGGAGCACGGCTCGTCCCAAACCAATGACTCCCAAACCGACACCCATTCCACAGCCGACCGCCAAGCTGGCTCAGGCCAAAGCAGCCTCTACCACACCAAACACCAAGGCACAGTCAGGTAAACATTTAGTTGTTCACCAGCCACACTGGTTGACACATTCAGTCCAATGACCACTTTTGTTATTTGATTTTACACATGAAGTAGAGAATATATTGACCCAAACAAATGCACATAACTGCAGTGGCAACAAAAGTCAATGTGTTTCTGTTTTCTCCTTGTCTTTTGACAGCAGCAACGTCTTCACCTGCTCCAGTCAGAGGAGGAGGTCTCAAGCTCCAGGAGTCCTCTGACTTTTTTGATCAGCTGAACAATGCTGACTCCTTCAAACGTAAACCCAGGCTAGCTCACAATCCCAAACCAAGCACATCGTCAGGTAAAACCTATCCTTACGCAAAGCATTTACATAAACCAGAATTACTGAAAGCTTTTTGTCATTGGATTTAGTCATGGTATATTAATGTATAAATGAAATGGTACTTGTGCATTTATTTGAGTGTATTTTTTCTCACCAGAAGACAGAGGACCGCTGGTGGAGATAAAGATTGGCAGTTCCTTCCAGCCAGTAGAGAGCACCAATCAGGTTTTCAATCCTGTGCGTTCACCTCCAGCCTCTCAGAGCAAACCTGCATCGGCTGCATCAGCAGGACAGCCCAAGCCTTCTTCTCTTCCTCCCCTTCCTAAGGATGTGGGGGTTGAGAAATACTCAGGACTGCGGCTCAGGTGAGGACACTGAAGTGATGATAACACATTTCTAAAAAATCTGATGTGAAAAAAGTCTCATGCTGGGCTCTTTTCCGATTCAGAAAGCCGCGTGTTTCCTCCAGCGAGATGGACCGCAAGATGGCGGACCGTCGTCTTATCCGTCTATCCCAGGTACCGGAGCGCTTGGCTCGGGAGAAGCTGGAGGATAGCGACTGGGTGACCTTCGCTGTGCTGGTCAACAAAGTCACACAACAAAGCAGCAGCAGTGTAGGTCTATGTTCAAGCCTCCCATCTATGGTTGTAACCCTCTGTGTTTGTCTCAAAACTGTGATAGGTAAATGGTTACAAATCACACACACATCTAAAAGTTGTTGTCATTTAAGGACTTTTTTAGCATACTTAACAATAATACTGAATGTTTTTTGAAGTTGTGGAGTTTTGTTATTTTGCTATTTCTAGTAACTTTTGTGAAGCAAGGATACAACAACATCCACGGCATGTAAAAGTTCACCATGTAAAATATATATTTCACTTGCTGTCTGTCAGCTGCTCACATTGTTTGCCTTTTGCTAAAATATTAGAAAACACTAAAGCAGAACCAGAAAACCCAATCTGTTATGAATTTGGTGTTGCTCCATTATTTCTGAGACCAAGTGTTGCTGAATTTCAGATATTCTGTCCAATAAACTAGGGACCGTTTTGATCGTGTGACATTTTTTTTACAGTGTGTGGTGTGTGAAAGCAAACCAAACCAAATGAAAAATGCAACAATGTTGCAACTTCACCCCTGAATTGCACTAGAGGTGTGAAAGCGGCCTAAGGCTTTGCTCCGTTCCATACAGACACATCTATTCAAGAATAGAGGCCGTATATCATAGGTAGAATGACTTGTAGCCAATGCAATTCAGTAACAGTTAACAGAACATTTGATAGAGTGCTTCCTCTCCTCAGGGCAAAACCTTCAGCATCTGGAAACTGAACGACCTCCATAACCTGGAAGTGTTTGTGTCCCTGCTCCTGTTCGGCGAAGTTCACAAAGAGCACTGGAAGACGGAGCCGGGCACCGTCATCGGACTCCTCAACCCAAACCCCATGAAGCAGAAAGAAGGATATGACGGGGTGAGTGGACAGTCTGAACTGAATACAATGTACAGCAGCAGAGAGTGTTCTGATAGTAGAAACCAGGGTTTGCTTTCAGTACCTTTACATTGATGCAGTCTTTTTACAGCTGCCAGTGTAGAGCCTCAAGTCACTTCCACCAATCAGAAGTCACATTTTAATGTGGATCCTAACCTTCTTGAACACAGCTGATTTTACAAAAAAGATGAACTATGCATAGATGTTAATAGAGCGGAAGGATTTAAAGTCTATATCGTGTAACAAAAAAATAGGTTTTTATGAAAATCGCGTGTCACAGTTAGCTCATTGCCCTCAAAAACTGAAAAGCTTCACTAAAATAAAGTGATAACATTGTTTTATTTATGATTTACTGAATTGGTTTCAAGACTTTTTTTGTTATTGACTGGTCTGGCAGCTAAAGCGTTGGCCAATAAAAGCCAAAAACAGGTGGTGGTGTTGGGTGAAAATAGCCAGTAAGTATGTCAGCGTTGCATGCAAAAAGAGGTGTTAAGAGAGGAATGTGGTGACAAAAGCCAAAGCTGTTAACACACACACACACACACACACTCTCTCGCTCTCTCTCACCCACCCTTATGGAAGTTTGAGTTGGCAGTCTCTCATCTCAGATGAGATTATATCTTATTTTTTAAGCCTAGTTCAGACCAAAAATTCGCGGTAAGACAAGAGAGATTGGCATGGGGTACTTTCCATAAAATCATCTCTCAATGAAAATCAAACCAGCTAACTGATATCAAACCATGTGACTCTGTAGGTATGATGAAGGGTATGTGATGATGGGGCAGCATTTTAATTCCAAAGGCAAAGGGAACTTCATCAGGATGCATAAGGATCCTGGATCCATGAAATAACTGGCCTAAAAAATAAAAAAATAAAAATCTGCCTGCTTCTATTTGAATTTAACATAGGGGTGTGTATACTCATGCTCCCTGTATTTTAAGGAAGAACATTTATTTATTTATTATACATTCATTCACAAAGAAAATTGGTGTCCTTTTAAAGGTTGGATTTTTCCATTTTTTAATTAAGGCATTAAAATCTTTTTTTTTTTTATTCCTCTTTTTAATCCACTTTAGCATGGGTATGTAAACTTATGAGCAACACTGTATGTATGGTGCTTGAGAGGTAGAATCATTTCTTCTTGCAAGTTTCACCAGTTAAACAAAGAACCAAAAAGCAATATAACATGTGTTGGTGGCATAGGATCAGGGCAAGGTGGCGTTTTGTGCGTGACATGGGTGGATGCAGACACTCCGTATATTTCTTCTATTTTTTAGAGATTACCAACTGCAGAAGTTGTAACTGATTTCTTTTTCCTCTCTTTTCAAATTTCACCCCATGTTCAGTCCTTGTTTTACTTTTAATGTGTCCCTGTGTATTTTATTGTTGTTAAAGTGTAATCTGTTTACACTTGTTTTTATTATGTGAAGCACTTGGAACTGCTCTAGTGCACAAATTGTGCTATATAAATTAAAAAAATTGCTTTGCCTTGTAGTTTTGCTTAAAAAAGGACTGAAACGATTAAATTGCCATCTAAATTACGGCACATTAGTTTTCTGTTGATGAACTCATCAATTCATTGACTAATTGTAACATTATAAATCTGTAAAACAAACATAACAAGTACAAAATGAATCCCAGCCACAAGGAGAAGAAAATAAAAGAGAGACAATCTCATCTGTTATACTTTATGATTTCAATGATGATCACTGGTTACTACTGTAAGCTGTCTCCCCTTCCAGTTGTTAAAGCTTGTGTTGAATGTGTGCAGGTGAGCCTGACGGTGGACAACCCCCAGAAGGTCTTGCTGATGGGCGAAGCTCAGGACTATAGCAACTGCAAAGGCATGAAGAAGAACGGAGACCCCTGCTCTCAGATCGTCAACATGGTGGGCCCATCTTCTCCGTGTGTGTGCGTGTGTTTAGCTGTGTTCAAACCCGTTCCCTAATTCACTCTTTCACTATTCCCTATAAAGTGTATATGAAATAGTGAACTTTATAATAGGGCTGCACGATGTCAGGATAATATGCGATACGCGATAACAATGTTGAATATCGCGATAACCATAGATATATGTTCTATATCTATGGCGACAATGATATTAGTTGAGATATAACAGATATTAGAGTAACACTGAGCAAATTGAACATTGAATTGACAATGATAGGCACTACTAAAAAGAATGACATACAGTATACACTTTAAAGTGCAGTTTTCTGCTGATATTTTCTGTCAACTAACGCAAACAATCTTGTAGTGTCTATCGCGATATGTCGCAACCTTTCGCGATATGTATATTGTGTCAGTTAAGATTGCGATTACGATTTTAAAAAAACAATGTGTTGTGCAGCCCTGCTATATAGGGAACAACAAAACAAGATTTCAGATACTCACTGAAAACATGTTAGCGTCAGTAGATGCTCCGGTTATTTGTGTGATGGAGACGCGCCACCCAGCATCATGTTAACAAACCAAAACTACATTCCCTTTTAAAACATCCCTAAACAAACCGAGCACTCGGGAGAATAGTAAAAGGTTGTATATATATTTTCCATGTTACATTTTCCAATTTAGAAATGAAAGCCTGTTCCATTTTACCAGATTTTGCGGTGACTTCTGTTTCTCTGGAAAAACACGGCCGTGTTGCATTATGGGATACAGGATGTAAAATCTAGGCTACATCGTTTGTACATTCAAATTAGTTAGGTATTAGGTATTTTTCAGTAGACTATATAGTGAATGAAATATGCAAACACACTAAATATTGCACTATTTCCATGACAGGAAATGGTTTTCGACATAGTTTTTGTGTCAGGAATCACAATATAATTTTTTTTTTTTCAACCTTTATTTAGGGGGGCAGCCTTCATTTTCAGAAAAACAAAACAACACAGCAAAGGAAGCAACACCACCATTAGTATTTTTATATTTTTTGAAAGATTATTTTTTGGGGGCTTTTCCCTTTTTATTATAGTAGTGACAGTGGATAGACATGAAAGGGTGAGAGACATGGGGGACGACACCCGGGCCGCTGCAGGACTCAGCCTACATTGGGCAAACGCTCTTAATGGGTGAGCTAGAGGCCGCCCCTGAACACCGCCATTAGAACATAGACACTAAAACTTTCTTAGATGGAAAAAAAATTGATTAACAGACCAGGACAACCAGGATGCAAAAGAAATACATTTATGGGAAGCAACTACAAGGAGACGTCCAAAATCTGATTTCTAAAATGTCCAATAGGCACAAGTGAGTTGATTTATTTTATTTGTTTTCCCCACTTGTCTCTGCGTGGCTGTTTGATTACAGTACGAATGCCAGTACTGTCAGTATCACGTCAAGGCCCAGTATAAGCAGATGAGTTCGAAGAGGTCCGAGCTGCAGTCGGCTTTTTCTGGAAAGGCTCCCAACAGGTTGAAGGGGAAGGGCGGCAGCCTGAAGGAGCGGCTGTGTCAGGACGGCTTCCACTACGGCGGTGTGTCCTCAGCCGCCTGCGCCGCCTCACTGTGAGTGATGTTAGATGTTGTCGTTTCATTGTATGTTCCTTTAAATGCATGTTTTTTTTCCTGGCCAGTTTTCTACAAACCTTCCGTTTAATGCACAGTATCTGATGAATTCAAATAATAATACTTATACTACTATTACTACTTAATACATTTTAAAATTCAACTGACAGCAGACAGTGATGCATACCGAGGCCACAACCCTGTACAATATGGATTCTGGCAGGAATTGTGTTTGTATTTTTTACAGTGTGTGTTGAAGTCAGTTTGTGCAGGCCAACTGCAACTTCTGAAGCCAGGAGCACTGTGTGGGACTGGGCAGAATCTAAGCCGCTGGGCATTTTCAGTAAAAGGTCTGTGTGTTGCAGAACGGCGTCCAAACCGAACAAACCCGCCCAGACGACTCTGAGCAAGCTGTTTGTGAAAGGCTCGGCTAAGCTCGTGGATCAGGCCAAGAGGCTGGGTAAGGACCGATCGTCTCTCTCTCTCTCTCTTACACACATTCATACACACAAACCCAAAGGCTGCCAGTTAACCTTGGCTAGTTGTCTCTTTTGAAAATATAGAAATATTTTGGCGTTTCACAGCTTATAAAAGTCTACAATACATGTGTCTGTGCTTTGAGGACCTGTTGGGTTTTGGGGATGTCTTTTTTAACATCTTCAATTAACAAAAGGTACGTAATTACATGTTTTAGAATCAATTAGTTATTTATATATTTGTGTGTGTGTGTGTGTGTGTGTGTGTGTGTGTGTGTGTGTGTGTGTGTGTGTGTGTATCTTTTTAGCCATGAATTCAGATGAAGTCTCAGGTTGTTCTAATGAATTTAAGAGCCTGCTGTCAACGCCAACCCCTGGAGCTCTGCAGCTAAAGAAGCACTTGGCACAAGGCAGCCATTCAGGTACACCACCTGGAAATATCTCTGTGCCTGTTTACCACTTTAGCTGAGAATGAATGACAAGTTTAATGCCATTTGAGTGCCATCAAAGGGCCCATCCCTTATTGGATTACAAGACACATTTAATCATCAATATCTAATTCTGAATCGGACCCCAGGTGATCTGATAAAAAGCAACAGTTGCCAACTCTTACTGGTATATTTTCTTCTTGAACTACCATGCATTCCCTAAATATGATGCCAATTTGAAGGTCTCTTTTCAAACAACCATTTCAGACAATGTGAGTCATTCATATCTATCAACTCACTTGTGGTCTTTGACTCATTATTTAAAAAATGTCACAACATTAAGAGTTAAGTAAGAAAAATAAAATGATACTCAGTTTCTATTTCTCTCAGATGACACAATGGACACATTCCATTATTCTTATAGCTTACCAACACATTTAAATATGAAGAGGAAGTATGTCAGCTTTAATTTGAGCACAAAAAGACCACAAGTAGATTACAGTATACGAACATAAGAAGCCCATTTGAATCTCAAAGCAATTTAGAATTTAGTCCAGGGATGCTAATTTCTATGTCAATATATTCAAGTCCGCCCTTTTTTATTAACCTTTTTATTATCCATCTTCAGTCTCCAAAGATGCTGGGGGAGCTCCAGTTCAGTCCATCTCAGCCTCAGACCTGCTGAAGCAGCAGAAACAGAAGCAGCGGGAGTTTCTGCAGAACCGACGGCAGCGGGCAGACGAGATCCAGAAGAGGGGGCTGCATAGCTCAGCAGGGCCCAGACTCGGGTCTACATCCTCACTGGGCCGAGATGGTCTGAAGTCCCCGAAAGCAGCTTCTGAGGTCCCCAAGGCCAGCCAAAGCCCCGCAGCTCCCCACGTTCCCACCCTGGGCCGTGGCTTCTCTGAGGGGGAAGACATCCTCTTCTTTGAGAACAGCCCGCCTCCGGTGCCCGCACCCAGCGCTCTCAGCCTATCAGCCGCCAAGCTGGCTGCTCTAAAGAAGCTGAGAAACAAAGGGGCGGGGCTTGAAAAAGAAGACCCCAACGCTGTGAAGAGGAAGAGGAGTAACGGCAGTGAGATCAGCGCCCGAGTGGAGAAGAATTTGACCTCACCCAATGGTATACAGTCGCAGCGCACTGAGCTCTTACAGCCACCGTATATCTCCAACGTACACCTAGCTGAGTTTAGACATTTAACTTGGTAGCAGCTCACATAAGAAAAGAAATTCATGACAGCCAGTAAAGAGCTCACTTATGAATGTGAAGACATTTGAGCACTTGATTTTATAATTAAAATGTTGAATTTTGCTCCCAGTAAGTAAGTTGTATATAAAATGAGCTGTTATAACTGCTCCTTTAACCCACTGTGCAGGTGAATCGTCCAATAATGACGAAGAGGAGCCGGCCCAGAAGAAGAAGCGAGAGCAACTCCTCTACATCCAGTCAGAGGAATTTCAAAAGATCCTGAATGCCAAATCTCGCCACGGAGCTGCACTTCAGGCGGTACGACCAGTGACACTTTACCATGTGCTGTATCTGTTAAGACTTGTTTTGCTTAGAACATTTTGTTTTACAGCTGTTACACATAGATATATAAGGTAGATCTGAGGTCTCACCAGCTGCATTTCTACATGTAAAACATTGTAAAGTGTGTATGACTTTTTGGTCTAAATCTCCTCTCTCTCTCTCAGGCGGAGTACCAACTGCAGGAGAAGTACTTTGATCCACTGGTGAAGAAGGAGCAGATGGAGGAGAAGATGAAGGGCATCAGAGAAATGAAGTGTCGTGCTGTATCCTGTAAAAAGGTAAATTGACACCCATTTAGTTCAGATATGTATGAATATATAAAATAAATGTAAGATATATATATATATATTATATTATATTATACACACTGTATATATACTGTATAATGATTGATCAAGTGCCGTCGGATATTCCACTGGATGCATGTGTTTTTAGCAGATGTCAATTTCCTTCCGCTTTCTTTGTGCTGCCATTCTGAGGACTATGGTTAACTGCTCCTCAGATCTCTGCGGGGTAAATCTAGACAGCTTGTTTTCTGTTGCACAACTACTTACATACAACATACTTGCTTACAAGGTAAGACACATATAAAAAAAAACCATTTACTACAACAACACCTGATCTATACAAAGTTAGCGAGATAGTTTGTTAAGCAGTACAGAGTCCTTCTACACCTCCGAGTCCTGTAGATTTAGAGGATGGTTGGTGTCATTGACAATGGTGAGGGCAAAGCGTGTGATGGCTCCATCGCTCAGGTCTGAGATGTCGGGTGTAGGGGAGCTGATCATTTGTGTGTGAGTTTGTTTTTGTTAGAAAAACGGGGATGATGGGTTGACTATGTCTCAGTTAGAAGAAGGAAAAGTAAGCTGTTGTTTCTGTTCCTTTGTTTCCAGTGTGCTTACACCTACTTCAAGCCGGCGGATCGTTGTGTGGAGGAGAATCATGACTTGCGATGGCACGATGCCCTAAAACGTTTCTTTAAATGCCCCTGTGGACAGAGAGCCATCGCTCTGGACAGACTGCCTAACAAACACTGCAGGTACATTAAATACATATTCCTCAAGCTCTCTCTCTTTCCTTTGATAGTTTGGCAAGTAAATGATATGTCCATTAACTAATGTTTTACCATTTCAGTAACTGTGGTCTGTTTAAATGGGAGCGTGATGGGATGCTGAAGGTAAAATCTCTCTTTGACTCATGAATTACCTCTCCTTGTCCTCTCTTATTGAAAGAAAACAGACCTGATGTTGCTCTTTACGTTTTTTATTGCAGGAGAAAAAGGGCCCAAAGATCGCCGGAGAGAACTTCTGCAGCCTCGAGGAGAGGAGCACGGCAAGTTCCTCAACAGCATGCAAGTGAACGCACCAGGGTTTTTAAAATAATTTTTGTAAATTAAGTTTCTTTGTAGCATTTTTACCTATGTATGAATTATGTTTTTAAAGCTTGATGTTGTAATTGTTTATGGAGATTTGAAATTCTTTGATTATATTGGACATGGAAATAAGATGATTAAAGCAATCGTTTGCAACATTTTATGTCAAATGTCCGTTTCACCGAAAAAGCTGAGTACACAGATTCTGGTGTGGATCTGGAATCCTAAAATATGTATTGGTGTAGCAAACATGTTTTAACTTAATTCAGCAAACATTAAAGAGCCCCTATTATATTCCTTTTAAGCGTCATATATGTACTCTTGGGGTTAGGGCTGCACAATTAATTGCAATTGTATCGAAATCGCAATATGGACTAGTGCAATATTCAAATTGCAAGGGCGGCAGGGGCGCGATATTTGTTAAAAGCAAAATATGTGTCAAACCATTCTGAATGAAGTATTGTGGCGCTGAAGAGACGTCCCAGCCAACAAATCGTTTGTTTGGTACAGATTGTTGCAGAAATCACACTGTAATCATTTTATTTTCTTTCAATGTCAATAATTTTCAATAAAAATGAGAATAATGATACAAAAATGATTATTTCCTCCATTATCGTGAATCATATTGTAATCGCAATATCAGTCAAAGTAATCGTAAGTATATATTTTCTCATATCGTGCTTTTTGCTTAGATGTTCAAAAAAATATCTTTTTGTTTGTCATACTGCCCATCGCTGCAGCGCCTCTGTCTGACAAGCCCAGTCTGCTCTGATTGGTCGGCTGGTCCACTCTGTTGTTATTGGTCAACCAAATTCAAACAAGCCACTGGGCGGGCTGCGCTTGCTCAAGCAAATTTTATGGTAGCCACGGTGTTCTGGCGCAAGAGCCGTGAAGTGACGTCACCACGGCAGTCGTTTCCAGGGCAAAGGCTCCGTAATCTGTCGCATGGTCATGCGTCTTTGACATTTTTTTTTACAAAGATTATTTTTGGGGCATTTTTGGCCTTTATTCTTGACAGGACAGATGAAGGCATGGAAGAGGAGAGGGAGGGAGAAAACTGCAGAGGAGCAAACCCCCACACATGTGCGCCTGCTCTACCAACTGAGCTATCTGGGCGCCCACCTCAAGACTAGCGTAGCAGGTTCGCCTGAACAAACGTCTGTGTGATCTGCTTTCCTTTAACAAAAAACACACTAAAAGATGAAAGAAAGCATAATAGGGGCTTTTTAAACCTACTTATACATTTTGTGACTGAATAGTGTCACATTTGCATAATAGTCCTTTTTTTTTTACAGAACACGTTTTGACATGTTGGAACAATTAGGAAAAGCACAGGTGTAGATAATAAAATGAATAATGGCTGAATTCCTGACATAATGTGCATGCGTGCTCACTGTCAAAGCTTACTGGGACACACTGATCCATCATCATCATTATTATTATTATTAGTAACAGCTGTGCTTTTCCCAACGCGTCTGCTGCCTCTGTCCTAGATACAAGCTTAAACAAACTTCTTTTTCTTTTCAAATACTCCTTGACTTTTATGTGTATAATGTGGTGTCTGTTGCTACTGCACTGGTTGTGTTGTATTGGTTTATTAATTTGTGTAGTGTGTAGTGGTGGTTGGAAAGTATTCCTACTGTGTAAGTTGAGCAACAGAAAATCTAAATTGGGTCTCACCATATGGCTATGTGATCTGAAAAGAAGAGCATTTCATCAAAGGTAGGTAACCTACAGTATTTATAAGTTGTTTATACTTGTAAAAATGTTATGTAAATGTGATGCAAATGTATATGCTGCAAAATGTAAAAAAAGCTAATCTTAAAGGCCTGCCTTTTTACATGTTAGCATTGCCATACAATGAAGAACTTTTTAATTTTTTTATTTACTGCACAATTAGATTGTTTCAATTGTTTCCAGCTGCAACTGTCTGAGGGCAGAAAACCCTTTTAAATCATCAGTTTAAATTGCAATTTATACAATGCAACACAATGCATCCACTTATATAATGTAAAGCACCTTCAAGGCAGGTTGAGTAGTGGCATGGGGTTATCATCACAGACATCTGTCTAAATCCACGAGGTTCCACTTCCGGGATTGCTCAGGTGCCGCCGGAGATTCCACCGAAGCGGGACATCCTGCCAAAGCATTTAATGTCTCTGCTGCTCGGGTTGTTTAAAGGTACCCTGGGAAATATAGGAAATGAACTATAGAGATGCCAGGTTATATAATTTATATAATCCAGGTTGCTTATATAAATGCACTTCTTTATTATATCAGTAGGGAGATATTACATAACCGCCTTTGAAGAAACTTGTTTACTGTTTTATATTGCATAGGGACTGAACCAGTTTCCAGTATGGACACAAACACACTATGTGTTGGAGGTTTGACTACTGAGGCCAGCTGGCGCTCACACAAGTCTGCGCGCCAATCCACATGGCCGTGAAGAGAAAAGGTCTGCGGTGGAATCACAGTTATAGAGGTAAATTAAGGCTTTTGGATTCACAGCTTTGTGAGTACGGAGTGCCATGTCACATTGAGGGTTTGAGTTGTTAAGTCGCTTCTGTTTTTTATTTCTCTCTCTCTGTCTCTGCCTTGTGTCTAGTATTTCCACTGTGGAATGTGGAATTCATTTCAGCCTGATGACTTCTGCAGCTCACTTCATCCTCTCTTTCCTTCCACACCGCCTCCCTCCTTTTAAATACTCCAAATACCAGACGGTGCTACCGTAAGTTGAAACACATCAGTGGTCTCGGAATCAAGAAACCCTTCTTCATATGAAGTCAGTTTCTTTGCAAAAATAAAACTGCAATTAAAATCAGTTGTTAATATACAGGGTGGATTTTTATTGCTGCTAATGTCACAGGCTGACATTGTGTAGCTTGTATGTACATGTACCAAAGGGAGTAAAAACAAGCATGCAAAACATTTAATAGGATTTCAAGTTTAGCTTACAATACAAAAAACTGCACTTTTAATACATTTTACAGTTTGGTGTGGAGACATATTGAACACTTGTTTTTATTAAAAATGTGACCGAGTACGCTCAGTGGAACCAGTAGTAGCGAGGCTGGAGGCCGTCGTAGTGATACTCTCTGTACTGCTCATTCGTCTCCCTCGATCTCTCATTTTGCTCTGTGGACAAAAAAAAAGGTTAAATTAAAGTGAATTGATCAATATTTTTGAACTTGTCAAAGGATTGTGATGTGTCAATCTTAGTGAAGATCATAGTGAGAATTATCACCGGACTTTGCAGTTTGCCTCGGCTCTACGGGGCTTCATATTGTCTTTGTGCTAATTTATTTATTAATTAAGGCTAATGCTAATGCTCTAAATTGTTAGCATTTAGCTAGGTGTATGCTTTTAAATTTGCATCTCCCCCCCCTCCCCCACACACACACACATTCTGCCTTACACTGATTAACATAGTTGATCCCGGTATTCTTGCCCTAACCAATCTCACTCCTCATGCCTAACCCTAACCAATCCAACCAATCAGTACTACCCAATCTGAGACAGTATATTCATTCCATCCTTGGAAACAAGCAAATTTGCTTATGTCGCATACACACGTTAACAAATAGGCCTGTGTCTATTGATGTTAGTTGTAGTTGTAATTCTGAGCGATATCTTAGATTTGTATTAGCTATGTGTCCCTATTCAATTGGTTATACCACCTACAAGTGCATCAACAAACAAACTGCTGACAAAATGGCAGCAAAGACACTATCGTTGGAAGTTACAACTATACCAAATATTAACAAAAATTCAATGAATGCAGCTAATAAACTTTGTCTGGATCTGCTTTCACTTGTTAATGACACGGTACAATTATATAACATGATAGCTAATTTCCTGGAGGGATGTGTTCTTCCCCTTTGTACTGACTTGTGTAATATGAACAATAAGCCAGTTTCTACAAAACCTTAGCGTGTTCCGTGGTCTGATACAGATCTTTTTTTGTTTTCCAACACGGTGTATCTTAAAACCCACTAACATCTTTATGGGCAACAGTTCT
Organism: Etheostoma perlongum; assembly: GCA_026937815.1. Classification (NCBI taxonomy): domain Eukaryota; kingdom Metazoa; phylum Chordata; class Actinopteri; order Perciformes; family Percidae; genus Etheostoma; species Etheostoma perlongum. The sequence continues at coordinate 22,386,211 of CM049393.1, read as the reverse complement.
TAGTTTAGAAACTGTCACTGCAACTATGTCACACCAGACAAACAGCCGCAGGGAAAGATTGTCAGCTTGGGGTCGACCACAAATGGACACTTTGATTTGGTGTGGAGTCTCAGGAACTCCACTGTGGCCCAGAGGCTCGTGGGGGCCGAGAGGTTTGTTCAAGATCCAAACTCTATTGTGCCTCCGTGTGTTTTCTCTGGTGAGCCCTTTCGTGACGACAAGCATTCAAGTAAATCTTAGGTTTTTCGCAAGGATGTGTTTACTGATCCAAAGTCTCTGTGCTTCATCTTCATGTTTCATTCAGTGTATCAGAACAGGGATTTTAAGATACACGTACTGTTAAATGTCTTTTCCGTTGTTATTGGAAGGGGTGAAAAGCAGGGTTTGATGGAGGGTTATTTCTCTATTACTTCACAGAAGTTGGAAGTAGTTTTGCTGATTGTACCCTCAATTCGAGGAAAGACAAGAGTGTCAAGAGGAAAGCATTTAACATGGAAGAAAGCAGCCGCATCCGCGTCTCACCATCGCGCTCCTCCTTGACGTAGTGCTCGTACTCATCTCTTTGCTCTTCATTGTTCTCCCTCCACCGCTCGTTCGCAGCAATCTTCACCCTCTGCTCAACTGTGGAGAGAAGAACGGAAAAGAAACTGATACTGATAATTAAAGGTCAGCCACTTCAACCACTTTGATCATCTTTGAAATATCTAAACAGCTATTTGATGGACCGACATTACATTTTGTGTGGACATTCATGGTTCCAGAGGATGAGCCGTAATGACTTTTTTTCTGTGATATTTCACTCTAGCCTCATTAGCAGGTCAAAGTTTTCATTTGTCCTGTGACATCTACCAGATATTATTTAAATGAAAATGGCATGAAAATGTCACTTTATGATGTTTTTTAACATTAATATGAGTTCCCCCAGCCTGCCTATGGTCCCCCAGTGGCTAGAAATGGCGATAGGTGTAAACCGAGCCCTGGGTATCCTGCTCTGCCTTTGAGAAAATAAAAGCTCAGATGGGCCAATCTGGAATCTTGCCCCTTATGAGGTCATAAGGGGACAATGTTACCTCCCTTTTCTCTGCTTTGCCCACCCAGAGAATTTGGCCCATCCATGAGAGAGAGACATCACAGCTTTCAACGAGCAGTGGCAGTTGGTCAAGGCCACAGCCCCAGCCTCCACCTTAACTTTCCCAAAGATGGTTTCTGTCACTTGAGGTGGTTCTTCTAATCGCGCTGATGATTGTGGAAGTATTTATTTTTCTGATCAGTTTGGTTTTTATTAGTTAGCCACACACTCTGGCTCCAAATTTACAAGTTTGTGGCGCCCATAGCAGGAATATGTTTTTTTTAAATGTTTTTTTACAGTGTATGTTGTAAACATGATAAACATTACACCTGTTAGCATGTTAGCGTTTAGCTCAAACAAACGCTGTACCTGAGTACAGCCATAAGAAGTTTGGAAAATAGCCATGCTATAAGAAAAGTGCACTGAAGTCCCATTTGATTACGCAATCATCCAAATATTGCATATACCCGATTTGTACGTTTTCCTTTGAAAATTGTTGCAATGCAGCAAGGAATGCATTTCTCTTAATGCATGTTGTATCTTAGACTAAATCAGGTTAAAAAGATGATGTAAAATTGTGAAACTGCTAAAACTACAGCCGGCTATTCCTATTCCTACACAACCTTTGCATTACTTTCTGGCAATAAAAAAGTCCCTAAAATCACTCACTCTGCCCCCTCACGTTCTCATGAACCAAGCTGGCAAGAGACATAAGTGTTTTTTTCCAAGAATGTGGGCCTGTCCAGAGATGAGGCCCCGCTCAGTGCTCTGATGGGTGGGCAAGGGGAAATGACACACAGACAGTCTCAGGACTTCTCTAATGGGTTTTCCATCAGAAAGGAGACATACTTTAGTGAAAGGATTAATATCACTGATGTCAGCAGCATTTTAGCAAGTCTGGTTATGTTTATGCTTTTAACTTAGAGCCAAAAGAAGACAGGAGTCCTGTTTGCATTTTTTGGTGATGCAGTAGTATGATAACAAGTTGCCTTGTGTTTGCAGGATTGTCCTGGAACACCTTCCATCTGTGTGTTTGTACATTTGGTTTAAAGTGTGTTGGCACTGTTATCTTACTGATGCTGGCAGTGGAAGAATGAGCTTAAAAAACAAAAACTGTCACTGATGAAACCCTTTCCCTGACCCTCAATGTATTAGCCTGCTCCCTGCATCCATACCTTCATTATCCTGTGTTTGACTGAACTTCTGCAGGCTTAAAGTGTGTTGTGTGTGTGTGTGTGAGTGAGAGATTAAAGAGCCAGTACTGTATAGAACGACACAGTTTTTGTTTTTTTAATAAATATGCAAAAACTTTCTAAATTTTTTTTTTCCCAAAGAAACTCTGCTCGAGTTTCCATTACTCTCTTTCTATTTCTCTCTTGAACTTTCACATCTTGCAGTTGAAACCTCAAACATATCATCATCAGAGTCCAACTACAAACCAATAAACCAACACTCACACTAACTCACACATACAGTCATTTCTCTATGGGCGGCCAAACTTGGGCAGCCATATTTAAGACTGTCCACAGCGTGGCCACATCAACCACACATAACACCAAATATAAATATTACCCCCATATTCAGACCAACCACTTCACTCGTGATCCTGCTGGTTTCCTGCCAGCGAGATGAAAAACAGCCCTTAGGCTAACAGCGCAAAACAAATTTCTTCCAGGCAGATAACCGCAGCCAACTACCATTCTCTTTGCTTTTTTACAGATGTTAATGAACTCACCTTGAAACTCATAGTATCGGGTTGAGCGGCGACTGCGGCGTTTGAGGAAGTTGGAGGCGTCTGACTCGGGCGTAAACACCTTCCGTGCTGAGCCTAAAAATCAGAGGCCAGAAGGTTAGACTCATATACCTTTGGAGCAAGGTTTTGTGAAATAGTTAAAAGGGTTGAACATGGCTCACCTTTAGAATCGGCTGGTTTTGTGTTGCCACGCACTGCCGCACTTCTCACCACACTACAAACTTTAAGAAAAAGGAGCAATAACAATGTCCTGTCCTTACACTAAATCACATGTATGGGGACAATATTATTAGTAAATGCATAGTGAGATTTCTGAAACTGTGTTTAATTTTTTTTTTTTTTTGCCCAGTCAGACTTTTAAATGTTTACAAGATAGAAAAATACATACTTTACAAAATATAACTTTATTTATGACTATTAAAGCTGGAAAAACAAAACTGATATGTGCTTATTTCTAGATTCCAGTGATAGGGTGGACCATGAAGACCTCATGTACAGAATAGTTCCCAAACTTCTCTGCAGGTGCACCAGTTCATTACACTGCTAGCCTCCTACGGTGTTTGATGCCAAAAAGGACTTATAAACTGTATTATACGTATTATGTATTATTAAGTTATTGCTTCAGTTTACAGTTGCAAAGACGATACAAAAAAAATATATAAAAACTGAAATTGCAGAAAGTGGCCCATAATTAACCCTTTACAAATGATCATTGTGGAAGATCGAACAAGGATTAAAATAGCCATAACCATTATCTTTTCATAATTACCATAAATCGTTAGAAGTCTCGCCTTTCACTGCCATCTACCAAATTTCACTTTACTGTGGTCTGGTAAGGCGCAATTCAAATTAGTGTTGCTGATTGTCATCTATACCACGACAGTGGAAACCAAGCTTGTTAAATTCAGGTTTTCTTCTAGAGGACTACTGAACATTTTCAGGCAAAATACCATCTTTTTTCTTTGGTTGTGTGTGTGTGTGTGTGTGTGTGTCTGTATTTATATATATATATATATATATATATATATATATATATAAACATACAGTGCTTACTTTCTTTACTTGCCTGTACACTTTACTCAAAATATGACTTAAAACTTTGATGCAAAAATGAGTCAATTGACATTTACAACTTTTACAAAGGTTTTAAAAATTGATTCACACTGAGCCCTATTGCCCCTAAATCAGATTATACAAATGGCGTGTTATCTTTACGATGAAATTTGAAAAGAAATTTCCACATAGCAGATTCAAACTCTGACGCTTACAGAATATCTAACGTCACGTTTGAGGCAATAAAATGCTGCTTTTCCATATTAAAGGAGGACCACACATATCAGTGCTTTATACCCTCAAAACTATTCTGCTTATCTCCTCTGAGTATATATAATTAAAAAAACTGTCCCAAACCTTTTCCCCAACCACCCAGACAAGGTACTCACAGGTAAGGATGAGGAGGGTTGTGAGCAAAGTGAGCACGAAGACTCGAGTCCAGGACATCTTGAGAGAGAAAAGCAAAAACTCTACTGGACTTAACAGCACATCTAACTGAACTGAGAGAAGGATGAGGGAGGGAAGATGGGAGAGGCAGGGAGAGTGGGAGGAGAAAGAAGAAAAGAAATGCTCACGGAGGGGATGAAAGCTGCTGGAAAATCAGTTGTCAAAGGAAGAAGGAGAGGAAAACAAAAAGGAGTGATGGGGTGAGGTGAGTTAAAAGAAGAGGGCAGCAAAATGGAAACCACCATTAGATGGAAGTCAAAGTCTGTAAATTCCCTTTTTTAAAGAGAAAAGGCAAGAATATCTATAACGTGTGTCACAAAGTGACGCGGTTCGTCACCCAGGTGAAGGCTGGACTATAATAGAGCTGTTTGGAGCAGTTTGTGAACAGTGCTTTCTGTTGGTGACGGTAAGTCCCTTTGGGCTTTTCACTTTGTAAACCTATAACGTGCACAAAAAAGATATGTAATGATAAAAGAAAGGGAAAAAGCATAATATGAGCACTTTAAGTTTGCTGCTCACTAAGCTACGTACATTTTCAGTTTAAAGTCTGCAAAGTTAAAAGCTGAAATCCCCTCAGAAGAAAATTTGGTATCCTGTATAGGTCTATTATTACTATTATACGTATTATAAATGTGTAGGAATTACAAAATAATCCCACTTTAAACCACTATTTATGAACAGTAAACCTTTTTAATGACTATCCCTAATGTACTTCTATATGAATGATTATATATATATTTCCCTTGCAGGCGGAGTGTGTGCAGGTGGGAGCATCTTGAAACTGTACTGACCCCATTGATTATCATTCCAGGTATGAGTGATCTAGTTTCAGCATGGCGCATTGCACTAACCCTGGGTTAATGCTACAATATGCTGCGAGCTATTGAACTGTTTGTGAGGAGTATTGCTTAAATGGAGAGAGGCAAAGTACATGAGTTAATGTGGATTTGTCCTTTGACAGTGTGTGATGTAATGACATCTGAAATGTGTTTCAGTTCCCTCCACAGATAAGGTGCAGCTTTGCTCAGAAAAGAGCCTGCAGTTAGACTTGTGTGGGAGAGACTATTTGCTGTGTGTGCATTTGCACGTTTATGTGAATGTGTGTGTGTGTGTGTGTGTGTGTGTGTGTGGCCCCGGCCCCGAATGAGCATTCAGATGCTCATATCATTCAGAACACAGCTCAAATTCAACCCTGAGCCAGGGAGCAATGGATAGACGACACTTCCACTGTGATACCTTCACTGTGTCTTTGAGTCTTCCACATTTTATTTAGACCGTTTAATTGTTTGCAAAGAAACAGCTGACCCATGTAGATATACTGTATTTAAGGGGTCATGTTCATGTTAATAGTTATAATGATGCAGCCAATACTGAGTATCTCCTGATACAGTGTCTCCCTTTGATGATTTGATTTTCCTGCAGTTGTAGAGTAAACTGAAGTAGGCCTAATATAAAACACGTACGTCACAGAGTAGACTTCAAGTATCCTATATAACACCATTTAAGAAATGTCTTGGTATATGATAGAATTCTTTTTTTTGTCCTTTTACTCTAATCACTCAAAATTATTTTGCTAATTTGACTCTAGATGTCAAGCTGATGGTGTTATATCATTAAACCAAAACTACATGGTTTAAAATCATATGATTTATTGATTATTTCCAAAACAAAAAGTAAACTGATAATTGATCATTACCAAATAATTCAAGTTTCTAGCAAACATTTTTTAATAGATACTCTTGTACATTTTTGACTATAACTGGTGTATGATGCCGTTTAACCTTGTTTCTAGAGATTATATTTTAATCTTCATTGCCTTTACAAATATTTTAAAGAATTTACTCACCCTAAAACTTTGACTTGCAGCTGTGTTTGAAAGGCTCTGTGACACTGAATCAACCTGTTGGGTCTTAAAGTCTAAAGCTACATGAGACTCGTAGTAAACCTGCAAAATGTCCCTGAAAGAAATGCTCCCGTGTTTTTAATTGAATTCTTTTCATAGCATGACCAACTAGTACCTCCAGACAAAAAAATATATTTAGTATATTATAGTTAACATATAAAATAATTTAGACCAACTTATATTTTTGGGGCTTTAGTATGCAAATGAGAACTCATGAGTGTTTGTTCCCTGAGGTATACTGTACATCAAACTAAGCATTTCATATTACACATCTCTGTAGTGCAACTTACCATTTTAAACACACCAGCAAACATGCTCCTGAGAGAGAACCCTCTCAATCTCCACCTAGCTCTCCAACTCTAACTCCATGTTGGTCGTCTTAGCTACAGCGAGTGTCCGTCTTTCCTTACAGAGCTCCATCTTCTGAGTCTCCACATTATTTTTAAGGGCCTCCTTCTCTCCCTTCATCTGCTCCAATTCGACCTTCAGGTCTTCAGTAATGAAGTACTGCAGGTCTAGATCTTTTTGGGGTTTTCGCAGCCTGTTGCAGATTATTCCCAGCTAGGATTTCAGATACTTTTTTTCCCCGGGTGGGGAGTGGACAAGTCACACATCTCCCTCTGCATCAGCTCAGGAGTCTCATGACTCCAACTGCTGATCGAGGAGATTGGCCAGCAAGTCCTCTGGGATGATCGGGTGAACTCTCCCCACAGATTCACATTAGGTGAGCTTCGCCTCGCTGTCCTTCAGTTCACAGCGTACTTGCTCTTCAAGTGAACTAAGTTGCGGTTCAAACTCTTTAAGTTGAATTCCATGTTTTCCAACTTAGTATTCTGCTGGACCAGTTGCTTTTTCTCCTCTGAGTGAATTTGTGTCAGAACTAAACTGACACAGCGGCAACTTTTACTTGCAACGTTCTAAAATGGGTTTGTCTCCCTGAGAATCTTTGGTCTGCACTAGGTTTAAGAAATAAAATATAGATACCTTTGCACAAGAGCAGTCTGCTCTCTCGGAGTTTCTGCACCATCATTGCAGCCAGGGAAGGACTGTAACGGCACTGTAGCGGCACTTACTATGTATATGTGTAGTTGTAACATCACTACCATATGGAAATCCTGACGGCTCATTTAAAAATTTAAAAAAAGATATGGAAATCTCATTTCTTACAATACGGGACCTTTAAACATATGTTAATGTATAATAGTTTTTGGGATGAACAAATCAACACATTAGTTATGTCATGAATTAGATCAGTGTATGTAATTAATAAATACAGTCTGACCATTTCAAGATTTTATCATACATTATTGGCACTTAATTATGTTGTGAACCTATGTAATAATTTATAATCGTGACATAACTGGCTGTTATTCAATTACATTACAGGTCAAAGGGACATTAAAAGGAAATGAAACAAGGTTGTATTAATATATTTGATCTATACATTTTTATTGTTATGTTATTAAAACATGACATTTGCTAGATTCTAGAAAACAAAAACCAAAACAAAAAATGATTATCATTATTATCAAACTGACATTTAAATACATTTATAAGGCAGTTTAGGGCAAGGCCTCTGTTTGTGTGAAGAGCTACAATCAACACTGATTATTCCCACATTTCTGCTGAAATATCTTTTATTACTCTCTCACTTTTCTCTTACTTTGTCTCTCTCTCTCTCTCTCTCTCTCTCTCAATATCACTATACCTCCCCGGTCACTCATAATGATTACTTTTCTTAAACATGCCATAAATCATCATTAACATCCCTTTTTAATAAGGTTTTGGCAAATCAAAACAGTTTCATTGACAGTTAAAGGATGCATTAACTCTATTACACTGCTTGTTCATCAAGTAGCAGGAGGTGTACTCCATTCCATTTTACTGTGTACTGATTCACTCACAAGGCACCTAATATTTTCTATTTAAATAGTATTTCCTGTCTTTATATTCCATGTTAAAACAACATGCTCTAGATTACATTTTCCACAGATTCTGAAGCCTTAATTAAATAAACAGTAAATTATCTATGAATGACATTCCTGCGTTGGTAAAGGAAAGTCGGGATTGCATGATAAGAACACTCAGCACTTTATCTTATCCAAAACCGTATAAATCTGTTCTGATTTCAGCCCAGCGGTCTTCAACCTGCATCGGTGTGGGGTCTGTCCGTAGCGGCCTGTGGTGCCTTTTATAGTGAAGTCCTCTCTCCCTGCACCAGCCGGCCTCGGAGAGCCCAGATGTCCTGTAGGGGAAACAAAGGTAAAGGCTCAGTTCGACCTTTTTTCATTTTTTTTTTCCTTTTACCATGTTATCTATATAACTACATGATGTCCCAAAGCTAATCCTTCGATTTTTTTGTGAGCATGTGAGCAGTGAGAACCTTTATACGGAGCCCCTAAGAAGATATGAGAAAAATAATTCTAAAGTTTATTTTCATGTGCTCACGTGAAACTTTCATGTACACACATGAGCACATAAAAGTTTATATTGATGTAGCCTAGTGGGCCATAATGGAGACAGTGACAGCTAGAGAATGACTACAGTACAGGAGTCAGCTGTTGCACAAAATTTTAATCTAGGTCTTCATTATAAGGACATTCATTCTCCTTGCATTTTGTGTCCACCTATATACGTGAGTTGGCCAGATGTTTGTTCATAAATAAAAGTAATTGCCCGATCCAAATAGCTAAAACCTTGCTCCAGAACAGATAACAAGACTTTAAAACCCGTTTTGTCGTATCAAAACAACATAATGGTGAGGACTTGCCCGCAAAGCTGCAATGTTCTTATAATGAACACCTGGATTACAGTTTAGTGTAACTGACTCCTGTACTGTAGTCATTCTCTAGCTGTCACTGTCTCCATTAAGGCCCAGCTAGGCTACATCAATATATGGCAGCAATATAAACTTTCATGTGCGCACATGAAAGTCAAGGTTGTTATCACTACTGTCTGATTTCACTTAGCTTTAAAGGAAAACACTCTGTGTGCTGGCATTCATTTGTATTCTTTATCTATGTGAATTGCATGAATAATTATTAAGAATCTAAAGCTAGGTCAGGCTGCATGATCTCTCTCACTGCATAGTTTTTTGTTTTATCAGCCCCACCTCTATCCACCTGTAGGCTCTGATTCTAGGTGTCCCCAGGGGAAATATCTTCACCCTGGCCTCTCATCGTGCTAAGCTTTAAAGTGTATGCTTGCAACAATGGACACATTTAGAAACTACAAGCCAAATATCAACAACGTACAGTACATGCTGCCATTCATTTTCATATATCTGTAGCTGTGAAAAGGGAAGGTTTTACACAGATAAATGTAATGTAGTGTAAATGTGAATGTCTCACCTTTAGGGTAACTTCGTCCAAACCATACTTTCTGTTTGCGATGTCCTTTACCTCGTTCTCTATGTTTTCCTGTGAGGTTCCCTTCACATCGATGTAATAACAGTCAGCGCTGGCATAGTGGCAGGAGATGGCCTGGAAACACATACCCATCTTTATTCACTATTTTTCCTTAAAATTAATATTTTTTTTTACATATATTTTAATTTTTGTGACTCATGCATATAAGAGGATTAAAAGAAACCTGGGAGCTGATAATATGGAGCTAGTTTGTTTAAGGTAATGCCGAGACACCAGGTGGATTATGGGTCTCGTACCTTGCGGAAGCCCTGCGTCCTGTTCATGCCAGAGCCATGGATCAGCAGCGGATGGAAGAAGACGGTGTCGCCCTTCTCCATCTCCAGATGCACCCTGGGGTGCTTTGGATCATAGTCACGCACTCCATGGTACATCTTGTTTACGCCACCCTGAGGACACACAAGACAGTGCATACAGTATGTGTGTGTACCTCCCAGCAGGTGTTATCATGCTTCCTGGAGAATTTCGAATGTGTATGCATAGACTGTTGACATTAAAGGAACACGCCACCATTTGTTGAAATAGGGCTTATCACGGTCTACCCCAGCTGTAGATGGGTGGGCCAACGCATTTTTTGTCTAATTTTGTCTCTGCATGCATTGTTTTAGTCCGGTGCAACACCGGCAGCGCAGCCGCTAGTTAGCTTAGCATAGTGAATGGAATCCTATGTTGCCAGTTAGCATGTTGTGGGTAAAAGTGAGCCAACAAAAAAGCAACAACCTTATTACTTCTTGTGGCCTACATATTCACAACGAGTACAAATAATATTGCATATAAAGACTAGATGATTTCCTAGGCAGATACTGAATTGGGACTATATCGCGTGGAAGCACAGCCGAAGCACATGTGCCCCCTGGTGGCCCTGGTGGCTTGCTGCGCATACTTTGGCTAAAAAATGACAAGATGGCAGCGCCCCTATCCTGGATATTTTGGCTGCACTTTTGTGCAGTGGGAGGAAGTCGAGATGCGTTGTCCATCTTTATATACAGTCAGTGTTTTTTTACCTCCCACTTTGGGTAGTCATGCTCCAGCAGTGTGCCGGTGTGTGTTCCCGGCAGCACCACCAGGCAGCCGTTCTGCCTGTCCACTTTCTCCATTGCCGTCCAAGCGCAGACGATACTATCTGTTGGGCGGAACGGGAAGTAATGCAGATCCTGATGCATCGGGTGACGAGACGTCTTCTTACCTGAAACAATTTGAAAGGGGAAAAATGGATGCTTTAATACAACACTACCGACATTGTAGTCCCTGGATCTGTAAAGGTGTTTGTCATGGTTCTGCAAACAACTGAAAACCAGTTTATTGTAAATGATATTGAACTGCTCCATACCTGCATCAGGAGGCTTGTTGATCAGCATTGTGTGCATGGCCATGATGTTGGGTCCAGTGAAACACTCCACATAGTTCAGAATCTAACATAGAAAAGCACAATTTGTTTTTAAATTATTTCAACTTGTTTTCATTTCAAACAGTTACTTTTCAAACATAAATAGGAGAGTTTATTCTTTTGGCATACGTATTTTATTTGTGGCACAATTACACATCCTGGTTAAAGTTGGTACGGTCTATGTACTGTAATGCTTTCAGCCTTATCTTCTCAGTCTGGGCCAAATCTGTTTTTTTGATGCTACACAAGTGGCTTTAAAAATGTGGCTTTATAAAACACCAACTCATTTGACATAAATATATAGGGGCTGGGTGTTTTATCTGTGACACACTGCTTCTTTGAGTATTAATAGAAAGAAGTTCTGAGAAAAAGGACCTGCTGTTACCACTTGTGTGTGTTGTACCTGTGGTAAGGTGCAGTACCGGAACAGTTCAGGATCTTCCTGGAAATCCTGGAGTTTGGAAACCGCTTTTTCATCAGGAACGAACTCTGACTTAACAATTGCCACGTCCTTCATCACCACCAGACCAGGAACAGTCACTTCCTGTCGACAGATCCGTTCAAACGCCTTCCTGAAGAACACACATGCAGATTGTGTATAAAGTGATGTTTTTATAATTATATGCTGGGAGAAAAGTTTTCATTTCTTTGCAGTTGTCAGAGTTTCTGATGGTCACCTGAACCTGTCGATGTCCTCTTCAGACACCAGATTCTTGATGAGGATGAAGCCATTTTTCTCATAAAATAATTGCTGTTCTGGGGTCAGCAGCTTGGTATCATGAATGTATCTACCAAAAGAATTGATAACACACAACAAAATCACTATGCTGGTTACTTTGATGCAGGGGTCTTCCATTTTTTTAACCAAATCCCCTTAACTGAAAAGGAGACTGTATCTGTGAATGGCTTTATGACGACCTCGCCTATGGGCCAGTAAGCCTGTCGTTATTGTTTGTTTATGTTTGTATATGTTGGATTCATGTTAAGACATCTTCATTTTTGAACAAACTTTCAAGCAATAATTTCCCCCCCTGAAGTAACTTTTATTTTTTTTAGACAGCTGGGGGACTTCCTTCGACACACTGAGCTCCTCTCTCCTATCTTTCTATCTTTCCATTTATGTGCATCCATGTCCCAGAAATGCTTGTTACTAACCTAGCTCTGGGGAGTCATTCCCCGGAGTCCTTTTGTTCTTTTTCTCCCAGCATGTTTGCTCGGATCAGGGAGGCTCCAAAATCATGGTTGCAGCTGTCGCCATGGTCCTGCTACACGTCCTACTGTGCCCTGCTACATCCTGCTACGCTCTGCTGTGCCATGCTACGACCTGCTGTGCCTTGTAATGCCGCACAGTGCCCTGCTATGCCATGAACTACTACAAAGAACTACTACAAACTACTATTTTTTGTGACTGTTATTGCCACTCTTCATTCTAACCCCAACCGGCCCATCAAACACCGCCTACCAAGAGCCTGGGTCTGTCCGAGGTTTCTGCCTAAAAGGACGTTTTTCCTCGCCACTGTTGCACTGTTGCTTGCTCTGGAGGAAACTACTAGAACTGTTGGGTCCTTGTAAATTCTGGAGTGTGGTCTAGACCTGCTCTATCTGTAAAGTGTCTCGAGATAACTCATGGTATGAGTTGATACTACAAATAAAATTGAAATTGAAAGTAACTCTGAGGCCCCCCTGTTGAAGCTCTGTGCTTTAATGTTTAGCTGAACATACGAATGTTGGATTCAAGTCATATTTGATTTACAGGAACTTACATTAGCTGGCTTTCTTTTAACCCTTGTGTTGTCTTCCCGTTGAAATTGAAAATCAACACTTTTGTTGATGCTTTTCATCAATGTTTTAAACTTTTTCTTATGTTTTTGTCCCATTTTTCAACACTTTTGATTATTTATTTTTTTCAATGTTTGTCACTTTTTTGACGCTTTCAACACTACGTAACTCTAACTTTAGTTTTACATTATTATTTGAGGATTAATTGTTACAGCATAGTATCGAGATATTTTACGTGGCAATACTGTATTGATACACAGATGCCAAGTATCGATCTTTTATTATATGTTGGTCAGTTTGTCTGCTTGACAATCTCATTTTGCAGCAATAAAATTTAAGTAAGAGAAATGTCTCTTTTTAGATGAATCAGATGTTGAAAGATGAAAGTTTCCTTTTGGGGACATAATTTGAAATTGGGAAAAATTTGAAGTTAACAGGTAACACATTGCAATATATTGCAGAATATTTACATTACGTATCGGGACCCTTCTTGTGATTCCCACCCCTATCAGTTACCACTAAAGGCGACTGTCTGTGAACATACCTCAGTGTCTGTGGCCGACTGGTGAAGGTCTGAGCGGAAGTTGGTACAGCACTCTGAAAAAGGAGAAGTCAAGGAAACGACACAAATGTTTCAGCCGCATTGTCCAGGAGTACCCTGTGGGTCGGTGAACAAAAACTACAAAAAAAGACCAGGGAGATTTTTCAAAGAAAAGAAACAACACAATTGAAAACCCATACAACCTCTTTATATACAGTCTGTGGTTACCACGATTTGAAAAGTAAAAACATATTAATGCATTCTAAACACATATGCTCAGGACCTATTCATGCACAAATAGAGAGGTGTGTGCTGCCAGTGCTGGACCAGCGCCCTGAGCGGTTGGGGGGTATGGTGCCTTGCTCAAGAGCACCTGTAGTGCCCAGGAGGTGAACTGGTCTGTACTGTGACTTGAACCAGCGACCCTTCGGTTCCTGACCAAACTCCCTACAGGCCTGAGCTACTGCTGCCACAAGAGGTAGCTTTACCAAAAGCAAGGAAGAATACTATTAAATTAATGGTCATATAGAGCAATGCAAGTAGGACACAAGAAAGCAGTAAAATCTGATTTAAACTTAAGAAATGTCTATTGAAGTTGAGTTGACACAGGAACTACATTGGTTGAGGTTAAACAAAATATGAATGTGAGACGTGTCCTGACAGTTTATAACAGATGTATGACGACAGCATGATGTAACTGCCCTACAAAGTGTTGGAATGCCCTATGGCCGCACTGGTGGCGCAGTCCTGTCTATGTGGCTGTCCTTATGTGTGTATTTTGTTATTATCATATTATAGTGTATGTTTAGTATCGATCTTATAATTTCCTGTTATGTATTGTTTAGGATGGTGGAGACGAGGATCTATATAGATCCTATATCTTATATCTTATATTTTATATATGGTATGGTATATAGCTGGATGAAAAACCATAATTCGCATTTCTATGGATGCAACACAATTTGTTTGTGTCCTATAACCCCCTGACTCGTTTAGCACGTAGCCTACATAAGATGTTTCCCACTGTAGGCTATGTCTACATTCTTCAATAAATCCTTTTTTTTTTTAAAAGCAAAATGACGTAAATAAGGCATTCATAAGCAATAATAGTTAGCATTAAATTACTTCTGTATTGCTCCTCCTTTTCCAGAGGCCTGCGGTCCACCGCGGGACCCCGGTCTAGCCCACCAGAGCTGTCCGCCGATAGGTGCGCAGCGGTCGGATAACGTGCTAGCCTTTTCCGCTCTGTGCAGCCCGGAATCCCCTGATGATCCAACATAAACCAAGCAGAACACAAGGATACAATCGTGGCAGATGATCGATCAAGGTGATTGATCATCAGTCTGAGTCTTTCCGCAGCCCGAGACATCTTCCTGTCAGGTTGTATCCCGGTGGGATCCCGTACACACGGATAACGAGAGAAAGTGGGTTACGTCTCTTATAGGCCACAACCATGGGTTAGTCAAGGGCAAAGAGCACACACGCGCGCGCACACACACACACGGGGGAGGGTTTTGTTGTAAATATTGACCTCCATTGTAATGGTTGAAAGCAGATCATTTTCAACCATTGGATAACTCAAAACCTGTTGCAATAAAAACCGAAATATATGCAGGGTCTACCAGAAGGGGTAAATGCTAATACTGTAGCCCAACAAAGTTTATTGTGAATTACTAACACTGTAAAATCCTTAGAGGAAAAGTTCAGATAGCAGCATGAAAGCTCACTCAAACGAGTTGCAGCTTTGTTCCAGCAGGTGGCGCCATCAATCAAAATATTAAACCTAGTGTTAGTCTTTTAGTTGTCTGCTAAACGTACTGTATACCTATGTCCCATTTTTCCGTGTGTGCTTAGACTATAGGCTAGCTATTGATATTAATACTCACCCTTTTCAAATTACATTTAATACACAATTCACATTAGGGAAGGAGACATTAATTACAACTTTCTGACATAACGCCGACACACATCTTTTCCACTTGAAATACAGTATATTCCTTAAAATTCATTTTATTTGTTAGTCTATGATCGATTTTGAAAGGTTACTGAAAATGGACAGCAATCAAACCACCCTAAAATTCCAGTTTGTTTTTCTAATATATATTTTTTTTCATTTTGAAAAAAATGTTGTGCTGAAAAGCTGCAGTGTTGCAATGTTAAAAGGGAATACGTTACAAGAAACCGTAGAAAGGAGAGCTATTCAAATAAAGATCGTATTCCTTTATCTGCATTTCCCAACGCTTCCATTGGTTGCTATAGAGCGGAACCGAGTTATATTAGATATCATAGCCTATGTTATACGATGAAATATGTCACAGCACAACTTTAAGAATATACATGTATATGCATGTAACTATCTACATAGGCTGTCAAGACAATTTAGTAAAAGTTATTTATGTCACTTTTATTTTGAAAACTATGACTGGAACTGTGAATATCGTCGTTGGTGCTTTTGTTTTGAAAGTTATAGGAAACGACATAGATGATTGGATTTATTTTGAAATGGTACAGGAAGCCCCCCACAGCGTGGTGATTGATGGCAGCTAGCTTGTACCCCTCCCGTCTCCTGTGTCGACAGCAGGTCCTCCTCCAGCCTCTTTAAACTGCTTTCACCGCCACACTAACGACATTTTGGGGGTTCGGTCTCAAGCTCTTCGTCCTCAGACCCCGCATATCCCCCCCTGAGTTTTGGAGGATATTTCTTTTCTAACGTAGCGTTTGGAATCGAAACCAAACACAGACGGAGCTGTGTTTTAGCCTACTTCAGTGGGCGGATAAAGCGGAGGAGGGCATCCGGGCCTGGCTGCTCCGGAGAGTTGGCTTGAAACCAGGCAATTCATTTTCAGGTAAATTGGCTCAAATTGTCATTTCTGGACACACACAGCCTGTCCGATAATGGACTCCGTGGCGTTACATTTTGTCCGACCGCTTAGGACGAAGACTGCACAGTGGTGTGTGGAAATGTCAACACAGATGAAACGGCAGCTGAAGAATAATTCAGCCAGACTCATCATATTTAGCCATTCATTAACAACTAGCGTATCGCACATATTTGAAACATAAAATCTCTTATTTTGTTATATCGGGTGCAAATAGTAGTCTGGTTTGTTTACCTAACGTAGACTATGTATTGACAGCACCCCCCACCTGCGACATGAACCCTATATGTGTTGTAGAAAGATCACAGACAAACTGCAAGAATACAATTTGAGTACCAACGTAAAATATTATTATGCCTATTGAAATTAAGAGCAAGAATAACAATACTGCATTATTGTGAATTCTGGGCATGCAATTGTTTGCAGGAATCCGAATGCATTGCCTAATCTAAAAAATAAATAAAAAATGTAATATGTAACACTGTAGACACACTTTTCAAGCAATATTAAACATCTTCATTATTAATCTTTGCCTACAGTCACAGATTCATGACTAGGTCACTTTTCACATGTGTTATTAACAGGGAGAGTTTGTTTTCAGATTTAAAGTAGCAAAGTTACATTTTTACAGTGGAAATGTGGATATTTTATTACTTCTAGCATCTGCTTGTATTTTGACGTACCATTTCCTGATATGACATCATATAAAATCATATAAATCTATGAACATTTTAAACTTTGTTCTGCTGTTGGAGGTGCCTTTAGTTCTGCTTGTGCCACATTCAATCCATATGCAAAGACATTTCCTCCTGCTAACTTGAAAACATCCTTTTGCTTGACACAATACCTCCTTTGAAATGATTTGTGTTCATGAATTTGAAATGACTTCAACATGACAGTGGCTTTGAAATGGCTGTTGATTGTGGTTTTGATGGTTGTTTGACCAGTTTTTGCGAGTTCTGTTGAAGATGCTTTTGCGATTCGTATCTCCAGGTGGAAGATAACGGTGCAGACCCTGCCTATAAATTACCTAGAGACTTACCAGAACTATGTTTTTTTTTTGTAGTCACTTTGAGTGTATGGTAAATCTGAAACAACCCAAATGCACCATTCTGTTGTCACCCCGGAAACAGTGAGATATTAGGCTAAGTGAATTGTTGTTAGATAAACTCTCTAGATTCCTAAAGACATCTAAAAATGCTTCATATTCCATTTTACGGACATTACAGTTAGTGTGTACTTGGCAGTTGTCAATCATATCATAAAAGCATCATATCATCACTGTATGAATCAATAGCAGATGGTATCCGGTCATATCGACCACCTATGATTCATTTCTGCAGCAGAGCATCTGTGATGCATTTAGGGTCAAGAGCCCGACCGATAAATTGTCCGATATTAGGCATTTCCCGAATTATCGATATCGGCATTTATAATGGACGATAAAAAAAAATGTAGTTTGTATTTTTTAAATATTCATTCATCAGAATCATTTATAATGACAAATAAATGATTTTGATAATTGAATATTAAAAAAATAAAATAAAAACGGACTGTTGACCATGTTTTTTCGTTATAGTGTTTTTGTTCAAAGGACTTTAAGTTTCATATCTTAAATTTGTATTTTTATACATTTCATTTATCAGAGCTTTAATATATTTTGATGTTCCTCTGTTCTGTTGTGACAAAACAAATCATCATATTATTTTAGTGAGAACTCATAAATAACTACAAATACTAATGTTAGGGAAATCTGTTATGTTTTGTTACGCGTTTCTGGATTTATTTATTTTTTAATATATATTGGCCGATATCGAATTTTTAAATAACCAAATGTTTGTATCGTATCGCCCTATAAAATCCTTATCCTTAGTTGGGCTCTAGGCTCTTTTACACTTCCTGTTTGACCTGGATTTCCTTCCACTGTCCTTCATCTGGAACGACTGGCCGCTCATTTGTGTGAGTGTGTATGAGTGTGTGTATTGACCCACATTCAAATCTAGGCTGTTAGCTGTGAGAGTGAGACACCCCCAGAGAACAAAGTGATTACCCTGACAGTCTCCTCCCCATGGCTGTGGGCCATATAGCTTGTATTGATCTGTCTCAGCATTATGTCACATTACAGCAGGAACATGAGAGCTGAGAGTGTGTGCAATGTGACACACTCACATACACACACACACACACACTTTCTCACTTTTTTTTCACCTGGGACTGACGGATGAGAATAGGTACAGTAAAGCCAACTGTCTCCTAGCAGATTTAAGTTTTGAGATGTGTGATTGGTTCCAGTTTGAGGAAATTAAAGTGCTGCCATGTGGCTTGTCGGAGTCAGAGGGAGAGTTTTGGGTGAAACAGGGCGAATATAGGGGATCCCTTTTTAGAAAGGTGGATGTAATCTGGGTAGAGGCTCCAAGTCAACTCATTCTCCATTGACTGTTAAAAGTGGCATGCTACCAATTTAATGAATACATTTATTTTTAACCCAGTTAACTAGTTGTGGCAAGTACATTTCAACCTATAAAAATAGCCTTCTGTGGCTCTGGAAGTCTTATAAAGTAACCCTGACGTTCGGGTTGTCTCACTTTGGGCTTGGGGACTGCAGATTTATAGTCTTGGCCTCGTCCTCTGCTGCTTTGATTTTGATTTTGTCTCCTGTGAGTCCCCCAACCTTATGGAAGTCCCAACATGACATCATGACATGGCATAAACATACACACCGACTTTCTTAAGCCGTGTGGCGTGTTATCTGTATTTTGAGCTATCCACGTGTATGTCTACGGTGTATACAGCTGGCTTAAACACACGCCACTTAGCGTATTATTTTTATTCCTATTATTATTTCATGTATATTGTATGTATGTATATTGTGTGCTAGTATAACATTATATTTATATTCTGTGCTGTGTGACTGATTTTGCTGCCGTAACACTGTAATTTCCCATTTTATTGGATCAATAAATCTATCTCTCTATCTATCTATCTATCTATCTATTTCATCACGAGAAGAAAGCGACGGTTGAGTTTAGGAAACGTGACATGCGGGACACAATCCCCGGCCTCCTGGGTGAAAGTCCTGTGTTTAACCCGTCCACCAACCTGACCAACCTCCCTCTGCAGATTTCCGCCCTTTCATACTACGCGCTACAGAGTACATTCACACGCTATCGCAAGGTTGTGTAGGTCTATGGAGGATAAACACCCAAAAAGCGAGTAGGCTTCTTGATAACACTCCAATAATGGCATATGAATTGTTGTGTCATACATACGCCATTTCATGAGTAGTAAGTATTAAACTGTGTTCAAAAATGTTTCTGTACTTGGGCTGACATAAAAAAAACATAACTTGGTGCAATGCATGGTGATATCCCTGCATGTTTAGCAGTCTGACTGCTCTTATTCATGATCAGCCCCCAAAACACTGTTGCTATTGACAACCAGGCCAGCAGCTTGCAATCTCCCTCTTTCTCTCTCCCGTTTACGTAACTCCAACTTGTGCGATGTTTTATTGATCTGAGAGAGGTATAAATGTGTGTGTTTATCATCTTGTGGATGTGTCTGTGTGAACATGTATGCCTCTTCATATTTGCAAGTGTGTTGGAATGTGTTGAAGTGAATGCAGCACTGTGTGTGTGTGTGTGAGTGAGAGAGAGAGAGAGCCGGGACGGATGAAACATTCCAGTTTTCTCCGAGTGCGATAATGATAGACAGACTTCCTCAGGTCAGAACATAGAGCATGTTACCCTCCTTCTATCAGCCAAATATCTCCCTGTTATTTCCTTTTATCACAGAGTTATAGCCGATAAACACATTTTGATGGTGAAAAGTTAACTTCATTAGAGGTTACATTTTTCTGATTATTAATGAGTGTTTTTTATTTAACGGTTCGACTGCATGCTTATTCAGTGGACCATTTAGTGTTCTCCACACTCCCAGACTTTCACATTTCATGCTTCTTTACATTGAAAGCAAAACAGGCTGTAATGGCATATGAAACAGCTGTTTCAACCTTCCGCGACCTGGCTGTAACTCCATGTATTTTAAAGTAAATGCACAAATATCTGTGTTTATACAATTATTTATGGAGGTGAGACATGGAAAAGCAGTTTTAGAAAGATGAAAATATATTTGGGCCCACCAGGTAGAGGGGGTCGAGTTTTCCCATGTTATCCTATGGAGACTGATGGGCTGTGGGACGTTATTTGGATGCCCAGTGGTCTAACCCACATTAAAAACCTAGTGCAACAACATTTTCCACAATAGAAAACATGATCTAAATGTAAAAACCTACTGTTCTAGCTATAAAAATGGGAGAATCATCCACAGTACATGGATCATTTCAATAACCGCTTCATACACGCTTCAGGATGACGGCAATGAGACATTCACAAAGACGTATCGCCCTGCAACAGTCAATCTAAAATAACACCTTTTGGAAGTACCATTCATGATATATAGTAAAATATAAAAGTTGTGGGAAATTTTTATGGCTTAAACTGTAGGTTTTATTCGTCCCCCCATGCTGTTTCATTCGTCCTGTCCAGGAGAGACAGAGGAAACATTATGCACATCCCACTTTTGCTGTAATAACTCCTGAACGATATTGTTCAAAGCTGAAAATGCAACTGTATTTGACAGATGACAGGTGTAGGTTGGTAGTGACAAACTATTAGTTTTCAGTGCGATACGACCGTTTTGTAAATTATGTTTAATTAAACAGTGTTTCAGCTGTCCCGGCTCTCCCCTACTCCCCTTCCCTTTTTTTGTTGGTAAGAACTGTTGAGTGCTGTCTATCATTCATTGTCTATCATTCATTGTTTAACACCTGAGGAAGAACAGAACATGTGAAAAACCATAGAATGTAACTACATGTGAGAGGAGGACTTGCCAACAGCCCTTGGGACTGATGGGAAATGTCTTCCTCCCATTGCACTGCCACAGGGTGGGCATTATGTAGGTGAAGTAGTAATTATTGGGCTTTTTTGGGGTCTGACTAATTCTAGGGCTTCAGAATGAATACAATTAGTGTGGGCTGGGTGCAGCAAGAACACACAATTACACACATTCATAGCCATAGGAACACAGACACAGACACACACACATATGCACACACACACTGAGGGAAGTTATGTGAGCCATGCAAGGAATCTGAAGTGCTGCAAGTCCATTCTTTCTGTATCTCACACACAACTTTTTCTACCTCAAAAGTACAAAATGTAGGTCATGCTGCATCACCAGCAGTGTGTGTGTGTGTGTGTGTGTGTGTGTGTGTGTGTGTGTGAGTGTGTGTGTGTGTGTGTGGAAACAAAGCCAGCTCATAATACTGGTGTGGTCATCTTGTATGAATGTTATTGGGTGTCAGAAGGCATGTGTGGTCAACTATGTGTGTCACATAGTTGTGTAAGAAAATGGACGAGTGTGTTAGCCTTGTCTTTGTTCTCTCTCTCAGACAAATACACACACACATTGCACACTGACACACACATTGTGCTGTAATACACCCACGCACACACACACACGGTCTTACCATTATTCCAATGTGTTTTGCCATCATAACCTATCCAATTGCACCCAGGATAACTATCCCATCATGCTTTGCCAGGTGTGTGTGTATGGAAGGTTTAGTTGGGTGTCTGACATTGGCTCATAATCCGAAGAATAACCAAGGGCATGGTTTGTTAGAGCAGCATCAGACAGAGATTACATGATGCACACAGACACATGCAGAGGTCACGCTGTAAAACAGACCTGCGGTTCATTCATGAAGTCACTTTCCCTCACTGTAAAAATGAAGTGAAGATGCTAAAATATTCATCAAACACACATGATGAGTAAGATGTCTGAATCATGTTTTCTTCTGTTCTTAAACTGGGCTCAATGACACCAGGAGAAATTACATGTCAGTGTTCTTTAAGAACACTTTGTTATGCTGAGGATTTCCTTCTTGTAAAATATGTGTTTAATCCTAATGTGTACGTAATCCGATTATTCAACACTTCACCTAATGAACCCAAAGTAACCTTAATTTGACTTAATCAACACTCTAAACTGCTTATTTGAAGAAATACAGCACAGACCAAAATGGCAAAATATTCATACTTCTTTCACTTCAAGGTAGGACTGAACGATTTAAGGGCAACCTTGAAATTACGATTTTTCTGACCACAATTGTGATTTTTAGATTGCGCTAACTTCAATCAAACTCCAAGCCTGTTTTGGTGGCCTGCATAACATAGGTGTATAAAATGATTTCCACAATACAAGATTCTAAAAGTAGCTTTTATGTGCACACCAACTAGAGTCCGACCTTAAAGGATTTTTAAGGCTGACACAATTCAAATATTTTTTAAATAATCCGATATTCCGATATACTGTTTATTTAAAAAGAAATCCAGAAATGTGTAACAAAACAGATTTCCCTAACATTAGTTATTTGTAGTTATTTATGTGTTCTCACTAAAATAGTATGATGATAATTTGTTTTATTGTCACAACAGAACAGAGGAACATCAAAATATATAAAAAGTCTGATAAACAAAATGTATAAAAATACAAACTTAAGATATAAAACTTGAAGTCCTTTTTTAACAAAAACAAAATATTCAGTGTTGCCAACAGGGACGTTTTAGAGCGCCCTCTGGTGGACAAAATATTCAACGCCAACGCTCATAACATGGTTGACCATCCGTTTTTATTTTATTTTTATCGGTATCAGCATTTATGTTTTTTTTCTTCATCAGAATCATTTATGACAAATAAATGATTCTGACAAATTCCTATTTAAAATATATATTGTTTTAATCAGACATTATAACTGCGGATACCGATAGTTTGGGGAACTGCCTAATATCGGCCGATATATCGGCTCTAACACCTCTAAGAAACACACACACACACACACATAAGTGGCACGGTGTCAGTGCCAAGTACAGTCCGCTGTAGTCATTCTGTTGTTGAGGACATCCCGTCCTACACAACTCTTACCATCTGCCTGCTTCTCTAAAACGATTTTCCTAACCCGTCTCACATAATCATCCCATAATAACAATGACAAATCGTTCCATGTGCAGTAGAATATGGTGTACTTTACAGTGACATTTACTTTTTAGAGGAAGTTGTATTGTTTTTAGTGGAAGTTGTACCTGTGAGCTCTGGGAGTTTTAAGGCCGACTGTTATGACTGCCTTCTCTTACTTTGCTGCATCCTCTTACTTCTCTCAGTATAAAAGTGAGTTTCCTCTTTAATCTCAAGTGCAAATCTGTATTTATCCCTCTTTTCTCCCCGGCGGGTTAATCATTGCCTCACAGACAGGTGCTATCTGCAATCAGTGCCAACAAAGTGCATCAAAAGTTCAGAGAAAGCAGTCGCAAAAACACAATCCCTCACGAAGCCTGGAGAGAAAAGAGTCACGCCTTGATGCTTTTTTAGCCATTTAAAATTAATTCTTTTGCAGACATCTTGCTGTAAAAGCAGGAGGTTCCCAATATTCCTCTGAGATTGTATGTTTCTCAAGCTCATCACCGTATTAGCACCGGTAAGCAACTTATTCATCATTATCTGAAAGGTCGGATCAGTATCGAGGTCAATAACACTTGGTTCGTTTGCACACACGCTAATAATCCGGTCTAATCAGATTAAAGCAGCACTCCTATTTGTGCAGTGCAGTGATGGGCTGAACAGACTAAGAAACTACAACAACTCTGACTTTATCAACAGAAAGCCCACGGATGAAGAGATTAGAATACAGTCCTACGCCATTTGATTGACAGAAGATGTCTGTGAGGCACACCGCTGCCATGAGCACATGGCATCGAGGATAGAAATCCAGCAGGCGTCTCTTGTGAATGCAGAGTTGTAGTGAGGCAGATAAATATATCATTGGCTCCGTCATGTTTCTTGATCGTCCGCTGCAGGGAAAGAGAAAGGGGAGTTAGCCGGTCCTTGGTGTGGTGAGGATGTGCAGTGTGATTGAAAAATAATAACAGCAAAACAGATTTGAGACGCATCATTTGTTGTGGAATATACAATAAGCAAGTTCCACAATAATTGCACACGCAGTGAGATACTGAAATTGGACAGTACCATAGCTTGATAGGAATTCAATGGACTTATGCCCCTGGCTTGCATTAACACAAAGAATGGAAATCGAGATGCAAAGCTACGAGGGGTTATGTGGCACTCTATTTCTTGCCAGGGCACATAACCCCTGTAAAACCACACTGGTTTTGTTCAACTTCATGTGTTAATTAGTGCGCTTTCGAGGTCTTTGTAGACAGATTCTGATGCCTTTGGACGGAGTCAGGCTACCTGTTTTCCCAGGGTTTATTGTGTTTGTGCTAAGCTAACTGGCTGCTGGATGGCGTTAAATTTAGTATAGACATTAGAGTAGTTTCAATGTTATCATCTAACTCTCTGGTTAAAGTAGGCAAGTAAGCATTAGAGCTCCACCAATATATCGGCTGGCCGATAACTATCGCTATCGGCATTTATAATGGCCGATAAAATAGCTGTTTTAAAAAAAATATTCATTCACCTTTTTATTTTTAAATGAATGTTTAAAAAAATTAAATAAAAAACGGCCAACCATTTTAAGAGTGTTTGTCCACCAGAGGGCGCTATACGTGTTGCCTCAGTGTGTAAATTATTATGTTATTTTAGTAATAACTACAAATAACTAATGTTAGGGAAATCTGTTTTGTTACTAGTTTCTGGATTTTTGTTTTTTAAATATATATCGGATTTTTAAATAACCAAATATTTGTATCGGTATTGGCGGTAAACATCCTTCATCGGTTGGGCTCAAATAAGCATATTTCTCAAAATGAATACTCCTTAAATGTAATGGTAACAAGTTCTTCTTCTTCTTCTTCCAATTTCTTTCATTGCTTTGCTTGCATTATCCGTTAGCCACTGGGCATGGAAAACAAAGTCAGTGTAAATACTGAAAGTTAGCAAAGAATGTCTGATAATATTTGTGTAATATTGTTCACTCTTTAATCTTCTGATTTCAAATACTTATTTAAAACTTATTTCATACTATTATGTTACGACTAACCCCTTTGCACGGCAGCTTTTGTTAAGAACATAATGCTACATCTGAGAATGTTGACTACTTTTGTCAAATGAACAGTTTTTTTTTTTTTTTTTTTTTTTTTTTTGAAAGGCATGCTAATTACTTCTCAAAGTAAGGCATCAAAAAGTGTTTTCTCTATGGAAACTCTGGTATCATATTGACTTACTAGTACAATTCAAACGATACCTAGCTGCAGACATTAAAGATATTGTGTGCAATGGACAAACACATGTTGGAAATTAACATTTATTGTTTCTGTTTTCATAAACTCCAGTAATCATTGGTTCAATAAAGCTGTGTGCGTCACAGCAGCTGAAGTAGGCACAAAGATATTCTGTGGCCAGCAAATGTCTGCTGTAATGAATAAATGGGAAATGTTGCATCTCTGTCTCAGGACGGGACGTCCCACCTGGCCTGGCACGAAGACAGGAAATAGCCCAGGCCACTGTTGGATAGTATGAGAGAGAGACACACACACACACACACACACACACACACACACACACACACACACACAAACAAACAAAAAAAACACGGCACCTCAGGGAGGGAAGTGAACACCTGTTCCCAGAGGCCTCGGGGTGAGCGGAGATGGATTTGTTGACTGTGCTCAGGGGAGTGGTGGGGCGTGAGAAAAAGGATGCACGATGGAAAGCCGTAAAACAGACAGCGGAGGAGGAGGAGAGTTGATAATAGAGGGAGGGAGGGAGATTAAAGTCATGTTCCTTTGTGTAAGCCAACCAGCCCTTCTTTGAGATCTCTCTCTGCTAGGGTGTTGTTGGGTGTGGGCGACTGTAGCTGTGTTGTTGCTATGATTTGACTTGAGCACATTTTGAAGCTGCAGTTGGCAACTTTGCATATGGATGACCCCCAGCTGGCAACAAGAGCTCACGGATTCTTTTAGGATTTTATTTTCCATGCAGCTTTACAAATTAAAAGCATTGAAAGTTGTCAATATTTTGCTAGAAGAGGTTTAATGCCCTATTCGCACGAGACTAATATTACCTGGGGACCTTTTAGTAATTTGTGATAATTACCATATTTCAGCAAACACACAGGTCGTGTGATAATATTAGTCCTGTGCGAACTGTCATCTCTGATTCAGGGTTATATTGGCTGCGTTGGCAAGGAAAGTTGGGACATCATATGTGGGGGATAATGTCAGTAAGTTCAAGTAAAATACAGACTTGGCTAATATTGTGTGAACGCGCCGCAACAGAACACAGACGTGGAGGGGTTGCATCTAAATGACGTAAGGTCTGACCCTAGACCTGCGCGAATCGGGCTCAAGACTGGTTTGCATTTGTCAGACATATTTTGTCATTTCTGTGTCATCATTTCTCCAAAAACATATTTTAATTCTTGTCGCAATCTTAACAAGTTCCTCTTTGTGTGTGTGTGTGTGTGTGTGTGTGTGTGTGTGTGTGTGTGTGTGTGTGTGTGTGTAAGTGTGTGTGTGTGTGTGTGTGTGTGTGTGTGTGTGTGTGTGTGTGTGTGTGTGTGTGTGTTGTGTGTGTGTGTGTGTGTGTGTGTGTGTGTGTGTGTGTGTGTGTGTGTGTGTGTGTGTGTGTGTGTGTGTGTGTGTGTGTGTGTGTGTGTGTGTGTGTGTGTGACGGACTTAAGTGTGTGTGTGTGTGTGTGCACTTAAGCTCCTACAGTTCCCATCACTCGCCACTGGAATGTGCCATCTCCAGCTGTGTGTTTGGAGTCTCCAACCAAACATTCAGACAGGACAACACACTTTCTGTGTGTGTGTTGGATGGACCGGAAGCTTCTCGTTAATCTGGTGTGGATGTAATGAGACAGACGAGAGAGTTATGTAACAGACGGAGTGGGTGTTGATTTCACAAACACAACGGGGGTGTCACAGAGAGGGTTAACAGCAGGTGGTTAATGTTTTCATAACCAAATCGTTTACTGCCATAAAAGTATTGTCTATTTTTTCTTCTTCTATATCTACATCCCAACATTAAATGCAAGCACATACTTCAGTGAGCTTAGGAATGACTGTGTATTTATGCCTTACTGTAAGACAGCACAATCCACTTGGACCCAACAAAGTGAATTTGGAAGCTGCAGTTGGCAATTGTGTATGCCAGCGAGGCGTAACAATGACTTGCAGCGGTGCAAATCACTTGTTTATACAGTCAGAAGCTAGAATGAGGTCAGCAGGGCAACATGACCATCATTCATGTTCACTCCAACTCCTGCAGCTATTTATTTATGTCATGTGACAGCATCCTTAATAATTGTGTCATAGCTAATCGCAATCTGCCCATACTGCCTATTTTAAAGCATTTGCCATTTGGAAAACCACAACTTATTGGTTGGGAGCAAAATCATCTTTATTACTTACTTAAACCTTGCTAGTGCAACCATTGCTCTTTCTCCATCGTGTCACTTTTTAGAAAGCTACAAAATGGCAAATTTTGAAGAAAATTTGGATCGTGCAACAAGGCAGGCCTGCTCGGTTCTTTCAAAGAATGATTGTAAAGATATGTTTACTGCGCTCACTATCTAACTGGGACATTTTGGGACCGATTGGCGGGGATTTGCTATGGACAAAATACACACGTCTGTACACTGATAAGAGCAAATGACGTGTAACCACGTATCCAGATAATTTAAATAGCTCACGTTACTGTATTGTGTGAACAGTTACAGTGACTTCATTTAATATTGCATGTGGTGTTTTTCTTATGCGGGGTGAAAATGTTCGACCAAAACTAGTTTCTTCCCGAGACTATTTTGCGCCTCTGCGTCCGGAGCTTAGCACCGCCCAAGACAATTGTGATTGGTTTAAAGAAATGCAAACAACCCAGAGCTTTTTTTTCCTTTCCTATCTAGGAGTGTGTGTGGTGTAGCCAGACCTACTGTATATCCACAGCGCTGTGGAGATAGGTCTGGCAATGCGAGACTAACAACCGATAAAAGAGGATCATCTAACCTGCACGCTATCCCTGTTTTGTAATTGGAGATAGATGAAGTGTATTGCCTTTGGCATGACCTTAAGTTAACCCCCTCACACAAACGCTCCAATATATATTTATATATACACAGTCTGTTTGTTGCTTTCAAACCTCCCCCTCCCCCTGCTGCAAACATTTGACACTGTATTGTTTGGTCATGCAGTCAAACGTGTGTGTGTGTGTGTGTGTGTGTGTGTGTGTGTGTGTGTGTGTGTGTGTGTGTGTGTGTGTGTGTGTGTGTGTGTGTGTGTGTGTGTGTGTGTGTGTGTGTGTGTGTGTGTGTGTGTGTGTGTGTGTGTGTGTGTGTGTGTGTGTGTAGCCTGGAGACATTGCAATCTTCATACCTAAAAATAAAATACCATCTTCCACCCAGCTCGCCCTCCCTTCAATCTTTATCTTCATTTTTTCCATCTCTCCCCATTAAACCCAACGATCTGTGTTCTTCTCCTTTGCTTCTGCATCATGTTTTTGTTAATGTCTGTCCTTGGTGGATTATTTGTACTCCTTTTTGATATTTTAGATGATGCACAGGTACGAGAATCGAGACACCAGCTCACAAAGTGGGATATTATTTGCCAGAAATATGAATGATTCCATGTTACCAATAAATAAATTGGACTAAATATTACTGCTCATTTAAATAAAATGTTTTTTATTTTATTTTCCTGGGGGTACCCTGCCACGGCTGTTGTTGCCTTGTTGGCAGGGGCGCCGTATAGGGGACAAAGTTAGGACAATTCCAAGGGCCCATGACTGATGGGCCCCAAAAATAGGTTAAAATTAATATAAAATTATTAATTTAACCCAGTTTTTTTTTTTGACATGGGGCCCAAAATTCCTGTCGGCACCCCTGCTTGTGGGCAACGTGTGTATGTGACGTAACGTTAGTCCAACGTGTTATTATGGCATTCAGGCAACTTCTAGGCAAGACCCACACTTCAATAGCAATCACACGCTACTATTGGCCAGGCGTCCATGCTTGCGCAAGGTAACAGATTTGTTCAGGTCCGATCCCCTGACCAGTTGGCCATCCTAACCTTAACTACCCAACGTCAATGCCTAACCCTAACCAATGGCAAGTCCCGCCGGGACATAATAACGCTAGTCTGAAGTTGCCATGGACACAGTAACCCACGCACTTTTCCATGGGTAGTGAACCCACAGTAGTCGATGTTTTATGTTCGCTGCAAAGACGAAATAAATCACCTGATTAATAAAGCGTCACAATGTCCCCCGGCCATTTTTCACCGCAGAGTTGCCAGAAAGCTGCTAGCAGCGAGGCTAAAGCTAATATGCAGGGTTCCCGCAGGGACTTAAAAAAGTCTAAAACCCTTGCCGCAGAAAGAAACCCTATCAGGTTGTAGCCTACAAAGCGGACCTCCAGAGCAGAACGCTGCTTTCAAAACGTATCGGAACGCAACAGGATTGGTGTGTTGTAGTTCTTTCCGGGGGATATTGGCATTGGTACATACGCGATGATAAAACTACAAATCTCCTGATAAATGCAATACCTGCCAGCTAAATACTTCTGTTAACGTTTGGCTAGGGACTCTAACATCTGTCAATATATCTTATTCTATCGATTATATTATAATCGCAAACATACTGTATATCAGAGCTGCATATTTTACATAAGAAGAGCAAACTATAAGTCTACATAAATATGAAGAACACAGACATGGTTTAACAGGCAAAACGCAATACAGTTGCTGCTTCCTAAAACAGGAAGGGAAGCTGGCAAAACAAAACAGACGCTGGAAATGCATAAATCACAATGCTTATCATTATCACTTCCTCATCAGTTAGGCACAAGATCTGGCCATAATTACACTTGTCCTTTCCATAATCTGTCGCTGCAACCCTGGCAGTGGGAAGTGATAGAATATAATTCAAACCCATATGTGCGTTGGCAACACACGGCTCAAGAAGCCGACAAATAGCTTATACATTATGAAATCTATATCTTTCATAAAAATACCCATCGGGGAATGTTAACAGGTGTTGTCGGTCTCTAAATGTTTGTTTTTTTGTGATCGAATTTATTAAATGATTTTTTTTATATATTCAACAGAGAGGAAAGCTGGGAAGGAGGGAGATAAAACTACACCTGCAGAAAAAGACAAACGCGCACATAAACCGACACACACACAAAGACAGACACAAGACAAGGTCATTCAGTAACAGGCACAGTAACGTTAATCAAGGCGGATATTTTGGATGCAATATTGTTCCAGAATTGGGGAACACTCCGTCAATATCTAAATGTTTTAACTTTTCTGAGCGCACCTCTCTCTCCGCACATCGAGCTCCAGCTAATCTTCTAAGAACAGTGACGCTGCTACCAATTGAGTATTGATTGGTCAGTAGGCGGTGCTTTTACACTGGTTGATCTCTGATCTCCAACATAACCTGCTCCCGAACAGGTTTGGTGTACAGCATAAGCTACCATGGCGATTTAACCCTGTAACAAGTGATCAACTGTCGTGATACACAAAACCCTGGGTTCAACCTGAAGTTACCTCGTTAACGCCAAGTCTTGCTCCGTAGTACAGGCCTCTGGCCGTGTGGGTGTGATTCTGGTGTCTGTTGTTGACCAATGATACGCAAAGTTGTCTCACTTCTCTTAAAATCTCACACGTGAAAGCTCGTGAAACGGTTTTCACTCTTTGCTCTTCTTTTCCTACATCTCTTTATTACCCAAAGATCACGGTCATTGTTCATTTCTTGTTAGTATTGATATTGTAGCCTTTTTGTGCTCTTTTAGATATACACAGGGTTATTTCAACTCTCCCCTCTGGGTTGGTCATGCTGGAGCTCTTTTTTAGCTCTTTCTTATTTTTTTTTGTCAGTTTATCTCAAGTAAAACAAAGGGTCTTTCAGTGGAAAGCGCCCACTGCATCGGGCAGTGGCACTGATGCTCTGTTTGTGTGTGTTCTCATAGCTGCACAAACACATGCTTGTGACTGTACCCGGTAGGGTTCAGCTGAAATGGGTGCTTAAAGGCTGATGAAGTAGTTTTGATATGAGGATGAATATAATTTGGGTTGATACTTAGAATTCTTAGGTTTAATTTTTATCATGCCAAAAATGACTCAAATGTTTTACGGACTCTAGACACTAATAGGACATGGAAACATTGGGTTTAAAGCTGGAAAACTAGATGGTGGCCTAGAGGCCAGAGAAGAGAGCCTGTGACCGGGAGGTTGCCTGTTCAATCCCCAGTGAAAGAATGTCCCCCCCCCTGATTACCATGCTCTTGAGCAGGGCCCTTAACCTCCCATCCACCCCAGGCAGATTGGGGTTAAGGGTCTTGCTCAAGGTGTTGAAGCAGGCTTCACAGTTGTGGTAGGCAAGGACATCAGATGCAGCAAGTGTGACAGATTAATAGTTTTTAAAGTCTTTGTCGTGTATGACACATAGATGTAGGACAGACAGTGGTGGTTTCATTGTAATGTATACGTTCAGAATGAGGGGAACCCTGCCTGTGTGATCTCTAAATGATGGAAGTCACCTTTGATCCTATAACCAGACATTTGTAAAGGAGGACAAATCAAAAGTGAACACCTGCGAGAGTTCAGGTTTCGCCTTCTAGCTTTTCCTTCAAAGTTGTTCATCTACATTGCTTTGATGAGTTTGTCGCGAACTTTCGGAGTGCATGTTGGCAGCGAGCCATTCACAGCAGGCTGTGAATACTAAGTAATCGGTCAATGAGAGACATTCACAAAGAAAGGAAATGTTGAAATAATTAGCAGATTTTGCACACAATCCCCAACCCGCAATCATCCAAAACCAGAAAAAAAAACAAGGGCAAGGGCTACAAACAAAACCCACCTGATCAGACGCAAACGCCACAGGGCATTCTGACTCTAAATGCATTTAGGGTTGAACCACAAATAAATCTTAAACATTGAGCAATAGATCTGTTTGACATGCAAGCTCTTTTTTTTTTGCTTCTGGCCCTGTTCTGTCCCGGCTTCTTCATGTCCGCTGTTCAAAGGAGAATGATTTTTGTTCTCGTTCTATTTTAAAATAGTTGTGAATCCCATATGAGCAGGTCTATTTCAAGCAACAATTTTAACAGCACTGTCTGTTTTGTCCTTTTGAGAAGTGGCGACTGTTCAGCCTTCCTCTCAACTCTGCCTCTGTTCTTTGTTTCGCTTGATTTCATTGTCAGCTTAAGTTTTTTTAATATAGAACTGACAGAAGTATTAATGAGAGTTTTTGAATAAGATGGTACGAGTTTCTTCTGGGTAGTAATATTAGTGGTTGGGTTTTGGATATTGTGGTCAGAAATAGAATATTATAATATAGAAAGTCAATACAGTATTGATATTTTCAGTGGCAATACTGTATCGATACATTATATATGTGTTGGTGTTTGTCTGCTTGACAATGCCATTTTGCAGCAATAAAATTGAAGTGAGATGAACAAACAGAGAAATGTATCTTTTTTAGATAAAACAGATGTTGACAAGGTTTCCTTTTGGGAACATCATTTGAAATTGGGAAAAAAATAATATAATATATCGCAGAATGTTGCAATATGTGTTTTTACAAATATATCGTATCGTGACATAAGTATTATGATGATATCGTATCGGGAGGCCTCTGGTGATTCCCACCCCTAATTTCTGAATAATGATTTTTTTGCAATATGAAGATGAAACCAAGCGGAATAATTCCTCTTTTTTTATAAATAGTACCGTATATATTTAGGGAGCAAACACTGTTCCAAACACAGCTAATTATGGATTACATTTTGAGGAGCACACACACAGTTGATGCTTGGTTGCACGTTGGGAGCGCACTACAAAACACCCACTACACAAGGGAACACAAACAAAAGTGTATTAAAAGGCATCTGCATTTTATCCAGATGTAATGTAAGTAAGACACACTGTTTTGGATACTTGATGCGTTTGGATCAGTCCAGTTGATTGTAATCAGTGTGATGACCAGTTTTAGGAACGTGGGTTTGGGGAGGACTTACTTGACAACTAATTCAATTTTGAAAACATACATTTATTGAGTAATTACGAAGCAACCATGTACATTAGGGTCCACTGGATTTGGGGAACACTCAACTAAAACAAGTTAATGATTTTAATTCTCTGGAATCTGCTGTAAACACAAAAACTAGTCACTGAAACCAAGACTAATGTAGAGTTGAGCCACCCCCCCCCCTCTGTCTGTCTCTCTCTCTCTCTCTCTCTCTGTCTGACTCTGTGGCTGTCTCTCTCTGTGTGTGTGTCTCTCTCTCTCTCTCTCTGACTCTGTGTCTCTCTGACTCTTTGTCTCTCTCTCTCTTTTTTCTCTCTGTCTCCCTCCCTTACCCTCAATTCAAATTGCTTTTATTAGCATGAAGGTCAGAAATAACAATAATAAAGTGAGAAGAAATACATACATACAATTCATGTAGTAAACTAAAATATATACATTTAAAAACAGAAAGAAAAACATGAAAGCATCAACAGAATATCAGTGTACAGTAAAATTGCTAGTGTCAAATGTAAGAAAGAAAACAAAGACAAAAGCAAACAAGCAAAAAGACAAACACACGACGTAGAGGACTAAATGAGAAGGCCGAGTAAACTGGGGAGATGAACTATAGGGGTGGGGAAACTAATCAATTCTTAGATGCATCGCGACTCTCTCTAGAACGATTCAATGCTCAAGTTAATCATCCTTTTTTGGGTTATTTATTTTTTAAATGTGTTGATTTGAATTAAAAGTTCCTGTCTCCAGACATGTACAAATCAGAAAACAGTGACTGAAAGAGGACGGGATAATGGACAACAACTTAGAGTTTAGGCAAGGGTGCAGGAAAAAACACACGAAAATGGCCAAAAGGACATGATCTAATAAGACATACATAAAATAATCTACTGATGATGTACTTTATCACATTCCATCTGACCACCTAATGTGACTCTGAGACTCTGACTCAGCATATTTAAGGCTTCAGCATGGAATGACTACAAAATAAAAACCTCAGTAGACAAAACATTTCATTCAAACTTGTGGGTGACAAATACAGGGGTTGGACAATGAAACTGAAACACCTGGTTTTAGACCACAATAATTTATTAGTATGGTGTAGGGCCTCCTTTTGCGGCCAATACAGCGTCAATTCGTCTTGGGAATGACATATACAAGTCCTGCACAGTGGTCAGAGGGATTTTAAGCCATTCTTTTGCAGGATAGTGGCCAGGTCACGACGTGATGCTGGTGGAGGAAAATGTTTCCTGACTCGCTCCTCCAAAACACCCCAAAGTGGCTCAATAATATTTAGATCTGGTGACTGTGCAGGCCATGGGAGATGTTCAACTTCACTTTCATGTTCATCAAACCAATCTTTCACCAGTCTTGCTGTGTGTATTGGTGCATTGTCATGCTGATACACGGCACCTCCTTCAGGATACAATGTTTGAACCATTGGATGCACATGGTCCTCCAGAATGGTTCGGTAGTCCTTGGCAGTGACGCGCCCATCTAGCACAAGTATGGGGCCAAGGGAGTGCCATGATATGGCAGCCCAAACCATCACTGATCCACCCCCATGCTTCACTCTGGGCATGCAACAGTCTGGGTGGTACGCTTCTTTGGGGCTTCTCCACACCGTAACTCTCCCGGATGTGGGGAAAACAGTAAAGGCGGACTCATCAGAGAACAATACATGTTTCACATTGTCCACATCCCAAGATTTGCGCTCCTTGCACCATTGAAACCGACGTTTGGCATTGGCACAAGTGACCAAAGGTTTGGCTATAGCAGCCCGGCCGTGTATATTGACCCTGTGGAGCTCCCGACGGACAGTTTTGGTGGAAACAGGAGAGTTGAGGTGCACATTTAATTCTGCCGTGATTTGGGCAGCCGTGGTTTTATGTTTTTTTGGATACAATTCGGGTTAGCACCAGAACATCCCTTTCAGACAGCTTCCTCTTGCGTCCACAGTTAATCCTGTTGGATGTGGTTCGTCCTTCTTGGTGGCATGCTGACATTACCCTGGATACCGTGGCTCTTGATACATCACAAAGACTTGCTGTCTTGGTCACAGATGCGCCAGCAAGACGTGTACCAACAATTTGTCCTCTTTTGAACTCTGGTATGTCACCCATAATGTTGTGTGCATTGCAATATTTTGAGCAAAACTGTGCTCTTACCCTGCTAATTGGACCTTCACAGTCTGCTCTTATTGGTTCAATGTGCAATTAATGAAGATTGGCCACCAGGCTGGTCCAATTTAGCCATGAAACCTCCCACACTAAAATGAGAGGTGTTTCAGTTCCATTGGCCAACCCCTGTATATGTCAAAATCTAACAAACTCAGACTTGTATGTATATTTTTAAAATCACGCATGGATATTTACATGAAAAAATAGATGCATCAATAACCAGTTTAGAATCAAATCAAACCAGAGATTACTACCTCTATGAACTACAGACGTTATGTGTTGTTGTGCTGGTACATGCGCTAACATATCTCGCTGCTCACAACATTTTCTCAAAGTAGATGTTTACTTTTTGTCTGGTCAGAGAGCGTATCAAAATCTGTGAGTGTACATTTAATATTGGTAAAGAACGGAGTTGTGACGTCGGTAGCCTTAATGTGCTACAGTGAAGCAGGAAGTGTTGCTCTGTGAAGCAGGAAGTGTTGCTCTGTCTCTGCGGTTTTCCACAGCCAAACTGTGTCCACTCAGCCTGGACTTGCTCAGAGTCTTTCTGAGTCTGTGGTCAAGTATGGTGCTCAAGTATCTTGATAAGTATAAGTAGTGTTCCCAGTAGGTCATGTATTTCTGTTTTTGTCTGCAGGTGATTTGGTTGGGCCGGATGGTTTTAATTTCAATTTGCTTTATTGGCATGACAAAAAATCCATCTGTGTTGCCAAAGCATAAAAACAAACAAACATCAAGGAGGAGATACATCTGATATACAATAAAAATACAAGTGAACAGAATAATTATGATATAATTGTAGATGTAGACCTCTCTCCCTCTTTCTCCCCCTCCCCCTTTCCCCCCACCCTCTCTCTCTCAGCAGCACTGTACATGCCTGCACATTTTATGGCTTTTAACCAAACACAAAGAGTCCATTATGGCTCCGTTCATTGTAATGAACTCACTTTCTCCTCTCCTCTCCTATTCCTTCCTCCTCCCACTCTTCCTCTTCACATTCACACTTTCACCCACATCTCTGAGATTGGATGTGAAGCCACATTTTCCGTTTCATTACCTCATTCTGATATTGGAGTTGGGAAAGAAGAGAAGAAAACAAGTAGAAAGAAAGGAAGGCAATGACTAGATGTAGGAAGGTGTGTGTCTGTGTAATTATCAGCCCAGTAATTAGGCCGTATTGCCTGTTGTCTCCCCCCTCGCTTGCCGTTTGAAGTTTCCTCCACTGTACTACCCAGAATGCACTTGGGAGGCATATAGGAGGGAGCAGAGGAGGGATGAAGTGGGGGTTGTCGGGAATGTGGGTCAAAAAGTGTGAAAAAGACTTTCTGGAGATGTTGATGATGAAAGAGACAGAATGAGTGTCGGGGGGTCTCAGTTCTCCCTCTATGTCTCTCTGACATTGGCAGATTGCTTGTGTTGCGTCCCCCCCCCCCCACACACACACACACACACACACACACACACACACACACACACACACACTCTTCATTCATATGTGCCAGATGCTGTAATCTCAAAACACACACACACACACACACACACACACACACACACACACACACACACACACACACACACACACACACACACACACACACACACACATACATACACACATATCACATGAGCCTCTTTGTTTTGGTTTGCTGGAGAGATAAAACACGGCTCTGTTACACTCCTCTGTAAGGGAGACAAAGAGCGCTTATCTCACATACTGTGTGTGTGTGTGTTTTTGTGAGAGGGAGAAAGTGTGTATGTGTTGTCTGAGAGTGTTTCACTAATGCAGCCGTTATATTTCTGCATTGTAATATTTACATCCTGGATTTTCAGCCTCATTAGCGGGAACGTCTTTTCCCCATTTCTAGACTGTTTTTTTATTGTGTGTGTGTGTGTGTGTGTGTGTGTGCGTGTGTGTGTGCGTGTCTGTCGTCATCAGATCAGCATGCCGATAGGGACAGCATGACACACTTCTTTCCCTTCAGAAGTGAGTTATATATACTGCATATTAATTTAAGGAAATGGACAGAACAGAAATCCCTTCTGCTTCTACTCATCAATGAGATGGAGTACCTTGAATGTTTAGGGTATCAGTGATATTTAATAGAGTGAGGAGGGCGTATTCTCTGCAACACGTGAAATGGTATAAATACAGTCTCAGGACTGTGGGAGGAAGTCAGAGAACCTGGAGAAAACCCACGCCAAAGGGATTAAAAAAAACCTTACTAACTGCCTCTCAACTGAGCTCGTAGCTCCGTAGTACTGCTTGTAGCTCCCTGTGTACTGCCCCGTCCATCTCGTTCCACTCAGTGACTTACACACGGAAGTGTTTTTTCAAACTGTCGCGGACTAGGACCAAATGATGTGTCAGTTTGGAAAGGGGCGTTCCATAGGGTTAGAACAGCTGGTGCAAACTGGTGAAATCTTCCAGGTTGTCACAACGGGGAGAACGTGCAGAAACTCCACACCGAAGAGCCCAAGCCAGCGTTGTGTGAGGAGACCGTAGCACTGCACCATTGTGCTGCCCAACCAAAAGTCTTGTCTTTTGTTGTTCCATGCATTCTTCTTCCTTGTCAAAACCTTCCATTTACATTAGCGTAACTAGACCAGCGACCGTTGAGACAGAGATACGGGTGCCTCAAGCCACCAGCCGTCACTGTTTACACTTTCACTTATTCCAAAACACTTTTAGGACTTGTCATCCATGTTGTAAAGCTCATTCTTGGCCTTGGAAACAACAGTTGACTCTGAGGTAATTACAGGGTTTTCAACCTGAATTGGATTTATTGCCAAGCAAGTTTGCACTTGCAAAGAATTTGCCTTGTGTAAGTTGCATACTTTAAACAATAGGTAATAAAAAATGCATCGTCACCACCCAAAATAACTGTTTGTGACTCCAAATCTCCAGAAACCACAATGGTTTTGTTGAAATAAATCCCTGCATCCATATCAAGATATTTATTAGTAAAAAATAAAATATAGTTCAATCTATTACATGAGCTCAGTACACTATAATTAAAACTACAATAGTTAACCCCTGTTAGGGTGTTGGCGTACCACAGAGTGGTATTCTACTTGATTTGACTGACAGCCGTGGTTACAAAGTTCTTAACCGACAACATAAAGAACTCTGTTTAAAACGAAAATCCTACAGTGCAGTTCATATTCATGGAACCAAATCTTTTAATCAATAAATTCCTCTTCCGGTAGCCTGTAGGGTCTAATTAGACCAGCTGCTGCCAGCTGAGAGGATATTCAGGTCATGTCCCTAAACATGCACCCCCACACACCCACACACACACACGTCGAAAACCTACAAAGCGTTTGTGTTCTCAAGTGCTGTGTGTTGCAGTACACAGAATCCGATAAACAGGTTGTGGTCGTGTGCTGCTGTGAGGTTGTGGTCATGCGTCTCAGCACTGATTGATGAAGTGTTTCTCGCCGCGCAGTGTCATGAATGACAAATTGCTAAAGTGTGTGTGCGTGTGTGTGTGTGTGTGTGTGTGTGTGTGTGTGTGTGTGTGCAGACTGGCAGATGGTGTCTCATGAGTATGAGGGGAGCTAACGGCCTTGAGAGAGACTGTAAGAGAGAAAGAACGAGAGATTGTGACAGCAGGGGTCAGTTCGTTTTTGCACTGAGGGTCGAGCGGGATGGGCGGGGCATTTCTGCTGCTGCTTCCTCACTGCATTTCCTCCACTCACCCAGAGTGCCTGTTTCTTACACACACACACACACACACACACACACACACACACACACACACACACACACACACACACACACACACACACACACACACACACACACACTTGCATGGGGCGTTAACACAGCAACACAATGAGCAGGGACTGGCTTGAGGCAGATCGAGCAAGGTGTTTCCTGTGACCTGGCTGACTGCTGCGTCATCACAATTCACACTCGTCTGGAACAACACTTGCGTGTTGTGTCTGCTACCTATTTGACTCTCTCCTCCTTCAGTTAGAGTTCATTAATTTCTCCTTTTGTATAAATGTGTGAACGTGTGTGTAAGTGACAGCACCTGTATATTCCACTCTGAGATATTCATCTTTTATTCATGTTTTGTTCATGCTTTATTCATGTGCTGTTCCAGCATTTGCAGAATGAATGAATATTGGATTAAAAGCAATTTTGGATTGTACAGAGCCTTGTGCAATCCCCCACGCAGTGCAGCACACACACACACACACACACACACACACACACACACACACACACACACCAATAACAACAACACAGTCCTCTAAATGTTGCATTTGTCTACTTGTGTGTATGAGTCCATTTCTGCTGAATTGAAGTTGACTGTGTGTTTCTGTGTGTCCCCAGGCCGTGTACTGCCCTGCTATGGAGAAGATGAAGAGGATTAAGAAGCGCCTGTCGTTAACACTCCGCTCCAGTCAGACCATCGACGAGTCGCTGTCTGAACTGGCCGAGCAGATGACCATCGAGGACGGCGGCACCAAGGACAATGGTAGAAATTCAATATATTCAGTCTTTGCTTTTCAAAACAAATCTCTAATTGTGTCGGATGAAAAAAATCCACAATAAGACATTAAAGCTGAGGTCGGGCAGTTTCCGGAAATTGTCAGAATTTGAAAATACATCTCTCCCCTGTCTTTCTTAAACCCCTTCCTTCATACAGTAACCTGTATGAGTAATCGGCGTTCATTTCAATCATCCCCATCATGATTAGAGTCCAATGCCATTTTATAGCGGCTATTTTATGAGAATGGCCATTCTGTTTTTTTTTGCAAACGTGCGGGCCTATAAAGCTCTTTTGGATGACATACTGTGAATCAAGGTTTTAACCAGCTACCTAAACACGAACTTGAGTTAGCCCCAACCGTGAGCCTCTGGCTATGTTTAGCAGAAAGCTGAACTATTACAAACATTTTCTCTCCATCTCTGAAATTGTATCTTTACTGTCAGTCTCGCTTTTAGACTCTTTTTGAAAAGTCTGTATTACTTTGCATTGTGTGCAGTTGTTGCTGGAGTGGCAACGTTTTTTGCAGGATTGTCCACCATTGAATCCCATCTGAAGGGACGGGCGTGTGTATTTGTAAAACAGCCAATAGGAAAGCCTTCCATCTGAAATGACCTGTGATTGTCCAACGTCTCCTGTCACAGGCTAGATTTCCAAAAGCCTGAAAACAAAGCCGAGAGGAGCTGCAGTAGTCTAGTTTTATCTCAGACTGCTTGAATTACAATATGCTGAAAGACTATTATAGAATAATGACTAATGACCCCAAAAAAGCAAACTGCCTACCCTAGCTTTAATCTTAAACATAGTTTTTACTAGGAGGCTCTGCTGTATATACAGCAGCTCATTTGCATTTCTAACCCATTTATTTATTCATTTTGTGTAATTGGAGGATTTTCTGTGCTTGTAGCAAGATGACCTCATTTACTGTTAACTGCCATATACTATTATCTTCTTGCAGCAGAAAACAGCTTTGTGTGAGTGTATGGGCACCTAAAATGCGCTTGACAAATCGATTTAAATTGATCTTCTCCTTAAAAATAATGGGGTACAGTTTGTCAAAAATACCTAATGGATAAGCTACAGTTCATATTTTTAAAAAGCACCGGACGGCTTGTAGAGAATCACTGCAGGAAATTCCACTGGTCTGATTTTCACAATATCTTCCTGTACACAGCACACACACACACACGCACAGAGCTTTCAGTTTCTTGGTAGCTCTCAGGGGTATTTAAATTATGAAGCACAGAAGTGATGAAGAGAGAACGAGAACGAGAACGATTACAGTGTGTGTGTCAGTAACGGCTCTAATGGACTTCCAGTGAGTAGCTCTCTATCATGTTATGTAACAGGAATAAGTGCAAGGGAGCTACAAATAAAAACTGCTAGAAAGGCCATTTCCATTCAAATCAACGTAGCAGAATTGTCAGAGTGTGTGGGGGGGGGGGCTTAGCCCCGAGGCTATGCAAAACTGTTCCTTGCAAAAAAAGCTTCATGGGGGGGGTATTTACTTATGGCGGTTTTCCACTGCGTGGTATCTACTCGACTCGCCTCGACTCTACTCGCCTTTTTTGGTTTTAAATTACGAAAAAAAGTCCCTGGGACCTGCTACCAGGTACTTTTTTTAGTACTACCTCAGTCGAGGTTCCAAGCGAGCTGAGGCGATACCAAAAGGTGACGTGGAAACCTGCAGACTGCTGGTTGGTCGGATCACTGCGTTTTTAAGCAAACAAGAGTGCGGAGTGTGTGTCCAGAACAAACGCGACATTTAAAAAAAAAAAATCTAGCCAGACACCGACAGATTATCTACTCTTACTTATGCACTTTTCAACTGTTCAATATTAAGGGCTATTAGGGGCTTTTGCATGTCGTTTCCAATATTGCACACTGTTACTTTTAAAAAATACAAGGCAATATATCAAAGAAAAGTTTTTATTTAGCTATTCAAGTAGTATCAAACCAGAGATTTCACCAGTTGTACATGGAACGCC
The DNA here is from genome assembly GCA_026937815.1 of Etheostoma perlongum. NCBI lineage: Eukaryota > Metazoa > Chordata > Actinopteri > Perciformes > Percidae > Etheostoma > Etheostoma perlongum. The sequence goes on along the minus strand of CM049393.1, from coordinate 22,344,271 downwards.
TACCAGACGGTCTGCGGCGCGGCGATTTTGCAAAGTGTTAATGCTCTGAAACACAAATAGTACACAGCATATGTATATTTTGGTGTGTAATCATGGTTGCTAAAGTTCATGTACTTTTATTAAATACTGACTGTGACCCTTTAACACATGCAAATGTTAGCTAACGTTACCAGGAAACTTAACTTACCCTTTTGTGTCAGCGAACAATAGTCATGTCGACGTCTGAACTCCGTCGGAATTCCCAAACTCCTGTTTTTTTCAGCGGTGATTTTTGTTGCTTCCTTCAGCTTCTTTTGAAACAAAAACATTCTTCTGCTGGGTTCTTCTTTAGGCTAAGACTTTCCGCTATCCTTCATTTTGAGTGTATTAATCTAATGACCACAGCTAACAGTCCAATGTCTTTTCATCCATTTTATTTCTATAGGAGCTACTTAACCACAGTCAACACATACACACACACACACACACACACACACACACACACACACGCTTTCCCTGACATCTCTGTTATGGATGACCGTACAGTTTGTCTTAAATGAGCTGCTGATGTGATAGACACATGAAAGTGATTGGCTGCCACTTGTGATTGGCAGCTGCCAGAATAAATAGACACGCACGTCCATCTTTACAGAAGGCTTCCCTTCAGTAGTTTGGCTGTCACTCCCAATCAAGAAAGACTTACAATAAATTCAAGCAGGAGAAGAAACATTATCTCCTGGCTACAAAAGAAAAAGCCCCAAGTATCCAGCAGTAATAGAGGTCAAAGGTCAGGCCCTTCCTGTCTTTAAAATAATCACGTGGGTAATTAATAATGGTGCAAGAAGAAAATGTAAGAAACTGATTGGTTAATGTTAATACTACCCACTCAGCCCTTTTTAAAGGAATAAGTCGACATTTTGGGAAACTAGCTAAGAGTTTGATGAGGATATCAACACCACTTTCATTCCTGTTTGTTAGATAAGTAGCTGCAGCTGATTAGCTTAGGTACCTCAAAGACTGGAATTACTATAATAAATAATAATTAGTTAGTCTGATTTTGTTACCTTAGCTAAGCTAACCATCTGCTGGCCATAGCATTATATATAGCATACAGACGTAAAATTGGAATTGATTTTTCATTAAACTCTCTTAGCTAAGAATAAGCATATTAGTTCATAATATCAAATATTATTATTTTATTTTATTGATAGCATGTAAAGAAATATTATTATTTCTTTACATGCTGTATTTAATAATTCTTTTCTGAAAACCAGTGTAAGTTGTACATGTTTGAGTCTGACTGGCTAAGCACAATTCTGCCTTAAGCCCTGCTTTATAAGAATTGTTAAAATGAAGTACAGTTTTAAATATCAACCAAGAACTCTTAAATTGAAATATGACAAAGCTTGTATCATATTTGCTGTCAATTGCTGAAAAGGTTTCTCTTCTCTGCTCATAAAAGCCTAAAAATCCAAACTAGCTCTGACATTTTTACTACCTTGTTAATATAATTCATGCGTGCTCAACTTGTAATTCTATAAACGACTGACAAGCACCTGAGGGCAGTGTGAGGTTAATTTGTGAGGTTGGCATGTGGGAACACAGCACAGTCTGTGAGCTCAGAGTTTAAAAGGTCAGATGAACTACAGAAAGTTGGCAGGAGCAGAAAGATAAACCCACAAGATGCAAGAGCCTCACGGCCTGTCTCATGCAGATCAGAATGGACTATTTCAGACAGCTTTGTGCCATTATGCCCAGAAGACTGGGCCAAAATATCTGCTTACAGGGTTTCTTTTCATAAACAATTGAATTGCTTATTGGGGCCTGTGTGTGAGGCTCTTGTTGTGCTTATTGATAAAGTAACATCATTTGGATAACCCTTTAGCTATCAATTTTCCTACTGGTTTGTAGGCCTTGGCCTGTTATCAGGCTGTTTTTTGGCTGTTTGGGGATTATCTGTCTCTGCATTTTATTTGCCTAATAACCGATAAAGTTATTGAATTAAAAAATGCGCTACTTTGGCTCTGCTACACCTCTGTGTAGGGCTTGGCAATATATCGATGTTGTATTGTATCGCAATATGAGACTAGATATTGTCTTAGATTTAGGATATATGGTAATATTGTAATATTTACCATATTACGATATTACCATAAAACCTGTTTTCTTTACCTGGTTTTACAGGCTGCATTACAGTAAAGTGATGTTATTTTCTGAACTTACCAGACTGTTCTAGCTGTTCTATTATTTACCTTTACCCACTACTCATTAAATCATTTCTGGAGAATATTTATCAAAAATCTCATTGTGTAAATAACAATAGCCAACCATACAATATCGTCGCAATATCAACATCGAGGTATTTGGTCAAAAATATTGTGATATTTGATTTTCTCTATATCGCCCAGCCCTACCTCTGTGTCTGTCCACTCCCCCCGAGTCTGTCTTAATGTCCCGCCAAAAACACTATCTGACTCTCTTTTATTGGGTATTATGTTGATAGTTTATAATTTATTAAAATTGCCTAAAGCATCTAAACAACATTTTGTGTTGGATTTTGACTGTAAATGCACATCAGTTTCAAATATTGGTTATTATCGGCATTTTTCAGAGTCAAACCCGCAGCCGTTGCATCGAGGCGTAATCCTCTATATATGTGTGCGCCTGCTCTACCAACTGAGCTAACCCCCCCTATTAATTTCTTACTTGAGTAGCAACAGTTCTCTGCTCATTTTGAGTCCATTATTTAAATCTAACTAGCATTACATAACTTTGGAGAATAGTTGATGTCCAGTTCCATTTATTTGTACATTTCGGCATGATTTAGCCTGACGTTTGGTATTTTGGAAAAAATATTGGGACTTGGACTTAAATGTCAAATAAAGTTGCGTAGGTAGCAAAGCTTGAAAGAAATGAAGAATGCGCTGCAATGGGTTGAAGAAGATAAGAGGTGATATTCTGCTCCCCGCGTTGGTTATTGGACATTTGTGATGCGACCGCAGAGCCTCTGCTGATGTTCAGAACTTCAGGAATGATGACAGTCATTGCTCTGTTGTGTTTCAGAGCCCTTCATGAGGAACGGCCGCCCCCCCCACCTCCCACAGCATGCACTCCTTCCTGCACCAGTACACCGGTTCCTTCAAGAAGCCTCCGCTCCGCCGGCCCCACAGCGTCATCGGCGGCACCCTGGGGTCCTTCATGGCAATGCCACGCAGTGGAAGTCGTCTGGGTGAGACTCACACACACACACACACGCACACACACGGAAGGAAGGAAATGAGTATTGTGAGAGCAGATGGCATCCGGGTCCTGAGATTTTGCTCATTCCCAAAAACCTGCGCCTGGCCAGAGTGACTGGGTGTCTTTCCCATTAGCACCTTCTCTCTTCACAGGGCTGTTTATTTTTTCACCCGAGGGACAGCTGGTCAAACTTGATTCATCACACTGGAGCCCAATCAGTGAGTTTCAGCCCAAGGGGCAATGAGATGATTCAGGGGACAGTATGAAACAGAGGCGCAAAGTGCTGTGGGTATCAGAATCTACTCGCCTCTGGACTTTTTTGGGCGTTTTCACAAAAGGGCCATGTTTTTGTTACATTGTATACATTTGATCTGGTAAGTTTGTTTGGGGGTTTCACACTGCAGTTATGCAAGTGGACTAAAAATCTATACAATGACAAAACTATGTCCTGGCGTCATCACATACGTGAGTTGCGTCTTCAAATACTTATAATTGATTGGTCTGTAGATGGGCGTCCCCGTCCTCTTGTATCCTCTCTCTATATCGGGAGTTTTTGTATCAGCAGATACTCAGTATTGGCTCCATCATTATAACTAATAACTTAAGCACATTAAGGCACTTAAACTGTATCCACATTTATCATGATCCACATTTATTTATAGAAGACTCAAAGACACAGTGAAAGTGTTGTCCATCCATTGCTCCCTGCCTCGGGGTTAACTTTCCTCCTGGGTATTGAGAGACTTCATTGAGTGAAGGTCCACTGTTGGAGCAATCATTAGAAAATGGAAGAAGCTAAACATGACTGTCAATCTCCCTTGGACTGGGGCTCCATGCAAGATCTCACCTCGTGGGGTCTCAATGATCCTAAGAAAGCCCAGAACTACACAGGAGGAGCTGGTCAATGACCTGAAAAGAGCTGGGACCACCGATTCCAAGGTTACTGTTGGTAATACACCAAGACGTCATGGTCTTAAATCATGCATGGCACGGAAGGTTCTCCTGCTTAAACCAGTACATGTCAAGGCCCATCTTAAGTTTGCCAATGACCATTTGGATGATCCAAAGGAGTCATGGTAGAAAGTCATGTGGTCAGATGAGACCAAAATAGAACTTTTTGGTCATAATTCCACTAACCGTGTTTGGAGGAAGAAGAATGATGAGTGCCATCCCAAGAACACCATCCCTACTGTGAAGCATGGGGGTGGTAGCATCATGCTTTGGGGGTGTTTTTCTGCACATGGGACAGGGTGACTGCACTGTATTAAGGAGAGGATGACCGGGGCCATGTATTGCGAGATTTTGGAGAACAACCTCCTTCCCTCAGTTAGAGCATTGAAGATGGGTCGAGGCTGGGTCTTCCAACATGACAATGACCCAAAACACACAGCCAGGATAACCAAGGAGTGGCTCTGTAAGAAGCATATCAAGGTTCTGGTGTGGCCTAGCCACTCTCCAGACCTAAACCCAATAGAGAATCTTTGGAGGGAGCTCAAACTCCGTGTTTCTCAGCGACAGCACAGAAACCTGACTGATCTAGAGAAGATCTGTGTGGAGGAGTGGGCCAAAATCCCTTCTGCAGTGTGTGCAAACCTGGTGAAAAACTACAGGAAACGTTTGACCTCTGGAATTGCAAACAAAGGCTACTGTACCAAATATTAACATTGATTTTCTCAGGTGTTCAAATACTTATTTGCAGCTGTATCATACAAATAAATAGTTAAAAAAATCCTACATTGTGATTTCTGGATTTCTTTTTTAGATTATGTCTCTCACAGTGGACATGCACCTACCATGACAATTTCAGACCCCTCCATGATTTCTAAGTGGGAGAACTTGCAAAATAGCAGGGTGTTCAAATACTTATTTTCCTCACTGTACATAGAAAATGAAAAAGGATCTTTTCTAATGTGAACCATTCTTTGTTGAACTTAAATGCTTTACAAACGCCAAAGTAAGTAAGCTGTGACTAACGTTACTCTTCTGAAGTGGTTTTGGAGAGGGATATTAGGAAGAAATACGCTGGTTGACTAGCATGACACCATTGTATTTTACAGTGCCTTGCGAAAGTATTCGGCCCCCTTGAACTTTTCAACCTTTTGACACATTTCAGGCTTCAAACATAAAGATATAAAAAATTTATTTTTTGTGAAGAATCACCAACAAGTGGGACACAATTGTGAAGTGGAACGAAATCTATTGGATATTATAAACTTTTTTAGCAAATAAAAAACTGAAAAGTGGTGCGTGCAAAATTATTCGGCCCCTTTACTTTCAGTGCAGCAAACTCACTCCAGAAGTTCAGCGAGGATCTCTGAATCAATGTCTTAAATGACTGATGGTGATAAATAGAATCCACCTGTGTGATCAAGTCTCTGTATAAATGCACCTGCTCTGTGATAGTCTCAGGGTTCTGTTGAAAGCGCCGAAAGCATCATGAAGACCAAGGAACACACCAGGCAGGTCCGTAATACTGTTGTGGAGAAGTTTAAAGCCGGATTTGGATACAAAAAGATTTTCCCAAGGTTTAAACATCCCAAGGAGCACTGTGCAAGCGATCATTTTGAAATGGAAGGAGTATCAGACCACTGCAAATCTACCAAGACCTGGCCGTCCCTCTAAACTTTCAGCTCAGACAAGGAGAAGACTGATCAGAGATACAGCCAAGAGGCCCATGATCACTCTGGATGAACTGCAGAGAAGTACAGCTGAGGTGGGAGAGTCTGTCCATAGGACAACAATCAGTCGTACACTGCACAAATCTGTCTCGTCTAAAGTTTGCCACAAGCCACGTGGGAGACACACCAAACATGTGGAAGAAGGTGCTCTGGTCAGATGAAACCAAAATCAAACTTTTTGGCCACAATGCAAAACGATATGTTTGGCGTAAAAGCAACACAGCTCATCACCCTCAACACACCATCCCCACTGTCAAACATGGTGGTGGCAGCATCATGGTTTGGGCCTGCTTTTCTTCAGCAGGGACAGGGAAGATGGTTAAAATTGAGGGGAAGATGGATGCAGCCAAATACAGGACCATTCTGGATGAAAACCTGTTGGAGTCTGCAAAAGACCTGAAACTGGGACGGAGATTTATCTTCCAACAAGACAATGATCCCAAACATACAGCAAAATCCACAAAGGAATGGTTCACAAATAAACGTATCCAGGTGTTAGAATGGCCAAGTCAAAGTCCAGACCTGAATCCAATCGAATCTGTGGAAAGAGCTGAAAACTGCTGTTCACAAACGCTCTCCATCCAACCTCACTGAGCTCGAGCTGTTTTGCAAGGAAGAATGGGCAAGAATGTCAGTCTCTCGATGTGCAAAACTGATAGAGACATACCCCAAGCGACTTGCAGCTGTAATCGCAGCAAAAGGTGGCTCTACAAAGTATTAACGCAAGGGGGCCGAATAATTTTGCACGCACCACTTTTCAGTTTTTTATTTGCTAAAAAAGTTTAAAATAGCCAATAGATTTCGTTCCACTTCACAATTGTGTCACACTTGTTGGTGATTCTTCACAAAAAATAAAATTTTTATATCTTTATGTTTGAAGCCTGAAATGTGTCAAAAGGTTGAAAAGTTCAAGGGGGCCGAATACTTTCACAAGGCACTGTATATAATAATCAATCCAGGCTAACGTAAATGACAGTGACTGCATGTTGCCTTCTCTAAATTTCAGGTTGTGGTTGACTAGCGGGTCCAGCTTGTTAGTTTGATAAATTCACGCGCACTAGCAACAAACTCTGTGCATCCAAGAACAATTAAATCAGTGTAAATGAGGTTAGATCAGACACAGACTTCTGTAGTAGATTAGTGTTACGTTTCCAGCCTCGTGGCTCCAAACCGTAACGTTAGTTGGGACGGACGGACCCCTTGTTTCTTTAGGCAAACTATATTAGCTTTAGCCTGGCTGGTAGCAGCTTTCTGGTTGTTTCTTTAGGCTAACTGTATTAGCTTTATCCTGGCTGGTAGCAGCTTTCTGCGGAGGGAAATGGCCGGGAGACGACGTGATTATGTTGCATTAATCAGGTGATTTAGTTCGTATTTGCAGCAAACATAAAACACTGACTACTGTAGCTTCACTGACTACCCATCAAACTATGCGCATCACCGCACCAGTGGCAGCTGCTGCCTACGGTACTTTTCTACACACTGAGAGCCTCACTTCCCATAACAATAAACCCTGTCAGACTAACGCCACACACACACGCTGCCCACATGGCTACCTGTCTTAAAGGGGAAGGGTCTGCCGGTAATAATCATGTAAAAGGAGAACGGTAAAAGTTTACTTTTCTATCAAGCAGCTAAAAAAGATTATGTCAACATTGCAACGTCCTGCGATGTGACTATCGCGCATGCACACATCACGATGTCGATGCTAAAACACAATATCGTTCAGAAGGAATGTGCGGTAGCAACAGAAGGAGCCAGATTTACTGCTGCCTATGAAAATCCTACAAAAGAGAAAACAAGATAGGAGCAAAGGAGAGATATGTAGAGTGAAAGGGAATGTTGAAGTGAGATCCTGCCAAGAAACATCCAAATGAGTGACAGAAAAAAGGGATTAGAGATCATTTGGTTTTCAAAGAGGAGACAAGTTGAAGGAGGAAAGTGGGGCGAGAACGAGTTGCTTGCAAGGAGTTTTATAGAGAAAGTAACGAGGTTAGGAGGAAGAAAAGGGGGGGAGAGAGAGAACGTTTCTAGAAGGTTTTAATCTTATGGATCCTCTATACTGTGTGCGTTGGAGTGGCCTGTAAGAAACAAAAAAAATTGATTTATCAAACAAGCATTCTCACACCTTTTAAGCAGGGAATAATGACATATCTCACCGTTTCTACACATGTGCGTATGCACGTACGGGCTTGTCTACGTAGAGAAACGGCACCTAGAACGCCATAAAAGGTCCTCTGTGAAGCAGCAGCAGTAGGAAATGTGGCCTCAACAGCATAGTAGTAGTTTAGTTTATTATTATGTTTAAAAATAAAAGTTAAAAGACAAGTAAGAACATGCACATTTCAGCACAAGCAAGAAAAAACAACAAAAACTAACTCTCTTTAGAAGTTATCGTAATTGATTCAAATAAGGACTTCCACATTCAAAAAGGAGTAGAAAAGTTTTTTTTAAACTTTTGGATTCTTTAATTGTTTCTATATGTATAAATACACATACATGCATATGTACATACTTACACGCACACATGCATACCCATGACCAGGAATGCAAACACACATACGTGCATACACACATTTGCTTTTCTTTTCCAACTATTACCTACCGGTGTCCATGTTTCATCTGTCAGTGAAATAAAAAAAAAAGCGACTAGCAACTGGCGACTTTCTGTAGAGAAGTAGTTGGTATTGTCCAACGAGCATGCAAGGTATTTCTCTCTTGTTGCCGCCAAAACAGTCTTCTGTTCTGTAACTTAGGAGCAGCCCCCTGGGGGACTCTTTGGTGAGATATTTGATGAAATAATCTGATAATCTGGATTATCACGTTTGAAAGAATTAAAACCCGTTAATCTCAATCGATTAAGGAGTTCTTCTTTCTCCTCCCGTTGCTCTGTTTTTCTTTTCCTCCCTGTCAAAAGTCAGTCATCATCATTTCTTTTTGCTTGCTGAATCAATCTTTCCTGCCTTGCAACATCCGGGTCTAATTCTTCTGTTGTTTCAGAATTAATCCGATTTGTCACAGCAGACAGGGAAACCACAGGTGGAACTAATAACATTAACCATGCCTCTGCTCCGGTAGTTAATGCAGTCAAACGCAGCGATTCATAATGTTGTTAGTGACACCTGTTTGACAGGTCAAAATGTCTGCTGTTAAATGGAGCTTACCCACTGGTAGTAACAGCTCTGCTCAGCTCGACCGCGGTGCCCGCCCTTCCTTTTCCATCGCAGATTTAGTACCTCCTCATGTGTGAGCCGAGCGTGGCTGGTCGTCATAGCGATGCTGCAGGAAACTGCCATGACCTGACGCGACACACACATAACGTCGAAGGTGTGTTGTTTTTGATTCTCGGCGTGTTTCCACAGCCAGAAGACACATTTAGTTTCTAAAGAAGCTGGAGGCAGCTGGCTAAACTATTTAAACATTTAAACACGACGGGCTTGTTCAGGACACACACACACACACAACCCCCCCCCCCTCTCTGTTGTTAGCAAGGATGAATAAAATGAGACTAGCTTGCCCCTCCTTCCTCATCCCATCCCCTCCCTTCTGTTCTTCCATGCACTAACACTTTACAGTGTGTTCTGGGGACAGGCAGCTAGCAGATAGTGAGGAGATGATTTTTACAGTGTGTTCTGGGGACAGGCAGCTAGCAGGTAGTGAGGAGATGTTTTTTACAGTGTGTTCTGGGGACAGGCAGCTAGCAGGTAGTGAGATGTTTTTTGTACGTATGTGACAACAAATGTAGCCTAAAACATGCGTGACATTGCTTAGAGCACCTTTTAAAGCGGAGTTTTGAGCCAAACGCAATCGCTGTGCATACTAGTGTTTTTTGCTCCTACAGAAGAACTAATCTCTGTTTAAACTGACACACCCACACCGCATATCTCATGTAGGTTCTTGGGTTACACTTTACTTGAAGTTTTTAACATAACAATGACATTAAACTGTCATGAACGTGTCATAAAACATTATAAACAAGTCATAAACGGTTATTACGTAACGCCTTTTTAGTAAGTGTCATGACACATGAACCCTAACAATAACCATTACTTGTCATGATAAACCGAATGACAGTGTCATGTGTTCATGACAGTGTAATGGTCATAAGAGTGACATGACACTGTCATGAACACATGACAGTGTCATGTCACTCATATGTAGAAAACTTTAGGTAAAGTGTTGACAATTTTTGTACATGTGCCAAGCTCTCCTGTAACTTGACTTCATGCCTTCTCTTTTCTGTCGTATTATGTTTTTCCACATCCAAGATGAGTCTCTCGTTACCTGTGGGGTTGTAGAGGAGACATGTATGATATTGGGGGGGCCTTTTGGTAAATTGACTGGCTACTTTCACTGTATCTTTAGCGGAGCGGAGAGCCGCTTCACACACGCTTCTGGAACGCGGTGCGGTCTGGTGGAATGTCAAGCACTGACTTAAATGGCCGTGATTGCTCGCAGGAGGTTGCGAAATGCTCAAAAAAATCAAACATTCTCTGGTTCCACCTTCTCAAATGTGAAGATTTGCTAAAAATGTATATTTTGAAGAATTGTCTTAGGCTTTAAGAAGTTGAGATGTGGGATTTTGGACTATCTGACATTTTATAGATCAAAGGATGGATGAATTCATTGGAAAAAATAATCAGTAGTTCAGTAGCCTTAAGCATTTCTCCCCCCAAATCCCCCCTTTTTTAAGAATTTTATAATCAGAAGATAAATATGTAATGGTTTATACATCATTATAAATTACTCATGAAATATTTATATAGTAAATAGGAAACTCGAAGTAAAGTGTTCCGTAATATTAAACAAACTACTGCAACCTATCTGGATCTGGACCTGGTGATTTATAACAAAGGCATGTACGCTGAGTTCTCCAGTGCCACTTAGTACCCTGTTGGAAACTATCCAATATAATACATGTAATTCTGTGTCTTTCTGCAGTTATGTAATGTATTTTATCATTCTCATTCTGTCTTAGACATTGTGCACGAGAACCTGAAGATGGGCTCAGATGGGGAAAGCGACCAGGCCTCGGGAACGTCTTCAGACGAGGTGCAATCTCCAACTGGCGTCTGTCTGAGGAACCGCATGCACCGGCGGATCTCCATGGAGGTGAGACGCACCCCCACACCCCCACACACCCACACACCCACACACACGCTATGGCTGCACAATATGAGGAAAATATGCAATGCGCGATAACATTGTTGAATATCGCGATAGCAATATAACTTGCGATGAATGAACAGATATTAAAGAGTACCCAGTACTGCCTTTCTGTTGCTTTTAGTATTCTGCTAATATACAACAAATTGTTGGTTGAATTTAAAACAAATAACAGGAAATCATTTCTAAGATTCTTTTATTGAACATTGAATTGACAATAAAAGGCACCACTAAATAAGAACGACAGTTACACGTTTTCTACTCATACTTTCTTTCAACACAAAAATCTTTTGAGTGTCTTTCACAATACGATACGATACATAGTATGTTGTGCCAGTTGATATTGCAATGATGATGATAAAAGAAAAAACTCAATATTCACACACACACACACACACACACATGCGCGCACAGCAACTGCAAAAATGGCTTACATGGCGATATTCCACACCTCACCCTTCACCTCCTCGGTCTCATGGGAGATCTGATTTGGATGGGGGGGTGTGTGTGTGTGTGTGGGGGGGGGGGTTGTCAGGGGTGGATTGTTGTCTCCTAATGGGCTTTTTCAGTGTGTAAGTGTCATGATATTGATAGCAGTCCCACTCCCTGAGGACCATACAGCGGCTGGTTAAGAGATGCGGTGTGATAATCTGTGCTGTAACCACAGAGACTTTCTACACGTCAGCCTCGTCCTACAGCTCCACAGCATGCTGGGAAAGGAGTCTCCTTTGTTCCTCTTGCGAGGATGTACAGTATATACTGAAGATATGCCATTCAAAATGAATAAATTAATTAAATCTTCTTTGAATGATAACAATATAAATCTATTCTGTACTGTATGTATGGATAAAAATGTGTAAACAAATAACAAAAAAGATGTATAACAACAAAAAATGTCAACATAACACTCGAACCGTTCTAAAGGGATAGGTTAAAGCCCTAGGTTTATCAGGTCCTACCCCCAGTCTTCACCACACCTAAATCACAGTCCAACACCTTCCTCGCCTCAGGACTTTCTCACCTTATAACATTTTTTGCAATTTTTAATTTTTTAATTTACGCTTTTGTTTGATCGATTTGTTCAGACTGTTCCACATTTAAACACCTGCTCGACATCAGAACATCAGTCCTACTTTGTTATCCTTCCAAATCAAACTGAAATGATCTTTTATTTGCCAGTGCCTTTTTTTTAACTGAGATGTGGAATGATACATTGGCAGACAAAACAAATATTGTATTTGGTATAGAATCATACTACTGGAAATAAGGCACAGGTGTAAGAGAAGACTCAATCCCCCATAATCTCCCATAATTTGTCATGTCCATGCCTTCTGCGTTCATTCTGCAGTAAGTTCTAAAAGCTGTTTGATCAACCAGAGCAAGCTTTTTAAATTCTCACGGAGTCGAAGAGGATGAATTGGCTTCGATGGCACAGGGTACACTAGACAGTCACTTACACTATCTCAGCAAATAAAAAGTGAACAGGATAAATGGGGGGGAAACTTTCTTTCACCGTGTTTTTTTATAAATTGTTTGGACTTTAGATTTTTGCTGTGAGTCACTATTAATTTCTCAGGCGTCCCTTATATATCTTTTCACACCATAAGCTGGTAAAGGTGGAAAACTTCTCTTCTGCAAATCAATACATGCAGACGTTCCAAATAAATCATCTTTGCTTTTGTAAATAATGAACCTGGGGGAAGTTTTATTCTGAAACAGATGAGCGTCTCAGACTGGAGGCCTCCTGCCCCCTGCTGGCAGGGGAGCCTGTTTGACAAAAACCAACCTTCAAAACATCCTTGATGTTTTGTCTTTCTTACACCCACGTACACACACACACACACACAGTGACCTATTTTTTTACTCGCTTTGAGTGTTTTTCTCATTTTTAGGTGCACACACACAAACCTAGGCTCTGTTACATGAGCGGAAGTGTGCTGCTCTTCTTGTGGCTCTTAAGATTCTGCCTCAGGTTTTTAATTGAGCTGTTTTGTGTCAGTAAGAAGGTTAAGGACACAGTGTACGCTCACTTACTGACAGTAGTGTCGTGCGGCTACAGATGGAGAATTCAGCAAATCAACAATCACTTGAATAAATGAATAAATATATTATTGCAGTGTTAGGGCAACCAATATAATACTAATAATAATAATAACAATAATAACCATTTCTAAAGCACCTTTAATACAAATAAATACAGCTCAAAGTGCATAACAGTGTGATATGAAAAACCAAAACCCATAAAAATAAAACATACATAGAACTAACATACAAAAGAAAGAAACCATAAAAATCAAAAGGCACAGAGCTAAAAGTAGTAAAAATGGCAGACTGAGCATTTTCTAAGTAGGACCTTATGAAGTCCAAAGTTCCATCACACCCATTACATCATAGCCAATGTGATAATTTGCTGTGCAATTTCAGAAGTGTCCAGTTTTTTTCCCAAAGGCCTGTCCATCAGCCCTAAATCTCTGTGGACAATGCCATGAGTGGGTGCATGAACGCACCCTCAGCAATACCAACGTAAGATTGGTACTGCCCATTCTCTTCAATAGCCACAGTGTAACATAGGCCTTGTGTGTTCATGTTATTTGTAAAACAAACATATTGATTACAGCTTGTCACTTTCAGTTTACTTATTTGAGGGGATTTATTCAAATGTGTGGTATATTGTGTTCATGTGATCATGAAAATAATCCTTTTTAGTTAGTACAACTGCAGATTGGCTTTTGTTAACATGTGAAATCCACACACATGGGCTTTGAGATGAGGCAGCACTGGTCGCATATAAATAACAGATGAAGTATGCATGCAAGCACGGCTTCAACTAACCAATACTTTCCTTTTGGATTCATCTGTTCTGAGTTTTATCTGATCAACAGTCCAACACACTATAGGTAACGAATTTGAAACCGTATAAAACAGAGACAAGCCGCAGATCTACACATTTGACAAGCTGGAACCAGAAAATACATATGGAATCTTTTGTTGACAGCTTGAACCATGAAATGATTATGAATTTGTTAGGCATTCATTTTTTGTTTTTTTAAGATTATTTTTTGGGGGGGTTTCTCTTTATTGTAGTGAAAGTGGATAGACATACAAGGGGGGGGAAATGGGGGGGATGACACGCATCAAAGGTCCGCAGGTCGGATTCGAACCCGGGCCGCTGGAGGACTCAGCCTACATGGGGCTGAACGCAGAGGCCACCCCCGGCCATTCATTTTCTCTTGACTGACTAATCGATTCATTCTTTCAGCACTATATAGAAGTGTTTGCACTTTCAACAATTTGTCTAAGCCAGGGTGGCCGAGTGCATCGCAAACGGCCACTGAGCGGACAACAACAACCTAAAGCTAATAATAATAATACCTAAAGATAATAATAAGATTTCATGCTGAGAAGAAGGACACAATATGTTGTAGACTGACATTAAAAGAGTTTTACGTAAGACACCAGGTTACATCAGAGAAAAAGCAGAACGAATCACATTATATAACACTTCCTCTCTTCAAGGCACCGATATGCTCTCTGTAATTTGAGCTTTTATTTGAACTGTGAGTTTAACTGGCATCTTCTCTGAGCTGCATTGTCAGAAAGGACAAAGCACTGCAGTGATGAGATGAGAGCGGAGGACTTGATGGTATTTGTGGAGAGGCCAAACTCAAAAGTCCGTATGATAAGCAAACAGATCCAGCTTCTTCTCTCACTGTATTTGTTTTACTCCACTAGCCAATGTTTGTCCCACATCAGTCAGCATTATGTCAGTTCATCGCTTCTCTATCTCATGTGGTCCTTTTTTTTTCTTTTTTCCAAAAAATCCAAGAATAGATGTGTTCAGTTGTCCGCACAACAGGTTTGAGCCCAGTAACACAGTAACAGTGACAGGCCCCTGTGTGAATATAGACTGAGAATAAGAGCTGGGAACATTAATACATTTGTTTTTTTAGTGGTGTCTGGTTTTCACGCGGCCTTGTTTGCAGGTCTGTGTTTTCGTAGTCGCAATCAGATTTATGGTTATGAAGGTTTTGCTTTTGAGCCGCAGTCACGCTTTGACACGCCGCCTCTTATTTTTACCGTCCATAATATGTGACCGGCCTGATTTCTGTCTTCTGTCTCTGGGAGTGGGAGGCAGATGAGAGACAGTTATTTCAGACCGTGTGTGTGCGTCGCCAGTACAGTACAGTACAGTACAGTTGCCTACATTGTCTTGTGCTGCTTGCTGCTGAGACATGGCCCACGTTACATATAGGCACAAGGCATGTGGCAGTATATTACATAAAAGCAACAACTATAAAGTTGTGTGGTAGAATAACAGATATAGAAATAGAATTTGATCCAGAGAGGGTTTTCGCTTTAAATTTTCAGCTTCTTTTACATAGGTGCTAGCCCAGAGAAACTCCAGCTTCACTACAGGATTGTCAAATCAAAAGCTATAGTTTTAATTCAAAATATTTTTTCTTTCTCTGTGTGTGTGTATATGTGCGTGTGTGTGTAGGATCTCAACAAGCGCCTGTCGCTGCCCGCTGACATCCGGATCCCCGATGGTTACTTAGAGAAGCTGCAGCTCAGCAGCCCGCCCTTTGACCAGCCGCTCAGCCGACGCTCCCGCAGAGCCTCGCTGGTCAGTGTCTGCGTGATTCTTTTACCTTTTATTTTATTTATTTTTTATTGCTTTGCGACGCAGACTCTCTCTGTGCAAGTTACCATGGCAACTGGTGCAGTGTGATACCCAGGATGGATTCTTATGAAGGTCCACATACTCACCTTCTGCCTTTTAGCCCAACAAATTAGATCATAATTCTCAGCTGTGGCGTGACCATGCAGATTTGTCACTAGACTGTCAGTGACATGAAGGTTTGTGTGTATTAAAAGTTTGCCAACTGTGAAATTTAAGCTTAAAAAGCAAAATGGACACCGTTTTTTAATTCTTTCTAAAGGATGAGGTAAAAAAAACTGCTGCATTTCTTTCCCCTTTAGTGCTTTGATAAGTTATTGTTCTCCTTTTCCAATTCAGTCCTGCCAGTCGCAGAGGATGCCCAGTAGCTGCAATGGAGGATGAAAATAAAACTTGTTTTGTTTATCAAAAACAGGAGTTTTCAAAGTCTCAGACTAAATCGAGACAACTACATTATGCCAAATTATTCATTGGCACTTGCTGTTTACCTATGAATGTGCTCTACAGACAACTACTGTATCATTCTGTTACGTTGATACCTTTTATAATTTCTTAGCGGATTTATGGATGTTTATTCACAAATGACATCAAAGATATCCTCGAAAAGTGCAAGACAAACTGAATCTGAAAATATGTATATCATGCCTGTGTGGTGTCAATCCTTTTGAAGTTTTTGCAATCATTCAACACTAATACACAGATAAATTCATCATGGAAGAGGCCATTTCTACACCAACAGAAACATGAGCCTGAAGACAACACACCTGCAATATGTTTTGAGTTTATATTGAGGGGCATGTAGGGGTTGTCTTGCTAGTCTGTTGAAAAGAGCTATATTCCGGTGTTGCAGGAGCAGTTAATCCACAGATTGGGCATATTGCAGAATCCAAAATGGAACTTGTTTTATCAGTGGCCCTTTAACTTAATCTGTTGCTCAATTATGGCTTTGTCCTCTGTCTTTTCCTCAGTCAGAGATTGGTTTCGGCAAGTTGGAGACGTACATTAAGCTGGACAAACTGGGAGAGGTGAGGAATGCCTGAACTCCCATCTGACACTTTCAATGAAGGAAACAAGTTTCACAGCTCACAGGAATTCAGTAATATTAAACCAGCGTTGTGTGTTGCATTCAGGGAACCTACGCCACAGTATTTAAAGGACGCAGTAAGCTGACAGATAACCTGGTGGCACTGAAGGAGATCCGGCTGGAGCACGAGGAGGGAGCGCCATGCACCGCCATCAGAGAAGGTAATCAGCATCTGCAACAAACCTCAGGTTCCTCTGGGCCTGTAGCAACTATTACATAATTTAACTGAATCTGTTTTGTTAATAATCAATGCTTTGTTTTTTATTAATGATTATGAGGATACATGTTCTATTGTCAATTTTATTTTCATTTAAAGTGCTAATATTATGCTTTTTAGCTTTTTCCCTTTCCTTTATTGTGTTATATATATTTTTTGTGCACATTTTTTAAAAAGTGGTTTAAAAAGTCCCCCCAAAGGGACTTACCATCACGGAAAACACAGTTCACAAACTGCTCCAATCAGCTCTATTGTAGTCCAGCCTTTACTTCTGTGACAAACATGCATCACTTTGTAACACAGGTTATAATCCTCTCATAGCTGCTAGCGTAGCACGCCCTCGTACTCTGCTTCTGACTGGCTAGTAGTCCTTACCTAAGTGCTGTGCATGTGCGACTCCCAACAAAGATGGAACAGAAGTGAGATGCCTCACTCTGTAGCTAAAACAGAGAGCTCAACACATAGGGTAAAAAGAGGAGAACAAATATATGGTGTTTTTTGGAAATTAAACCATATAAGCCTCTTTTGATATAACCTCATACAAGTATGAACCTAAAAAATACTATAATATGAGCACTTTAAGAAAGAACATAGTGTTTTATGATAATGAAGAGGTGTGGTTTACTTCATAGTCTGTGTGCGTATGTGTGTTATTACATTATCTGGGTCACATAACAATGATATATCCAAAACATGTATCCTGGGATTCATTCAAAACTTGAAAAAAGTAATAAATACATTTAAAAAAAATAATAATAATTTGACTGAAAAAGACACTTATGTTGTTAATCACAATTATTCCCGGGATAATTAATTGTACAGCAACATTTGGAATTGTTCCAGGTCATGGTTCCTCAGTTTAATGCCACATAAAGCTTTGTTAATAATATAATAATCACAGACTGGAGGATGAACTGTAATTTATCCCGCGCAATCATTTTAAACATACAATGCCTTTCCAAAAATAATTACATGATAACATTTGTCTATTAAATGCTTTTTTTTAATCAAAGTAATGGGACATTTTGTCATTAAAACGTGTCCCTTTTTTGTCAACATCTGTCTGTCTTTGTCTCTGTCCTTAGTGTCGTTGCTGAAGGACCTCAAACACGCGAACATCGTGACGCTTCACGACATTGTCCACACCGACAAGAGCCTCACGCTCGTCTTCGAGTACCTGGTAAGAGTCACTGCTTTCCCCATCTTCTCAATGCGTGATGAGTTCTGCCAACCCTCTCAGGTTAATTTATTCCTGTTTAGTCCTAAACAGCATAAACAAACATAAAAACAACTCCGAGAACAATTGGGGATGAGAGGTCGTCCTGTTTTGCTAAATTATATGTACAAGTAAACATATATATTATCAGGTTGTCGTCATCACGTTACATAAAAAAATCCTAATTGCGAGTTTTCTGTCAGATATTGCGATTACGATTCAATGTGAGATTATTTTTTTTTTAATGTTTAGCTAAAGTTCAATATTCACTGTGTAACAGATGAAACATGTCATGGAGCATTATAACATGAGACACCATCCCAACTGCTTTATATTCTTATACTTATATAAGGATGAGAACACGGATATACTGTACATTTCCAGCAAGTGTTTTTTCTTTTAAAGTGCCCATATTATGAAAAAAAATCACTTTTCTGGGATTTGGGGTGTTACTTTGTGTCTCTGGTGCTTCCACATACATACAAACTTGGAATAAAACCATCCATGCTGTTTTGGGTGAGATACAGGTTTCTGAATGTCTTCTGCCTTCAATCTCCAGGTGAGCTGTTCAGAATCTGCACGGCTTTCTAGCCGAGACGAGGTGGCTAACCGTAGCATGCTAGCTCGTTCTCAATGGCAAAATACTGATACAACACACACTAGTTCACCATAATCTACAAAAGAACTACTTCCATGTCCCTGTTCTGCACGTATTCCACAAGTGCTCCTCGTTTAGAAGAAGTCTCCCAGCTTATCCTGCCTTGGACTAACCAAAGTTGGAGAAAGAGTTATCTAGCTGATGTGATCTTACCTAGCTACTGCACATGTGCCCCTCCCAACATAGATAAAGAAGTGAGATGTCTCACTCTGTAGCTAAAACAGAGACAAAAATATGGTGTTTTTTGAAAATGAAACCATGTAAACCTATTCTAATACAACCTCAAAATACAATTATGAACCTGAAAATGAGCATAATATGGGCACTTTAATAAGCATGGAACATTGAATCTGTGATATGCAACATTATTCCAGCATGTATCTCATTAACTAACAATAAATATAATGATAAAAAAGTTAAACCAAACATATTTCACATTCAATAAATCGTGGCCTTCACGATTGGCTAATTGCATCCTTTCAAGTCGCGATTTCGATTTAAAAAAGGATTCATTGTTCAGCCCTACGTTACATATTCAGAAACTATTTCACACAACAGGATGTGTGAAATAGCAGATTGATGCGTCAGAAAGATGCGGTGAAATGCATGTGGAAAGGAGAGTTTTAAAGAAAAAAAAAGAAAGATCTCTAGGTGTGATTGTATCTACTTCCTGTCTGATGTAGGATAAGGACCTGAAGCAGTACATGGATGACTGTGGAAACATAATGAGCATGCACAATGTGAAGGTGAGGACTTTTATAATGACTGATCTTTTTATTCTTTACTTTGTATTATGTGATTGTCCCTTCATTCTTTGTTCTATGTTTATTAGAGATGAGAGAGCTATAGAGTTGAAATGGATGTGAAAATATTGAAATTACTCAATAAACTCTTATTTTTGGCCGAAAAAGGAATATTATTTAATTGGATTAGTGAGAAGCCTCCCACTGTAAAGCGGTACAAAGAAATTTGTTCCTATGGAAAGACTAAGTGGCAAACTGAAAGGAAATGACAACATTTTTAAGGACATGTGGCGGCTAATGGATTAATTAAATTATCCAGAGGGGAAACAGTTGAAAGGTGCCAGACTAAGCACACCAGTGATGAGAAATATTTCTTCTTAGGTACAAGGATACATATCTCTTGTTGTCTTGATAGATTTTCATTTTCTTCCCCCTTTTATTTGAATTGTGATCATTAATTTTCTCCCCTAAGCTCAGACCACTACTTGATGTATGCTTATATGCATTGGTGCTATGTAAATTCCGAAAATAAAATAAAATCTGATTGATAAAAAAAGAGAGATGAGAGAGCTTTTGGAAGGACCAAATGTTTAATACAAAATTGCACCAATTAATGGCTAAATAGTTCCAGGGACTTAACTAAAAGTCTCTTTTGCTCTTTTCTTTTGCTATTACACCCCATCTGAAGAAATTAGACGTAAAAAGGATATTTAAAAAAAAAAAAAAGAAGTAAATAATTGGATGATTGAAGAATTGGATGTTTGGGATTCAGTTCTTGCATGTGGTATTAATCACATCACGTTTTTTAAACCCATCTTTCCAGGTCTTCCTGTTCCAGATTTTGCGAGGGCTGTCGTATTGTCATAAGAGGAAAGTTCTCCACAGGGACCTGAAGCCCCAAAACCTCCTTATAAATGAGAACGGAGAACTTAAACTGGCTGATTTTGGTAAGCAGAACCACAGCAGCAGCTGATATTTACGTCCGAACAGCAGGAAATGGAGGAGGGGGAGTATTCCTGTTGTACTTGCGGTATACTCAGGAATTCAAGTTTAAAACCGTGTATGAACGTGCGTTTGACCATTTCCAGTTCTGCTCTATACAGTTGTAATGCTACTCTCCTGTGTAAACAACCCTAATGTGTGTTTATGTCTTTGGTGGGCTGGCAGGTCTGGCGAGGGCCAAATCGGTCCCGACTAAAACCTACTCCAACGAGGTGGTGACTCTTTGGTACCGGCCCCCCGATGTCCTACTGGGATCCTCTGAGTATTCAACACAGATCGACATGTGGTACGAGCCTCACAAGAACTCTCCTGCTCACACCACTGATACTTAATAAAGGCATGACTAGTCCATTAATCCATGTGTTGATCAGCGAAAAATAATCATTTTGATATCCATTTAATAATTTGAGCCATTCATCAAGTAAAAAAAACACAAAATTTTTTTCACCCTGGGGCCCTTTATGTTGGGCCCCAAACAGCTATAGATTTATTATGATGTTTAGAAATGAAAAATAATAAATATGTTCCTATTCTAACTCATTGTAACTTCCCAAAATAACTCATTAAAGGCCCCGAAAACACTTAAAAATATGCAACTCAACTTGGGACTTACCGTGTAGTTCTTCTTCAGAGAACTTCATTTACCCAACAGAGAAATGTTACTGGTTACGTTGCCAAGAGATTTTACGCACACAATATCACAATATTAAAATATGATGCATTATTATTCATGAAACTAGACATCATGAAATTAGAGTTGAAAGCTCCACCTCGAACAGACGTTTAGTAAAAGTAAGTAGTAAGTACATTGTGCTAATCACGCCCCTCTTGTCACTTTAAGTAAAAGTTTGAATGCAGGACTTGTACGGTGTGGTAATATTAGTTTCATATCAGAAAAAAAAAAACGTTTTGAGAACTTCTACCAGTGCCAATACTAACATTCTCAGTTTGAGAAAGGCTAAAAAGTAAAGGAAGGCACTGTTTGCCTGAGGCTGCGAAATCATTAAATGTGCCCCTAAAAAACACAACAAGTTGTGGCTACTCGCAGTCAGAACACACACTTAGCGAAGGTATTCATTGCTAAATAGGCACATTAGTTGTTTGCTTTTACATAACTACCGCGGAAAGGTATTTAAAGATCATAGCGGTATTTTGGCGGCTGTAGCGTTGTAAGTAGGGCTGCCCCCTGAAAGCTTGATATTCTACTCATTAGTCGGTGACCTTCACTCCACTGATTCTTTAAGTCGAGCATTCGTCAGTTAGTGTACAACAACTTCTGGGGACATTTTGGCCACCAGATGTAGTTCCTTGCTTAATTTGCACATGCGGGTCGGACAGACAGATTGACGGAGAGATAGATTCATATGTGTATTTTGTAAACTAAACTTTTTTTTGTGTGTGTGTTCTCTCTCTCTCTCTCTCTCTCTCTCTCGCTCTCGCTCTCTCTCTCTCTGCAGGGGTGTTGGCTGTATATTCTATGAGATGGCTGCAGGTCGGCCGCTGTTCCCCGGCTCCACCGTGGAGGACGAGCTCCACCTCATCTTCAGGTTACTGGGTGAGTGACTCCTGCCAGGCAGGCCGGCCTGATCACCATAGTAACCCAAATGTCTCACCACCACACGTTTCACCTGACCTACTGTGTATATGAGCGGCTGTGATGCTGTGACTTCAGGTACACCCACGGAGGAGAAGTGGCCGGGAATCTCCTCCATCGAAGAATTTAAATCCTACAACTTCCCCAAATACAAACCACAGCCGTTAATCAACCACGCTCCCAGGTATTGCTGTGTGTGTGTGTGTGTGTGTGTGTGTGTGTGTGTGTGTGTGTGTGTGTGTGTGTGTGTGTGTGTGTGTGTGTGTGTGTGTGTGTGTGTGTGTGTGTGTGTGTGTGTGTGTGTGTGTGTGTGTGTGTGTGTGTGTGTGTGTGTGTGTGTGTGTGTGTGTGTGTGTGTGTGTGTGTGTGTGTGTGTGTGTGTGTGTGTGCATTTGGGAGGTGGGGGGGGGGGGGGGGAGGGTGTCATGTTCAACTACATTTGTGGGACCCATAAACCCAAAATTTAGAAAAAGAAAAGTTGTGGGGCCAGAATGCTAGACCCCACAACTTTAAAGGGCGGTTTGAGGGTTAAGACTTTGTTTTAGGGTTAGGGTTAGAATTAGGTTAGGGTTAGGGTTAGGCATTTAATTGTGATGGTTAAGGTTAGGTTAAGGGGCTAGGGAATGCATTATGTCAATGACTGGTCCCCACAAAGATAGTGCTGTGCCGTGTGTGTGTGCGTGTGTGTGCGCGCGTGCGCGCACGTGTACGTGCGCAGGAAATCCTGGAGCATTTCACAGATGGCCATCCTCTTCCTTCCTCCTGAGCCCCCTTTCCTGTCGGCCCGTGCTGCAGGCGGACAGTAAACTGTTGCTCTTCCTTTTGTCTCCTCTAGGCTGGACAGCGAAGGCATCGAGCTGCTGCTGGCTTTCCTCAGAGTGAGTGTTTTACTTCCTGCATAATACCCACAATGCAATTCCCTCAAAAATAATTTCTCGTTTCACACCTAAGCTTTTGATTTCATCCTTGTGTTGATTTTGCTTTTATAATCATACATAAGAAATAATGTATTGTTATAATATGTTTGAGTTTCATTAATATAAGAATTATTACTTGTATATTATTAAACATGCTGTATTAAACTGCTTATGCTTGATTTGTTCTTAAAATGTATGCATGTTCATTGTTGGGATGATTCGAAGCCATTCTCTCTCTCTCCCATCATTAGATTTCATTTGGAAAATGAATCCCTTTAGTACCATTTATAGACAGCAGGCGGCATTAGCACTTTCAGTGTTTTTCAGTCTCACTGGGTTCCTGTTTCTGATCTTGTTTAGTTCATCTCAGTTTATCAGAATATATATTACTGATTGCAGACATAACAGCCGCGGCCTAATCTGCTAAAAATCACGTGATGGTTAATATTTCCCGTTTCTGCCTCCACAGTACGAATCTAAGAAGAGGAATTCAGCTGAAGAGGCTATGAAACATCCCTACTTCAGGCAGCTTGGGATAAGAGTTCAGACGCTGCCCGAGAGTGAGTACACACACACACACACTAAAATCGAAATAAAGCTGCAATCTGTCTTTCGTACTGCATTATTTGTCTTCTGTCCTGCTATGTGGTGTAGACTTAAGCTCTCCCCTGTGTTGTAGGTGCATCGATATTCACATTAAAAGAAGTGCAGCTGCAGAGGGACCCTGGCTACCGGAACTCCTCCTACCCAGAGTCAGGTGGGTGGGGAACACATCCAGCGTTGAACTTTGTTAGATCATAAAACAAAGAAAAATCTTTTCTAACCTAATATCTGTTTATGTTGCAACCATCATAAAGGAGGTAAAGTGAGACTAATTAACGGATAAAGGTTGACCGGCTTCTCAGAGATGGCCTTGTTTGATTATGATGATTAAAGATACTCCAGTGATCAAGTATTACCTTTTCATAAAGTTGGGAGATTCACAAGAGACAGATTAATACAAGTATGGTCCAAACTAACATCCTAACTTGTAGTTCTGGTATGGGTCAAGCTTCATAACATATCTTTCCCATAATGCAACTGGGGTAAAATGTTTTGGACCCTCCCTGCCTCCTAAGTGCCCACTTCTTTCAATCTACACATCACACAGGACCATTTAAAATGAACTACTATAGCACGGGTGGTGTCCCTTTAAACTGTATAATCTATTGACAAAAGCTACTTACAGCATTTTTAATGTAAAGCAGGGGCGTCAAACCTAATTTCACTAACGGCCACACGTGGAAAATGAGAACCACAAAAGGCCAGACCGGTTTGTTTATTGACATGCTTTTATTTACTGGAAAAGTAACATATTTTTGACTGTATTATTGCATGTCTCATATAGCTTTCTCACTTACGGTGTGGTCCACATGAAGCCATAGAAAGTCACCAACAAGTTTGCTAGCCATCATAGAGTTTAGCAAATAGCAAAACAATGGATTATGATTAAGTTTTGAAAAGCAGGCTACCACACAGCCAACTCA
The DNA here is from genome assembly GCA_026937815.1 of Etheostoma perlongum. Classification (NCBI taxonomy): domain Eukaryota; kingdom Metazoa; phylum Chordata; class Actinopteri; order Perciformes; family Percidae; genus Etheostoma; species Etheostoma perlongum. Next base: position 22,319,576 of record CM049393.1, on the reverse strand, counting down.
CAACAACCTGAGGCTTGAATATGCTGACTCTGGTTGTGTGAACATTTCTGGCTCAATGGTGTTTTAAGCCCCCAACAGCGACTTCCAGGCAGCGCTGCGACCTTTGACAAGGCACTTAACCCTAACCATTGCCTCATCCTAGTGCCTATCAAGTAGCTTTACCTGGAAGGTGACGTTGGGGGCTTAAAACACCAAACACCACATTTCTGTTTCTCAAAGTCTGCAAATCTGCCAAATTCTGCTCTGAGTGTCCCACAATTATAGTTTGAAAACTGTTTCTCGTCTTTTTGGTTTGGCGCACAACTAGGCGGACCAAAAAAATTTTTTTGTGAGGGGCCAGATTTGGCCCGCTGGCCTTGAGTTTGACACATGTGATCTAAAGGCATTATGGGTATTATATTTTTAGAGTTTTTTTACTTTTCTTTCAGGTAACGGCAAGATCAACAGGAGGCAGAGCATGCTCTTTTAATGAAGAGGATAAAGAGAAATGGTCTACTGCCCAGCTTCATCATCACTTCCCACAAACCTCTCGCATGAGCCCACCTCCCCCATACCTGCGCACATACACACATAAACATGCACACACACCTCTCTGAGCGAGTGACTCTGGGTTGAATCTTTTTGGAGACAGAGTATTTGGAGTGTTTATTTATTTGGGGGTTATTTGGGGTTGCATTTTTTTGCTGCTAAACTACTACTGTCTGTATTTAACACACCGTGTGTGTGTGTGTGTGTGTGTGTGTGTGTGTGTGTGTGTGTGTGTGTGTGTGTGTGTGTGTGTGTGTGTGTGTGTGTGTGTGTGTGTGTGTGCGTGTACATGATGTGAACTCGAGACGCCACGCACAGTTGAGCAGTCACAAAGATTACTATTGTTTTTCTTCTGACTACGATTCTCCGGCTTCGTTTGAGTTATAATTCCACTGATGTTGATGTCAACGCTGTGATCCAAGTCGTTGTTCTTGTTGTCGTGATTGGAGACTGAACACTTCAGTTTCTTCAGATAGTTTTTTTTTATAAATATGTATATCTATATATATATATTTGTAATTTATGTTTTGTTTTGTTTTCTTTGAGCTTCCGTGACTGAACTGTACAACATTTCCAGGTTTGGAAAGACTGGGACAGGGGGGGAAGGGGGGTGATTGACAGATTGTGGTAACAGTTTTAAGCTGAGGGTTAAACGAAGCACACATAGAGCCCAATCAAACTGCGAGAACATGAAATCAACTTTTTGTTCTTTTTGACCATTCTGTCTCAGCAATGGGACCAAAACTGAGGAGCAGGGGGAGGCAAACAGAAAGGCACCGAAAAGCACAGTGGAAAGAGGAGAAATACTGGAGCTGAACAGGAAGTTATGTGATGTCCCACAGGAAGCCAGCAAGCCTTCCCTAAAACCCCTCACTAAACTGCCTAGACTTCAGTGCTTTAAAAAGAAAAGAAATGCACGCTACACTTTCTCGCTCTGTGTGCATTGAGATCTCACTGCAGTAAGTCTTTGTTTTTAACTTGCACTTCAGTGTGTTTTTTTGGAATCAGGGACCCGTGCCTGGACAAGGCCGAGTTTACCCAACAGTATTAAGATGTGTTCTCTGTGTCTGTGACCTTTGACCTCTCCTTGTGAAACAACCGTGTCATTGTGGCATGTTTTTGCAGACGGGGCAGGGTGGGATAGCAGGGATCGGGGTGGGGTGATCAAAAAGCAAAATGGTTGTTTTTCACTTGGCGTCGGACCACTTCTCTCTTCAGCATTTGTACACAAGGTAAAAAAAGAGCAACAAAAAAAGATTTCAAACTGAAATTTAGATTTAACTGCCCGCTGTGTTGTTTGCAACTGACAGTGATGCTACAGATGAAGCCTGTTGAGAAGTCTCACTTTTAACTGCATATTTACTAAAACGAATGGAAGATCTCCCGAAAATTACTGTAAACACTTTTAAAGTCAGCTGGTGTGCTTTGCATTCCTGGTTTAATTTAGTTGCAGTGAGTATTTGTCTTATTCCCATGGACCAACAGAAGTATGTTCTACATATTTCCAACAGCTACTGTATGTGAAAGCAAAAAAGTGCTTTAAAGAAATAGTTTGACTTTTTAGTTTTTGCCATTTTGCTACAAAATTTAAAGTCACACCGGGAGAAATCCATCATGGAAGAGGCAGAGAGAGAGATTTCTACACTCACAGTGGCAACAAATAGAGTGCAGTGCTTAAGCTTCCGCACTGAATAACACCAGGAATGTATTGAGCATCAAAGGTTGAACATATAAGAGTGTGAGACAAGATATGAGGGAGATGTTCCAGTTACTGCAGCTCTTTTGTTCAACATCTACATGAAAATTTCACATTTATTGTCTGTTGAGATTTAAAGGATTTGAGCAGCACTTGAGTTACTGAGGACAACGCTTGTCAAACACATTAATAGCTGAGAGCATCAATGGAACAAACATGAACTTGAACACAGTTTGCCGTTAATAGTGTAATAATCCTGGAAACCTACTCATTTCAGTAGTTTAAACCTTTGGCAGAATATTTTTCTCTTTCAATGTGGATTAAATTCTATACCAAAGCTCTTCATGAAATGTCACAACAGAACAGATGCAGATGGAAGATGGTGTTAATGGTGTTCATTCTAAATATGGAAGACTTATTGTGTTCACAGGAAAAAAGTCATTATATTAATGGTAGACATCCTGTATTACATTGACCCATCGCCCCATGATTTGTCCCTAGGTAGCTTTAAAATGAGAAAACCTTTTCCTTCCATTTCAGTTTGTATTTCATATGAAGTGAATCAGTTTTCTGATGTTAAACTGACACTTTATCACACTGCCTTTTTCAATTTTTAAGCATGTCAGTGTAATTAAACATAAGAATGCAGGATTATTCCGCTGTTAACGGCAAACTTTGTTGCTAATTGTTTTTTTTTGTTTTTTTACATGAACAGTAGTGACATGCATGGAAGGAGATTTCTACAACGGCTCAATATTTATCATTGTAAAACTGTAAAACTTTTTCAAATGTATGAATGACCTGATATTGTGTGTGTGTGTGTGTGTGTGCGTGCATGGCAGGCCTGTTGTGTTGTGATTTCGACCTCTCTGAAACACTGAGCTGCCGGTGAACAGTTCTCTTTTTACTGGAACTATTTATTTCTCATAACCATCAAAAGTAAATTTAATCTGTTTCATAAACAATGTGTGCAGCAGTTGTTCTTTGAGTTGTGAAAGAGAGTGTATTACCAACTAAAAGGAATATAGTAATTTGGAAAAGTAATTCACTTTATTCCAAAAAAACTAAACTATCTCTCAACAAAACACAAGCAAATTACTGAGAAAACTTCTTTATAAAAAAATAACCAGGAGCCATTTTACAAAATAAAAGCTTTTGTGCAATTTTGACCTGGAATGTCTCTTAAAACCTAGTTTAGAGCCTAATACATTTACACAAGTCTTACAATATTAAAGGCACAGCTGGTACAAAGCTAAGAAGTACAGTGCATTTAAAATAAAAAGCATTAAACTATACAGATAAGTTCACAGCGTCAAGTCAAAGCAACACAGAAGACAAAATGAAGAATTCCACAGCGTTTAGCGCTCCGCTAGGAGTCAGTAAGGGATTCATCTCATGGCAACACTGAAACATTTCAGATCTAGATATATACAAATGTAGATCAAGTTGTTAAAAAAAAAAAGATAAAAATTGATGAGACACGATGTCAATCGTCATACTTCTTTTTTCTTTTTTTTTACTTAAAAAGGTTGATAAATGGGACACAGTTGTTGTTTGACTGTTGTAACGTAAAATTGTTCACATTGAACATTTGGTCAATTAGGAGCGGGGGGGAATACAATCACACACTACTTAATATCTTTCATGACTATAGTGTTTAATCATCCAGTTATGGTCCCATTTCATGTCCAAATTTAAAGGAACATAGGCTTTCTTGCTGAGTGCAAGATGAGAAGATTATATCACTATTTATATCTGTCAGTTTTATATGGAGTTACAGCCAGCAGCTGGTTAGCTTAGCATAAAGACTTGAAACAGCCAGTCTGGCTCTGGCCAAAGTTATCAAAGTTTGCCTTTCCTCAGCTCACAAATAAAGGAATTATTGTTGGTGTTTGTTTAATCTGTACAAAAACCAAAATGTAAAAGTGGTTTTACAGAGGTTTTGTGCCAAAATATTTCTCCTGGGTTCTACCTTCAGTTCCCTATAAAACTACAAATTGTCATTTTTTTTTTAATTTTCATAAGGTGTTAATTAGTAGGCTGCTCCCTAGTAGTCACCTTTGGATGAGTACGGTTTCTGCGCTTCGAGTCTTTATGCTAAGCTAACCATATCCTGGATATAGATTCATATTGAGCCTACAATCATGAGAATGGGGTATCGATTTTCTCGTCTAACGCTAACTCTTAATAGGAAAGCAAATGACTGTATTTCCTTTTAACTGTACAGTACTTGAGTTCTTATTTTATAATTCTCCAGATCTTCGTTGTTTCAGTCAGTGGTGTGGGTTTGACATTAGTCAGAGCAGAGATGAACAATAGCACTAACATTCATGAAATTGCAACTGGTCTGTATCACTGAATTTTGAACCAAGTGGAATGAGATGAGCAATGTGGTGAAGTCTGACCTCCAGTCAATTTCTTTGCATAATGATAAAGAAACAAATGTAAAGGACATGATCAGTAGAACTGTAGTAAACACACAAAGAAATGTTTAACGCAAATACTCTTCTCAGAGAACAAAGCTTCAGAGTAAAGCACCTGCATTTACAAATGAAGGTATTTCTTCATTTGTAAATGTAAAGAAACAGGTTTCAGATCAAAGTGTAATTGGACTCAGAGGAAGTCCGTCTCCTGTGGGGTTCACTGGGAAAGTCTAAAGCTGATTGGCTCGGTACTGATCTGGCCCAGCTCGATTTGGCCTAGTTTGCTCCTGAAGCTTGGGGATTAGGACTTGTTGGAGTTTGAGGAGAGCAACAGAGGAGAGGGAGCGTCCATGCTGGGGAAAGGCACAGGGATGACTCCATTCAGCAGTGACGGGGAACTGAAAAGGAAAGAATTCAAATTGGAGGTAGAAAACAGAAAATATTTATTTTTAGCTGAACTGATAAGGGTACGTTACTTTTTCAGCCACATGATACGTAAGATAACGCGTTTGCATTTGAACAGACCACTTTGGCACACAAGACAAAAACCAAAGGGGCGATGGAGCTGACTGGTAAGATATTGTATGTGATTATAGAATCTTTCAAATTATTATAATGGCATAAACTAATTTTGTAGAAAAATTAGACAATTGGGACAGGATTTGATACCACCACTAAAGTCAGAAATGTTTAAATCCTACACATAGGCGCTTTAAATTGAATGAATAGGGTAAAATGTCTTTAGTCATTGTGGCTTTGCGCTGATTAAAACTATGCAGTTCTTTAAAACAGTATATTATTCATCATTAATACAAGATCGATATATAGTAATCCCACGACCAATATTAAACTAATGACGTCACATCCATAATGCTAACATTAATAAGGTTGGTCAATGCTTTCACAAAATGATTTGCACAATAGAGTGCTGTAGAAATGAGTCATAAATCCCATAAATGAGTTCGTTTTTTTGCACTTCCGGTTCCCTTGTTTCAAAGTCAATGTTTTTGGTTAGATGCCTGAAATAAGGTACGTGGTTAACACGTACGTATAACAACATAAAACACTTAAATACCCTACTTGAGAATTTTGAGGCATTTATGACCGTGGTACAGTTCGTTTATGGCCTAACAGTAGTTTTTTTACTATGGGCAATTGCATTAATGCTTCAAAAAGCATAAAACTGTGTTTTATTTATGAAGATTAACTTGCTAAACAAAATGTGTAAGTAGATTAAAATTTTGTTTGCCATAGAGCTTATTTTCTGTAATAATCCAATGGAAAATTCCCGTTGGCTTTTTGTCGAGAGAACCAAGGCTATACTAACTTCTAGGTTGGCCTATAATAATTTATCATCCCTGCAGCACTCATAAGATGAGGAAAATAAATGTTCTGTCTGAGCTGTTTAAATGTGTGACATGAAATTAATTCTCTATTTTCTACAGTGCTAGTCTCAGTCTGACTGCTACTGCATCAAAAAAGAGTCTTCTCTAGCTTACAATACAATGTGGGGACCTGGTTGTGCACCAACATTGTGGGGACCAACCCCTGTTGTGAGGACTAATCACCGGTCATTAGATGCTTAACAGCTTATTTTGGAGTTGCGTACTGTATGTGTGTTTGTTTCAAAGATATGACATTGGTGGGAGGGGCTCCTGACCAACCAACCCTATCCCACTCCCCCCTAGCCAACAGGAAGTTGCCCCCTCTTCTTGTCCACACCAGAACGGAAACATCTGTGGCTTATTTTGAAACCCTGGAACACGATGAATCACGCATACACTAACACACACATAACTGTGTGAAAACAACTGTGGAGGTAACTCAGCAGTGTGAAATGACTGTAAAGATCTTGTAGTTATGAGGGAGGGATTTGCTGTAAATAGAGACAGGCAGATATAGATTTTGTATCCATCACAACCAGTGTGTGTTTTCTCTGAAAGGCTGAGCAAATTAACATCTTGTTGTTTTTTTTTTGCTTTTTATACATGACGGCTAGAACTAAAACATTTCAAGCTTATTTAAGAACACATTTTTATGTCATAATCCATAAAAAACAGGTTTAGGTTGAGAATGACGTCATGTTATTGGAGCAAAGTTTACAATAACAAGAGTATGCTTCAAACAAAGTGTTGCTTGAAAATGCTTCAAAACATTTAGCGTCATCATTCTGACAATCTTTGTAACTTGTCAATCGAACAATCATGCCCACTATACAAAGCGATTGACCAACATATTCCTCACATATAGTACCAAATGTGTATGTGCGTGTGTTACCTGAAAGAGGGGGGCATGGCTCTGCAGTTGTGCAGGGCTAAGGGGTCCCACTGGACTCAGGTTGGACCAGAAATGGATATTGGAGAGTAGAGGACTGGGAGTGAGCAGCAGACCAGACGGAGTCTAAATTAACAAAACCCAAAATGAAATGTGGAATAAATACACCACAATGGAAAAGTTAGTGTTTACTCTGGCAATAAGTTCCGAGAGACTCGTTCAGAGTCTGTGGTGGAGTTGTCATGTCACTGGACTCAAATCCATGTCTGCCCTCTAGTGAACTCACATCTCCCAGACAGACTGACTTGGCAGACCGACACCATGCAGGTCAGGAAGCTCCAGTCATAAAGAATTCATGGCATCAATTTTCTTCTGTCTCTTTATATTTAACTAAGGCCAGTTTGGTTTTAACCCTTGTGTTGTCCTCGGGTCAAACTGACCCGTTTCAAAGTGTTTTATATCAAAATATGGATTTCTTTCAACCAAATTGCCCAAAAATAACATGGATGATTCCATACAACATTCTTCAGGTAAAATTAAGGGTTACTTTCACTGAATTTTTTGGGTGTTTTATTTAATCTTACATGATTTGAAATCTTTTTTCTTTTTTTAATTATTGACAGGACAGCTAGGTGAGAGAGGGGGAAGACATTCAGGAAATCGTCACAGGTCGGATTTGAACCCTGGACCTCTGCATCGAGCCATACACCTCAAAGCACATGTGCACCCACTGAACCAACCCGGCCACATTTTTTCTTTTTTAATGGTTTCAAAACAGTATCCAGACTAAACTTTAACATATACCCATCTGTGATCCACTCAACATCCTCTGATCTTAACTATTAGTCAAAATAATTCATAATTTCTACCTTTTTAACTAAAAGTAAACTATGTATAATTTGATATAAATGAGGTTTGTTGACCATGAATTCCAGGAATAAGTGTAAAACCTATTATTAAACCAGCTCAGGTTTAAAAAAAAAGAAAAGCACCAAAAGCATGGAAAAAGTGACAAATCAGAAAAAGCGACAAAAACATCACAAAAGCACAAAAAAAATGTAAATTTCCAATTTTGACCTGGAAGGACAAGGTCATGGTTAATGGGAAGAGGGTTAAAAGGGTTAAAAGGGTTAATGCCAACATAAGACGCTGTTCTATCACAGTTTCTTCAGTGTGTTTGTGTTTACATTCTCACTGCAAAGTGAAGTGTAACCACTGAGTTTACTGTTTCATCAGATGTTTTTTAAAATCCTGTTTATTTCTTACAGTGGTGCTTTATATAATCCTGTATTTCTGTGAATAGTGAGTGAAATCTTTGAAAAGGTGCTCTGTTGGCCGAGGGATTTAAGGCGTCGACCATGACCATTCTTGCATGTCATTCTCCATCTCTTTCTCCCCTCATTTCCTGTCATCTATCTATCTATCTATCTGCTTTCTAATAATTGCATCCAATGAGCCAAAAATTGAAAATCAGTTTTTAATGGCAGGAAGCTGTCTCAAACTCGTCCCGCGAAAAGATACAGGGCTGTGCTTTGGCTATATATTATTGCAAGTCAATTTTTCAGTCCAGTCGTGTCTGTACCTAACATTTCTTATGTTTGACCACTCTAACTCTTGCTGATCTAAAACAGGCATATGAGACCGTTTGATGTTCAGTTTCACTATAATACTTTCTCAGGACCAGCTTATGGTGTGCTTTTGTGTTTTGATGGTTTTTTTTGGTGAATTACCAGCCAGATCAAGCTCACAGCTTGACTTGCAAGATATGGGTTTACCACCAAAGACCAACAACCACCATAAACTAGTTTCTGGTGGACAACAGGGACAGAACCACAGGGTAAAGTGAATAAGGGGCTGTTGATATAATCAACAGCTCCGATGTTCCTTGCAAACACTCAATCATACAAAATGTTCAGTGATGAATCAATGGTTTATCATAGACTTTTATTTTCCATCAATTGTGTACTGCACACTTGGCTGCCTGTCAGTGCTGCAGGCTGGATAGAAACGCTAACTTAAAGCTTGAATGTAGTCAGACTGTGCTGGTTTGGTCAGTGTGTTGGTGTCAGTGAATCAGGAGCTTCAGGAACATATGGGTTCACTTATGCACCTCCTCCCTCCCTTGTCTCCTCCCCTCTTTCCGCTCACCCCTTTCCATTTCCTCCCTGTCTACTAGTTTAAGTTTCTTCATCCCCAAAACCCATTGTCCTTTTCGCTTTCCTCCCCTGTGTATACAGAAGGACTTTGTGTGAGTGCAATGATGTTTAATCATGTGTAATGTGTCATGTTGTACCTGTGTGGTGAGGAAGGCAGCGGTCAGGGAGCCTGAAGGCAGTGCCGGGCTGTTGAGAGCTCTGGAGACAAGGTCACTTCCTGTCAGGAGAAGAGAGGAAGCGGAGATTTCCAAGCCTTTGGGTTTTCTGCTTTTTAAAGGCACGCTATTGGCCATTCTCCTCCTCTCTGGCATTGTCGTGCCCTGTGACCTCTCTCTCTCCCTTTGACCCGATGACAGGTTTAGAGGCTGAGCGCTCTGCTCTAACGCATTAGTCTCTGTGCTCTGGCTCCGCCCCCTCCACGGTGTGTGGGCGGGGCTTTGTGGTGGGGAGGAGGAGCAGGAGGAAGAGCGGGCCTGCCGAGGAGAAGATCTGGAGGAATTGGAGGTGTCGGCCGAGGATGGGGGCGGGGTGGAGGATAGCGAGGAGTGGCCGTGGTTGTTTACGAATCGGATGACAGAGGAGCTGTCGCCGTGGTGATCGGATCTGGGCTCCGTCTTGATCGGCCGATGCGGTTCTAAGGAGTGCTGCAGGGAGCTGACGGTGAAGGAGGAGTACAGGCCGGAGTGAAGGTATTGATTTTTCTCACCCTCGTCCTCGTCTTCAGCCTCAAGCTCTGATGTTGCACCCCCACTTTCCTCACTGCTGCGGCCTGACTCCACCACCGCAGGGTCCATCATCAGAATCTCAGGGGACGACACAAACTTGTAGACAAACTTCTGGCCGATCACCTTCTTGATGATGTTCTGCAGACGAAAATGTGTTAAATTATGTTAAACCCATTTATTGATGTGATTTAATTAAACATAAAACATCATCAAACCACTAAGACAACTTATTCTCTAGTCTCGGAATGTGTTTGTTGCGTACTTTGTCGTAGTAGTAGCGCAGAGCTCTGCTCAGCTTGTCATAGTTCATGTTTGTCTTGTTCTTGCGCAGCCCCCACAGCTTGGCAACTTCTTCTGATTTAAGCAGCTTGAACTCGCCGTCGTTGGACGTCCAGCAGATGAGATGTTTGTGGCTTTTGTCGAGTAGCAGCTGCAGCAGGAACTGCCAGAGTGTGATGGAACTCTCCATGACGGGGTGACACCAGAGACACAGGCGATCTGCAGAGGAGAATCCAGACAAAATATTGCTTTGCACTATCAAGAAGTCATTAGGAGATACGTGTTCTGCCAACAAGATTGATTGCTGTACAGCCCACATCACATCTTTCTACTGAAAGCTTATGGTGAAAGAAAAAGAAGATCAATTTTTATGAAATGATCAATTAAAATGCCATTATTCACCCTGTCTTTGGCCAGAACCAAAATAAAAATCCTGAATATCTGGCTGTAGTCATTAGAGCATTTTTGTCAAAAACAGCTGCAGTAAAAGGGAAATGAGCTGCTGTAAGACTCAACTAAAACAATAGTTATGGCCCTAAAAACAAAAACCAATCAGCTAAAAGACGCTAAAACGCTCTGTTGGCTGAGGAAAACTGCAGTTAGCCAATAATTATTTGCAGATTTCTCAATATGAGCAAACCTTTAACATTCCACATGTTCTTAGATCCATTATTTGTCATTCTAAAAATATGAATTAGTGCAGCTTTCAAAACTTATAGCTCAGGAAATTACACTGGAATTACACTGGTGTCACTGGAAAGAGGAAGAAAAAAGGTCAAATATAAAACAAAAATGGTATAAGTCATCTGCTGCCCTTAAATTGAAATAATATGGATCACTGTTATTTTACCTGTGTGTGTGTGTGTGTGTGTGTGTGTGTGTGTGTGTGTGTGTGTGTGTGTGTGTGTGTGTTTGTGTGTGTATGTGTGTGTGTGTGTGTGTGTAGCTCTGCACTGGGAAAAGAGAGAGAGAGTGAGGGCCAGACATTGGTTGGCTTTTGGATGTTTCCATGGTGATAAAGCAGGATGTGGGCAGTGACCTTCTGCCAAGAAAGGCACGCGTCTAACCGACGTGTTTACCTGAAAACCTCTGTCTGTCTGTCTGTCTGTGAGCGTCTGCCTGTCTGTTTCTCTGTCTGTTTCACTTCTCTCCACACAATTAATTGACAAGGTGCTTCATTAGTAGGAAATACAAAAGCCAAAATACTCACTGCCAAAAGACAAACAACAAATATGTCATTAGATCCTGATTCAATTTGCAGCCATGACAATATCACAGTAGAGACTTTGCAGCTGCATCAGAAATCCCAATGGAAACCACATCTTCCTCAGTAGTGGAGAAACACTGGAGCCGGGTACCTCGAACATTGTCGACAGAAATGATGGTTACTACGTTAATAATCAACCGCTAATTCAATATGAAAATACAGTATGCATCTCTCTTTCTTCCTCTGTCTTTCTAACAGGAAACCACCCATTCGAGAGTGGAAAGTGTATGTGGTGCAAACAATGACCCATCGGCATGAACACGCAGAAACGCATATCCTCACTTCCTTTTTCCTGCATGGGTGTGTGTGTGTGTGTGTGTTAAGTGATAGAGGAACTGTAGTGCTGTCTGTCTGTCTAAACGACAACTTCCTGTCATTCAGTTTCAGGTGCTTCTTCCCGGAGAAAGGCCTTTCATGGTAGGAAGTTCTGTCACTGGGAACTGTCAGGAACACACACACACACACACACACACACACACACACACACACACACACACACACACACACACACACACACACACTCACTCACACAAACCTATGCTTCCTTATTTGTATAAATATCTTATTGTGAACACCTAGCGGATGCAGAAGTTTGTCTTTTTAATAGCAACATCTCAACACACACACACACACACACATCCACAGCAGCATATGGAGAATGCATCTTTGCCCTTATGTCAGACTTTTTTTTTGATCAGAGTTTGATTTATGTTCACCCTTTGATGTTTCATGATTCACAAATCTGGACTGGAGAGAAACTAAGCAAGAGGAAATGTTTATATATGGAATTTCAGAATAAAAGCAGTCCAGTACTGGCCCACAGTGGTGTGGAGAGAAATTGACAGTGTAAGTTAAAAAGTTGTATACGACCGATATATGAACAGTATCTTCCTCCAATGTGATTCTATCAGATATATCCTCCAGGCAACTTTGAACACTCGAGATTTTCAGTTCAACAAAAACAAACCAAATCAAAAAGCTGCACATGATTCTCCATCCATTTTCTGGGCTAGTTATTTTTTTAAGTGTGTGTGTGTATGGGGAAGGAAATGGGTTCTGTTGGAACTCAAATGGTCCTTTGTTTTGCACCAGTGACTCATTTTCAAGATGTTGTCTGCTGCCAGCTTCAATCCGGAAGCGCATGGCAATTAGTCTGCGAGGTCCAGACGGACCAGAAAGTCTACAACTAGATTGTTAAAGGAGCCAGGGTTGATTTTTCCACAGAGGCCGGAACACTAACCTCTTTTCTTTCTTTTTTTATGGAGCCAAACCTATTTGGGTCAACTTTACGCATGTTCCAAAGCGGTGAACCCATATGGCTGTAACACCTTTTTACGCACAGCTTTAAAGCTTATTACGCACAGGTTTATGACTTTAAGCGCGGCTTCAATGTGGTTTTCAAGTTGACAGTGAATATCTGAACTTGATGAGGTTTCAGAGAATACACCAACAGTTAATATAAGTCCTCTTCTGTCTCTCTGTTACGCACAAAACGCGCACAAAAGTCTAGAAAGTTGTAAGAAGGAAACTTAAACATGTACCTACCCTGCTGTGGGCGCCCGCTGCTCCTCTACCCGTCTGCCTGTGTGTAATGTGTGCGTTTGTGTCTTATTATAGCGGTATGTGTGTGTTGTGTAGGGGCTCCATGCTCCTACTGCTGTCTGAAAGCGGATCCGCAGCTTTTCTCTCTCCTGCCTCAGAGCAGGAAGTCGGAACGCGAAGACGGAGAACCGGCGCACTTCCTTTGGCGCAGCATTCCCCGTCTGTGTAAACACACACACACACACACACACACACACACACTCTCTCTCTCTCTCTCTCTCTCTCGCTCTCGCTCTCTTTCCCATAAACACACACCCTCCTTTAAACCACTCTCTTCCACGCACAAACACACGTAAGCCACGCGCTACACACACAAACTGTCCCTTTTAACCGCACCTTCCTCCACTTCTCTCTCATGCACGCACGCAAGCACACTCAAATATTGTAATTCCGACTACACTGAGACACGCTGAGACAACTGACGTCATAATCTTCCTGCTTATCCGGTGGAGATCCTGTTCCTACACACACACACACACACACACACACACACACACATATGAAGTCAGGTTCGGGTATTTCGGTAACTTAAAATTGTTGCCCAACCGTTGATTTCACATGTTTTACATGATTTAGCATGTTGCTAAAGGAAATAAAATGAATCAGTAACTAAAGGTTTGTGCATGTGCACGTATCTCCTCTGGCAAATGAACTCATGTATATACTATACAACAAGTAGCCTAAATTCCCTGAATACAATTGTATAAACAGCATTTTTTTGCCTTCAAGATAGATGGCCTATGTTTGAGGCAATTAACCAAATAATAGTATAAATGTAGCCCACTGCATGTTTTGCCTAAAAAAGCCAATATAATGGTCTATGTAGCAGAGTTACCCCAACTTTGAGTCCCCTCAAGCACCATCAAATGTCCCTCTTTTGTAAGTCTTATTGGACGCATCAACCTAAACAGCCCACATCACATTATGGCATCCAAGTTTTTTTTGTGATTATTGTGAGGTACCAGAAAAAATATGTATCAGAAAGAGAGGACATGTTGGAAGAAATTAAACAATTAGGGCTAGCAGGAGCAAAAGTAAAGAACATACTGAAGTGTGGTGAAAGTGGACCCAGGGCGAGACCCCCTTCGAGCCCCCCCCCTCCAAAGAAAATAATTTTATATATATATATATATATATATATATATATATATATATATATATATATATATATATATAGAGAGAGAGAGAGAGTGAGAGAGAGAGAGGGGGAGAGAGAGAGAGCTTGTTTGATTGTGTATTGTAGGCCAAAAGCTGCCACTGTTGGTGGTTGGTCAGTCTACCTAATTAAACAGGACTGATGAGGAAAATCTGACATTCTGGACACTGTAGAAGTTAACTAATTCCAGAAGATGGCAGTAGTGCAACATTAAAGATGCGATCTGACTTTAAATTTCAAAGAAGAAGAAGAAGAAGTAACCTAACCTTCATAGAATTTTGATACCCGGTAAACGAGGCAGAGTGAGACGTCCTGCCTTGTTTCCACCTCTCTGGTTGAACTTCCTGATGCCTCCTTCGCTCCGCCCTCGTCTTTGAAACGACAACAGCGCCAAAGTTCATCGTCCCGAACGGGAAAATGACTACTGGTGCCAAGGAGCCGCAATGGAGAAAGGTTCATTCTGCCACTGGAGTGATACCGCGGTCCAGACACGGACACCGAGCAGCTGCCATACGGGAGCTAATTGTTGTGTTCGGCGGTGGAAATGAAGGGATAGCGGAGGACCTTCATGTTTACAACACTGGTAAGCTAACGTTAGCTGGACGGCTAATGTTTTTAGCATGCACAGGAGTCAAAAAGACACAAACCAGCCCTTTGCATGAGCTTTTGTTGTTCATTTAAAAAAGTCATCGACTAGTTAAGCACAATTTCGGTATTATAGGGTTTGTTATTGTATACTAGCCACTAGTATTTCCACCCGAAATCGGCTCGGTTATTCGAGCAAATCAAAAACACGTAACGTCAGCTTACTATTAGTGGGAGCGTCATGACTGTCATTTGTTTTAGTCAGCGTAGCGAAAACAACCGACAATTAATGTAAGATCTGTGACAATGCAACACACTTAAATGTAGCTTTATCTAACATTATTTAATCACTGTAATGTTAGCAGAACTTAAGACAGGCATGAGCACAGTACATTTTGGGTGTAGAGTGATTGCTGTACTATAAATGATGTGGCATGGAGGGCTTTTTGCAATAAAGACCTTTACGTTGTAATGCTTATTGTAATGAAGGGCCTGTTGTTTGAGGTAATATTTATTAGGGCTGCCTGATATGAAGAAAATATGTAATTACCGTTATTTTCACTGATATTGCGATATGATTCATGGAAGGGAATGATACTTTTTCTATCATTCTTATTGTCATTGAAAATATGAAAATTAAATTGATTATAGTGTTTTTTGACCAAACAAAGATTTTTTTTCCTTTAGTTTGTAGATTACAATTTGTAGGCTGGGACGTCTCTGCAGCAACACAATACATAATTTGGAATGGTTTGACACATTTTGCCTTTTAACAAACGTTGCGCTTTGGATATTGAACTAGTTCACATTGCGATTTCGATATTGCGATGTGGGTGATTGTGCAGCCCTATTATTTATCCATCTGCAAAATAGCTTTATTTGAGTGAGTTGTTTCCAAACAGGGTGCATAAAATGTCTAAAAGGCAGGATTCACCAGGATGTTTTGTCTAATACAAATAAATCCTTAAACCTTAATTTCCTTTGGGATAAATAAAGTATCTCTATCTATGAATTGTTCCAGTCTCAAGGCAGTGGTTTCTGCCTGCGGTGAGGGGTGACATCCCGCCCGGCTGTGCTTCCCATGGCTTCGTCTGTGAAGGCACTCGAATACTGGTCTTTGGTGGCATGGTTGAGTTTGGGAAATACACCAACAGCCTCTATGAACTTCAGGTAATGCCGTCACAGTTCTTCAGATGTGATTCTGACCCTGGTGCTGTAGTGAAGAAAAGTTCTCAAATCTTGAATTTGGTTCCGTGTGGCTCAGGCTAGTCGCTGGCTGTGGAAGAAGCTGAAGCCCAGAGCACCCAGGAATGGTTTGCCTCCCTGCCCTCGGATTGGACACAGCTTCACCCTTGTGGGTAACAAGTGTTACCTGTTTGGAGGGCTGGCCAATGATAGTGAAGACCCCAACGGCAACGTACCAAGGTACTGTGCAAATACATACAAGAACCATGACATTTGATAGGGTTTGTTCTCACTGTGTTTTTCAAAGATGCATAAAAACAGATGATTGGTTGTTTCTGTTTGATTTGTTTGTGGATATGGAGTGGGGGGTAGTTGTGGGAACTTCTTACTGACATATTTTAGTAAGCCCTGTACTCCTCTAGTGTTCAAATTAGGACTGCAAATAACGATTGTCGTTATCGGTTAATCTGCAGATTATTTTGTCGATTAATAATTTGTTTTTCTCCAAAAAATAGCAAAAACCGAAAGGTCACAATGACACATGACAACGTAATCTTGCCTTGTCTGACCTTCCGCCCCATCGCTGTGGAGGAGGGTCTGGTTAGTCCACACAGCATTCCGAGATGGGAAAAACCTTGGCTCTGGTTTATTGACATTTCTTTAAACCAATCACAATCGTCTTGAGTGGCGCTAAGCCCCAGACAGAGCAACGGTGCCTCTGCAAAATAGCACTTGCAAAAGGCACTTGTTTTGGTAGAACATGAGCCCTTAGAGAGGCGAGCTCTGAAATAAAAATGGAGATCGAGTGTGTGATAATAATTTTCCTCAAAAGATCAGTATAATTTGATTCTTGGTTCTAGCTCGGAGGATGTTTCCCAAATTGACCGGAGAACCAGAGAATGTGTGGCATTTATTCTTTCAAATTGATTTATAAATAGTTGCAGTTTATTTTATTTTCATGTATTAATCTTTTCACCTACAGTTTAAAGTATAACTTTTACATTGGTGTTTAAATTCAGAGTGGGCTCCTAGTGACTTGGTCATGTTGCAAGTGCAAATCCACAATCATATTAGCTAACCAGCGTGGAGACTATACAGTTTGATATATAACCTTTATCTAAGAGATGGTTGCAGAAATGAGTTTGACTTTTTACCATTTTAGATACATGTGTGACTTCTATGAGCTGGAGTTGCAGCCGTCATCGGGGGCAAGAGGCTGGAGCATCCCAGAGACCAAGGGTGGTGGTCCCTCAGCACGGGAGTCCCACACCTCGGTTGCCTACACTGGCCTCGGCTCCCCGAAGCTCTACATCTTTGGAGGGATGCAAGGATGCCGGCTAGACGACCTCTGGCAGCTGGACCTTGGTAGGGACGGTTTTTAAATTTTTTTTTTTTACATATATTATAAAGTCTGCAATTTTCAGAAATTGAAAATTTAAACATTTTGCATCCTTTAGTTCCTACTGTACCTTGAATAAAATACACAACTTTGGAACAGAACTACTATTATTTTCATGTAGTGAGAAACAGCTCTTTGTAATATTTAAACTTCCCCATCTATTCTTTTCCTTTCCTCAGACACAATGGTTTGGTCAACGCCTGAAACCAGGGGTTTCACGCCACTTCCCAGAAGCCTTCACTCCGCCAGTGTCATCGGAAACAAGTAAGGGATCCATCATTATCAGTGTCTTGTCTCTGTTAAAGCAGATGTGTTGTTTGTATTGCATCACATTAATGTATTATATATAAATACCTGAAAGAAGAACCTGACCCGCTAGTGTTAGGCCAAGCACCTACTCATGAATGTCAGCAGGACTAAAAAGATGACTATGGGAAGAGAGAGTGTGAACAGCTTACCAAGTACCTTGGTGTCCGCATCACCTCACTGAGCGTCTGACCTGGGCGCTGCATACTGACTCCGTGATGAGAAAGGCAAAGCAGTGACTGCTTCACCTCAGGCGCCTGAGGAAAATCCAGGTTTCTGTTTTTGCATCAACGAGCGCATCCTGACGGGGAATATCACTGCCTGGTACGGAAACGACACCGAACAGGACCGCAAGGCCCTGCAGAGAATGTTTTTTTTTGCCTGAACAAATAACAGGCAGCCATTGCTTAAAGGATATTTATACCAGGCGCTGCAAGAAAAAGGAAGAAAGTCCAGAGGCACCAGGCCATTACTGAGAGGATCAGAAGGAGCTTCTACCCTCAGACCATTAGGACCCCTCCTCCCCATTATACTCCTATATATGTGTTATTACTAATTCTACTGATATTATTATTATTATTACTGTTTTTAATTACTCATATTGTGCTTTTTGGCTTTTCCACCTTTCCTTTATTGTGTTATATATCTTTTTGTGCATGTTATAGGTTTAAAAAGTGAAAAAGGCCAAATTACCTTACCTAAGTGCTGTGCATGTGCAACTCCCTACAAAGATGCAATAGAAGTGAGATGTCTCACTCTGTAGCTAAACACAGAGAGCTCAACACACAGGGTGAAAAGAGGAGCTGCAGCAATGTGCAGTACAACCAAAATATGGTGCTTTTTTAAAAATTATACCACATAAACCTATTTTGGTACAACCTTAACCTTAATATGAGCACTTTAAATAAGTGCATTTAACCATGAAAAATTCACCAAATAGGCAAAACTGCTTCTGCTTGTATGTGACACCTTAACTGGCTAACCTTTGACAAAGTCCTGTGTGTCCCTCTGTCTGCAGGATGTATGTTTTTGGTGGCTGGATTCCTGTACCAGAGTCAGACAAACACATTGCTGTAGGAACTGAATGGATCTGCAGTGACTCCCTAACTGTACTTAACTTAGGTCAGTACATTTTCCCTAAAAATATCTTTATTGGTTCAGTTTTGGCAAAATGTGTTTTTTTTAACATCAGATTTGTCAATCCAACTGCTGCGCGTTAAGGGAAACTTACAGTTCTGATGCATCTTGTTTTTTATTCAGCCCATAGGTTTTGTTTTACAATGTTAAAGGGCCGGCAAGTTCATTGTTGCCCTGTCTTTCTGTCACAGACACTATGAGCTGGCAGAACCTGGGCCCAGAGCAGCAGGGCAATATTGAGTCCCAGTTGCAGATCCAGGGACCCCAGAGTGAGGATCCGTACGCCTGTAGGCCCAGAGCCAGGGCCGGCCACTGTGCTGCCACTGTTGGGTCCAGGCTTTACATTTGGAGCGGCCGTGACGGGTTCCGTAAGAGCTGGAACTACCAGGTCTGCTGCAAGGACCTGTGGTACCTGGAGACAGGTGAAAACTGAGACTGTGCTCAGCTGTTTAGAGAGGCTTTAAGTGATTAGTCACTGAAGTCTTGTTTATTTTGATTGCATGACTTTGGTGAAATTTTGAAGCATGGAACAGAACTTGTTTTGTCAGTGCTGAAAAAAAAAGCAAATACAGTTCTTCAAAATAATATTCTGTATTCTTTCCTCAGATCGACCAGCCGCCCCAGAGGCAGTGTTACTCATCAAATCCACAGTCAGCATGCTTCATGTGGCGTGGCGCCCCCTGGTGGCAGCAGACTGCTACATCCTTCAGATCCAGCCTGCACCTCCAGCAGCCAAACCAGTCAGTCCAACTGGAACGGGTGGACTGGACGGGAAGGGTAAAGACACTGCCGGTATGGACAGTGCACGTGTCCTCAGAGAGAAGAGGCTCAGTACACAGGAAAAAATCATGGAATGAGAGCAGGGCGATATTGAGTACCGTAAATGAAATATCACAATATGTTTGACCAAATACATCAGTATCAATATTGCGGCGATATTGTGGGGGTTGATTATTCGTGCTTTCACAAAATATTTACACAATGAGATTTTTGACAAATAATCCTCAGTAGTGTAGATACAATGACTAAATGGGTACAGACAAATAATAGAACAGTCTGGAAAGTTCAGAAAATGACATCACTTTAAAAAAGTGTCTTTTCTTTTTTTTTCTTGTCTTTTAAATTCAATTTAAAAAAAGACAAGAAAAATATAACACTTGTCTTATATTACAATATCCAAAATGTAAGATTATCTAGTCTCATATATTGATGTTGATATAGTCTATATCAACCACGTTCCACTTCTGCGATTGACCCGGTGCCACCAGAAATTTTGCCGTATGTCATTTTTTTTCCAACCAGATATCTGTTACCGAACGCTTCTTTATATTGGCATTCTAAACTCCGGTGGATTTCTCAGGACTATGGTTAACTGCTCCTCAGATCTCTGCAGGGTAAATCCAGACAGCTAGCTAGACTATCTGTCCAATCTGAGTTTTCTGTTGCACGACTAAATCATCCTTTGAACGTACACATGTTCCACCAAAACAAGTTCCTTCCCGCTTAGCGCCGCCCATGACGACTTTGATTGGTTTAAAGAAACGCGATCACCCCCAGTGGAACTCTGGTGGAACTGCAACCAGTTCAGAAGCCGGATGTATCGAGAGTGGCAACTTATTCCTTTATTAGAAATTCTTTGCTAATATTGATAGAACATATTGCCAAGCCCTACATGGAATAGTTGAAGAATAGAAAGAATAGAGGTTACTAAACACAGCAATCTTACCGCCTGAAAAATACATTAACGTAAAAGAGACAGAGGGTCTGCAGCACATTCATCAGAGCGAGGGACTTTATAAAGATATGTTTGGCACTACAGTGAAATTTCGCTTAACTCTCCTTCTCAGGTGTCCAGTCTCTTCAACCTCCAACAGGAGGAGCCACTAATAAAGAAGCGAAAGCATCAGCTCAGGTAGATGTGACTCTCTGTCAACAAAGATTATTACATGTAGAAAACATTCCTGTTTTAGTATTAAATTGTATATCGAATCTACCAGCAGACCAATCTAAGAGACAAAGCATTCACTCTGAGCATGTTTAGAATGGTTTCATCAGACACTGCTGCATTTTCTGTCTTTAGATTTAGATGCGAGTCCCTATTTGATGACCTCACCTCTGCATTTAGCAGCTATACGTCAACCTAGAATAGAAAGAAAACCTGCCAATTCAATAACGTAGAGCACTTAATAATATAAAATAACTTTAATCCGAAGTTAGAAACACTATCAAAAGAAAGAAAACCCAGAGTTCATTATTATAGCAGGCCCAGACTGTTTTTAGGCACAGCTTCCTCTTTAAAACAGACAGGTCTTGTACTTGACTTTCTCTCATAATTTCAGGATGCTTCAGCACAGCAGGAAACTACAGCGAGACTGTTCACTGGCTCAGCAGAGACCAAAGCACAAGGAGGGAGGAGTGCTGGGAGGGAGACAGAGAGTGACTCTGACACAAAATGCTGCAGTAAGTCTTGTTGTCAAGTCAATAAATGTATATGTCAGTTATTGCCCTTGCTCTATTTGAAACAAGACAGAGCAAGCTTTTACGGTTTAGTCTGAACTGCTCTCGGTGACCCACAGTCCTTTTGCGCTCTCTGTCTGTGTGTTGGTTGTAGGTGCAGGACAGGAGACATCAGCAGCAGAGGTCAGCAGCTCAACTCAGCGCCAGCTAGGTAATGATGATGCTCAAATGTTAGTGATGAACCAGACTGCAGCACGTTGTGAAGTGGGATTCACGGTTTGCTTTTCCTTTTGCTTTTACAGAGGAACAACCTGTTTCAGCTGACAAGAAAACAGATTTCTACGCCCCTACACATCAGGTCAGATCCACTTCTGAACACTACTTATCAGCTCCCACTATGCTCGGTCTAAACTAAGACTATTAACCCTCCAGCAGAATCCAGATGAAGCCGTGTGGTTTGACGTTGGTGTGTTCAAAGCTCTGTTCTCTGAGGTCAGCCACTACTTTCTCCCTGCTGACAGTGAACAGGAGACTGCAGCCATCAGCAGCCGGCCGTCACTCACTAAAGAGGTAAGAACTACTTCTGTATAGTTTTCATCATTGAAGACTGGTTTTACTGTTATTTACAGACTGATCTCATAAAATGGCGTATGTGTGACATGCTAATTTGTAGGCCATTATTGGTGTGTTATCAAGACGCATACTCGCTTTTTAGCGTGTTTGTCAACGCCCTTTGGCCTCCATTGACCTACATTACCTTGCGATTACGTGTGAATTTACGCCATTGCGAGAAGTATGAAAGGAAAAAAATCTGCGTGGTTACGTTTCATGTTTGCTAAACTCGCTTTCTTCTTTTACTAAAGCTAACCCCGTTCTTCTTTCCCTTATCTCACCCTTAGCTCTCTTCTCGCAATAACACGTTTTTCTCGCAATAAGACGGCAAGTGGCGTGTATGTTTACGTCCGCTGTAAACGTAGACATACAGGCGGATAGCTCAAAATGCATACAGATAACACGCCACTTGGCTTAAGAAAGTTGGCGTGTATAGTTACACAAAGTGTTTATGCCATGTTGGTTATTTAATATATAGTGGGTATTGATTGGGACTCCACGAATATCTCATTTATTCCTGTCTTCTCACCCACACATTCTGTCAATACCTTGCTTCCCCATTAACCCTTCCTCCAGAGGAATCTTGACTACCAAAGCAGAGAGAAGCAGGAGCTGGCTCCAGGTCAGACCTACAGGTTCAGAGTTGCGGGCATCAACTACTTTGGCCAGGGAGACTTCAGCCCAGTCAGCGAGTTCAAGACATGCCAACCTGGTTTCCCTGGAGCGCCATCTGCTGTCAAAATTACCAAGGTGACATATCAAGGAGCTGTTGATATTAATATTCTCACATTGCCAGATTTAGCTCGAAAGCGCAGTGGAGTAAGGTCTGGCTACATCACGGATACATTTTAGGATAGGAGAAAAAAACACTCTGGGTTGTTTGCATTTCTTTAAACAAATCACAATCGTCTTTTGTACCCCACATAAGAAAAACACCACATACAATATTAAATGAAGTTAACTGTTACTTACACAATACAGTAACGTGAGCTATTTAAATTAGCTGGATTCATGGTTAAAGGTAATTTGCTCTTACCAGTGTATTGCTGTGTGTACTTCATTTATAGCTATCCTGCCAAATGGTCCCAAAACGTCCCAGTTGGAGAGCACTAAACATATTCTTTGTAAATCTTAACAATCATTCACCAAAAGAACCAAGCTGGCCTGGCTTTTTGCACAATCCAACTTGTCTTCAAAACTTTCCATTTTTAGTGTTTTAGTGTTCGAAGTTGGTTTTTGTTTCCTGAAGCGAAGGGATTCAGAAGGAGTTCCTGTATTCCACACATTCCCCCCTAACAGGCCTGCATGATTCGGGGAAAAATATGAATCATGATTATTAGCCTAGAATTGATATCACAATTCTCTGCCACGATTTTCTTTCTCACATAGTGGAATGTGTATTGCACACATGAACCATGACAAAACAAAACATATTGCCAGTACCAAACATGGATTTTTATTGGCACATATAGTACATTGTGCATCACCACAAGCCTGTGAACATAGAGGCCTCAATGAAATGAAGGGAGAGCATTGCAGCGCTTTAAAACCTATTTTATGCAGTCTATGTTTAAAACTCACAGAAGAAAGTAGTAGCATTTGTGATGCAGTGGGCTAGTAAAATTAAATGACAATCGAATTTTTAAAAAAATGTAATAAATAAATAATCAAAGTTATTTAAAAATCAAATTGTGAACACGGTGAATCGAGATCACGATTTTATAACCATTAATCGTGCAGGCCTACCCCTTAACACTCCTTTTCTGCACAGGCCAACGATTCGGTCAACATTACGTGGGACGCGCCCCCCTCACCATCGGGCCGGATCCTCGAGTATTCCATGTACATGGCGGTGAAAAAGAGTCGCTCCACCAGCTCGGAGCGTCCAGGTCAGATGTCCTTCATCAGGATCTACCGCGGCACCAAGACGTCCTGCTCGGTCAGCTCCACCCACCTGGATAACGCCCAGATCGACTGCTCGGCCTCCAACCGGCCAGCTGTTGTCTTTCGCATCGCTGCTAAAAACGAGCAGGGCTACGGTCCAGCCACGCAGATCCGCTGGATTCAAGGTGGAGGAGCTCAAGTGTTTTTATGTTCCTGATAATTTTTTACATGTTATATATTTTTGTGGACAGATACTAACTTTATTTAACCTCCTGTTTTAGATCCTAGTAAATTGCGAACGTCTGCATCCAAAGCTGACAGCAATGCGGAGGCTGACCAGGATGCTGCAGACAGGTAACCAGAGTAGTGACGTAATGTTTCTGTTCATTCCACCTTTTAAGTTGGAATTTTTTATTGATTTGACTCTTGCTTTTCCTTTTTTCTTGCAGCTCCAGCTGAAAATGTTTGGACCAATGGCACCGTGTTTTGGAAAGACAGTATGTGCTCTCAGGAAGGTGACAATGTACGCCAATCAGATGTTGTAAATTTCCTTGATATTTTTGTTAATTTATTTTTTTTATATAATTAATTATTCCCCTTGTAAATAGATTTCCATAAGAAGCTTGACCACTTGGCTACTTTAGTTAACCAAATGTTTTGTTAAGTAATAAGGAACAGGATGTAGACTAAACTACAAGTATGATTTGGGATTTAAAAATCTTCGAAGGTCGGAGGTGCCTTAAAGTTTATTGCAACAGCCACTGATGCAGCTTTATACAGTATGTTGTGGTTTTGCATAAAACTTTTTTGTTTGTTTGTTTTTTTAGCGTTAACCACTTTTACAATCCTATTGTCACAGTGAGGTTATAAAATACCAGTTATCTTTACAGTAGAAATGTTATTGTTATATAATCAGATCAATTTACTATGATTCAGGTTTGGTTTAAGTTATTTGTTAATGTGTTTTCTCACTGTACGCACAACCATGTGTAACATTTTTTACTATCCGTTACATTTCTGCATCACAGTTGTTGTTTTATGATTCTTTTATTACCACTACCACCAAATAGTTCACAAGTTTTCCTTTTTTTAAATATCACTCCTTATCAACAAAACAAATTGATTCAAATCAAAAAAATGTACACTGACTGCAACCAAAGAGCAGAGCACTACTAATGTTTCAAAAATTACCCAGACTTTACAGGAAGAGATGTGTGTGTTAACACTATTATTGTCTCTGGTTTGATCTGCTCACCATTTAGTGGGCAAGAAGTGTTATTCTTATCTTTCTTATCCTCCTCCATCATGTCTGGATTCTGGATTATTACAGGTATTTTTAACCAGTGTGGTGAAGGAACATATGGAGAGATTGTTATCCAGACCTCAAATCAATGACACCAAGTGCTGCATCTATTCATGGACTTAATAAAAAAGGATTGCAAGCTGAATAGCAGTTCTCTTATTTTTTATTGACACACTAGAGATTTAACTTCCTGGCTGAAGACAATTTGGTCAGACTCATTATTTCCCTTGAAGAACAATTAAGATTGTTCCTCAAAGAGGAAATCCCTGTGTCCAGTTATTATTGTTCCAAGAGCAAATTCATTCATTACATTCACAGATTATTTTAGATTTTAGTGTGTAATGAAGCTGCATTTGTTAAATTTGTAGAATTGTAAACCAGGACCTGTAGAACAATATGGCTTGCATTCAGCTTTTGTAAAAGCAGTAACCACAGTGTTTTGCAGTGTTTGCACTGACTAATCTGTCATTAATTAATGGAATTGAGCATTGCAGTATTTAATGAAGTGAGCCGCTAAAAGTGTACGAATATTGTACATGATGTTAGGAAGATGGCAGAAGACAGTTACCGGGTAATTTTAGTTTAGGACGACATACACGATTAGATATGCCTGATGTATAATTAGATTAATGGGAATACCGCGATTGTCTCTTAATCTCGCGAGAACCATCTGCCGTGCAAGTTAGTGCATGGGTTCTTGTAGATGCTTTAGCTACATATTTACGTAATTTAGCTAACATTTAGCTTTAGTAGGTAGTTATCAACTGTGTGGTAATTGCAATATGTACACAGCTTGATATATATATATAGCCAGTATGGAGGTTTTGTGAAAATTGTCTTTGGTCTTTTTCAACGAAAGAAACGCACTTGGGAAAAAGATTCCCATGATCCCATATTTAGTAGTTTGCAGATTAGCTAGCTAGCGTTGGCTAGCGAAGCAAACAGAAAGCAGGAAACAAAGTTTCAACTGTAACAAAAGGTAAGTGGCTTTCGGCAGTCAATTGCTCACATCTATGAAGTCACGTATAGTGTTGTTTAATAGTACTTCATGGGTTCGTAATTCGTTGTTTAAAAGCCAAATATGCGCCGGGTTGTACATATCGTTAGCCATGTTTTCAAGCTAAAGTTTCAAGCTAGCTAGTTCCTGCTAAAGTTAGCTGACAGGTTAGCATTAGCCGTGTAGCTTTAGTAGTTGTTAGTCGTTTGCATTTCCATTTAGAATGCCTGCATAACTAATGGCAGCGAATGCTTAATTCAAGTCTATTGCCCTGACTTTGCTAGGAAAATGTCAAGTAGGGAATTTACGATAACGGACGCCCTAACTTAGTTAGCATATGTCGCGTGACATAGAGCGCGCATGAGGGCGCGACTTTTAAAAACAACTCGATGTTTTTTGTATGTTTGGGGTGACAGTCTGCACCGTTAATTCCTGAAATATGAGCCAATCAATCTAAGTACATGATCAATTGTAATTACTCTTGACCCACATACCAGTTTTAGAGTGAGTTTCACAAGTTAGGTTAGGCGTTAGGTTGTAATTAAGGCCGCCCGATATCAACCCTCATTCAGTGCACAGAAAGTTAAATTGTCTAGTTTTGTAATACTTATCTAGCTGTTACCTAGCTAAATTTCTGTATTAATTATTGTTGATTTATTCTGACATGGTGACATTAGTCCTAAATTGCCCCAGGTTGCTTAATGTAATCTAAAGTGATTTTAGTGGTTGCAATCACGGACCGCGTACCCACAGCGCCCATGGAGTGGCGATAACGAATCACTTGAGATTGATTCACAGTCTTGCATTGACTGCTAAGAGGTTGCAATTTTAACGAGTAGCTGGGGGACTCTTCTCAAAGCCACCACCATGGTAACTAACTGACAACAAAGCCAGGACTAATTCTTGCCCTCTAGTAGCACCACAACACACTTAGTGGAAGTGCAGGCAGTTTTGTCACTGTTAAAGAACAGGCTTACTGAAAACCTCCTATTCCTTTTTTGGATAGAGCCACAGCAATTCCTTTGCTTGGTTCACCCAGCTTTTCTTTATCTCCTTCTGTCTCTGGCCCTCAACCTCCAGAGGTGAGATGACCTCTTCTGCCCTCGGCCATTCTGCACCTCTCCTCCCAAACCTGGAGCCTGGGATGGGGAAGTCTGCAGCCATGCTGGGGTTGTCTGCTGGGTTGGGAGGAGCAGAAATGGAGCTGCAAAAGATGCTAATCGATGAGAGGATGAAGTGTGAAAACCACAGGACCAACTACCAGACACTTAAGGCTGAACACGCCAGGTAAATCTGATTTCAATATTAACTTTTTAATACTTAAGCAGTCCTTGCCATTGTATGGCTGCAGGAGTAGAACAAAACAGTGAAAACAAAACCTTTCTATATAACCACATATCGTCAACCACACTCACACTGGCTGTAAATTTATAGGGCAAAGTATGTAGTTATAATAGAAAGAGTCAAATTGTTGATTGCACTTTCATTTTGTTGCTTTATTTATACAAATACAAAAAAATAAAAGGATACAAAATATATTTTGCAAGGGAATGTGAAGGAGGATTGCCTAAAACTCCAAGGGCTTGAAATTGGCATGCTCCATTCAGTTTAGTACAGGAAATAATAATTTTCAATGTAATATACGCAAATGTATCTACCATTAATTTGACACACACATCAAGAACACTTTAATTCTGTTTTTCACCATGCATCATACTTCCATCATGTTTCCTGTATTGTCCAGGTATCTGTTGGTAATTTACTGTGCTCAGTCTCAGCTCCAGCATCTTTTATTGCAGCTTGCAGGATGAGTTTACCCGGGTGCAGGGTGAAATAAAGCGCCTGCTGAGCGACAGACAGGCTCAGCAGGAGAAACTGCAGCTGCTGCTGGCTGAGCTCCGAGGAGAACTGCTGGACAAAACCAGGGAGCTAGAGGAGCTTCGACTGCAGGTAAATGAAGCCTGAGAAGAAGGAAATATCACACAATGAACCATGAGGGGGTCATAAATTCTTCTGCTCTTTGTTTGACCACAGAAATCAAAACAAAAGGACACAATTGTTTCTGGTGTGGTTGAGATTTTAGTTAGAATTTTTTTAATTGCCACTGTGCAACTTAGGGCTTTTTTACACCTGTAGTTTGTTAGCTTTGGTCCGAATCAATTGGTGAGTTACTAAACTTGGAGCGGTTTGGTTTGGTTTCATACCTGGAAAAATCCAAGCGTACCAAATTGTGTCGTTAGAAATCAGGCAAAAACGTCCAGCCATCTTATTGGATGGATATGTCTGGGGGCGGGAGCAAGAAAGTAAATACAGAAAGAAGGTCCTCTGTTCTAGTCTACTGGTCAAACCAGCTCATTTAATTTAAATTATCAGACATTGTTTTGCAAGAGACGTTTCTACGTCTGCTCTGGTCACCGAGACTTCGCTCTGCCGCTTCTGTCTGCAATTTTAGCGGCTGCTTGTTGATCTACGGAGATACGAGTGATGGACGGCAAGCTTGACCTCAGTCTATTTGTGTGATTATAAAGACTGCAAGCTGCTACGGTTTGCTGCTCTGCTGCATCACAGATTGCTAAACTGGGAGACATTAGCTCAGCTTTGTGGAGTACATATAGTTAGTGCTTCAAAGTTCGATTGACAGCGTACCGAGAACACCTCTTCAAGCAGGTCTCGGTACACTTGTTTGGTCCGCTTTCGGTGTGCACCGTGATTGCCGTGTTCTCACCTGTCCAAACGAATCGCACCAGCGGGGCAAACAAACTCTAGTTTGACCCAACCAAACTAAAGGCTGTTGGTGTGAAAACGCCCTTAACATCCACTGACTGTGCGTGCTTGTGTCTGTGTCAGGTGATGACCCCTCAGCGACTGGAGTTGCTCAGAGCTCAGGTGCAGCAGGAGATGGAGGCTCCAGTCAGAGAGAGGTTCAATAAATTGGAGGAGGTCAGTCTGTCTGTTGCTGTATTGTAGGTCAGTAATGTGGGAGTTAAGTTAGAGGTTGTCCAATACCTGAACTTCCGTATCAGTCTATGCCAAGTACTGATCCAATACCAGTGTGTTATATATTTTATTATGTTTTAACATCTGGTATCGTAGATGATACTGGTATCGGAACATCTCTAAGTGCCATACATTCTTCGTATTAACAGCAACCTCGAATTAATGGTACTTTAATTACAAAGAAAACACTAGTCTAAAATTCAATCCCCTCTGTTTTGTAATGCATGTGGCTAAAATCAGATTTTTCAACATTTTTAAAATCTAATTTTAGGTATGTTACACCTAGCGGGACATGAATGGTTGTCCTGCACTAACAAAGAAGTTCTTAATTAAAATAAATAGATTTTTAAGGGTTTAATTCACTATGGAAACTTAAGTGACTGCTTGTGGGAGTCATGGTTGACAGGAAGCCATGTACTGATGCCAAGCACTGATATAAACAATGTGAAATAATTTCAATACCTTTCAATACCTGCTCTAAATTGGTGCTGGCAGCTGGTACTTAAGTCCATAGCGGCTATTCAACAACTATTCAAATTGATTGCCTTTTGAAAATAAAAATCATTTTCAATATCAAGAGAACAGCAGCTAATTTCCATTTTGTCTGCTTGATTGCTCCCTCTCCTTGCCTCCCTCTCACTGATTAGGGGTTAATAAGTGTACTCATGGTTCTTTGTAGGAGACCGAGAAGTACAGGTCTGAGTACAACAAGCTGCGGTATGACTTCACCTTTCTCAAGTCCCAGTTTGACCACCAGAGAGAAGAACATGCTCATAAACTGGAGGAGACAAGGATCCGCTATGAAGCAGAGGTAGGCATGTTTGGTTGGTCAACATTTCGGTTGTTTATGCCATTTCTAGTGTCAGTATACACTGGTGTCTAATGGTAAAAGTGAGACTAATTTAAATAATGCCCCTTCGTGTTGTCAGATTGCTCATCTGGAGAAGGACAGGGAAGAGCTGGTGGCTCAGTACCACGGTTTAGACCCAATGCGTGATGGGAAACGAGTGGAGGCTCTGCTAAGGGAAAAAGCCCAACTCCACCTGCGACTTAAGGGCTTGGAGGCAGAGGTGGCAGAGCTTCGCGCCCAGAAAGAAAACTCAGGCCAACAGGCCGAGAACGTCCAGCGCATCCAGATCAGACAACTAACAGAGTCTCAGGCTGCTGTCAAGTCTCTGGAGGTGAGGAAACTGCATTTTATTCTGCTTTTGTCTGCCAAACCTTATTGTTTATTGCTGCAGCAATTATTTAACTTAATTGCTGGATGATCACTTTTTTACCTTGATTTAGCTATAATCATTTTTTTGCCGATTGTTGGATCTGATTGGATGTTGGTGTGACAGGCGGAGCGTCAGTCGTTGCGTCTGCAGCTGGAGCGGATGGAGAGCGAGCTTCATCTGACACACGAGCAGAACAGCCAGGTCACCGGACGGCTGCACAAAGCCGAGAGAGAGGTCAACTCCCTCACCTGTCAGGTATGTTGTTTTTATTAGCTCTGACCCCGCCCTCTGAGATGGTTAATTCAACATTATGTCATTACACAGCACTGTCCGGGCTTCCTTGCCAGGATCTGTGAAAGGGTTATGTGTCAAACTGTAAAAGCTTGACAGTAACAAAGAAAAATTTAATCGTTTTTGTCTTTCCGGGTTTTGTTCACCTCAACCGTTTGTGTTCTTAACTGTTCTTGTCATAACAGTTAATAAAATGTTTTGTCATGCATTGTGCCTAAAATCCAATCTGGTCCAGTTAAATTTTTAAAGATACTTTTATGATATAATTTTGCACTACCTACCTGCCCTGTAACTGTCGTTAAATAATCTCTAACTGTGATTTCTTTGTTTACAGCTCTCTGTCATATTTCAGTATCGTCAGATCAATACAGTACTCATCAAAAATAGTCACATAATCTATTTTTGCTCCGCAACACTTCAACCTAGCCTTGTTCTGACTGGCTGTTGTGTCCTTTTTAGCATTGTAGCTAACAGCAGGGGCTTTCCAAAGAGGGCTTCAGTGCCTTTGTTGCCCTTCCAGAGGCTTAGTAATCTGACCTGAAACTTCATTGAATTTTCAGAGACTTACACAATAAAATTTACAACTGGGCGGTTATTCGGCCATCTTGAAATTCAATCTTTTACCACTAGCCAGCATCCTGGCTGATGACTGCTTTGACCAATCGCATGAGGTCATGTCAGGCTATAACCCAAACCTGATAAAAGCAGGAGGGCTTGTATAGTGAAGAAAATAAGTATTTGAACATCCTGCAATTTTGAAAGTTTTCCCACTTAGAAATCATGGAGGGGTCTGAAATTGTCATCGTAGGTGCATGTCCACTGTGACAGACATAATCTTAAAATTTTTTTTTTTTTAAATCCACTATTTATTTGTATGATACAGCTGCAAATAAGTATTTGAACACCTGAGAAAATCAATGTTAATATTTGGTACAGTAGCCTTTGTTTGCAATTCCAGAGGTCAAACGTTTCCTGTAGTTTTTCACCAGGTTTGCACACACTGCAGAAGGGATTTTGGCCCACTCCTCCACACAGATCTTCTCTAGATCAGTCAGGTGTCTGGGCTGTCGCTGAGAAACACGGAGTTTGAGCTCCCTCCAAAGATTCTCTATTGGGTTTAGGTCTGGAGACTGGCTAGGCCACGCCAGAACCTTGATATGCTTCTTACAGAGCCACTCCTTGGTTATCCTGGCTGTGTGCTTTGGGTCATTGTCATGTTGGAAGACCCAGCCTCGACCCATTTCAATGCTCTAACGGAGGGAAGGAGGCTATTCCCCAAAATCTTGCAATACATGGCCCCGGTCATCCTCTCCTTAATACAGTGCAGTCGCCCTGTCCCATGTGCAGAAAAACACCCCCAAAGCATGATGCCATCACCCCCATGCTTCACAGTAGGGATGGTGTTCTTGGGATGGTACTCATCATTCTTCTTCCTCCAAACACGGTTAGTGGAATTCTGACCAAAAAGTTCTATTTTGGTCTCATCTGACCACATGACTTTCTCCCATGACTCCTCTGGATCATCCATATGGTCATTGGCAAACTTAAGACGGGCCTTGACATGTGCTGGTTTAAGCAGGGGAACCTTCCGTGCCATGCATGATTTCAAACAATGACGTCTTAGTGTATTACCAACAGTAACCTTGGAAACGGTGGTCACAGCTCTTTTCAGGTCATTGACCAGCTCCTCCCATGTAGTTCTGGGCTGATTTTTCACTTTTCTTAGGATCACTGATAGACAGGCGTTCAAATACTTATTTTCCTCACTGTAAGTGTATGTAGGCAGACACAGGATGGTCAGATGAAGCCCTGGATTTGAAAATGAGTGGGATTTGGCCTACTGATGTCTCATAGATGACACAGCTAGGTTTTTTGTAAAAAATCAAAATGTTCTCCCTGACTGCCAAATCTTGAAAAAACAATTACCAAAAGCCTTTTTTTATTGTTCTGTGATTTCAATACATTTGTCAGATTAAATTTCAGTTTAGCTTTTTCTTTTGTCTTTATAGTCATGTAACTATGTATTCATTTATGTGGCATCCATGCAGCATACATATCCTTATAGCCTATGCTGGCCTTAAAAAGGGTTATGATTATTATATTAAGTTATGAAGTCTATAACTTGACTTTCATAGAGTTTGTGTGTGATTGTGTTATTGCAGTATAGGCCTGCACGATTCGGGGGAAAAACATGAATCACATTTCTTTTGCTTAGAATTGATATATCATCATAGAGGCCTCAAAATTTGAATTTGTTTGAAATATATTTTTTAATTTGACTTAAAGATACAATTATATTGTTGATCGTAATTATTTGTGAGACAATTAATTGTAAAGCAACATTTGGACTTGTTACAACTCTACGTACGCATTGAGACACAGCTTGAAAAAACAGATCTGAGATGATCTAGTTATGTATTTTTTTTCTGATTCTCAGATTGAAAGCCTGAAGCATTCACATAAACTGGAGGTGGCCAGTGTCAAACTGGAGTGTGCCCGCTCCAAAGGGGAGTTGGAGAGGGAGAGAGACACACTGCAGGGACAGATTGACGGTATGGAGAGAACACACACACCTCTACAAGCTAATGGCTTTCTGCTTTCATTTAATTTTTTTATATTCATACTCCCTCCCTTTTCCACATTTGACTTCCTGTCTAGGAAAGTAAGCGCCAAGTTGACAGAGCAACAGATTCCTCGTTGTACTTTGTTTCTTATGATAATGAATAGTCAAGTTTATTTACAAATAAATCAACTGATCCAGACCTTCACATCTTAGATTATAGACATCCTTTGTCTCTAAAGAAGAATATAGCATTTTTATTTTATTTTTTTTACAGTGTGTATCAACCCCATCCCTTCAAATTCTCATAACTCTTGTGTCTCAGGTCTGCAGGCAGACGTGGAAGTGTTGAAGGCTGCAGTGGCGCGACACAAGGAAGTTCTGGTGGAGAAAGAGAGAGAGTTGGTCAGGAAGGTCCAGTCCGCCCGTGAGGAGGAGTTCCGCAAAACTGCAACACTGCACGAGGAAAAGTGAGAATCACCTTTGTTTTGTTTCACTTATTGATATCAGTCACCTGGTGACAGCAATGTGGTGAGGGGAGGGTTGAATCCACGGAAAAGATTGGAAGATTCCATCAATCATTCCAGCGTTTTTAAGACTTGCACAACTCCAGTGCCTAATTGGTACAATAAAACAATTTGTTTTTCCTTCTAATATTTCTGCTAGTGAACATTTATAGGATTTTCTATTGTTAGGATGGAGGTGGAGAACCGTCTTGCTGCTCTGGAACAGCAGAGGGCCCTGCAGGATGCTGCAGACCACGCCCAGATGGAGGAATGGGAGGAGCGCCTTCGTAGCACCCAACAAGGAGAGGAGTCAGCCCGCAAGGAACTACAAAACCTAAGGTCAAATTTTTAATTAAATTTTATATATATAGCGACAAATCTCAGTTATCTCTCAGCGCTTTCATAAAAGAGCAGGTCTAGACCATACTCTGTGATGTTACAGTGAGGAAAATAAGTATTTGAACACCCTGCTATTTTGCAAGTTCTCCCACTTAGAAATCATGGAGGGGTCTGAAATTGTCATTGTAGGTGCATGTCCACTGTGAGACATAATCTAAAAAAAAAAATCCAGAAATCACAATATGATTTTTTTTTTTAAAACTATTTATTTGTATGATACAGCTGCAAATAAGTATTTGAACACCTGTCTATCAGCTAGAATTATCAGCAAAGACCTGTTAGTCTGCTTTCAAAACATCCACCTCCACTCCATTTATTATCCTAAATTAGATGCACCTGTTTGAGGTCGTTAGCTGCATAAAGACACCTGTCCACCCCATACAATCAGTAAGAATCCAACTACTAACATGGCCAAGACCAAAGACCTGTCCAAAGACACTAGAGACTAAATTGTACACTCCACAAGGCTGGAAAGGGCTACGGGGAAATTGCCAAGCAGCTTGGTGAAAAAAGGTCCACTGTTGGAGCAATCATTAGAAAATGGAAGAAAACTAAACATGACTGTCCATCTCCATCTGGGGCTCCATGCAAGATCTCACTCGTGGGGTCTCAATGATCCTAAGAAAGGTGAGAAATCAGCCCAGAACTACACAGGAGGAGCTCGTCAACAACCTGAAAAGAGCTGGGACCACCGTTTCCAAGGTTACTGTTGGTAATACACTAAGACGTCATGGTTTGAAATCATGCATGGCACGGAAGGTTCCCCTGCTTAAACCACCACATGTCAAGGCCCGTCTTAAGTTTGCCAATGACTATTTGGATGATCCAGAGGAGACCGAAATAGAACTTTTTGGTCAGAATTCCACTAACCGTGTTTGAAGGAAGAAGAATGATGAGTACCATCCCAAGAACACCATCCCTACTGTGAAGCATGGGGGTGGTAGCATCATGCTTTGGGGGTGTTTTTCTGCACATGGGACAGGGCGACTGCACTGTATTGAGGAGAGGATGACCGGGGCCATGTATTGCGAGATTTTGGGGAACAACCTCCTTCCCTCAGTTAGAGCATTGAAGATGGGTTGAAGCTGGGTCTTCCAACATGACAATGACCCGAAGCACACAGCCAGGATAACCAAGGAGTGGCTCTGTAAGAAGCATATCAAGGTTCTGGCGTGGCCTAGCCAGTCTCCAGACCTAAACCCAATAGAGAATCTTTGGAGGGAGCTCAAACTCCGTGTTTCTCAGCGACAGCCCAGAAACCTGACTGATCTAGAGAAGATCTGTGTGGAGGAGTGGGCCAAAATCCCTTCTGCAGTGTGTGTAAACCTGGTGAAAAACTACAGGAAACATTTGACCTCTGTAATTGCAAACAAAGGCTACTGTACCAAATATTAACATTGATTTTCTCAGGTGTTCAAATACTTATTTGCAGCTGTATTACCAACAGTAACCTTGGAAACGGTGGTCACAGCTCTTTTCAGGTCATTGACCAGCTCCTCCCGTGTAGTTCTGGGATGATTTTTCACCTTTCTTAGGATCACTGAGACCCCACGAGGTGAGATCTTGCATGGAGCCCCAGTCCGAGGGAGATGGATGGATGCATGCATTTTGAAGGCAGACTAACAGGTCTTTGAGGGTCAGAATTCTAGCTGATAGACAGGTGTTTAAATACTTATTTGCAGCTGTATCATACAAATAGTTAAAAAATCATACATTGTGATTTCTGGATTTTTTTTTTAGATTATGCCTGTCACAGTGGACATGCACCTACGATGATAATTTCAGACCCCTCCATGGTTTCTAAGTGGGAGAACTTGCAAAATAGCAGGGTGTTCAAATACTTATTTTCTTCACTGTATATACAGAAACTCAACAATTCCCACCAAGAACAAGCACTTACTAAATGTTACAATCATGTTTATTTAATCTCCACCATTTTTGTCTTTGTTTTAGCCAAGTGTTGACATTATAACTACCTATAGGGTTAGTTATTTTTAAATGAAAGAAAACTAGAGTTTGAGATTAATGTCTGTTGTTGGCCCTGTGACATACTGTAGTTCTAAAGCCTCTCCTGTTTCCTTGTTAGCCTCTTTGCCCCAGATTCTGTTCCTATGCTCTCACCAAATGGTGTAAAGGTTAGACTTAGCCAGCTTGTTAGAATTTGTCTTCTACACCATTATTTAGTGATTTTTATTGGTGGGTTGAAATTAGGTATAAAATGTTATTTGTATTATGAATGAAAAAGTTTGTTTTTACAGAAGCAAACTTCAGCAGCAAAGCTCACAGCTGGAGGAGCTCGAGAGACAGAAAGCAGAGATCGCTGAGCTGCAGAAGGTGAGTCAACCTCAGTGTTATTTCTTGCACCTATTCTTGAAGTCAAATGTAACTTTTTCAAGTTTTTATTAGGAACACATTGGTGTACATAATACAGCACAACAAATATGCATTGTTTTCTGATTTTTAAAGAAAAAATTAAATAGATAGATATATGTAGAAAAAAATGGAATAAAATCCGGAGAAAATGAGTGCAAGGTAAAAGAAAAATTCTAAAATAATCTTTAACTTTGGGTACATCGGTGGTCAACCACTTTCTAAGTGGCTATTAACATAATATTAAACATACTTGTTTACAAATCCCTCAACAGTTACTGGGCTCAAGAGTCTCAAACTTGAACACATTTGAAAGGTTTTAATTAGTTTCCAGTAGACCAGAAGTAAAGGGCACTGTCAAAACACATGACCATTTGTCTTCTTTTCCAATGTTATTGTTCAAGAAAGTTTGTTCTGCTGGTGTTATAAAAAAAAAACTCACCCATATTATTGCCAGAAATGTAGTGCTTTTTAAAACCACTGCAAATATAGCTTAAGAACCTAAAAATGTTGGAATAATTTAATAGGAAAAAGCCTCTGACAGATCACCATGTTAAAGATAGCTTCTACATGTGAATTTCGGACATACAGGAGATCAATGTAAAAAAAACAAACAGCAGATATCTTAGTTACACCACAATGTGTTAGCAACACAGTTTTTTGTAAATATGTGCAATCTCTACAAAATGTACTTAGAAACGTGTAATTGTGTCGGCTTACTGACTGAAAAACCCACAACCTCTCTGCCCTTTGAGTTTCTGGCGGTGATATAAATCCACTCGAAGACGTCAGTTGAGAAACAGCGAGTGGAGTCTGAAATTTTTGTATAATAACCCCACTAAGCAACCAATGTGTACAGCTAATTTGTTAATCTGGTGCATTCAGTCCCATGGTCTTTAACATTAAATTACACCTCGTTGTTTCCTGCAAACTACAACTACCCCCGAAACCTATTCTCACCAAACCATTTTTCATTGAACTTGCACCGTCCCACCCTGAACGTAGCACGCACTGCTGTATAAAATAAGGTGAAAATGCAGCAAGGCTTCATCTCTTTTAGACTGTTATAAATGGCTACGAAGGTGAGGTAAGCAACGACACATTAAGTGGTTTACAGTAGACCATTGCTGGCGAATTACCCCATCATCTTAAAAACACAGTCAGCTACAGTAAATTTAAGACATGTTATGACATTAATTTCAGATGTTTTTAAGACTTAAGGACCTGCGGGAACACTGTGCATTCAGCAAAACCCTGTGGAGATTGAGCGGCTGATCTTTGTTTGACCAACAGCATAACCATGAACTGGGTGTCCAGCTGGGGACGCTGTCACACTCTGAAAGTGACCTGATGGAGACAAACCAGCGACTGAGAGAAACGCTAGACAGACACAGGGAGGATTTGAGGACAGCCCGAGCCCAGGCTGAGAGGAGCCAACACGAAGCAGAGCGGTATGTCTACAAGTAATCCTGCTAAAGAGAGCAGCTTCCTTTTTGTTAGAAAATTACTAACAACAAATCATGGATTTTAAGATAACACAGTGCTTTAATTACTCCATTAAAATTCTCTTTTCTTCCTCCAGACTGGTGGAGGACCGTCGGGTTGAGTGGTTGGAAGAGAAACACAAGCTGCAGCAGAAATACTCTCAGGTCAAAGAGAAACTGCAGAGGGCAGCAGTGGCCCAGAAGAAGGTACTGCTGCTCATTATATCAATTTGTGACTAATTTTTTTTTCTTCCCCAACCTGAATCCTATTTGCACATGCATTTATATTTAAGTGACTAATGTGAAATAAGATTTTTGAAATTGGTCCAGTATTGCACAAGAATGCTGTTATGTCAACTGCAATCCTATAGGCCAAAGGTGCGTCGCCAATTTAGTCCTAACGGTGCTGTTTTTGTCACCGATAGGCTGAGATTGGTAAGTGTCTGACATCATCGAAAGGATCCTTACAGAGAACGTTTTGTTACACCAAAAATGGCTGAGAGATTTCTCACTAAACCTATCAGACTCGATTCAAATAAACACTTTAAGCATGCATAGATTAAGCCTATTTCTCCATGTAGAGCTGTAAAACGAGGGTTTATTTCAACCAAACTACAGTGGTAAATGATGAACGAAGATGGCTTTTTATGTTACTCTGTAGGGACCCATTCCATAATGTTGAAGACACTAACAAAAATCTGGCATTGTGTACGTATATACATATATAAGATGCACAATCCAATAATTTACATTGTAGCGATATAGTAGACTAATTTCAGAGATTATTCCCATCAGCCACTTAAACACAAGGAAAAAAGGTCCAAGTTGGAAAGACAAAGTTGCCCTTTAAGAGAGACTTGATTTTGTCTCTGTCTGTCTCAGAGAAAAACACTGACCGAGAACAAAGAGAAGAGACTGCAAGATAAGATCCAGCTGCAGGAGGCCAAGATAGAAGAGCTGGAACTGGAAGCTGCAGCAGCCAAAAAGTAAACTTTGAATGAAATAATAGTTAGGCTAACCTGCCAGGAACTGGTTAAAGTTACTTTTTTTTTCTGCTATATTCAACACACCCATTTCTTTTCCAGACGTTCATCTTTCTCAGAGGAGCAAGCCCAACTCAACAGGCAATTGAAGGAGCTGCAGCGACGAAATAATGAGTTTCGGCGCCTCCTATTGGGCGGCCAGGGCCCCTACAGTGCTGCCCCCCCCCCTTCCTAACTGCACCTACCGCCTTTTTCCTTGGGTCTGAGGGACCCTTAGCCAACATACCAGTAAGGATGATAATGCCATGTAAATACTTTGAATTGAAGAGCAGTTTTTACACACCCAACGAAATCAGAAGCAGCAGTTAAACGTTAACACCATATGTTAAACTGAGGTTTACAGTGTGTGAAATGAATGTCTTAACAAGGCCTGTATGGTGTGAAAGTAAGGAAGGCTGTTTTGTAACATTAGCTCATTTGTCTCCTCTTCCCTCTGTGTGGCAGGAGGAGCAGCATCAGAGGGAGTTGGTTTTGCTCCGTCGCAGGCTGGAAGATTTGGAAAGTGCCCAGCAGCAGCAGTTGGAGGAACTGGGATCTTTGGTGCAGAGGGGCCAGGACCCCACTCCCCTGCCTGATTTCTAATCCCCACACTACTTCCTCTTGGACTTGCATTTAAAATATAGAGTGAGATCACATCAAGATTTTTTTTTTTTTTTATAAAAAAAAAGCATTATTTGTATTAAATGGATTTTGCCATTTTCAGAATTTACCATGACATCCTCAGGGTTTGTATTGGTGTTTTGTTTACATGTTTGCTATGAATGCAGTGCAACACAGGTTAGCCACTGATTTACAGAAATCTGTGGTTGTGATATTGTAATTAAAGCTTACTTGTTAATGGTCAGACATGTTTCATACAGTCACAAACTGCATTCAGCAAGAGGGGTCTTTTAAATACTATAAGCTACTGAGGTAATATGTGCCTCACTAACTTCCCTATAGGGTTTTCTGCCCCAATGTGACAAAACTCCCCATTGACGCATGAAATCATTAACAGCTTTTCTTACCTCACCACCATTTTTTAAAAAGCGTTACCACTTACCACGTCATTCAGTTACTTGATATGAGTAAAAAGACAGCAGCTCAGTTCCAGGAGCAGCTTTTAAGTCCATCAAATGACTTTTTAACATGATGTAGTTGTTCCGTCAGCTCAGTAGGGGCTCCGTTTTGGTCCAGCTTCTCTTTGATCTGTAGAAAAGGCAAACATACC
The DNA here is from genome assembly GCA_026937815.1 of Etheostoma perlongum. Classification (NCBI taxonomy): domain Eukaryota; kingdom Metazoa; phylum Chordata; class Actinopteri; order Perciformes; family Percidae; genus Etheostoma; species Etheostoma perlongum. The sequence goes on along the minus strand of CM049393.1, from coordinate 22,279,525 downwards.
CCCCCAAAAAAAGTTATTGGCAATAATACTTAGTAGGGTGAACATAAACACACCTTTCATATATCTCATAATACACTAAGGCCTAGAAACAAGACTCAGGTTTACATTCAAAACATGCAGCACATAACAAGCTTTTTACTATGTGATGTAACCGTTACGATTCTTTTAGCTTGTTAGAACTTTATCAAAAATGTTTAATTTACTGAGGAATTATTTGTAATGCTCTTTAAAAAGTTTTGGGTGACTAACGGTTGCACAAGGGAACTTCCTCTTGTGGTGAACATCTCACAGATAACGTGTGTTAAGGCAAACCCAGCTGTGGATATCTTGATGCTGAATCCACCAGTAGAAATACTTTTATATCTAATAACTTTATACTACTTTTGTGATGTAGAAAAGACAACTGTGTTTGATCTAGTGTTGAGATGAAAAGGACTGACCTCTGTGAAGTATCGCTGAATGAATTTGTAGAGTTCTCTGAGGGCTGCAGCTTCGTTGAACTCATTGTCATGTTTCTGAAACAAAAAAACTCTTCTGTTCACTGCTAGTCGTCATGGTGCCAATTTGTAAAGATGTACTGAAATGGACATTACCTTTGACTCTTCCTGCAGGAATTCCTTGAATTCAGAATCTGTGATTGGTAACTGGTCTCTGATCTGCTTGTAGTAAGCCTTTACTTCCTGTTTAAACTTTGGGATGTCTTTGGCATAGAGGAGCTTGTTGGTTGGTGCATTCTGAAACACAAAAAGTACAGTGTTTGCATTAACACTTTTGTGGCTTTGGGTTTATATCTAATTAAAGGTGCTATATAAATAATTGACACTATGACATAATCACTTTTTTTGAGATACAAAGCTGAGGAAGACATCAGCATGGCTATGGTTAGAACATGGTGTCATCCGGTGACTCCCGCACAGAAACTTGAGTGAAGATACTTACCTCTTCTGAAGGATCCATGTCCTCCTTAGCTACTAGCAACTACATGTGCTATCACAAAAGGCTTGTAGCATGTGGACGTACCGACAGTTTTGTTGTCATTACTAAGAATTCTTCAAGGGGGGACGCAAACTAGTCACTATAGACTATTGAAAAAGTGATAAACTAATATAGTGTGTCAAAAAAGTCATAATAAATATAGTATGTAAATAAAGGGATGAAAAAAACCATGGTTAAGTATGTTGGGGAAAAAACTAAGTAAAGTATGTCAAAAAAAGCCAAGGTATAGTACATTGAAAAAAGTGATAAAAAAAACATAGTATGTCAAATAAAGTGATAAAAAAGCCATAGTATAGTATGTCAAAAAAATTATTAAAAAGCATAGGATGTCAACAAGCCATGGTATATTATGTTTAAAAAAGGCAGTAAAAAAAACCATAGTATGTCGAAAAAAGTGATTAAAAAGTCATAGTATAGTTTTAAAAAAAAAAAGTGAAACAGGTCATAGTATAGTATGTTGAAAAAAGTGTTGAAAAAGCCATAGTATCTGTACGGTACTGCACCTATATTATATCCAATAATATAGAGCTTTATTATAGACACTCAATGCACTTCAGGGGGAGGACTACTCTAACACTACCAATGTATAGCACCCACCTGGGTGATGCACGGCTGCCTTACGACACCAGACACTCACCACACATAATAATAATAATAATAATAAAAAAACATTTTATTTAACAGCGCCTTTCTAACACTCAAGGTCGCTTTACAGACTTGTTAGAGAGGGCAGGAACATGCCTTTAGTGGTGGGAAAAACCGGAGCACCCGGGGGAACCCCACGCAGACATGGGAAGAACATGCAAACTCCACAAAGAAAGGCCCGGGACAACCATGGTTTGAGCCCTGTACCTCATTGCTGTGAGGCCACAGTGCTAACCATTGGGCTGCCATGCTGCTATACAGTATGTGAAACAAATCATAGTATAGTATGTCGCAAAAAGTAATAGTACAGTATGTTGCAAAAAGTCATAATATAGTATGTTGAAAAAAGTTACTAAAAAGCTGTACTATAGTATGTTATAAAAAGTGGAAAAAACTTGTATAGTATGTAAAAAAAAAATGACCTAAACGCCATAGTATATCGAAAAAAACCATAGTATGTAAAAATAGAACTAATATTAAGTGCTGTTATCCTACAATCAAAATGATCCTCCTGTAATTGTAAATTATAAAATACCTTACCTTTCCTAGCTGGGTCTCACTGAGCGAGAAGGAGTCCATGAAGGCCTGAGCAATGACAGACAGGCAGCTGTCCAATTGTGGAGTTTTCTCCATGTCGAAAACAAACTGGGGGTTTTTCATGATGTTGACCCAGAAGCGCAGAGGCAAACTGCATAGTAGCATAAAGACATGTCAGGGACAAAACTGTTAACTTCTGTACTAAAGCTTATCAAACTGTCCACAGAGCTTTGGATGACCCAACAATACCTGTTGGTCTTCCAGATGTGAAGAACATCTGGGTCGGTGATCTTCATGTTGTCTGCCTGAGTGTCCAGGAAGTCAAAGAAGTATTTGACAGCATGCGGGGCTCTGCTGTGTGGTGTCCCCCAGATAGATCTGAACAGATTCTCCACAAATGAATGCACTGCCACCTTAGAGTCAGAGAACAAGGTAATGTCATTTTCTGCTGTCTCTTAACAGTAAAAAGATGTGTTTGAATACTCTTTCATCTGAACTAATTATATACAATCCCACTCCCACCAGAACTCATTAACTCACTTCCTGTCTAAAAGAGAAAAATCTAAGTCCCATCTTCTCTTACATTAGAGTGGAAAACAAAAACCTATCCAAATTCAGTAATTGGTGTGTCAACACAGGAGGTGTTTTTTGGCATTTCAGGCTTTTATTTGATAGGACAGCTTAGACAGGAAAGGGAAGAAAGAGGGGGATGACATACAGGAAAGGGCCAGAACCAGCAGCCGTTGAGTCGATGACTTAGCCTCTGTGGGGCGCATGCTCTACCAGATGAGCTTGTTTGCTTTTACTATACGTACTTAAACGCGACCCAAGGCATATTTTTACGCTTCCTTTCTTCATCCTGTGCAGATACAGATGGGGCCCTGAGCTGCTGCTGCTCATGCCATGCCTCTGTGTGGACAAGGGTAACAAAAAAATGACACGCTTCCTCTGCAACATTAACACTGCTGCAGGTGATAAAAATAACCATGTAAGAGACCGTATCAGTTTTAATGGGGTTGGTGGGTGTTTCAGTAAAAAATAAATAAAGGCCTTGTGACTTGTTCCTCTTGCCTTTGTGGAGAGGAGCTTGGTGAGGTGCACTTCCTTCAGTTTTAACTTCTTCCTCTCTGGGTTCTTTCTTTGGTCCTCGTCTACATCAGGATCAATCTTCAGAAAAGAGAAACAACATTCAGCAATATGCACAAATATGTGTAGTGATTCAAATGTTTAATATCAAACTAATTTCATGATTTACCTCTGCAAACAAAACAAAAAATCTTACCAAGTGGAAGTATTTTCCAGAGAAGTTCTCATCATCTAAAGGGAATGAAAAGAATATTATACATACAGTAAGTACACACACCCATATTATTTATTTATATACACACACACACACAGTTTGTGTTTTCTTTATTTTCATGACGGTTTACATTGTAAATTATCACTGAAGACATCACAAATATGAATAAACATGTGTGGAATTATGTACTTAACAAAAAAGTGTGAAATAACTGAAAACATGTCTTATACTTTAGTTTCTTCAAAGTTGCCACCCTTTGCTTTTTTGAATGCGCTGCAAACCCTCGGTGTTCTCTCAATGAGCTTCATGAGGTAGTCTCCGGAAATGGTTTTCACTTCACAGGTGGGCCTTGTCAGGTTAATTAGTGGAATTTCTTGCCTTATTAATGGAGTTGGGACCATCAGTTGTGTTGTGCGGAAGTCAGTTTGATACACAGCCAACAGCCCTATTGGACAACTGTTAGAATTCATATTATGGCAAAAACCAATCAGCTAAGTAAAGAGAAACAAGTGGCAATCATTACTTTAACAAATGACGGTCAATCGGTCCGGAAAATTGCGAAGACTTTGAATGTGTCCCCAAGTGCAGTCACAAAAACCATCAAGCGCTGCAACGAAACTGGCTCACATGAGGACCGCCCCAGGAAAGGAAGACCAAGAGTCACCTCTGCTGCTGAGGATAAATTCATCTGAGTCACCAGCCTCAGAAATCACAAGTTAACAGCAGCTCAGATTAGAGAGCACATGAAAAGCACACAAAGTTCTAGCAGCAGACACATCTCTAGAACTGTTAAGAGGAGACTGTGCCAATCAGGCCTTCAGGGTCAAATAGCAGCTAGAAAACCACTGCTAAGGGAGCAGAAGACACTTGTTTGGGCCAAGAAACACAAGGAATGCACATTAGACCAGTGGAAATCTGGGCTTTTGGTCTGATGAGATTTTTGGTTTTGCCGTGTCTTTGTGCGATGGAGAAAAGGTGATGGATGGATTCTACATGCCTGGTTCCCACTGTGAAGCATGGAGGAGGAGGTGTGATGGTTCGGGGGGTGCTTTGCTGGTGACAATGTTGGGGATTTATTCCAAATTGAAGGCATACTGAACCAGCATGGCTACCACAGCATCCTGCAGAGACATGCCATCCCCACCCCGGTTTGCGTTTAGTTGGACCATCATTTATTTTTCAACAGGACAATGACCCCAAACACACCTCCAGGCTGTGTAAGGGCTATTTGACCAAGGAGAGTGATGGAGTGCTGCCAAGAGTGTGCAAAGCAGTAATCAGAGCAAAGGGTGGCTACTTTGAAGAAACTAGAATATAAGACATGTTTTTAGTTATTTTACACATAAGTACATAATTCCACATGTGTTCATTCATAGTTTTGATGCCTTCAGTGAGAATCTACAATGTAAATAGTCATGAAAATAAAGGAAACTCATTGAATGAGAAGGTGTGTCCAAACTTTTGGCCTGTATTGTATACACACACATACCGTATACATATATATGTATACACACATATACATGTATATATACACTCACCGGCCACTTTATTAGGTACACCTGTCCAACTGCTCGTTAACACTTAATTTCTAAGCAGCCAATCACATGGCGGCAACTCAGTGCATTTAGGCATGTAGACATGGTCAAGACAATCTCCTGCAGTTCAAACCGAGCATCAGTATGGGGAAGAAAGGTGATTTGAGTGACTTTGAACGTGGCATGATTGTTGGTGCCAGAAGGGCTGGTCTGAGTATTTCAGAAACTGCTAATCTACTGGGATTTTCACGCACAACCATCTCTAGGGTTTACAGAGAATGGTCCGAAAAAGAAAAAACATCCAGTGAGCGGCAGTTCTGTGGGCGGAAATGCCTTGTTGATGCCAGAGGTCAGAGGAGAATGGCCAGACTGGTTCGAGCTGATAGAAGGGCAACAGTGACTCAAATTACCACCCGTTACAACCAAGGTGGGCAGAAGAGCATCTCTGAACGCACAGTACGTCGAACTTTGAGGCAGATGGGCTACAGCAGCAGAAGACCACACCGGGTGCCACTCCTTTCAGCTAAGAACAGGAAACTGAGGCTACAATTTGTACAAGCTTATCGAAATTGGACAATAGAAGATTGGAAAAACGTTGCCTGGTCTGATGAGTCTCGATTTCTGCTGCGACGTTCGGATGGTAGGGTCAGAATTTGGCGTCTACAACATGAAAGCATGGATCCATCCTGCCTTGTATCAACGGTTCAAGCTGGTGGTGGTGGTGTCACGGTGTGGGGAATATTTTCTTGGCACTCTTTGGGCCCCTTGGTACCAATTGACCATCGTTGCAACGCCACAGCCTACCTGAGTATTGTTGCTGACCATGTCCATCCCTTTATGACCACAATGTACCCAACTTCTGATGGCTACTTTCAGCAGGATAATGCGCCATGTCATAAAGCTGGAATCATCTCAGAATGGTTTCTTGAACATGACAATGAGTTCGCTGTACTCAAATGGCCTCCACAGTCACCAGATCTCAATCCAATAGAGCATCTTTGGGATGTGGTGGAACGGGAGATTCGCATCATGGATGTGCAGCCGACAAATCTGCGGCAACTGTGTGATGCCATCATGTCAATATGGACCAAACTCCCTGAGGAATGCTTCCAGCACCTTGTTGAATCTATGCCACGAAGAATTGAGGCAGTTCTGAAGGCAAAAGGGGGTCCGACCCGTTACTAGCATGGGGTACCTAATAAAGTGGCCGGTGAGTGTGTGTATATATATATATATATATATACACACACACACACACACACACACAGTATACTGTACATATACATATATACATTCATACACACATACTGTACACACACATACTGTATATATAAAAAAATAAAATAAATAAATAGCAGTTACACTATTAACAAGTAACAACAACAAAATAAATGTTGAGTTGGTATGCTAACCAGAGCCCAGAGGGAAAACTTGTCATTTTAAAAGTAACCTACAATTACGGTATCTAGCCAAAGGTAGACTACAGAGAAAGTGTGATATGTTTACGTCCATTTGAGAGCAACAGAGGCAAAATATTTCAGTCGACACATTAAGTGGAACCGAAATGAGGAACCGAAATATGCGTTCTTATCCAGTCCGATTCCTACGTTCCATAGTGGAACCGGGTTTCTGTACCCAACCCTACATGTGACCCATGTTCTGGTTTTACGACACCGAATGACAACTCAGCCAGTTCCATTTGCTGACTAAGACTGTAGGAAGTGGATGACTACACAGAAAAAGCTAGTAAAAAGGACCTAGAGATTGTTTGGCCACACGCACTGATGTTAAGGTCAAGAATTCATGTTTATTAACAGTTTTCATGGCTGACAAATGTAGCTACCAGAAGCTGATTAGAACAATTTGATGCATAGAGATTTATCTGTGGAATAGATGTAAACTCTTAAGTCTTTTGTTTGTCCTTTGATTGCCAATTAATGGTACCTATTTTTGAAGATTATTTCTATATTCTTTAACTATGCTACTCTGAAAACAGGACCCAGTAATGGTTTCTTCCCTGGCCTTTATGCTAAACTTAAATAATCCCTTACTGGCTCTCCATAATAAGTACACAGACATCTCAAAAAACTATTTGAAGTGTTAACTCAGTGTTTTTCTTCTTAGCGGTTACCCTTTAGACTTCGCTGCGGGCTTACAGGAGGATGAGTTTTCTTAGAGAGCACTTTGATTGTCGCACCGTCAGGAACCTACAGGAGTACAAACATTAATACATTACATTTATTTTACAACCTTTGCTCCAAAAAGTAAAACAATTGCTATTAAATGACTAAGAGCAGCATGAGATGAGAACAATTGCAAAAGGCCTTTACACTTCAGATGGCTAAGATTAAACATAAAATTGCTATTGCTATAAAACATATACAATATACTGTACATGTGCAGTGTAGATATACAGAAATACATCTGTATAAACACGCACAAAATTTGAACTTTCAGTACACTTTTTATTGTTTGTGTGTGTAACAGAAAACCACAGTCACCCACAGAAATCCCCCAGCTTAGTTAGTGAGCATGCTTGGCTGACCCAGGGGTGTTGCAAGAAGATATAGAAGAAATCAGCATCATTAGAATAAAATCAGCTTATCAGGAACTTAAGAAAATATCTTTATTTGACATTTGCTCAGTTCTACTTTCGTTAACACAATATCCTCCAGAATTGGCAATACAACGATTTCCCTGACAGCAACACCTACAGTATGTATTGTTTCCTGTTTGACTAGGTTTTGTAAGTTGGGGCTTGACTTTGTAATAAATATATGTCTATGTATATAAAAAACACTATGTATGCTCTTTTCCTGTAGGCGGAGACAGGAACAAGTAAACTCAAAGTGAGATGGGAGTTGTGCCAACTGACACAGGCTCAGCTGTGCCTCCCTGCTCTCAGGTTGACTAGGACTGCTGGTTTGCAGCGTTTAGTGAGCATGTGAGCAACAAACCCTTAATGATTTTCTGCACGAGAGTATATACGTTTTAGTAGTTGGATTGTATGAACATGTGATATAGTGATAGTATGTAACTGAGATCCCTCTTCCACGGACACAACCTTTCCCAATACTACCATTTCTCACCTTGTAGTGCTTGAGTGTGTTGAGCTTGGTCACCTCCCCGATAACCTCAGAGCTTGCATCCACTTCCTCTAGAGTAACAAACGAGCCATCGTTCTCATACTCTGGTGGCAAAAAGGAAGCACTTAATGATGTAAAGTGTTTCTTTTACATCTTTAAAAACAGTTCACAGATACATAGTTAGATATAGTTGGCTCAGTAATTTCTCTAAAACAGCTGGTCACTGTAGTTTGTAGCAAATGTTACTTAAACAAGACTAAATGTTAGTGCATTTGTTGGGAATCATTTTCAGCAGCAGATTGATACACATTTGATGCACGACCATGACAATGTAGGTGGGACCCCCTCCTAATTAACAGTGGCAATGTTCATGGTAATTACGAAACACGTCACTAAGTTCTAACAGTGTGGCTGAAGTGTTAATTTTAACATGTTTCGGATAACAGTAGATCTTTTGGCACATAGGATTAAGATATATCAGGTGTCATCTACATAGACATGACTTGTCAGTAGAATCAATTCATTGTTGGTTGTCATCTTTTAGTATTTAAAGACCCGGGACTAAAGGGAGTGGTCTGTCACTTACCGATACGAATGTCCCTAAGAGGGCTGTTGTAGGGGAAACCAAACTTTGCCTTAAAAGTGGACAGGATTTTCTCTTTGACTTGCTCTACTGAGTCACAGCTGAGAGCGCTGACCTCCAGAGGTTCGCTGACTTCTCCCTCACTGCCCACTGCAAACAGCACCTTCAGCTTCTGTACACATTACACAGAGACATGGACAAGATTGAGATGGAAATCAATCTCTCACAATCTTTATACCCAGCCAAATGTCAGATCAGATAAAACGTTTGTGACTGCCGTTGAGTCACTGCGGCAGCAGAGAGAAGGAAATCTAAAAGAGGAAGGAATACACATATGTAACAGAGCAAAGTTTCACATTAGAAGACCATACTGGGGATAATTCAACAGATAAATTGTTTGTATGCTAAAATCTAAATTTCATGAAGTATTTGCAGGTATCATGTGTAGAAATGTCCCAGAAATGTCTGCTTCTGCTTTAGTCATAAATCACAAACATGTATCTAGCTTACTGTCAAACATTTGATACCAGATGGAATATAAAAGAGTCAGTCAGTCAGGATTCTTATTTAGATAAATATTAACATTATTAATATTTAGAGACTAAAACTTTAGTCACTCTTTAGTTTTGAAATCTTGAGTATTTCTCTGAAACTTTAAATATTTGTGACAAACTCAACAACAATCATTTTATAAATCAGAGTTCAAATGTTTAAAAAGCATCCTGCGTTATTATTTGTAAGACGCTGACAAAGAAAATGTGTTTTCAGGGCATTTAAGATTATCATATACACAACCTTGTGTGTGTCAGCATCGCATGCATGAATGGTCTACTGAATACTTCCACATTTGTCCTCGTCATGAGACGGATGTCACAGGTTAATTTCTTGTGTCGGTATTCACAGACTCCAGCAACTCTAGTTCCATACACTTTACTGTCAAACCCCCAGAATTAAAGTTCTGCTTCAGTTTCAGCTCTCTGTACGTCCTAACTCATGCTTAGCCACTCGCTTATATTCTCCAGCTCTCCAAGTTTTGAAATTTAAATGCTTTATAATTGAATCATTTCTCCATCCCAATATCTATCCCAACAATTACCTTGCTCTGAGAAGTAGGGTGTGTTCAACGGAAGCTTGTTCATACAGTACATGTGGGTTCATTGATGTGTTTAGTCTGAGAAATGCTGAGACGCTCCACTTCCTTGAATTAGGTGTTTTCGTTAGTAGCTGCCTGCTTCCTTAAACAGGCTCTGTCACAGCTTAAAATTTGATATATTTTAGGGTTAACTTTCTCCTTATCCAAAGCAGCCCAATTATGTAAAAATCAATGACTGTATGTATGGTTTCCTACTTTTTAAACTGTACAATTGTAAAAACTGACTATTGACTCCTACATCTGTGGGACATATGAAATATTTAAATTTGGGGATATATGCCAATGAGTGTTCAGTATTCAGTAAAACAACTCCTAAAGCTATTAATCAACCCACGCCTGAACACACCTCCCACCAAAAAAAACAAAAAACTGAGTTTGACAGCACACACACACACACACACACACACACACACACACACACACACACACACACACACTTACGTGGTATTGTTTTTTGGTTTTACTTGTGTTACCAATGTACTGTAAATATAAATTTGCAACAGATGCCATTACATAAAAGTTTTAAATTTTTTTTGTAACTTTTGCTTAAGGGGTTGGTCTAAGGGTGACCAAACTGAATTTATCTCAACAAAATCCCTGTTTATTAAGCAATGACTTTAGTCATCTGATATGTGTATATACTGTGTGTACACACACACACACACACACACACACACACACACACACACACACACACACACACACACACACACACACACACACACACACACACACACACACACACACACTTACGTGGTATTGTTTTTTGGTTTTACTTGTGTTACCAATGTACTGTAAATATAAATTTGCAACAGATGCCATTACATAAAAGTTTTAAATTTTTTTTGTAACTTTTGCTTAAGGGGTTGGTCTAAGGGTGACCAAACTGAATTTATCTCAACAAAATCCCTGTTTATTAAGCAATGACTTTAGTTATCTGATATGTGTATATACTGTGTGTACACACACACACACACACACACACACACACACACACACACACAAAACTTCTCTGGTGTGCAACATCCTGGAATTTTTAAAAAAACTTACAGTAAATAAAGCAATGTCAAGCTGTACGGTTTTGCATATATTCAAAGGGCCTAAAATACACAGAGGAAGTGGTTCATCTGCGCAATGACAAGCTGTCTTAATACTTGTGGCTAACAACTCTCATAAACACGCCTTGAGGCGGTTTTGTTTTATCCAGTCCAGGACTGAGTGAGAGAAAAGAAATCTGACCCACAAATTTTAATATCATAGCATCACTTTTCATATTGAAGTGTGTGTTTTGGAAGTGCTGTGTATATATTGCGTGATTAGACAAAGAATTACAGTAAATAGGTCCAGTTTCGTACAAAACGTAAAACTAAAAACAGAACTAAGAATTGGGAAGTGTTGATTGCTTCCACACTTAAAAGCACAACTGACTAAACTTGTGCCCTGCTGACTGAGCAATACACAAACGTACCACTCATGGTTTGGTATTCATTCCATGACTGTGAAGTAATTAAACCAACACACACAAAATGAGCTCACTTGGACCCAAGTAATCCGCTGAAGTGTGCAAATGCCCTATGATGTCGTGTGCGTGTGTGTGCATGTGTGAGTGTGTGTGTGCGCGCATGTTTTGTACATAGCCTTCCTAGACCTTAGACTCTGTGGACCGCCATGCTCTCTGGAGCATACTATCAAGGCATGGCTGCCATGATGAATACATCAGAATACTGAGGTTACTAAATGATTGGCGGCTCTGAGTCTGGGCCTTTTACAGTAGCAAAAGGGGTCAAACAGGGCACCCACCCTGTTTGCCATCTTTATTGCTTCCATACTCCACCTCATGGCTGAAGAGCTGCCACAGGGAATTCCAATCCTATAACGAACTGATGGCCGGCTCTTCAACCTTAACAAGTTTAAAGCCAAGAGCAAAATCAGGAACACCACCATCATGGAGCTTCATTATGTGAACGACAATGCCATCGTAGCACACTCCACAGAAGCTCTCCAGGGCATTCTGAATGCCTTTCCCAAGGAATACAGGACCCTGGGTCTATACTTAAGACACTTAAGGAAGATTCTGAGGATCAACTGGAAGGACAGACAAACCAACATCATCGTTTTGGAGGAAGCCAACAGGTTCAGTATCACCACCACAATAATGCAGTACCAACTTTGATTGACTGGCCATGTTATTTGCGTGTATAACAGGACAATATTAGGATCAGTCTAAAGAAGTTCAAAATTCCAGTAAGCGAGAGGGAGCAGATCATTTTGGACAGGCGAAGCTCAAAGACAACTGTGCAGGAAGGACTTTTGTGCCATGAAATGGACCTCAGCTGTGTCGCAGAGACAAAGCGACAGCACCGCAAGAAAAAAAGAGAAAAAGGCTCCTCTACCACTCACCACATCCACTTTTCCCTGCCCACACTGTACAGCGATCTAAAGACCCACTAGAAGACAACCCTACGGAGAGGAAAGTCATACTTGCTTCGAGTGACCGCCAATGTGTATGATGTATGTATGTGTGAGTGTGTGTGAGTATACCAGGGAGCTGAAGTCCTGAGCCTGCCACAGCAGCCAGTCTTCGCTCAGTGTGTACAGAGCTTTCTCTGTCACGCAATCCACAGGTCCTTTTGCGGTCTGCTGCGTGAGAGCGCTCACCATCAGGAACAAGTGCTGGCCAACGCTTTCCTGCACAATATCAGAAACTCTGTCAGTCAAATGAAGAACAGCAGATGTGTCAACTGTGTTTCAACTACATAGATCAAATTAGGTTTCTGGCCTTTATTCTATTTTGGTTCATTTAGGTTTCCGGTAAAAAAAAAATAGGGCAGGTCTTGTAAACCAAAATTTGACGCTACCAGAATTTAGTACCAACAAACATTTATAAATAACAATCAACAGCTGAGTAAAATTGTTTGAGCTGTGAACAGGTAACAAATAGCTGTACAGAGTTGTTATTTGTAACCATGGTAATGTTTCCTTAGATAAAGCTGTTCTTAAATATACAGACAAGGTTAAGAGAGGATAGGATGTGGTTTATAAAATAGCTTTACTTTGTGATATGACTGCAAATAGTTGGTAACTAGCCTGTTGGGGCCTCACAGATAATAATCGCAGGACATAATATTCTGCAACATATCTGAAGAACAACAAGCCAATTCCTTGCTTGTGCCCAGCATAAAAGGTTTATCTTGCAAATTAATAAAGAGCCTGCGCAAATACTTGTGTATTTCAAAATTGTAAAACCATTTGGTTTCAAAACGAGGGATTGTGCTTCTATTTCTGTATGGTGCAATAGGTTTTGGCTTTAGCTTGTTTTTAGCTTCTTCTTCTTCAGACAAAAGCAGTGACCAGTGCTTGTCGGTTAGCTCACAGGGCTCTAGGGCGCGAGTAATATTTTTCCTGTCCTTGCATCCGATGCAACGTTGTTTATATGGATACGATTTAATTTTGCGTTACATGACCCATTTCTTCTGTAAAGCAGTGCCTGTGTTGGATCTCTCCTCTTAGTCTCTGTACTCTTACACAGTCCACACTGTCCACACTTCTGACATTTGTCTACAGTTTTAATTGTTATTAACACAGCTGTATATTGTTAAGCATGAAAGGCAAACCTGTATTTGTACCAGTGTTTCCGCGGGTAACTCTGCTATCGCGGCCGCCACGGTGAAAAAAAAACAGAAGAAGTTATTGAATGCAACTAACTTCAGTTGGTAAAGTAATGCGTGTGAGACGGAGCCTGATGGACCGGCAAGAGGTGGGACCCATGGCCAGAATATCATAGTTCATAAAAATGCAGTGACGATACAGACATTTCATACACACGACGTGTGTAACTCCGCCGACCCGCCATTCGACCCGTGGTGGACCCATTCAGAATGAGTCAGCCGTCGCTCTGTGAGTAGCGTACGTCCATCGCACCCCCCCTCTCTCCCTAGCTCTTTTAATCAGTTATTGTTGAAAACAAGTGAAGGAGCTTTCTCAGAGATACATAAAAAAATATATATATATCCTACGCTATTTAAGATTTATCTAATTTTCATTTACATGTGTTGCAGCTGTATGTCTATACAACATACAACTTGAAGAATGTAGCATAATATAGATGTGAAAGCAGTTATGAATAGCCTATGTGACAATAAAATTAGTTTTGGTTAAAATCAACAAATAATCGTGATAATTAATCGTGATTACAATATTGATCAAAATAATCGTGATTATTATTTTGACCATAATCATGCAGCCCCAACTAAAATGCTAACATTTGCTAATTATTAACAATAACACAGAGTACAGCTGATGACAATGGTATTAGTTTAGCAGGCATTTGATTATAAACCAAAAAGGAAGACATGTTAATGATGAACTAATGATGGCGAAACATGAAAAGTCATCACTGAAGTATTACAATTCATCCTGAGACAAACGGTGCGCACGGATTCATAATCCCGGCTCTCGGTTTAACAAACTGTGAGCATGGATTGTAAACGGTGTAGTTTTCTTTTCTCAGCTGACCCCAGAGGGGCGCGTTAGATCACAAATGTCTGTACAAAATTGTAATGGCAATCCACCCAACAGTTCTTAAGATATTTAATAGGCCTACTGGACCAAAGTAGCCTTAGACTTAGAGCCAAGATGCAAGCATGGTTAAAACATAGCTGCACTTTTCATTGAAGTGTTATAGAACAGGAAAAACTAAAACTGACCCTGAGGAAGCCATAAAGGCAGACTGACATCCAGTTGGTTAACATTTTCTCCACGGTGGACTCAGTGCGACGTAGCAGCAGTTTGGGCTGAGCGTTGCTGCTCTGCTGCATCAGAGCCTTCAGCAGAGCTTCCATTACCTCCGTCAGGTATGACAAGTTGTTGTGGAGCGCTACGGTCAGTAATGAGGCCAACGCACACCTGGAAGAGAGCAGATATAAAGGTAAGGAGACATAGTAGGCAACAGGATACAGGACGTGAGTTCTAACATGATAACAGAGAAAGTACGAAGAGCCATATAGCACAGAATAAAACAGTTTACCAGCCTCAAGTGTTTGTTGATTAATCAATTAGTCAGACAGAAAATCCATCTCCAACTAGTTTCAAAATCAATTAAGTTATTTTTCAAGCAAACATGCTATCTCGTTTCAGCTTCTTAAATGAGAGGATTTGCTGCTTTTCTTTAAATTTAAAGCTTTGGTTTTTGGTAAGTTGGTTGAACTTGAAGACATCAACATGGGTTCTAAAACAAATTGGGAATTACCTTTTTCACTGTTACCATTTTACAGACTAAAGAATGAATCTATTAATCAAAAGACAGATTAATCGATAATGAAAATAGTCGATTAACTGACATGAGTAAGCAACTGACAAGAAAACATAGTAAAAAAAAATAATGACCCAAGGATGAAAGTAAGGCGGATAGATAGCTCTCCTCTTTCATACCTTCAGCTGTCTCGTCAAAAATAAAGGCCGAAAATGACCAAAACATATCTTGTGTACAAGAGACAGTCACACACAGTGAAACAAACAACTTAAGTTGAAGGACAAACTGACTTGTCTTTGATGGTGAAGGTCTTCTGCTCCTCCAGCGCGTGCACCATGGATGTAAGGAAGAGCTGGTCCTGGATCAGCCTGGACAAGCTCTGGCATCCTTCATCAAGCTGAACCTTCACCACATCCTGATTTCAGGTCAGATAAAATGCATCGCTGACAGCGTTATACATCGCTGATAGCTTTATACATCCCTGACAGAGATATACATCGCTGACAGAGTAATAAAGTGGTACAGACAACAACAGCTGGTGTCAAACCTTACCTGGCCGATGTCTTTGATAAACGATGTCATCAAAGATTCACTCTGAAAAACAATAACAAAAACTGGCTTTGTAAATCTGGCAGTGATAATGCATTATATTTGATATTTCATAATTTACAGCATCACTTTGTAGTATCCAGTATATCCAGCTCCACTATACCTCAGGAAAAGATTCTGGAGGCAAAATGCTTGTAGTCCAGGAAAGGAATCGCTCCAACATTTTCCATCAGGTCAGCATTCTCTGTCTGGAGATCCACAAAGCCTGTGGACAGTTAAGTGAGGCTGCTTTCATAGACTATAAACGGGTTTGTGTCAAGTGACTGAATTTGGGATGGCTGGAGGAAGCACTTTGTACAGAAAAACAGTAAGACAAAGCACATTATACATATTTCCACTCCACAAGTGTCAGGTAAAACAGTAAACTTGTGAAGCAAGCAAGGGTTTGCAGGTCACAAATAAAAAGAAAGTAAAAATGGGTGACAGACTGCACTGCTGCCGCGACTCACTTATTGTTTTTACACCTCTGCAGGCCCAAAGCCGATTGCTACAAGGCCTTGCATGAGCATGTGTGTGTACATAGTGTACAACATTTTCTTTAACATCTTCCAAATGAGGAACAAGTTCAGGGCATTGCACGCCACAAAAACAAACTTCATATGTGTGTGTGTGTGTGTGTGTTTAACTATAGACAGTAAAGTGGTTAAACACAGAAGCTAGTGTCTGATAAGGTTGAGCCAGTTATCAAGTACAATCAGATACAGTTTCCACAATTCGTAATTGCCATGGCTAGCAGCTCTGTGAAGCTGCACTAGTGGTACATGCAACTTGAGTTGCATGAACCTTTGCACAGCTCTCTCTGGAGCCACAAATGCTTTATAAAAATGTTTTCATGACATGATGCACCAGATGGTTTGTTACACAGTCTGAGAAGCCGTCACTGGAAAAGAGAAGGCACAAAACCGGAGATTGAATACTGTCCACAATTTGTTTTGAATGAACATTTGCGGCTGTCACATACACCTAAACCGCGCCTGTAGCTGCTAGTTGCTCATTACCGGGCTGATTTCTTAAGGTTGGCTGGTATGTCAGACACAAACTCATTACCTAAAGCCTGACAAGATGGGTTTCCGTGTGACATGTGATCCTGTGATTCCCAACTTATATCGCGCAAATCCTGCATGCTGTGCAAGGTAAGCAGTATTCCCCAAGATCAGAGTTTCTCTTTAAGAGATCACCAAAGTTATTTCATGTCATCATGAGAGGAGCATGGCTAAAAACCATTCTAACACTTGAATGGGGATTAGCACGGTCTTAATTAGGGCTAAGTAACGTTTGATCATTTCTGATAATAGTACGGATACAACACTTGATGTTTAATTCAGAACAGCTCAGTGGTAGTGTATGGCTTCATGCACAAACATCTCCTTCCAATATTTTGGCAAACGTGAGCATTTACAGAGTAT
This sequence comes from Etheostoma perlongum, assembly GCA_026937815.1. Classification (NCBI taxonomy): domain Eukaryota; kingdom Metazoa; phylum Chordata; class Actinopteri; order Perciformes; family Percidae; genus Etheostoma; species Etheostoma perlongum. The sequence continues at coordinate 22,262,424 of CM049393.1, read as the reverse complement.
CGGTATACAGAGGCACAGAAGAGAGTTGATTATGCTGCAGGAGTGGCTTGAGAAGTTTCAATGGCAGTTTTGATACTTATTCAGTGTTTATTCTTTTCCCCACTGTTTAAACTGGTCAATATTGGAATCATCTATTGCAACCCACATGAATCCAGGCTGTTCACAGCCACTCCAGGAAAGACAAAACTAAAGATTTCTACAGGGGAAGTGTGCTCAATAGCCAATATATGGGCTCACCTTAATGTTAAACTACAGATGCATTTTGAAATGCATTGTGAAAATGTGCTGACCTTGTCTAATGTCATTCCTGATGTCGAGCTCCAGGTCTTCCATACGCTTGTTCATCTTAACGGTGAGCTTGTTCTGTTGGCTTCGGGAGACGATCACCACTGCTGAAAGACAAAACAAAGCAGACAAAGAGACTAGTAAATCAAAATAGAAAAGGTTCGACCTGTATCTACTTTTGAGGCTGCTAGTGGACCAAAATGGGTCAAATCATTCCTCATCATCCCTACGTTGTTTACTTACCTACAATAATGCAGGGTATCAGCAGAAGAACAAGAAGCATCAGGTACAGATTTAATGAAGATCTAATCTTCAATTTCAATGTCGTGTCTCCATACTTTATCTGTGAAAAAGCAATAATCACACTAAATGTGTGTGTGTGTGTGTGTATATACATAAAGAAATTTTACAGAGCGCAAATACATGTTAACTATTTTGAAACAGTCTTTGTAACTATTGCAGACAAACAAATATACTTCTGAAGACTTTTGATTTATTTGCTACCCTATTGTACTGTTGTAACTAGGGATGAGCTGAGTACTCGTCTGAAACGAGTATCCGGTACGGATAAAGCACTTTTGCCGATTACAAGTATTGTACGAGTAATACGAGTCAATATCTGTGCTCTGATTGAATAAAAGTCCTCAGCTGACCATGGCTGCGTTCTGTGATAGTCACAGCGCCCCCCCCCCCACACACACACACACACGCTCTGCTCACTCAGACACAGAACACGGAGAACAGCGCTCCCTCACCCTCTCTCCCTCTCTCTCCTCCCTCTCCCTCTCCCTCAGACACTCGGGGCCGCGGGTCTTTTCCGTTAACGTTTAGGGTTTCTTCAGCTTCAGGTTTGTTTGTAACTTCGGTTTGTAGTACTTACATAGTAACCAGTAGATTTCTGGTGAACGTGGCGTTTCAGACATGCTGCTTGGTTTAAATGCAACTCCCGTTGCGTCTCTGCTGTCGGAGATTTTTTTTTTTTTTTTTTTTTTTAACTGTCAGCTGCCCCCCCCTTCCCCCTCTCTCTCTCTCTCTCTCTCTCTGTGTCTCTCTCTTACTCATACACACACACACACACACACACACACACACACACACACACACACACACACACACACACACCTGGTGTGGAAATAAAAAAAATAAAAAAGAACCAAAAACAAAAAAAAAAAAAATCACACTTATCATAAAAAAATTAAAAGTTAAAAAAAGAAAGTTATATTGAGTATGAAAACTCTTGTTCATTACATTTTACTTCATAATTGCAACCGCATGTGTTGTATTCATTGTTGCAAAACGTTCTGTATATAGTTTGTTTGTTACCATGACAACACCATTGATCTGAAGCTCGATGCTGTCATGTAAATAGTTTTCTAATCAGCAATAAATATAACAATTTCTGATCAACTCATTCAATCAATCAATCGATCAATTGCATGCTTAAAATAACATACTGGTTAAACCCCCGCCCATTTCAAGACAACCCGACCCACTTCCGGGTTAAATTTTGTCCACTTCCGGGTTAGGCCCCGCCCAGTCCGAGTACAGATACAGATACAGATAATTCATGTGGTAAACAGATACAGATAATGCTGTACTCGCTCATCCCTAGTTGTAACCATTATCACAATATAGTATCGTCTAGTTTGGTGTCGTGTGGCTGAAAGATTTACCATTAACTGCTGAAAGTTAGCGTTGGGTGTCCTCTGAATCTCACAGATGAAAAAGTCAGTCTCATTACTGGTTTCTTTGGCTTTCATGATGCAGGGGTGTTGTTTTTCTTCCTCAACGCCCCACACCTTCAACTCTGCCATGGTCATCTCCAGTTTGTCTGCCTTTTTCTAAAATAACAACCGAAACAAACACTGTCCTTTTATGTTTCCATGACCTATTTTTGTGCTTGTGTGTAAAAAATATGCATTACCTGTATGGTGATGCGCACATCGTTCCCTGTTCTTGTGGATGTGAAGCTAGTGAACTCGGGCTCTGGATAGTAGGTCATTGTTGGCAGGCACGCCAAGGTTTCATTGGCTACTTTCAGAAACACTGTGCTAGTAGAAATCCCCTTTTCCGCTGCAGGTGTGTCGTAGGTGAGATTCTGCAGAAAGTTTGAAAATCATTTTGTTTTGTATATAATATGCAATAATCTGTACATGGTACAACATGACATGGTGAAGATGGTGACATGGTAATCTAAGCATGTAATGTGGCATGACAATTATATAGCATAATAATATATAACTATGTGACACTGGTTGATGTAAAACAAAAACATATGCTAATGCAACATAAGACATAAATAGGATGCCAAATAAGATATTAGATGATGTAACATACAGCAGCATAACATGGACATACAGGGCATATCATAGCATGTGACAGGTAATGTGTAACAAGAGAGCAAGTTTTTGCATGTGTATTGCAACTTGTGACTACAATGTAATGAATTATACTTACATGACATAATGCTAGAAGAGTAAATGTTATGTGACATGATTAATATACTACAATTTGGCATGTTGTCATGTAACATGACAATGTACTGTAATGCAGAATGATATGTGACATAATTGATGTAAGACAAATATACAATAGGACATTCTGTCATCTACACACCAACCTGATTGTTCCTGTCTCTGGGTGGTCTGACTTCCTGTGGGGCGTGGCTGTGCATGACCCCTTCCACAAACTCCAGGTGGGATCCCTTGAGTGTGATAGTCCTCTTCCCACTTCAGGACACAGAGCAGCCAATCAGAAAATAACAAGCATTTAATACAGATTCAATACCAAAGAAAGGTTGTTGTTTTTTACTATGGCAGTCTGATATGATGGTAAAAACACGTGTGTGACTACCACCTTAATATAAGGGTTACCTACATATGAGAATTTAAGTTTAAATCT